>JAYESD010000001.1:187719627-188919627 GCA_036927565.1 Tuctoria greenei
GTCTTATTTGCTTCTCATCAACTAGTTGGAGCACCTGCGGATTGGTGGGATTCTTATTGTAATGCTCATGAGAACCAAGAGAGAATTACATGGGCCAAATTCAAAGAGAGCTTCTGTTCTCATTATGTTTTGGAAGGAGTGATGATCTCTAAGAGGCAAGAATTCGAGAACTTGAGGCATGGAAGATCGAGTGTGGGTGAATATCTCAATAAATTTACTCAACTCTCAAGATATGCGCCTGAGGATGTGAGCTGGGACAACCAGAAACAATACTTGTTCATGAGGGGCTTGAACGATGAGATCCAAGTGCAACTAGTCAAGTGTGATTATGCCAACTTTCAGAAGCTTGTGGACAAAGCAATTGTGGTTGAGAACAAGGTCAGTGAGATGGAACAAAACAACAAGAGGAAGGCACCATATCAAGGACAACAACAAGGAAGTATTGTGCGCCCTCGCTTCACACCGCCCAATGTGCCTTACTTCAGCTCTTTTGCGCCTACTCATCGCCCTGGATTTGCACCGCGTCCAACTCAGTTTGTGCAGCAGCACCCTGTCATGCAAGCACCTAGGCGTCCAATGCCTTATGCACCTCGCGCTAACTTTCCTGGTGCAAGTGTTCAAAACCAAGCTCGTCCCAATAATTCTGGTGGAGTTAAGAAGTGCTATACTTGTGGAGAAGCTGGAACCTTTGCACATCAGTGTCCTAAGTCAGGCCTTGGTCAAGGAAGCAATGCATCGAGGCAAAACCCAAGACATAATGGAGGAGCGTCACAAGGGAACTGTGGATAGTATAATTTTGCTCGTTGCAACGTGAACCATGTCTCTACGGAGGATGCTCAACAAGTGGATGACGTGGTCATTGGTATGTTTCTCGCCACCTCCAACCCCGTGACTATGTTATTTGATTCTGGAGCATCGCATTCATTCATTGCATCGAAGTATGTCGCCAAGTATAGTTTGCCTATCTGTCATATGAAGTTTACTCTATTTGTTAAGTCTCCTGGAGGAGAGATGAGGACAAATATAGTATGTCCAAAAGTAAGCCTTAGAATAAGGGGGGTAGACTTCTCCGCCAACCTCATTGTTTTGGATTCTCAAGGATTGGACATTATACTTGGTATGGACTGGTTGATGAAGCACAATGGAGCTATTGAGTGTGCCATGAAAACGATAAAGTTGACCAATGAGAAAGGGATCACCGTAGAGTTTGAGGCATCTCAAACCGCACCGAAGCAATTGGAGCTGAATCATATGGACAATGCCCCAGTTGAGGAGATTCCACTAGTGTGTGATTTTTTTGATGTTTTCCGGACGAGTTGCTAGGTATGCCACCTGATCGAGACATTGAGTTTGTTATTGATTTAATAACTGGAACTGCACCTATGGCTAAGAGACTGTATAGGATGCCTCCTATGTAATTAGCAGAGCTCAAAAAGCAAATTCAAGAGCAACTAAAGAAGGTTTTCATTCGGCCCAACTCTGCACCTTGGGGAGCGCCCGTTCTATTTGTGGACAAGAAGGATGGATCCCAAAGAATGTGCGTAGATTACCGAGCCATCAATGAGGTAACAATCAAGAACAAGTACACCTTGCCATGCATAGATGACTTGTTTGATCAGATGAATGGTGCTTGTGTCTTCTCTAAGATTGATTTGAGATCGGGATACTTTCAAATGAAGATTAGACCATCGGATATACCCAAGACAGCTTTTAGGACGCGGTATGGATCTTATGAGTACACCGTGATGTCCTTTGGATTGACCAATGCACCTGCATACTTTATGTACCTCATGAATAAGGTCTTCATGGAGTACTTGGATAGGTTTGTTGTGGTGTTTATTGATGACATTATGATCTACTCAAAGGATGAGAGGGAACATGAGGAACACTTGAGGCTTACATTGCAGGAATTGAGGGAGCATCAATTGTATGCCAAGTTCAACATGTGTCAGTTTTGGTTGAAAGAGGTGTCGTTTTTGGGTCATAGAATCTCAGGAGGAGGAGTTTCAGTTGATCCAGGAAAAGTGAGGGACGTGCTAAAATGGGAACCCCCACAAAACGTAAAGGAAATAAGGAGTTTTCTTGGAATGGCTGGATATTACCGCCGATTTATCAAGGACTTTTCCAAGATAGCCAAGCCAATGACGGAGTAGCTGATGAAGGGAAAAGCTTTCCAATGGACTCAAGCTTGTCAAAAAAGTCTTGAGGAGTTGAAGAAGAGGTTGACAACAGCTCCAATTTTGATATTGCCGGACGTGAGCAAGAGTTTTGATATTTATTCGACGCATCGAGACAACGACTTGGATGCGTGCTTATGCAGGAAGGTCAAGTGGTTGCATATGCATCGAGACAATTGAAGAAACATGAGCAAAATTACCCAACGCATGATTTGGAACTTGCAGCCGTGGTACATGCGTTGAAGATTTGGAGACACTATATCCTCGGTCATAGGTGTGAAATTTATACAGATCATAAGAGTTTGTATATTTTCACACAAACGGATTTGAATTTGAGGCAACAAAAATGGTTGGAGCTCATCAAGGATTATGACTTGGGAATCAATTATCATCCTGGGAAGGCTAATGTTGTGGCCGATGCATTGAGTAGGAAAGGAGTAAGTCATCAACTCACGGTTTGAGAGTTGCCATCTGAGTTATGCATGGAGTTTGAGCGGTTGAATCTCGGATTCTTAAATGAGATGGGGATGATGGATTTAAATCCGACCTTGGATCAAGAAATTCGATAGACACAAACCAAGGATGAGGAAATTCAGGAAATCAAGGAAAGTACCCAGGAAGTGAGAGAATTCAGATTTGATGAGGATGAATGTGCACCCAATGGCTTGGTAAGAGGATTGTTGTGCCTAATGTGAAGCATATTCGGGAGACAATAATAAAAGAGGCACGTGACTCACCATACTCAATTCATCCTGGTTGTACAAAGATGTACAAAGACTTGAAGATGTGTTATTGGTGGGCTTGCATGAAGGAGGACATAGCTGAATACGTAGCATTGTGTGATGTGTGCCAATGAGTCAAGGAGAAACATCAAAGGCCAGGTGGACTATTGCAACCATTAAAGATTCCGGAGTGGAAGTGGGAAGAGATCGGTATGGATTTCATAGTTGGTTTACCACGTACTTAGTTCGGTTATGACTCAATTTGGGTAATTGTGGATCAGTTAACTATGTCAGCCCAGTTTATTCCCGTCAGGACCACTTATAATGGAGAAAAATTGGCAGAACTGAACATGAGAAGAATATGATGTTTGCATGGAGTTCGGAAAAAGATAGTCTCGGGGAGAGGCTCATAATTCACTTCCAGGTTTTGGCAAAAATTGCATGAAGCTTTGGGAACGAGGTTGAACTTTAGTTCAGCATATCACCCTCAAATGGATGGACGAACCAAGAGAACCAATCCACTACAGGAAACGTGAGTACTTACGTCGGCCAACCGACGAAAGTAGAATAACTTACGTTGGCCAGAACATACCGACGTAAGTTAAATAACTTTCGTCGGCGGCCGACGTAAATTAAATAACTTTCATCGGCGGCCGACGTAAGTTAGTAGACCGATAGGAAAAATCATAAACTTACGTCGGCGAAGACCCCAAGCCGACGTAATTGAACAGGCCGATGTAAGTTAAGCATAACTAACATCGGGCGCTATAACGGCTGACATATGTAATTAAGGCCAACGTAATTATATTAATTAGCCAACATAAGTTAGTGAATTTAACCTATCCGCTCGCGCCTCTCTTTCTCCTTACCTGCGTGCCGCTTCTGTCTTTCACCGCTGCCTTGCTCCCTCTCCCAACACCGCCGCCTCAGCCACCGCCGCACACACCACCGCCGCCTCCACGCCCGCCACCGTCCGACGCCACCGCCGCTAGGTACTACTCCTCCCCTCCCCTCCCCGACCGCCAGCCCGGCCCCCCGCCCCCTCCACGAGCGCCCCCCCCCCCCCTCCGCGACCGACCGTCGCCAGCCCAGCCCTCACCGCGCCCTCCCCGAGCGTCAGGCCCCTCCACTCCCCTCCGCGAACCCACCCCTCTCCTCCCCGCCCGTCCCCCCCCACCGCCCCTCCTAGGCCCCCCTCGGCCTCCCCTCCCCGGCCCCCCTCCCCCTCCCCTTCCCGGCCAAGCTCCGCCCACTCACCCTCACTGCAGAGGTCCCCCCACCCCCCCCCCCAACCACCCCCCACTTAACCCCCTCAATTTCAAATTTGAAATTCAATTGAATTGCATTGGTTAAATTTGAATTGAATTGAATTGTTCAAATTTTGAAATTGAATTGTTTAAATTATGCTTTAATTGCTTAATTGTTTGTTTCATTATGCTTAATTAGTTAATTTGCTTAAATTGCTTACTTTAGATTATGTCTATTTAATTATGCTTAAGTGGTTAAGTTGATTAATTGTGCTTAATTTGCTTAGTGTAGATTATGCTTAATTAGTGTAGTGTAGATTATGCTTATTAGGTTTCTGTCGAGGGTGGCATCAGGGGCGGCCGGCTGTCGGGGCACTTAGGTTCTGTCGTGGCTATAGATGGCCAATGGGCTATGCCGGGCCGCCCCGGCCCGAGCCCGACTGGTCTCGTGCATGAAAACATTAGGCCCGGCACGGGCCGCAAATTTTCCGTGCCGGCCGGGCCAACACAACGGGCCATAAGCCAAGGCCGAGCACGGCGGATGTCATTTTCCCCTATCGGGCCGTGTCGGGCCCGTTCGTGGGCCGACCGTGTCATGTCGGCCCGAAGCCTGACCGAGCCATGGTATATATGTAGCGTATATACGGCCCATCAGGCCCAACCCTAGCGTATATAGGCAGTATGGGTCACAATCGTGACCCGTGATTGGTGACACAAGGTGAATCGTTATGGTTAAGTGTATATGGGTCGGGCGGCCTATTACTAACCCTAAAAGTCTGTAACCAGGTATCTCTCCTCCGTAAGACCCCCCGTTCACATCGCGCGTGTTTGTAAGTACGTATAAGACGATGAAAACTCTGAAAATGTATGTTGTGAGTATTGTCCTTGACTCGCAACATTTGTAAGGCAACAGGTTTCCCAGCTAACCCGTTGCCCCCCTTTGTACTTTAAGAACTGCACCGGATAGGGGGGTGTAGTGTTAAATATGTGGCGTTATGCTGCCGAAATTTCGTGATTTGTGAGACGTAACCTATCATGTATACCGTTTGCAGGCTGAGTGTGCTGTGCCAGCCCGTAGCCCAGCCGAGCCATGGTCGCCTCCTCGCGCCTTGTCGCCTCCTCCGCAGCTTCTTCGCCAACAGTTTCGTCAGCTCGCCATAGACCTACCGGGGTCCTCGCCTCGCCTCCTCTAGACGAGAGTCTAGGAGTTGTCGCTTGTTGGGCTCGCCTTGCACCCTCATAGATACGGGGAAGAATCAGGCTAGGCATCGCAGATGGCGAGCGGCGACCAGTTACTCAATACGAGGCAAGGGAGCTGAGGGCGCCCGAGCGGGGTCTGAGGTCAAGCCCGAGCATGGCCCGTGTCGGGCTTCGAGCTGGCCCGGACCCAGTTCACTGTCTTTCTCATTATTTTCTCTATCATGCATAAATTAACGAGAAACTAACGGTAACTTGTCCGGCTATCAATTGTAGAGTCAAACATGGGTGAAGATCGTAGTTGGATGTACACTGGCTGGAAGAGCAGAACTGGTGGTCACTCAAATGAGTGGTACGCCAAGATAGAAGCTTTTTTGGAACGAGCTTTTTTGTTGTCAAATAGCGATAAGGCTCGGTGCCCATGTACAAAATGCCGAAACGGAACATTTTTTGACAAAGTGTAACTTACAATGCACTTGTGTCAAAACGGTTACGTGTCACATTATGAGTTGTGGAACTTCCACGGCGAGACAACTTCTCAAGCTGTACAAGAAGTGGAAGCAGACAATGATGATGCCACGCGGGTTGATATGATGGATGAGATGCTGGAAGCTATACGACCAGAGATTACAAAGGTTCCTCAAATAGCAGAGGTTAAAAAGTTCTTCAAACATCTCGAAGATTCAGAAGAGTCGCTGCATGGACACACTAAAATGATAATCCTCAATTTTGTGACTAGACTTATGGCAATTAAGACAAAGTTCTTCTTTTCTAATAACTGTTACAACGAGGTCATCAATTTGTTCAACGATGCCCTTCCACATCCGAACAAGGTGCCTAAAGATATGTATAAGTCGAAGAAAATTCTTTTCGGTCTCGGTATGAAGCACGAGAAGATTGATGTGTGTCCGAACAACTGTATGCTTTTCTGGAGAGAGCATGCCAATGAGAACAAATGTTTGAAATGTGGTCAACAGAGGTTTGTCAAAGTTGTTAATAACGATGTTGATACTGTGATGACAGAAGTCGCACGTAAGCAGCTTCGTTACTTACCTGTGACACCGAGGTTGAAGCGGCTGTTCCTTTCAAAAAAAAACGGCCAGACACATGAGATGGCACAAAGAAGGTGAGCCTCAGAACAATGGAGTCATGACGCACCCGTCCGATAGTGAGTCATGGAAGGCGCTGGACCGGTTTGACCCAGAATTCGGTTGTGAAGCGAGAAATGTTTGTACCGGGTTGGCGACAGATGGGTTCACACCGTTCAGCACAAACGCCGCACCATACTCCTTTTGGCCCGTCTTTATCATTCCGTACAATCTTCCACTGACTTTTTGCATGAAGAATTAGTTCTTGTTTGTTAGCCTCATTGTACCTATGTCGGATCATCCTGGGTCACTTCTCAACGTGATGTTGAAACCATTGATAGAAGAGTTGAAAATGTTGCAGACAGGAGTCGCAATGTACGACTGTTACAAGAAGCAGAAACTCAACCTTCAAGCTGCTTATTTATGGTCCGTCCATGACTTTCCGGCATACGGCATGTTTTCTGGATGGAGCACTCATGGTCGGTTGACGTGTACGATATATGCCTCGGATACCGATTGCTTTCAACTTACCCATGGAGGCAAGATATCTTACTTCGATTGTCATAGACGTTGCCTTCCTCCGAATCACTTGTTTAGACAACAGAGAAATGTCTTTAGAAAGAACACTGTTGTCACTAAAGGACCACCGAAACGTCTTAACATCTCAGAAATATCTGATATGTTTGACAAAGTGGTGCCAGATGATGGTCATCCTGGATATTTCGAAGGTTTCATAGACAAACACAATTTGACTCACATATGTGGACCTTGGGAGCTACCGTATGTGAAGTCGTTGAATCTAAGGCACAACATTGATGTCATGCATCAAGAATGTAACATGGCCGAATGTATCATAAGCTCATGCATGGACATGACGGGCAAAGCAAAAGACAATTTAAAGGCTGGAAAGGATCTCGCCGAGCTTTGTAACCATCAAACTCTTGAGCTCTCCGAAAATGGTGGTAAACCACGCACTCCTTTCTGTCTTCGACCTAAAGAAAAGAAAGAAGCTCTTGAATGGTTGCAAAGGTTGAAATTCCCATATGGTTATGCAGCTAGTCTGAGACGAGCCGTGAATGTGAAAACAGGAAAGCTCATTGGGTTGAAGAGTCATGATTATCACATAATCATGGAAAAGCGTCTGCCTGTTATGTTTCGAGGCTACTTTGATGATGCGGTGTGGAAGGTTGAGACATGCTTAGCCACTTCTATAGGCAACTCTGTGCTAAAGAAATCACGCCAGAGATGATGACTGGAGAAGGAGATTCTGGTACTTTTGTGTAAGATGGAAAAATTTTATCTTCCAGGATTTTTCAATCCAATGCAACATCTCTTAATTCATCTTCCATTTGAAGCAAAAATGGGAAGTCTCGTGAAATATAGGTGGATGTATGATATTGAAAGAGCACTCAGATAACTGAAACCAATGGTTGTTAACAGGGTAGGGTTGAAGGTTGCATCGCTGATGCTTTTACTCTTGAGGAAGTAGGATACTTCTCAAGTGTTTACTTTGCAGAGGAACACAATGTTAATACTTCGGTGATGTGGTACAATATGGATGAGCAACCTCCTTGTAGTGATCTCTCCATTTTTGCAACAACAGGCACTACTGTTGGTAGTTACACTTTGTACGACGTTAGCGAAAAGAAAGGCGCGTTGCTTTCTTGTACATGTACGCTAATATGGAAGAAATGAATGAATATTTCAAGTAAGTGTTTCTCCTACACTTATGCTTTTCACCATATTTTCCAACACATGTATTCTAAAAGGTTCTCTTTTCGTGTAGTCTGTTCGACAAGCAAAATTGGAGACATAGCCATCAACCAACGAGCAAGCAAATAGAACAGATTCGACGGGAAGGAATAAACGGGGGATCTAATTTTCTTTCCTGGTTTCGAGATCATGTAACATTTTCCCGTTAACTTATCAATGTTAACAACATTTTCTTATAACTTAAGAATGCTTACGTTTTCTAATAACTTCATATCTTGGACAGTGCAAAAAAGATGCCAACGTCCATGAAGATTTGCGACAACGATCATGTGGATTGGTTAGTGTCAGAAGCTATGGTCGATATGACATCAACGACTTTCGATTCCGTACAACTCAATTTGAATCTCTTCGTCCTCTCGCGGCAACATGTAATACTAGAGTTGTGATGAGGGCAATCGAATCGCAAGAAAATGAAACTCAATACTAGAGAATCATTAAAAGAATCCTTGAATTCACTTTTGTCGGAAACAAGACAATTCGAACAGTATTCTTTGACTGCGAATGGTTTGATTCCATTCATGGAATTCGAGTAAACAAATTTGGCACGGTCGAAGTAAAACACAAGGAACGGTTGAAAGGATTCGATTCATTAGTTCTTGCACACCAAGTAGAGCAAGTGTACTATCTACCTTATCCATGCAATAAATTCAAACTTGGTTGGTGGTACATAAGGTGAATCCTTGTGAGCGGTTATATGCTCCAGGAGATGATGATTATCATGAGGAAGCTGAGGTTGATGTGGTCTACCAAGAGGAAGAGTTGTTGCCAGCCTCCTCCGTTGAGCCTGGTGTAGGACTCGATGACTTAGTTGGAGACGCTCAAGATATCGAGGCTGGCACGGAAGCAGAAATAGAATCAGAATTGGAAACTGAAGATATCGATGACTTAGTCGAACTTGCTGATTTACGCAAACGAAAATGATATGCGGAAGAAGAAGATCGATAGGCTGGTTTAAGGAGTAGGGTGCATGACCGTGATGTTGATGAATTTTGAAGTAACGTTTTATTCAATGACTTAACATTAATTTTGTATATTATCTTTGCATATTATTCATTTATTCATTGCAACAGGATGTCGTCGTCAAAGGGGAAGGTGAAGGGGAAGGGGAAGCCAGTGAGAGGGTTTCAGCCGCCACGAGACCCTTGCTCAGGGACCTCGTTACCTTTGAGCCGACATCCCCTCTTTCTGGCGCACGCTCCACCCTCGGTTCACGTGTGCTTTCAGCGGATGAAGGTAAATTTTAGTTTACAATAAAGTTATTTTATAAATTGCAGTTGTTAATATATATTTATTGTCAATCTTTTTCTTTTGTGCAGTCTGACTCAAAGTCTTCTGAGTCTGAGTCAGAGGCTAGGGGGCCACTACGGGAGCCCGAGTCAGAGGTGTGGCTGCTACAGGAGCCCTCTAGCACTAGCCTCCCTTCGGAGCCAGCGCTAGCCTTCCTCTGCAGCCGGCTACCGCTAGCCTTCCTTTGGACTCCAGTGGTTCTGAAGAGCCTTTAGGGTCACAGGATGCGGCGGCGTCACAACAAAGGTGACGGACGAGGAGGACCCACTTTGCGGCTCCTCCTCTGGTTACTTCTCAGCGGACCCACTTTTTTAGGCAAAGTACGCGCAGGAGGTCGCGAAGATACACGGTGCGGATTATGATTGGGAAAGCGCGCCGATCGACCCCCAAATCGCGTATGCAAGCGGAGGCGGGAACGCCCATAGATGGCGAGTTGTTCATGTGTTTCATTTATTTTTCAATTTATCTTCTTCGACTTAGTGTTTTCATTCTTTTGCAGGTTTGCCATTTTTGATGGAGTTGTCGACTCGAGGTCGACGCGACCTTTGAGAGGCGCTTCATCGCCTCAGGCCTCGTCCGTTGGGACCACCAGTGGTCATCTCTCGCAGACCCAACTAGATCTCCTCGCCTTGAAGGAGACGCTGATGCAGACCTAGGCAGAGCTGGAGAGGTCGAGAGCTGAGGCAAGGGAGGAGCAGCAGAGTGTTGACTGCTGTTATATAGCAATTTCAGCCGTCAATATAACTCAATTAGGTGAAGGATTGATCATTTCTTGCACACATCACCTTTCTACTTGACCTATTTCCACTTGTACTTGGAGAAATATGTGTATTCAGATATTTATACAGAAATTGAGGAAAAGTATGGGGAGCAATCCTATAATATATCATCCCAGCCAATCAGGCGACGACACGTGGCACCACATGGATCAAATGACCCACAAACAGAAGTATCTGAGGCCATCCAACGGTGTAGCACCAATATCAGTCAATGGGACCAAACTGGCAGCCACATGGAGGAAGTACGGGCCGTTTGGAGCCCTAACCAGGTCAGCCGAACAAGGGGGTCGGCCGACCTGGTCCTGGTGCTAAACACGCTCAACTTCCATGTGTTGGCTCCTCCCGACTCCCTGGAGTCAATGACAACTGATTCACACGCTTTTGGTGGCGGGAACCGACCTCAACACTAGTGTAAATAGGACCCCATACCCCTCACTTCAACACACACCACTTGGGCATCATTCTATTGTATACACTATCTTCCATAGTCCTTAGAGGAGTTAGGATGTAGAGAGGAGAGCCTCTAGTCCCAAGTCCAAATTGGGAAAGGAGTAGAAGGAGTCTATCTTCCCAATTCCACGTTGGGAAAGGTATGTCTCATGTATTCATTCTTGTATTTGTGACTTTGTGCTCAATAAAGATATTATCTTCAGTCTTGTTTTATACGTATACATGGGCAAAGCGTTTGTTGTTTGATTGTGGAGTCCATGTAAGTGGAAGGTATAGTCTTTATGATTGTACTCCCATGATCACATCTTATGGTCATAAACACTATAGACCCCCACTATAGTCTATGTAGTTATGATATGATTATGTTAATATGAATAACTATGCTATGCAATCAACAATGGTTCAATGATGATTTAGTTCATTGCCTTACGATGGCTTGTGCTGAAGCTCTTAAGGTATTTGCTTAGTATGCTAGCATGGTGCTAGGGTATTTAAGTAGCATTGGATGTCTCGTAGACACACAGATTGAAGAGGTAGGCAGTAGGTGGTGACAACCCTATCTGTCCTTTGTAATCCTCCACGTTCGGCTAAGCCACAGGCTCTTGGCGAGAGACGCCCTAGTATTGCTAGGGGTAAGCTCGTGCCCGATGTGTTGAATAGCATTGCATAGGAATTCATCATTGACATGACCATTAGTATCTACCTTAGGATATGTATATGTATTAGGAGCATTGTAGGAGCAACTCTTTAACTCTTAATCCAATCACCCTCTAGGACCCATTTACCCTTTAGAATAGATTGCCTAGGTGTGTGTCACACTACCCCTTTTATAAACATACCCCCTGTCCGGATAATTGATTAGTATCCCATAGCTTGACCATAAGAGTAGTATATACTTTACTCCATTGCCTTCCTTTGGGATAAATACGATACCCTTGGGAATACTCATGGGTGAAATGCTACAGCGGTATCTTCTGTGCGCTTGCGGATCTCATCTCTTTACCACAGATGATCTGTGGTGTTAAGAAATACCAACAAGAATTTCTTGCGCCGTTGCCGGGGATGATTTGTTAGTATATCCTAGAAGTCGTCAACAACCACTTCTGGCACCGTTGCTGGGGAAGGCAAAGGAAGTGAAGGATAGCTATCACTTGTGATTAAGCTATAGGTACTAATAGTTATTAGACAGGATTACCCTTGTTTGTTTTCTCCTTTGTGTGAAAACAGGTTAGTGTTGGCCAACCCATTGTATGGGATGGCCAACGAGGATGCAAGTGCTAAACTACAAGATGATTCAAGGCGTACCTCAAAAAATGTCCGCTAGGCAACACCATTGCCTTTTGCAAGAGAATTTCAGCTTTCAGTAGGAGCCAAAGTCATCCATACCCAAGCTTGGGGAAGGCTCCAATAAGTTCTTCTTGGTTTGCCTCCACCATGGGGTGGATAGTTGGCTCTTCATCCAACACTCATGTCATGGGTTGGATCCACAAATCCATGACCACATTCATGTTGGAGCTGAAGGAGTCCTATTCTCATTCATCATGGATGAGAAAAAGGTCTTCACTCAAGGGGTAGATTGAAGAGTGCTCGAGTTCCCATAGCTTGTCATACACACCACTTCACAAGGTGGATATGCTAGTTATGGAACTACACCTCCCATTGAATTATCATGAATATCCAAGTCATTGGAGATTTGTTTGGATAATCCAAGTCGTGGATATTCACATGATTTGTGAAAATCCATGTCATCATGGTACGCGTGGGAATTATTTCCCTAAGACCCATGAGGACCTTTTTCAATCAACAACTCCAGTGGCTACCATTCACAAGGAGGTCAATGGTGGAATTAACATCACCCTTGTATTCAAGGAGGCTATGGCTTTCCAAGGGATTTAAGTTCAACTAGCCTACCTTGAAGTATCTTGGCCAAGAAGAAATCAAGACAACATTCACATGAAGATCTTGGCCAAAGACACGAACTTAAGGAGCATTCAAAGTCCAAGATATCCCACATCACTTGTTGGGATTCCCACGCTTCGACCAAATCCATTCAGCCTAGGGCAAGTGACATTGTGGATGAAGCGTTTCTTGTTTGATTGTGGAGTCCACATGTCATCATGCCCAAGGACCTTTGACCCATGATCAAGGTATGGATTGATTCAATGGAATATCAATATGGACAGAGTGGCACCCCTAAGAAGGACAAAGCCTCACCATGCTCATGAAGGAATACATTCAAGAGGGAGAACCCGTCGTTACAACAACATGTCTAAATCAATACAACGGGGAGAGGCTAGGGCCACCATGTAGCCCACATGTCCAAATGACAGCCAAATGAGTTTGGCATGTCAAAACAGAAGAAATCGTCCACATCTTGAACTCCGGGATTGGACAACAAATCATCACACTGAACAGAACGGAGGTAAGTCCTACTCATTGGACTTCAAAAATTTGGTGAGTCCTTGCCAATAGGTTAATCGATAGTTATCTCATATTTGTTTTCCAAATTGCATCAACCCTTTCATTTGCATGTTTGAAATTCCACGCTTGCATGTTGGAAAGTAAAATTTCCAACCATCATAAAACTAAAAATTTGAATTAGGGGAGAAATTTAATTGGATATGAACTACGTGCATGACCACTTGAATTTATCTTCCTAGTTCAAACTAAAAAGATTTCCTTTGACCCTCATTGCATTTACAAGTTATTTCAAGCTGGGTAAGACAATTTGAAAATTGGGTTCAATTTGCTTTTGGCTAACGTAACCCATTTTCAAGTTGTTTTGTGTGTTTTTGACTAAAGTGCAGCTAGGTCAATATTGGGAAGAGGTGGTATGGCAAGAAAGTGGAAGGTTTCATCAATCTCAAGTCACCATTGGGAGGATTTGAGAACACTTCTCTCCTTCAAACTCATTTTGAGTTCGAGGAAGAAAAATGTCCAACCTGATGATCCAATGGAGGAGCCAGAACAAAAACCATTGCCAAATCCAATCTCAACTTGGCATTTGACATCAACCATCAAGCCTACGCCGAAAATCAAGGTTGTGAGTTTCACACACAAAGACCTTCGTCACCAAGTGCACTTCAAATGAGGTACGAGTTTAGAATTTTTCATTATTTGGTTTGCCACAGAATTGAATGCATTTGCTTGCATTTGTGAGGAAGGTTGACACTTCCTCATCATTTAATTCTCATGCATCCTCACAAGAGTCAGTGTGGGTATTGACTTTTGGATCTCCAAAAGGAAATCCCACCTTACTTTGAAAAATATAAAACATGTACCTAGAATCCTTTAAGCATTTTTTGTAGATTAGCAATTTTTGTTTAGGTTTAGAAAATAAAACTTTTGGGCATGACATAATTGGTGAATTGGCATAGAGAAACTTGGGCATGCTGACAGTCATAATTTTTAATTGAGCTTCGTGCATAGATGGTGCCACTAGATTTCAAACTCCTAGGAATAAGTGATATCCTTGCTCTAAAATTGAATTGCATTTTTTAGAGGAGTCACTAAATTTTAAATTCCTAGTAAAGTTCAGGAGGATAAAATTGGGAATCTTGTTTGTCATGGTCTAAATGATAAAATTTGCTCTTGGAAGCTAAGATGGTTAGAAACTTTAAAAGATGTAGGGATCCATATAGTATATTTCTATCACATGCATTGCTATGAGTAGGAGCTTTAGAAAATGTGCAACATGAATTAGCCATAAATCTCCACTCTTATCAATGAATACCACATTGATCATGGATACACTTGACATTGGAACCAATGCATCTTTGATTTTGTTCTTCCCCGTATGTACAAATGAAAGTTCGGTTACCTAACCCGAACGTTCATTTGTACAAGTATCAGGAGCTAACCATCCCTATCTATTCAAGAGAGGAAGTTTGCAGGAGTAATATTACTATGTAGGCATTCAAGAAGCTGATTGTTGGGATCCCTAGAGGATCCCATTTCAACATCTCTTGGCCAAGGAGTAAATGAGGATGGTTGCTACCTGTCGGAAATTATGCCCGAAGGTCAATCATAACTATACGAGGCTAGAGATTTGAAATGGGAACCCTCCATGAGCAACCAATGGGCTGCCACGAATGGGTGAGAGCATTACGCTCTCAACTATTCTAAGAACTCATTCAAGCTCAAGGGATTTACCACCATCATTGGGTACAAGTTATTCCTTTGTGGCTAAGAGTTATGATGTACCATAACCAAGGAATGACAAGATCACACCCAATTTATATTGGGTGCATTTTGTTCTTATGTGGCTAGAAGGTATGTTGTACCTTACCCAAGGAACAACTGACCATACCCAATGCATGTTGGGCACATGTCACTTCCTTATGGCAAAAAGATATGATACACCTTAGCCAAAGAATGATGAAACATACTCAATATATGTTGAGTGCACATCATTCCTTTGGATCTAAAGGTTATCATTATCCTAGCCAAGGAATGAAAAATCACACCCAACACATGGAGACCCTGATGTGCGGACGATCAACATCGAAAACACTCTATTCAACCACACTCATGGTGTCCATGGGAGGCAACACAACAATCAACACTCAACCCTCCATTGTCAAAGCCACGCTGCAACTCGTTAGGGTTTCAACCCCTATCACGGACCTTGATCAAGAATAAGCTTGGGGGAGGACCCCCACTTGAGGTAACTTGTATCACACCCACTTCCTCTTTTTTTCAAATCATCCATTGCATATTTACATTCCATTCATCCACCATCCACCATGCATCTAAAAAAACATAAAAATAAGAACTTAGATTTGCTTTGCTTATCAAATAAAAATGTGCGGTAAGAATGATTTAGAATTCACATAGATGAAATGATGAATAGTTGCTCTATTTTACTTTTCCTAAGTCCCTAATTTACAACTTGCTACTCTCTGAATACTTCTTAAATTGGCTAAAATTAACTTTGCCTTAATTTAGAAATTGTGGGTAGCAAAAGCTTAATCTACTTCTGGGTTGTTGGGAGATTTGAATTAGTAATAGGGCTGTTATTCCTATTTTGAAAGTGGAACTTAGATTTCCGGAGAAATTCTATCAGGATTTATGTTTCCCTCATTTGATTGGAAATACCTACCAAAGCCATATGACATTCATACATAGACAACACCTTATGCATATGCTATTTGCTTTCACATTGAGCCTAGTCAAACTAGTATAGACCTATGTGAGAAATCATTCAATTCTTTTTAATTCAAGACTTCACTTGCACATGCTATACTTCTACACTAGAAGGAAGTAAAATTCCATCATATCCACCATTCCCCAATAAAAAGAGAAAGTCCATGCTATTCATAGTTAGCACTCTCTTCAAGTTATTGCATAAAAGGAGTACAAGACATGGCTACAAGAAAAAAAGAAAATGCATGTTGATATCATAAGCACTAGAAAAAAAAAAGAATAATATGCTTACTCCATAAGCATAAAAAAAAGGGTAGCCATGTTTCATCCTTGCAATAAATAGAGTCCACATCAAAAGGAGTCATCTCAATGTTTCCACATCCACCTCCATTCCATCACACATGCACAAGTCTTGATTCAAAAGTTTGAATTGATTTCTCCTAAGGCTTGCTATTTTTACTTAGCAATATTATGTGTTGCAAATATGCCTAGTTACTTTCCCTACCAAGCTCCACATACAAGCCATATTCAAAGAGTAGGAATAGTATAGGCATAATGCCTTGGTGAGGACATATTTCCACTATACACAAAGGAGTGATTGAGAGAATCAATTGAGGTACTTATAATCTAATTTGAATCTCTCCGGAATTTAAGTGAAACATGATATTGCGGCTATGCTTGCTCCATTTGCTGTTCTATCTTTCAATTACCCATGAATATGAGAAGGCATAACTCCCATAATGAATTAAGAAGGGTGAAGTACCATAGCCACTTTTTGCAATACTAGGTAGAGTATTTTGTTGTGCACTTGGTACTTTCGACAGGTAGAACATTGTAGCAACTCCTGATCATCAACCTAAAGTCTTGACTTTGCTTGGGGCGAGCAAAGGATAAGCTTGGTGGAGTTTGTTGACGGCTGTTATATACCAATTTCAGCCGTCAATATAACTCAATTATGTGATGGATTAATCATTTCTTGCACACATCACCTTTCTACTTGACCTATTTCCACTTGTACTTAGAGAAATATGTGTATGCAGATATTTATATAGGAATTGAGGAAAAGTATGGGGAGAAATCCTATAAAATATCATCCCAGCCAATCAGACAATGACACGTGGCACCACATGGATCAAATGGGCCACAAACAGAAGTATCTGAGACCATCCAATGGTGTAGCACCAATATCAGTCAATGGGACCCAGCTGGCAGCCACCTAGAGGAAGTACGGGCCGTTTGGAGCCCTGACTAGTCGGCCGAACCAGGGGGTCGGCCGACCTGGTCCTGGCGTCAAACGCGGTCTAGTTCCACGTGTTGGCTCCTCCCGGCTCCCTGGAGTCAATGACGACTGATTCGCGCGCTTTTGGTGGCGGGAACCAACATCAACACTAGTATAAATAGGACCTCATACCCCTCACTTCAACACACACCACTTGGGCATCATTCTATTGTATACACTATCTTCCATAGTCCTTAGAGGAGTTAGGATGTAGAGAGGAGAGCCTCTAGTCCCAAGTCCAAATTGGGAAAGGAGTAGAAGGAGTCTCTCTTCCCAATTCCACATTGGGAAAGGTATGTCTCATGTATTCCTTCTTGTATTTGTGACTTTGTGCTCAATAAATATATTATCTTTAGTCTTCTTGTATACGTATACTTGGACAAAGCGTTTCTTGTTTGATTGTGGAGGCCATGTAAGTGGAAGGTATAGTCTTTATGATTGTACTCTCATGACCACATCTTATGGTCATAAACACTATAGACCCCCACTATAGTCTATGTAGTTAAGATATGATTATGTTAGGGAACAACTATTGTGCAATCTGGTGTTTTGTGCAAGCATGCAATCTCCACATCTCAACCGTTCGCTACAGATCTGGTATAGTCTTTATGTTAATATGAATAACTATGCTATGCAATCAACATTGGTTCAACAATGATTTAGTTCATTGCCTTAGGATGGCTTGTGCTGCAGCTCTTATGGTATTTGCTTAGTATGCTAGCATGGTGCTAGGGTATTTAAGTAGCGTTGGATGTCTCGTAGACCCACAGATTAAAGAGGTAGGCAGTAGGTGGTGACAACCCTATCTGTCCTTTGTAATACTCCACGTTCGGCTATGCCACAGGCTCTTGGCGGGAGTCGCCCTAGTATTGCTAGGGGTAAGCCCGTTCCCGATGTGTTGAATAGCATTGCATAGGAATTCATCATTGACATGACCATTAGTATCTACCTTAGGCTATGTATATGTATTAGGAGCATTGTAGGAGCAACTCTCTAACTCTTAATCCAATCTCCCTCTAAGACCCATTTACCCTTTAGAATAGATTGCCTAGGTGTATGTCACACTACCCCAATTATCAACTAAACCCCTGTCCGGATAATTGATTAGTAGCCCATAGCTTGACCATAAGAGTAGTATATACTTTACTCCATTGCCTTCCTTTGGGATAAATATGATACCCTTGGGAATACTCATGGGTGAAATGCTACAATGGTATCTTCCGTGCGCTTGCAGATCTTATCTCTTTACCGGAGATGATCTGTGGTGTTTAGAAATACCAACACAGAGGACGGCCTTAATGATGGCCCAGATGCAAGCATTGGTGGCGGTAAGTTATTTAAAGTACCATAGTTAAATTTCATAGCATTTCAAAAACATATATCTTCTAATATTTTGCAATGGCAGGCTCTTGCTCGACATAGCGGTCAAGATATCGAGATTCCTACGCTTCTGCCGCAGCAAACACCGGAGCAGGTGATAAACTCTTTAATATCAGTTTGGCCTCTCTTTAGTTTTAGTTTCAGTTTATTAGCAATCTGTCTGGGCTCCCTTTATTAGCAATCAGGTCTAACCAATTCAAAGCACTACCTAACTGTTTTAATTTCAGTTTGGGCATTCTAATTAAAGTTCAGCTCAATTTGGGCACTATAAGTTTGATATTCACATCTAGGGCAGATTCCGACTTTAAAATCATGAAAAATTACATAAGAACATAAACTATTCTACTATCAAATCATTCATTGTTTCATGGTGAAATGGTATTTTATTTTTGCTCTAATCTCAATCTGTTCATATACTTTACCTTCATGCTTTAGGATTGGGAGGTAATCTTTAGGATCGGGGGATGGAGAAGTGAATGAATGTATTGTACATGGTTGGAAATATATGGAAGTCTTCTAAAACTAATCTTTTGTATGTATTGTTTCTTCTGCAGGGTTCGGGAACGCGCCGAGAGGATCCCGGAGGTAGTGGAGGGGATAGCGCGTAGCTCGATACTGAAATTGTGTTTTTCTCGATGTTTGAATACTATTTTGAAACTGTGCACTGTATATGTCTATATCTGTGTATATGTTTGCCTGTTCTATGTTCTCGCCATCGTGCGAGGTAGCCAGTTTCTGTTTTTAAAAAAAAATCAAAAACATAACTTACGTCGGCTATGGTAAGGCCGACGTAAGTTAGCCCAGTTCAACTTACGTCGGTCAGGCCGTACCAACGTAAGTAAAGCCACTTAACTTACGTCGGTTTGCCCCAACCGACGTAAGTTATACCACTTAACTTACGTTGGCTGGCTGCCATCGACGTAAGTACTCTGGCCCAGCCCGCGGCCCATCTCGGTACATAACTTACGTCGGTTGCCAGAGACTGACGTAATTAAGAAACTTACGTCGGCAGCCGACATAAGTTACCTTAATTACGTCCAAACTGCTTCGTTGGCTGGCAGCCGATGTAATTAAGTGAAAACCGACATAATTAAGTAACTTACATCGGTTTAGGCCTTAATTACGTCGGCCCTGGCCGACATAGGCCCCCTTTGGCAGAGCTTCATGGAGCTGATTCTCAAGGAGAATCAGTGAAGCTGTACCAAACACTGTTTTTCAGAAGAAGTGATTCTTGTCTGATTCTGAGAAATGATTCTCTGAAATGAACTAAGGGGCTGGGAGCTGAAAAAAGTAGCTTCTCCTGATTCTGTGAAGCGATTCTCTGTCCTGATTCTAAGAGTGTATTTTAGGAAATCATAGAGAATCAATTTCAGTCACAGAATCGCTCCATCAGAGAATCAGAAGTGAATCCAGAGAATCAACTCTGTGAAGCTGTACCAAAGGGGGCCATAATTGCTCGGGATTCCTGTAGTGATCATATTTTAGAAGTCATGTTAAGAGCTTGTTCTTTGAAGCATGGGAAATGATGGGACAAGAGCTTGCCATATGTAGAATTTTCATACAACAATAGTTACCAAGAAAGCTTGAAAATGTCACCATATGAAGCGCTTTATGGAAGGAAGTGTAGGACACCTTTATTCTGGAATGATGTAGGAGAAACTCAAGTATTTGGTCCGAATGTGTTGCAAGAAGCCAAAAAGCAAGTCCAAATAATTCGTGAAAACTTGAGGGCTGCCCAATCAAGACAAAAAGGCTATGCGGACAATAGGAGAAGGAAACTAGCCTTTGAAGTGGGAGATTTTGTTTACCTCAAGGTGTAACCGATGAGGGGTCATAAGAGGTTTAAAATAAGAGGCAAGCTAGCACCTTGCTACATTGGACTATTCAAAAATTTGGAACAAAGAGGAGAAGTAGCATATAATTTGGAGATGCCAGCTCATCTTTCGGATGTCCATGATGTCTTTCATGTTTCCCAGCTCAATAAGTGCTTAAGAGTACAGGAAGAACAAGTGCCAATGGAATAATTGGAATTAGAGGTAGATTTGATTTATGCTGAGCAACCGGTCAAAATTTTGGAAACCAAGGAGAGGGTCACAAGGAACAAGGTTATTAGATGGTGTAAAGTTCAATGGAAGCACCACACAGAAAAGGAAGCAACGTGGGAATTGGAGGATGATCTCAAGAAGGAATGTCCCTATCTCTTCTCTTCCGCGTCGAATCTCGAGGGCGAGATTAACTTTAAGGGGGGTAGGATTGTAACACCCTCATTTTCATGCATCATGCCCTATATACATTCATATACATATTTAACATTAATCCACATAAAGAGGAATGAGTTTAAAATTGATTTAGAACAAAACCGCACTTAAAATTCTGGAAAGTGTGGACTAGTCTGATTTTGGTGTGGACTAGTCTCATTTCTCTCTGACCTCGATCGGACTTGTCCGTTTTTGCTGCGGACTAGTCTGTTTTTGTCTCAAGACACTTTCGGACTTGTCCGATCCTATGCGAACTAGTCCGGAGTTCCAAGAATCCTTGAAAATTTGCTAAGTCCCTAGACTTGTCCGGACTAGTACGGTGTTCCAACAGACTTGTCCATTTTCCACTCTGACTAAAGTTGGACTTGTCCAATTTTCGGTTAGACTTGTCCGATTTCTTTCTAACTAACTTTGGACTAGTGCGGTCCTTTTCGGACTTGTCCGATATTTTGTGACTCCGAATTGATCTTTTGTTTTACGACTTGTTTCTTGGGTTTTACGTTAAGTAGGCCTAGGGACCTGATGCCTAACTCTTTTCGAGCCCATGTGGGACTCTAAACTGGCCTCTACTCCTCTCAAACTCGAAAGCCATCTAACCCTAGCCTCTACCTCTATATAAACAACCCCACACCTTGGCTTGACATCTATTTGCCACTTTTCTACCTCACCCAAACCTTAGTTCGCGGAGAGCCACCATTAAGGAGGGAGGAGGAGATCCCAAGCAAGAAGAAGAAGAGGAGGAAACAAAAGGGGATCAAGATCTCCATCAAGTTTTGTTCTTCATCACCAATTCATCTCCAAGTTCATCACCAACTGTAGAACATCAAGATCCAAGTGTTGTCTCCAAGATCTTTGATTCATTGGAGTTCTAAACACCTAATATAAAATTTGGTTAATTAATTTTGTACTGTGGTAATTTTCTGTATACTCTTTTGTGAATGCACTCGTGTATGTGTGTTGAACATCCTGGGCACACATATGCCTTCACCTGGTTCATTTTCGGAACCGGGTGTCACATTTGTTGTCCTCTCTAACCCTTGAACAGATTGAGGAGTTTCCAGAGGAGGAGCTATTACTTCTCTCTACTAGGTTCTTGAAAGCATTGCAAAATGTGAGAACTAGAAGGAGAGGTGAATGTTGCCTAGAGGGGGGGGTGAATAGGCCTTGTTGATTTTTGTCAGAACCTATAACACTTAACAACCAGATCAAATCTCGAGATATCGGACTAGTCCGGTGGAGTGCGGACTAGTCCGGTGTGTACCGTCTAGGTTTATCAAATTTGATCGATTATCTTGATACTAGGATGTATGCAGCGGAAATATACTTGTTATTGAAGTGTTACACGATTATGAACTAGGGTGTACCACAAGTCAGTCTTATATTCAATGTTTCAACGTAAAGTAAGCAAGATTGTTTGAAACCCTAGATTGATATGAAGTATAAGAACGATGAGCGCAAAGTAAGAACACAAGCACTTTATCCCGTGGTTCGGTTCCCACAAGGGCAACCTACATCCACGTTGAGGAGTCCACAAAAGGACCAGGTCTTCTCCAACCCTACCCTCATCGGATCGCCACGGAGGCCAATCCTCTTCACTTATCACAAAGGGCAAATAACTGAATTCAAGGGGCCTTCTCACACGTTGAGGGCTCCCCAAGATTACAACAAGAACACCACCAAGAACACACTCAAAATATCACAACTAAAACCACATGAGTGTGTTATGGAAACAAACCAAGAGCTCAATGAGTGATGAACCGTGTCTCTCCAATGATCCAAAGTGTATCCTTAAGGGACTGATCTTTGTTGCGTTTGATTTCGTGGAGAGATGTGTTTTTGAGGCTCTTGGGAGGTGTGACGGTGTATGGGGGTCGAGTGTTTTTGAAAGATGGGCCGTGTACACCTATTTATATGGGGTTCCCAAAAGTTACTGTTAGGGTTTAGGCATATCAAACTAGTCCGTGGTGGACACCTGACTAGTCCGGTGTGCTGTGTTTAGCAAACCCTAGGTGTCCCGAAATATCGGATTAGTCAAGCAGAGAGCGGACTTGTCCGATTTTGGTTCTGGAAATCTTTGGACTAGTCCCATAAACATCGGACTTGTTCGGATATGTGAAACCCTAAGTGAATTTGGGACAAGTTCGCACTTGGAGGACTTGTCTGATTTAGGTCAGGGAGTTTTTCGGACTAGTCCATACTAATATCGGACTTGTCCGATTTTGTGCAACTTGTCAAGTGTTTGGAGGACTAGTCCCCACTGGGAAGGACTTGTCCGATTCTAGTCAGAGAGATATCGGACTAGTCCGTGGTGATATCGTACTTGCCCGATCTTGTGCAGAAAGAAATCGGACTAGTATGGGGTCAGTCGGACTAGTCCAGTCCTGTATAAATATGTGCAATGTGTGTGATTATTTGTGCTTGAGCTCTTGGGGTGTGTTTCCTTAACACACTCCATCCACAATGATCTACTACACTTGTTTCTTGAGCTCTTTTCCGCATTCCTCATTCTCCTTTCTTTTTGGCACTTTGCTCATTTTCTAATTGAAACTTGTGCTCATCTCAATAAATGGTTAGGATCTCATTTGCTTGTCAGAAATCATCCAAAACCCACAAGGGATTCCTAGAGCACTTTCAATCTCCCCCTTTTTGGTGATTGATGACAACAAAATGAGATTTCACAAAATATGATAAAAAGTTGAGATTTTCATAAAGTGTGCACATATGAGTTTAAAACACATTAAGCAATGGAAACATGATCCATATGTGCACTCTTTATGGTGGGATGCAGAACTAAGTGTATAGAAGCAATAATCATGATGAGAATGACATTATTAACATCAACACATCAACAACAAGCATATATGTCATTCTTATAGCAAAATCACATATTTCATCAATTTCTTCATAAGTAGTTCAAAACATTGCATCACACGACCAAAAGTACCATAAGAGCATATTAAGAGCCTTACAACCCACAAAATAGACAAAAGACATAAAAAGAAGCTCTCCTCGCATCCTACAGCTAAAACCTAAGACTCCCCCTCAATCTCTCCCCTTTGGTATCAAGACACAAAAAAGAAGGAGAGGAGGGACCTAAATTCTTCAAGCCTCGCTGTCGGTCCTGTCATCGTCTTCATCTTCATCTTCTGGATGATGATGAGGAGGAGGAGGAATGGAGCTACTTGAGTCCCAATGCCAAAATAGGCAAGCTCGGAGGGAGTCAAGGGCCCGAGCTCGGTGAAATCAGAGTCAGAGTCATCAGAAATTACTGGAGATCCAATGGACTCGATCTCCAGCTTTTGGCAAATCTACTTCATATTCTCCTTGACATATCTCATGTCACCCTTTCTTATTTTGTTGCCTTCACCTCGGCCTTTTCGCAGGAGGAAAAAATAGCAGTCGGGTACGTCAAGATGCCACTTGGTGACCCCTTTTGAGGAGGGGCCCTAGTGGCGGGAGCAGCCCTAGCACCGACACTTGCTCTCGCTGGAGCCTCAGGGCTGGAGGCTGGAGATGGAGCAGCTTGAACACTTGGCTTTTGAGTCATCTGGGGCCTCAAGGGAAGGTGCTCCACATCTTCGACAAACTCTATGCCTGTGACATTCTCAATCATGAACATGAGGTAAGGTGCGTAGCCACAAGACCTGTTTGGCGTGCAGGAGATGTTGACCATGTCGTTCCAAATAAAATCAAAGACATCAAACTTCCTGTCTTTGCTTATGACCTTCATCAAGGTACTGAGGTATCCTTGCACGCTTTCTGCATCCCCATCCTTGGGGGCAATTGTCTTCCTTAGAACCCGGTTCAACACCACAAAGAAAGGCTTCATGTTCTTGGTAGAAGGGGGGTTGAACTTGGAGTTGGGTTCATAAAGAAACTTCATCCTGTCTTTCTCTATGACACCAATGTTGTGGATGATCACATTGTCATTGATCGAGGTGTCAAGATGCAGAATCCTTGCAAATTCATCATAAGTTATGGTGTACTTGGATCCGTGAGTCATCCAAGTCACCCACTCTTCCTCGTCACTAGCAAAGTGGCACGTCGCATAGAGCTGCGCGATGACCTCATCATTCCAATTGTTCCTGAAAGAGCAGAGGTCCCTCAATCCATGCCTCTCGACTCCCTCCACCACCTCAACAAATGGTGAGCATCCCTTCTTCTCAAAATGCGCCCAATCGATTCATTGGCTGCACACCACTGGCGTCTTCATTGGGAGATATATTGTCTTGTAGAAATTTGCATGAAAATTGCTCCAAAACCTCCCGTCGGCAGCTTGCTTCGGACGACTGTAGCAATCAACATTTCTGAACTTGGCCGCCGTGTCACTGCCCTTTTCGTTGAATCTCTTCTCTGCGAGATCCCTGGCCCCTCCCCCTGGAGCTGAATGCTTTAGGGGGCCAATCGGGCTCGTTGCAATTCCCTTGCCCTTGGCTTGGCGAGAGACACCTCCTACAAGTGCCTTGGATGCTGGCTTCATCGCAAGCACCTTCCTTCGAGCCTGGGGAGGAGAAGGTGCCAGCTCGAAAGGGCTCTCTTGGCACTTCTTGCTAAGGATCGTCGGGGACCGAAGCACGGCTTCGTGGTCCATCTCTTCCTCGAAATTGGTGATCTCGTCGTTGGTGCTCGACATTGTCCTGAGAATAGATTTCACAAGGCATTGATGAGTATAGATGGCAAGGAGTTACATTGAGGAATTGAGAAAGTTAGGGTTGAGTCCAGAAAAATCAGACTAGTCCAGTGTACACGCACACACTAGTCCAGTTGATCGGACTTGTCCGTGCATGGACCGAACTAGTCCGGTGTTCAACCTCAAAAACCCTAATTATGGGACAAATGGTGACTCCAAACGCACAACCAGCTTAGCATCAATGTAATACATCAAGGAAGCATGTATATGGTGAAAGGAACCAAGATAGTTGACCACAGACGAAGAAAATAGAAATTTCTAGGGTTTGGGGTGAGATTATACCGAGATTGCTTGATTTTCAGAGATGTAGGGGTTGAAGGGGCAGACAAGTCCATGTTCTTCAATCCCTACGCGAATAATATAAATTTCCACCCAACCTTGCAAAGTTTTGATGGAGGAATCAAGGAATCGCCTTGGGGAGCTCGAGCTTGGAGAGAGAAAGCCTGAGGCAAGAGTGGGGTGAAGAGGATTAGGGTTTGGCGGCGGCTACGGTTAAGGAAACAAAAAATCGGACAAGTCCGAAAAAGATTGGACTAGTCTGAACTTTTCCAGAAACTATATCGGACTAGTATGTGGTCAGCTGGACTTGTCCGGCCTAACCGGCGCTCTACGGACTAGTCTGCACAGGCGGACTAGTCCGGGCAACCACGGACTAGTTCGTGGTTACCAGGGATGAACTGCTGAGCCCATTCGTATATATTCGAAGGTACTTATTATGAAAATTAGGGAGCAAACACACATCAAATAATCTTGATGAATATGATTAGTAAGCATACAACAAACAAGCAATGACCATAATTCATCAAGATCTAGTAATTGACATAGTTTTTTGGAAAAATTGAGAAAGATGATTTTCACAACTCAATCAAAGAATTTCGAATATAGCATTCAGATATACAAGATTTCAAGCCACACTCCGAGCATCGAGGATATTAAGTTCATTTCGGAGCTCGCAAAAGCGTTTTTCATCAAGTGGCTTGGTGAATATATCGGCTAGTTGCTTTTCGGCATTGACATGTGAAATGGCTATATCTCCCTTCATTGAATGGTCTCTCAAAAAATAATGTTGGATGTCTATGTGTGTTGTCCTAGAATGCTCAACGGGATTATGGGCAATTTTAATGGTACTCTCATTATCAGAAAGGAGCGGAATGCGGTTCATATTGTAACCATAATCCCTTAGAGTTTGTCGCATCCAAAGGAGTTGTGCACAACAACTCCCGGCTGCAACAAACTTCGCTTTGACTGTGGATGGGGCAATGGAGTTTTGTTTCTTGGAGGACCAAGAAACGAGGGATCTTCCTAGGTATTGGCATGTACGAGAGGTACTTTTTGTATCTACTTTGCATCCGGTATAATCTGTATCGGAGTATCCAATGAGATTGAATTTGGCAACTTTGGGATACCAAATGCCTAGGTTGGGCGTATGAACTAAACAGCGAAAGATTCTCTTGACGGCTGTCAAATGACACTCTTTTGGGTTGGCTTGAAACCTTGCAAATAAGCATACACTCAACATAATGTCTGGCCTAGATGCACATAAGTAGAGTATAGATCCAATCATGGAGCGATATACCTTTAATCGACGTTTAATCCATCTTCATTGAGATCCAAGTGGCCATTCGTTGCCATGGGAGTCTTTGTGGGCTTCGCCTTGTCCATTCCAAACTTCTTGAGTATGTCTTGAGTGTACTTAGTTTGGCTTATGAAAGTCCTTTCCTTTTGGAGCCTCACTTGGAATCCCAAGAAGTACTTTAGCTCTCCCATCATAGACATCTCAAAACTATCTTTCATAAATTTAATAAATTCCACACAAAAAGATTTATTAGTTGAACTAAAGATTATGTCATCAACATAAATTTGACAAACAAAGAGATCATTGTCAAAGTTCTTTGTAAACAATGTATAATCTAATTTATCGATCTTAAAACAATTTCCAATTAAGAAATCTCTAAGACACTCATACCAAGCTCTAGGAGCTTGTTTGAGGCCATAGAGAGCCTTACGCAATTTAAATTCAAGGTCGGGGAACTCTTCATCTTCAAACCCAGGGGGTTGCTCCACATACACCTCCTATTTGATTGGTCCATTGAGGAAGGCGCTTTACACATCCATTTGATAGAGCTTGAAATCATGGTGAGTAGGATATGCAAGTAATATTCTAATAGACTCAAGTCTAGCTATGGGGGCAAAGGTCTCATCGAAATCCAAACCTTCGACTTGTGAATACTGTTGGGCCACAAGTCGTGCCTTGTTCCTTGTCACCACCCCGTGTTCGTCTTGTTTGTTGCGGAAGACCCATCTGGTGTCGACGACGTTGGACTTGGGTCTTTTGACCTCGTTCCGCTTGAAATTGTTGAGTTCTTCTTGCATGGCCACTACCCAATCCGGATCCTTCAACGTATCCTCAACCCTGCACGGTTCCCAAAAGGATACAAAATAATAATGCTCACAAAAATTAGCTATGCGAGATCCAATAGTTACTCCCTTTTGGATGTCACTAATGATGTTGTCGATTGGGTGATCCCTTTGGACGCATTGGTACACTCTTGGGTGTGGTACTTGCTGTCTTGAATCTTCATGATCATCTTCTTCTCCCCCTAAATGGTTGCCATCATTGACTTTTAGGTCATTTTCGTCTTCTTGAGGTTGATCTTTTATGGAAGCTCCCCCTTGATCATTGGACTGCTCTTGTGGTTCATTTTCCCTTATGCATATGCAGAGGTGGCTCTTGTGGTCGCACTTTGCATAACGCCATTCTTCTCAATGCTTGACATGGATATTCTTCTCTATCTAGAACACATGGATCAACTTGCTCCTTTTGGGAGCCATTAGTTTCATTGAACACTACGTCACATGCTACTTCTACGAGTCCGGAGGTCTTATTGAAGACACGATAGGCCTAAGTGTTAAAATCATAACCAAGCAAGAAACCTTCATCGGACTTTGAAGCGAACTTTGAAGTCCTAGGCTTCTTGTTCAAAATATAGCATTTGGAACCGAATGCTCGAAAATATGAAATATTAGGCTTGTTACCGGTGAGTAGCTCATAGGATGTTTTCTTGAGTAGTCGATGAAGATAAAGTCGATTTATGGTGTGGCAAGCGATGTTGACCACTTCTGCCCAAAATCAATCCGAGGTCTTGTACTCATCGAGCATTGTTCTCACCATCTCTATGAGGGTTCGGTTCTTCCTTCCGGCAACTCCATTTTGTTGAGGGGAGTAGGGAGTTGAAAACTCATGTTTTATGCCTTCTTCATCTAGGTACTCCTCAACTTGTGTGTTCTTCAACTCTGTGTCATTGTCGCTTCGAATGTTCTTGATCGTCAATGAAAACTCTTTTTGAGCACGCTTGAAAAACTTCTTGAGTGTTCCTTGTGTTTCTAACTTATCGTGTAAAAAGAAAACCCAAGTGAAGCGAGAAAAATCATCAACAACTACTAATCCATATTTATTACCGCCGATGCTTATGTAAGCAATTGGACCAAATAAGTCCATGTGAAGTAGCTCAAGCGGTCTTGTTGTAGTCATGACGTTCTTAGCGGGATGGGGTGCTCCAACATAGTTCCCAGCTTGGCACGCGCTACAAGGCCTGTCTTTCTCAAAAACAACATCCTTCAATCCTCGGACGTGATCGCCTTTGAGGAGTTTTTGAAGGTTCTTCATACCAACATGCGCTAGCTGTCTATTCCACGGCCAGGCCATGTTGGTCTTTGCAATCAAGCATGTGTCAAGTTCGGCTTTATCTTTGTTGAAGTCAACAAGGTAAAGCTTTCCCTTTAACATACCCTTGAATGCAATGAAACCATCACTCCTTCTAGAGACAGTCACACCCTCGTTAGTGAACAAAAAAATATAACCTTTGTTGCCTAATTGAGATATGGAATGAAAGTGCATCTAGGATCCCTGTGGGTTTTGAACGATTGATGATGACAATTAAGTAACTAATGAGCTCAGTGATCTTAAGCACAAATGTGGATTCAAGCGGAAAAACAAACCCTCATAAAGGAAAAGGATGAAAATGGCGATGTTGACTCGAAACGAAGAAACTAGGGTTTCTAGCGTGTCGAGTGTAGACTAGCCAAATATGTGTGAGGATGTGTGTGTAAAGTGCATTGAGATCAAGTAGGGAGCTAAAAGCGGTTTAGAGATCAAACCTATTGAGAGAAGAGAGTTGGAAGCAGTCTGGCAGGAGTGGCCAGACTAGTCCGTGCAGGTGGCTGGACTAGTCCGCTCCTGGCTGGCTAAGTCCGTTTTCAGCCGGACCAGAAGGGTCTGACTGAGTTCGGACTAGTCCGTAGTGGGACGGACTAGTCCGAGTAGTCGTGGAGTGGGTTTTGGGGACTAAGTTCCAAAACCACGGACTTTTCCATTTTGTACCGGACCAAGAGGTCTTGACTGAGATAGGATTAGTCTGCCCTGGGGGGCGGACTAGTCCGGGTTTGGAGAGAAGTCAGTGGTTCAGCGACTAAGTCTGGGAAGACCGGACTAGTCTGCCCTTGGGGCCGGACTAGTCCGTTTTCACATGGAACAAAAGGTTCTGTGTGAGATCGGACTAGTCCGGTGTGGTCCGGACTAGTCGATTTTGAAGTGACCATTTGAATTTGAAGTTTTGCGGATAGTGTGACGATAGCCGCGCAGTGCTACAGTTGTCAAGGACGTCATTGGTCCCAAAGGCCGGACTACCCCGGGCCGTAGGGCAGACTAGTCCGCCCATTTGCTGATGTCAGCAGTATGGGTTGGGAACCTCTATAAATAGAGGACCCCTGGGTTCATTTGAACCATTCCTTTGAGAAAGTTGAAACCCTAGCACCGCCACAGCAAACCTTGAGCCTCCAAAAGCCTCCTTCTTGCCTACATTCCCTCTAAAACTAATTCTTGTGTGGATTAGGGTTTGGTGAGGTGAAGAAGAGGAAGAACACCGCTCTAGGATCCTGGTTTGATCTCTTGCACTTGTGAATCTTTGTGATCTGTGGCTTGAGTTAATCTTTGTGATTTGTGATTATATTTGTGGTGGGAGCCTCAGATTGTGAGAAGCCCCAACGAATCTTGTATTCACCCCTTTGTGATAGTGGAGAACCAAGTTAGGCCCATGTGGTAAACTTGGTGAGGGAAGGGTTGTTGAACCGGGTCCTTCGTGGACTCCTCAACGTGGACATAGATTCCTTCGTGGGATCGAACCTCGGGATAAAATCCTCGTGTCCCTTATGTTCTCAGCTTTCATTCATCCCATATTGCTTCTAGGGTTAGCCTTACCGTTTTGTTCATCACTCTTGTTAAATTGTGACCCTTAGCTTCATACTTGCTATACAACTTGTTAAGGTTCACAAAATCATTCTAACACTTCTTGCATCACGAAAATAACACTAAAACTTGTTAGAAACACCTTTTTAGGCTTTCCCTATAGGAGGATCGGACTAGTCCGCCCTTGGACTGGACTAGTCTGCCCCCTGAGTACTAATCTCATTTTATTAAGTTATTTTAGGTCATTTAGCCTATTCACCCCCCTCTAGACAACTTTCAATTGGTATCAGAGCAGGACTCTCCCAAAGAGTCAAACAACTCAGAGAGAAGATGGCCGGAGTGGGGTATGACGAGGTATCGACAAATGAGATCCAGGCAACCCAAGAGGAGGTGCTTGTCTGACAAGACAAGTCGACGGATGATGAAGAGACTCGCCAGCTCAAGGCGAAACTTTGAGAGAAATTGAATATTCCAAAAGTTGACTCTTCAACCTCTACATCGGGTGGCAAGACCCACTACAACCAACAAGGCTACACCTATGAGCGCCTTGTCTCCATCAACCACTATCTTTCCATCCCATTGGGAAAGCCTCCCCAATTCGATGGAACCGACTACGGGATGTTGAAGCACAATATGAAGATCCATCTCGTGTCACTCAACCCTTCTTTGAGGCAAATTTTGTTGATCGGGGTGCACATCCTGAAGAATGAAGAAGACATCAATCCAAAGCAAGCCATGCTCCTTCACCGCAATGCCCAAGCGGCCGGAGTGATCATCTCATCTCTCTCAAGAGATGAGTTCAACTGGGTGGATGGACTTGAGGTGGCCAAAGATATTTGGGACACCCTCAAGACGGCTCATGAAGGCAACCGAGTCGTGAAAGAAGTGAAGATTGAGCTCTTTGAAGGAGAGCTCGGGAGGTTTGCCATAATGGATGGTGAATCTCCCCAAGAGATGTACAACTGCCTAAAGCTACTCATCAAGAAGAGTAGATCTTATGTCTGCATGAAGTGGAAGGACCACGAAGTGGTGAAGAGAATGATTCGGGCATTCATGCCTAGAAACGTCTCTCTTTGCTCCATGATACGAGAAAGCCCGGGGTTCACCAAAATGACCCCAGAGGAGGTCCTAGGGAGGATCATCAACCGCGAGATCATGGAGAAGGAGGCACTCTTCTACAACGACCTCCAAAGGTTCACCGCTTCGAAGATGAAGGATGTTGCACTCAAAGCGACATCCTCCTCAAAAGAGCAAAACGAAGATGATGAGGAGAGCCTTGACACCGATGAGGAAGAGGCCCTCTTCATCAACAACTTTGAGAGAACGATGAGATGAAGAAAAGGAGGATACAAGCATGAGAGCAAGGACAAAGAAAAGGAAAGGACCAAAACAAATAGAGCTTTCTACAATTGTGGCGGGTATGGGCACTTCATTGTAGATCGCCCACATGAAGAGGGCAAGAAGAAGAAGGAGGGCAAGTCGCAAGAGAAGAAGTTCTATAAGAAGAAGAGGCCCTCCGGTCATGCTCACTTAGGCAAGGAATGGGACTCTAATGATGATTCCTCCTCATCCGAAGACGAGGAGAAAATGGCAACCATAGCCATCAGGAGGAGCTCCAAAGGAAGCAAGCTTTTCCCCAACCTCTACGACCACAAGCAAACTTGCCTCATGGCAAAACAAGGAAGGAGAAAGGTTACTTCTAACTCATCCTCTTCCATATCCTCCCATGATGATTTTGATAGTGCTAGTGAGAATGAACACATGCTCAAAGACATAAGTAAGAGCACTTTGCGTCAGATGAAATTACTCTCGGATGAAATCTATGAGAAGGAGGAGATCATAGATAGGCAAGAGGACATGCTTATCCATGAAAAGGAGAGATGTAAAGAGCTCATTGAGCTCCTTGAGCTTGAGAGGGAGAAGAGCAAGGCATTAGAGCATGAACTTGCTCTAAGCAAGAAAACATGCTCATGTCTCAAAGAGACAACCATTGAGCTCAAGGACGAACTTGGCAACTTGGCAAAAGTTAACAAGATCCTTGAGACTCAAGTTGAGTCCCTCGAGACCAATGTAGCCTCTTCCTCCAAAATCTCATCCTCCTCAAAGGTGCATCCGAAGCAATCTCTACTTGCAAATGCTCTAACTTGATCCTTAAATTAAAGGATGAGCTTAAGTTGACTCAAGGCAAACAAGCACCTAAGGGTGGCATCTTTGACAAAGAGAAGGTGGCGTATGCACGAAGTGCATACACCAACACAAGACCTCCCAATGTCAAGGATGGTCTTGGTTATACTAGAGGTGGAAAGCAAAATGCTAGAACCTCCAAGTATGGCAAATACTTGATTGTCTTTGTCAAAGGAAGCTCATCCCAAACTAAAATTGGGAAGAATACTTCAACTAGCACTAACATGCCTAAATATGAACCGCATCCTCTCTTTCATGATTTTGATGCATCTTATGTTTTAATGAGGAACAAGTATGGCAAAGTTTATGCTAGATATGTTGGGCCACTCCGCAAGAGCCCCAAGCCTTGTGTGTGGATGCCCAAGTGTCTCACTACTAACGTCAAAGGACCCAACTCCACTTGGGTACCTAAAAGGAAGACATAATCATGTTTTGTAGGCATACTCCTCCGGTGGATCCAAATGCGTGCTCCATAGTGGATGCACCAACCACATGACCGGATAGAGGAGAATGTTCGTGTAGTATGAGCAACATGATGATCCAAATGAAGGGATCCTCTTCGGGGACAATAGCCGAGGGAAAATCCTTGGCTCTGGTAAAATTGTTATTTCTCCCCAACACACTCTTTCTCATGTTTTGCATATTGATTCTCTAGACTATAACCTTTTTTCCATATCACAACTATGTGACAAGGGTTATAATTGTGTTTTTACTAATGAGGGTGTGAGCATCCTTAGAAGAAGTGATAACTCAATCGCTTTTAAGGGTGTCCTCAAGGGAAAGATTTATCTTGTGGATTTAACCTCGGATAAAGCTCAACATGACAGATGTTAATGGCGAAAACCAACATGGGATGGCTTTGGCATAGACGGCTAGCCCATGTTGGGATGAGGAACTTACAAAAGCTTCATAAGGGTGAGCACATCCATGGTTTGAAGAATGTTGTCCTTGAAATGGATAGGCCGTGAAGTGCTTGCCAAGCGGGGAAGCAAGTGAGAGCTCAACACCCATCCAAGAACATCATGACGACGACAAGACCTTTGGAACTACTACACATGGACCTTTTCGGGCCAATAACCTACATTAGCATTGGCGGTAACAAATATGGTCTTGTTATTGTTGATGATTTTTCTCGGTTCACTTGGGTATTTTCTTGCATGATAAGGGTAAAACTCACGGTGTCCTCAAGAGGTTCTTGAGGAGAGCTCAAAATGAGTTCGCCTCAAGAATAAATTCTATAAGAAGTGATAACAACACCGAGTTCAAGAATACTCAAGTGGAAGAATTCTTGGATGAGGAGGGCATCAAGCATGAATTCTCAGCCCCATACTCCCCTCAACAAAATTGGGTGGCGGAACGGAAGAATATAACACTCATTGAGATGTCAAGGACGATTCTTGATGAGTACAAGACATCGGATCGGTTGCCACGTCGTCAACCGATTGTACCTCCACTGCCTCCTCAAGAAGACCCCCCTACGAGCTTTTAGTTGATAAGAAACCCAATGTCTCTTACTTCCGTGTTTTTGGGAGCAAGTTCTATATTCTCAACAAGAAGCCTGGGACTTCAAAGTTTGCTTCAAAGTCCGATGAAGGTTTCTTGCTTGGTTATGATTCAAGCACCCACGCCTACCGTGTCTTCAACAAATCCTCCAGGATTGTTGAAATAGCACACGATGTGGTGTTTGATGAAACTAATGGTCCCCAAGTGGAGCAAGTTGATCAAAGTGTGCTAGATCAAGAAGACTCTCCACAAGAAGCTCTTAGTAGGATGGCACTTGGAGATGTTTGACCACAAGAACAACCTCAATGCTCAAGTGACCAACAACAAGATGATGCAAGTCATCCCACCACGCGATCAAGTTGAAGATGGACAAGTGCCACCTCAACATGATCAAGAAGACAAAAGTCAAGAGGGAAGCATACATCAAGGGGGAGACCAAGAAGAAGAAGAGGATGATGATGACTCGAGAGTTCAACCTCCACATCCTCGTGTGCATCAAAGTGTTCAACGGGATCACCCCGTTGACAACATTCTAGGAGACATTAGAAAAGGGGTAATCACTTGTTCTCGTGTTTCTAACTTTTGTGAACATTACTCCTTTGTCTCTACTTTGGAGCCCCATAAGGTTGAAGATGCATTGAGCGACCCGGATTAGGTAGTGGCCATGCAAGAGGACCTTAACAACTTTGAGAGGAACAAAGTTTGGGAGCTTGTCAAGCGTCGACAAGCAAATGTTGTGGGCACCAAGTGGGTGTTCCGCAACAAGAAATATGAGCATGGCGTGGTGACAAGGAACAAGGCACGACTTGTGGCCAAGGGGTACTCACAAGTCGAAGTTTTGGATTTTGATGAAACCTTTGCTCCCGTAGCTAGGCTATAATCAATTCGTATATTACTTGCCTTTGCTACTCACCATCATTTAAGCTTTACCAAATGGACGTCAAGAGTGTGTTCCTAATTGGTCCAATCAAGGAGGAAGTCTATGCGGAGCAACCACCGGGCTTTGAAGACCAAGACTTCCCAAACCATATGTTCAAATTTCGTAAGGCTCTTTATGGCCTCAAACAAGCTCCTAGATCTTGGTATGAGTGTCTTAGAGACTTTCTAATTCAAAATGGTTTTAAGATAGGAAAAGTTGATTACACTCTCTTTACAAAGCACTTTAAAGATGATCTCTTTGTGTGCCAATATATGTCGATGACATTATATTTGGTTCTACTAACAAAGTGTTTCGTGATGAGTTTTCTAAGATAATGACAGAGAGATTTGAGATGTCCATGATGGGGGAGTTGAAGTTCTTTTTAGGTTTTCAAGTTAAGCAACTCAAAGAGGGCACATGCATAAGTCAAACAAAGTACACTCAAGACATATTAAAGAAGTTTGACATGGACAAGGCCAAACCCATAAAGACTCCAATGACAACAAATGGACACTTAGACCTCAACGAAGATGGTCCAAGTGTGGACCAAAAGGTATATCGTTTCATGATTGGTTCTTTGTTATATCTTTGTTCGTCTAGACTGGATATTATGCTTAGTGTGTGTATGTGTGCATGTTTTCAAGCTGCACCTAAGGTGTGTCATATGACCGCCGTGAAGAGGATTCTTAGATATTTAGTTCACACACCTAGCCTAGGACTTTGGTACCCCAATGGATACAAGTTTAACCTTATTGGCTATTTCGATGCGGATTATGCGGGGTGCAAAGTTGATAGAAAGAGCACATCCGGGACATGCCAATTCTTGGGTAGATCCTTGGCGTCTTGGTCCTCTAAGAAACAAAACTCTGCTCTTTCCACCGCCGAAGTGGGGTATGTAGCAGCCGGAAGTTGTGCACAACTTCTTTAGATGCGACAAACTCTAAGTGATTATGGTATAAACTTGCGCCATATTCCTCTCCTATGTGACAATGAGAGCGCCATCAAAATAGCCCATAATCCACTGGAGCATTCGAGGACAAATCACATAGATATTAGACACCACTTCTCGAGAGATCATTCCTTGAAAAGGGATATAGTGATTTCCCATGTGAGAACTGAGAACCAACTAGCCGATATATTCGCCAAGCCTCTAGATGAGAAGCTCTTTTGTGAGCTTAGGAGTGAGCTCAATATCTTAGATTCTCAAAATATGCTTTGAAACATGCACATCTGAATGTTTACTTTACATCTTATTCAAAAGAATGCATGTGTCGGTACCTTACGTACCGGATACCCCTTGTGATTGTAAAGATCACAAGGAAACTCCATCTACCAGATTTGAAGACCTCCGAAGGCCCCACATGTCAGGCATAACTGAACCTACTTCCCCGACATGGTTAGTCCCAGGGCCGCCACGTGTATCATAAGACCGGAGCTACCGCCCACACACGGGAAAGCTCCAAACGGAATACCAGTATGGCACCCCCGGACCAAACCCCAGACAGAGGGAAGCTCTCGTGCCGACACGTGTCCAACAGCACCAGACCTACCCGTCCACGATGGTAAGCTCTGGAGCTGCCACGTGTCTGAACCGCTGGACCTTCAACTTCAACAATCAGCCTGGTGGATCCCCAACAGCTCGGACCTTCAAGGGACAATCAAGGACTTCAAGACCCGATTAAGTGTCATTAATACAATATTAATGACACACGACCAGAAGGCCCTTAATACCAGTAACGGCACTGTCAAGGCCCGTTACTCCGCTATTAAGGGTAATTAACCTAATTAACTGTGTATCAAACATTAGTAACCGTCGGGGCCACATGTCGAGCCAGGCTAACAGTGTAACGACCAATCCTTGTACTATAAAAGGACTGGTTGACTATACACAAGTGAGGGCTTCTAGACTCTCTGACCTAGAGGAGCTTCTTCTTCAAGACTAACACGCTCAATACAACACGATCACACCCCGTGGAGTAGGGTATTACGCTCAGGCGGCCCGAACCACGTAAATCTCTGTGTCCACTTGCCATTCACCTTCTTGAATCTCTGCGCGCCCATTACCGAACTACAACTCCGCAATCTATTAACAGTAGTATCGGGAGATCTGCCGGATCCAAACACCGATAGTTGCCACGCCAAGTAGGGGCACCCGAGATTTCAAGAATGGTGAACTCATCTGCTGGATCGTCCAACTGCAACCCCGCTGCGCAACCTGCTAGAGGCAACCCCTCCAACATGCAGCAACCAGCGGGTGCCACGGCTCCAGTAAGAGTCATGCCACCGCCGCCAACGCCTGCACTAGCAAATCAAGCTGGACAGCGAGACGGAGCATCTGCGTCGGTCACAACGTCGGCGAATAACAACAACCCCGAACACGCGCTCCATGCAGCGCGTGCTCTTCTCCAACGCCCACCACCTCCAGGTGCATCCCAGGGCGCAATGGAGCAATGGAGGGCTGATGTGGAACACTTGGTTGCAGCAGCAGCCGATCGCATTAGCAACCAAGGTCCTCCCCCCTCGGGGCGGGCCCCATCGCAGCACCGGACTTTGTCAGGCAGACTTGGTCCGCACGCTTCCCAAAATAGGAGGCGTGCTGCGTCCCAACAAGTGACGTAACTGCCTTCCGGGGCGCGATGCACTCATAGAGTAACGAGGCTTTCAACTCACGACCTCCGGGCAGAGCTTGATCGCCGTTATCGTCAACAGGACGACCGCGTCCATATCGAGCGAGCTCGCGAAAGGCGAGAGGCTCGAGACAGTCCTACTCCTGAGGGAGTAGGAGGAGGTTGTTTGGCTCTGGCCATGCACCTACGCATGGTCAGGTGGCCACAAAAGTTCTGGCCTCACCTCCCAGAGAAATTTGATGGGACTGTCAATCCAGCTGAGTTTCTCCAGATTTACTCCACTGCAATCCTTGCAGCCGGAGGTGACGAGGTCGTAATGGACAACTACTTCCCAATGGCTTTAACTAGGACCGCTAGGTCCTGGTTCATGAGCCTCCCGCCCAACTCCATCAATAGTTGGACGAAATTGTGCCAACAGTTCACCGCCAATTTCGAGAGTTCATAGGCCCGACCAGGCACCGAACTGGACCTTTTTGTTGTAACGTATAAGGGGGGAGAATCCCTGCATTCCTTCATCCAGAGGTTCTCCCAGGTATGAAACACTATTCCTTCTATCTCTAGCGCCTCTGTTATTTAGGCATTTAGACACGGCGTACGAGACAAGAAGATGTTGGAGAAGCTGGCGGTCAAGGAGATCACCAGCGTCACGGAGCTCTTCAGCTTGGCTGACAAGTGCGCCAAAGCTGTGGAGGGCCGTGAAATGCACTCCAAACCACCTCCAAAGGATAACAAAAAATCCTCCAAGGGTTAGGCCACTACCTCCGTGAGTGGCAAAAAGAAGAAAATGTCCAACGGCAAGAAAAAGCCGTCGGCTGGCACCCCTACTTCTGCAGCTGTTGTAGCTCCTGGTGGCCAGGGCCACGCCCCGAGAGACGACCTCGACCTTCATCTGAAGACGGCGGAAACACTAAAATGTGGTGTCCTATCCATAAGTCAAACAGCCAAAACTCGAAAGACTACCGAGAGGTCCAGAACCTTGCTGAGCGCTACAACAAGCGCAAGGAAGAAGTTCCTTTCTGAATATGGGAAAGAATACAGAAAGTCGACGAAGCTCCAGTTGAAGAGGAGATAGGTTTTCAGGACCCTAAAAAGGTCCTGAAGGCTGTATACACCTCCGTCGACAATGATTTCGACGTCTCTGACAATGAACGTCGGAAAACCATGAACACCATCTTTGGTGGTTCATGGGACATCACCTCCCGCCGTGTCCTTAAGACTATGCGGCGGGACATGGCTTCGGTAGCTCCCACCGCCAGGGTGGAGCCGCACCGAAAGTGGATGGATACCACCATCACTTTCGACGCGTCGAACTGCCCTCAGAACATTATTGGAGCTGGACAACTCCCATTGATGGTATCTCCGACCATCAACAACATCCAACTCCACCATGTAATGGTGGACGGAGGTTCGGGGCTGAACCTCATAAGCTTCGAAGCTTTCGTCAAGCTTCAGCTCTGGCCTTCGGATCTTCGCCCCTTCCGACCTTTCTCTAGAGTAGGTCCGGGGGCCATAACCCCACTTGGTGCCATTATTCTCCCGATGACCTTCGGGACACAGGATAATTATCGCACTAAGAAGTTGGTATTTGATGTTGCTCAGATCAACTTACCCTTCAACGCCATTCTGGGCAGACCAGCCTTATACAAGTTCATGGTTGCTGCTCATTATGGCTACCTGGTGTTGAAGATGCCGACACCAGCTGTTGTTCTTCGGATCCGTGGAGACCGCATTGCCGAAGTGACTGCTTTGGAAGAACTTCATGTGCTCGCTACAACGCAGGAGGAAGAGTCCAGGCAGGAACAAGCTCCGAAACCCCCGAGCATTCGTCAACGAGGCTCAACCTCCGCACCTCGCGTTCAACCAAGCGGCGACACCGACAGTCCCGTCAAAGTCGTCCAAATCGGTTCTGATGCCGCTCAGACCACCCATATACCGGGAGGTCTGAATGACAAATAGGAACTCGCGCTCATCACTTTCCTCCGGGCTAATGTTGACGTGTTTGCCTGGCAACCGTCGCAAATGCCTGGGATCCCTAGGGAAGTGATCGAGCATAATCTGAAGATCTATCCTGACTCTCGATCTGTACATCAGAAGCCTCGGAAGCAATCAGTAGAGCGACAGAACTTCATAAGACAAGAAGTGAAGAAGTTGCTCGAAGCTGGATTCATCCAAGATGTCTTCCACCCAAAATGGTTGGCAAACCCAGACGTTGTACCCAAGGCCGGCGGAAGCTTCAGATGTGTATCGACTACACAACGCTGAATAAGGCATGTCCAAAAGATCCATTCCCACTACCTAGAATAGATCAGATAGTTGATTCAACCTTCGTGTGTGAATTACTGTGTTTTCTAGACGCATATTCTGGGTACCATCAAATCAGAATGTCTAGGGAAGATGAAGAACATACTTCTTTTATCACAGTAGATGGATTGTATTGTTATACTGCCATGCCATTTGGTCTCAAGAATGCAGCCTCAACATTTGTACGAGCTATGTACAAAACCTTTTGAGATCTCATCAGAGACGTAGTGGAAGTGTATGTTTATGACATCGTCGTCAAAATCAAGGACAGGGAGTCACTTCTTGACACCTTGCAAGCTGTCTTCGACAAGCTGCAGGTCACCCGCACAAAGCTGAACCCAGACAAGTGTGTCTTCGGGGTTAGCTCCAGAAAGCTTCTTGGATTCTTGGTGAACCACCAAGGCACATAGGCGAATCTGACGAAGATTAAAGCTATTGAAGATATGCGGCCACCAGCACGCATCAAGGACGTCCAGAAGCTATCTGGATGTCTAGCCACCCTCAGCCAGTTCATCTCAAGACTGGCGGAACGGGCAGTTCCCTTCTTCAAGCTATTGAGGAAGACCGAACCATTCCAATGGTTTGAAGAAGTAGAAAAGGCATTCCAGGAGCTAAAGCAGCTCCTCACCACTCTACCAACCTTGGTAGCTCCGAACCCTGGTGAGCCTCTATTGCTTTACATTTCGGCAACTGACGGAGTTGTTAGCATGGTCCTGGTTGCGGAGAGACCAGAACCATCACAAGCTCAGGAATCTAGACCACTCCGGGAGGGTCAGGAGGTTCCTGAAGGCGAGTCTGGGTCCCAAATCCCAGACATGGATCTACAAGGAGTTACTCTTGTCGAACAAGAGGATTCGGACCCCTCCGGGAGGGTCCGGGTCACTCCAGAAGAAGCTCCGGGTTCCTTCAGCAAGGACCCGGAAGTCCCCGAAGAAGGTGGAGGAAGCTCTGGCCCCTCCCGGAGGGTCCAGACAGTCCAACGCCCAGTTTACTTCATCATCGATGTACTACATGATGCCAAGACTCGATACCTAGAGGTGCACAAGCTGCTCTACGCGTTCTCATCGCCTCAAGGAAGCTTTGCCATTACTTCCAAGCTCACAAGATCTGAGTGGTGACTTCTTATCCACTGCGTGCGATCTTGCATAATCCCAACTCTACTGGGAATATTGCAAAGTGGGTAGTGGAATTGGCCGAATTCGATCTTAAATTCGTCTCAAGACAAGCGATCAAGAGTCAAGCATTGGCGGACTTTGTGGCGGAATGGACCCCCTCTCCATTAAACCCTGGGGGCCCTAGTGAGCAGAAGCCGAAACTCAAAGCTCCGCTCTCTACTGAACCTCACTGGACTCTCTACTTCGACGGTCTCATGCAAAAGCAGGGGCCCGGAGCTGGAGTCCTTCTCCTCGCTCCAACTGGGGAGAAGGTAAAATACATGGTCCACCTTGACTTCAAGGTGACCAACAACATGGCGGAGTATGAAGCACTCATTTATGGACTAAAGGTGGCACTATCATATGGTGTCAACCAGCCGTCGGTCAAGGGAGATTCGCAGCTCATCATTAAACAGGTGAAGGGTGAATGCTCATGTAACAATCCTCAACTTGCTGCTTATCTCCTTTAAGTCCAAAGGCTTCAGAAGGACTTCGAAATCCTGGACCTCCACCATGTCCAGCGTCTCCAAAACACTGAAGCGGACGAAGTCTTGACGAAAGCGTCAACTGGAGCTCCGGCTCCAGACGGAACCTTCATCTGGAGGTTGTCAAAACCGACAGCTCAGCCTGCCGAACTGAGCGAAGGCGGCGAGACTAGTGTCCCAAAGCTGGCGGTCGTGATGGCCCTGTTACCATGGCAGCCATCAAGGGTCGTAGGTGCTGCCGGAAGCTCTGAGCAACCCAACATGCAAGACTCAAATGCTCAAGCTAGCTCTGATGCATGGATCTCGGAGATCCTGAGCTACTTGAAGGACAATATCCTTCATGACGATGATGTATCTGCTGATTGGACAGTCAGATTGGCTAAAAGATACATGCTAGTAGAAGGGGATCTCTACCAGCGCGGTGCCAACGGCGTCCTAATGTGGTGCATCACAAGGGCAGAAGGCTACGAGCTCCTCGTAGAAATCCATGGAGGCGAGTGTGGGAACCACGCGTCTTCCTGCACGGTGGTCGGTAAAGCCTTCCGGCATGGCTTTTACTGGCCTACAGCCTCCAAGATGCAACTGAGCTGGTGAAGAAATGCGAAGCATGCCCTTCCATGCAAAGCAAATTCACACACCGGCTCAGCCTCTACAAATGATACCTCCTACATGGCCTTTCGCTGTGTGGGGGATGGATATCTTTGGACCTTTCCCAAGAGCCGTCGGAGGTTACAAGTTCCTGTATGTTGCCATCAACAAGTTCACCAAGTGGCCAGAAGCAACTCCAGTTGTGACAATAAACAAGCAATCAGCTATCAACTTCTTGCAGTCCATCGTATGCAGATTTGGAGTCCCGAACAAAATCATAACCGATAATGGGGCCGAATTCACAAGCTCTGCTTTCCAAGGATACTGCGAAGACCTTGGCATCCAAGTCAGCTACGCTTCAGTAGCTCACTCGGCAAGCAATGGCCAAGGTGAGAGAGCAAATGCAGAAATCCTGGAAGGACTCAAGACGTGCACTTATGAGCACCTGAAAAAACATGGAGCCAACTGGATCGATGAGCTTCCGCGCACTCTATGGGCCAACAGGACAACTCCAAACAGGTCAACTGGAGAGACACCCTTCTTTCTGGTGTACGGAGCTGAAGCCGTCCTTCCTCCAGAAATCACCTTGGGGTCACTCCGGCTCCGGACCTTCGATGAAGCCACGCAGTACAAGCTCCAGCGTGAAGACCATGACCTCCTTGAAGAGGGAAGGTGCCAATCAGCTGTTCGGAATGCCCGATACAGCCAAGCTCTTCGGCACTATCACCAACGGCATGTTCACAGCCGACAGCTTGAGGAAGGCGATCTGGTGCTACGGAGAATACAATCTAGAGAAGGGTTAAACAATCTTGCCCCAAGCAGGGAAGGACCATCCCGAGTTATCAATGTATCCCGTCCTGGATGCGTTCGCTTGGCAACCGAGGATGGGACACCTCTCCCTAATCCTTGGAACATTGATCACCTTTGTAAGTTCTACGCTTAATATCACGGAGGTGAGTCTGTAATTACATGTGATGTATGTTATAGAGTCATTGTACAGAGTCGGGTAGCTCCTCCGGGAGGGTAGCCGGACCTACCCCGTTAGGTCCGCAACGTCCATGCAACACTTGTCACAGTCTCAGAACTAAAAGTGTAGCTAGCTACCCTGGGACAAACGAGAAATGAAACACACTTAGCCTGGTTCCATACCCTAAGAGTGTACTTGTTTCCCCTGTACCCCGGACCTATAATGAAAGACATCATTGTCTGATAATAGACTCCACGTGCATTTACTTTGTATAGGCTCAATATTTTTTATTTTTCTCTTTCTTGTCTATAACAAAATTGTGCAGTTCTTAAGAAACTTTGCTCGACCAGTTCATGTACAATTCGAGTTGCATTGTCTATTCTTCCGGGTCCAAACATTGTTGATGGTCTACTCGTCTGAATGCCGCCAAGCCAATCTAGGGCCAGAGTCTGCTATCGACTTAGCCTCGTCATACACCCTGGCAGGCCAATGTAAGGTGCCCAGAAACTATCAGACCTGAAGGAAACAAGACGGCGCTCTTGATTTCATTTAGAATTGTGTTCGACCTAAAACTTTCTCGGGAATAGTAAGCCGGAATGAAGTTATAGATAGCAAAAGGATTTTACTGTTTTTCTTAACTTCAGTGTGCAGGAAAAAATATTTCATGATGATGGTGAATGAAGCCGGAGCTGCCAAAGCTCCGACATCCTCTAGGAGACTTGTGGTCGATGTTCAAACATTGATATCGAGCGTCACTGGAGCTACTCAGCTCCGGTAAAGCTAGGGTGCAAGCCGTCAACGTGAAGAAAAGATGGTGGAAAGACTCTATAGTGGAGTCTGCCGTTGACACACCATGTGTTGATAGAGGTCACTGCCGGAGCTACCAAGCTCCGACACCCAAGAGGGCTAACCGTTGATGCTTTACGCGTTGATGGAGACTACTGCTGGAGCTACTAAGCTCCGACAATGGTCAATGCCGGAGCCACTAAGCTCCAACATCCTCAGGGGGCCTACACTGTTGAAGACTTCAGACCTACATTCTACAAGTTTGAAGCAAGCAAGTCTCCAACAACTGTTACATCCTCTTGGTACATGTTCACAATCAAATTGTGTACATCTACCAGGGGGCCAAGTGAGACAAGGGTGTTGAAAACAAAAAATGAAATTCACAAAAAATTTTGGATTTCATTCATCTAGAGACAAGAGATTACAAAATTGGAGAAGAAGAAGAGAGAATACAAGCGGGAGCTACAAAGAGATGGTCCTAGACCCTATGGAAGAACTGGGCGACCTTCTGGGTAACCTCAGACACGCTTGCTTGGGCGACTTCTCCCTCTCCTTTGATGGGGCCTTCAAGCACCGAGTCCAGGGGGAATTGATGGTCCCGACTGGTGTAGCACGTCAGCACGAACTCTGCGACGTTCTTCGCCAGGGACCGTCCCTCAATTTCCAGCTGGCCTGCGATGACATCGCCCATCTTGGTGAGCTTGTTGCCTGCTAAACTCAGCACCTCCAACTCCTGGTCCTGCTCCGGCTCTGGATCATCCGGACGCACGAGACTAAAGCCCATTGGCGTCAGCGCATCACTGGCTTTGCCTAGGAAGTCACAAACTTGTTGGGACTCTACAGCCCTTGTGCTTCGCATCTCCTCCAAGGACCTTTTGGCCGCCGCAAGCTCCGAGTTCTCCCGAGCAAGACGCTCCACCTCTTTGGCATTCTGTTGAATCTTTTCAACAACCTGCCTTTCGAGTTTTCCGAGGTCCTTCTCCCGGCCCCGCAGTTTCTTCTCCCTGGCGGCGACGACACTCTCCTGCTTGTAGAGATCTTGCCCTCGCTCCCAGGCCTTCTTCTCCTCTTCCTCGCAACACTCCTCCAAATTCTTGTTGTGCTCTTCGAGGCTCTTGTTAGCCAGAGCTGTCTTTTGGACAAGCTCTTCCTCCCTCTTAACGAGGTCATCCCGCATCTCCAGGAGTTTTTGCTCTTCATCATCTAGCTTTTTCTCCCGCTCCTCAAGAGCCTCCCGGCGCTTGATGAGACTAGCATGAATGGCGTCGAGCCTCTCTTGGCGATCGTCCGCTGCGCTATTAGTAGCTTTGGCATGTTCATAGATGGCCCGGGACTGGTTGTCGATGCATCGCGTCATGCTTTCCCTCTCATCCAACAGCTTACCCAAGTACTCGAGGCGGACCTTCTCCCTCTGCACCCACTCCTTGTCATCAGCCAGCCTCGACTGCGCCAGCTTCGTCTCAAATTGGAGCCGGTTGCGTCACCTCCTAAGGGTTTGGTGCTCCTCCTCCAGGGCCTGGCTGTCGTGGTAGAAAGCCAGCTCGACCTGGCAAAGACTAGAGCAGGCATTATCAATGGACAATGATAGGGGGATCAGGTCCGGACCTACCGGGGTCCTCTCCGCTGGCTCCAGCGGGTCTTCAGTGACAAAAATTGGGTCCCACTCTACAAGAGCGGTCCCCTAAGCTTCAACGGCACTAGGGCCATCCTCTGCGATAGCCTCGACCGCCGCCGAGGAAGGTCCTGTAGCAGAAGTTCCGACCTCCAGAATTGGCTCTGAAGGTCCCGCCGCTAGGTCATCAACAACTGGCCCCTCAGGCGGGGGGCCAGCAGCTTCATCTTGGCACCCTGGCTCAGCAGCAGGCGCCTCCGGGATCACCACTTCCGAAGCAGGTCTTGAAGGTTCAGTCGCAGCAGAAGCTACTTCCGGCTCTGACGCAGGTGCCTCCTCCGCAGCTGGCTCAGGTGCTGGCGCTTCGACCATCATGGGCTCAGGCGCCGACACCTCTGCAGCAACTGGCTCGGACGCCAAAACTTCTTCGACGACCGACTCTACAGCCGGAAATTCTGCAGCAACCGCCTCCACCGCCGGAGCTTCCTCGACAACTGGCTAAAGCTCCGAAGCTTCATCAACACCTGGCTCTACCGCCGGGACCTCATCAGCCACCGGCTTGACTATCGAGGCTTCAACAACATCCGGCTCTAGGGCCGGAATCGCAGCAACCTCCGGCTATGTGGCCGGAGCGTCCAACATCTCAGCATCCAAGACCAGAGCTTCAACCTTCGGGGCTGGTATCGCTGGTACATCTTCATTCCTGTGGTCCGACGCTACCACAGGAGCTTCTGGAGATGAGTCGAGGTCCAAGACCACGACAGCCAACGCCGGAGTGGCCGCAGCCTCAGCCACCTCTTGGGGCGGCGCTGGAATTGGAGCTGGAGCTTCAACCTGCACAACCTCAACTGCTACCGCGCTGTGGATGAAGTATGAAGAAACTCGAAATACAGTTATGACAATAAAACAACTGACTGAGGTAAAAAATCAAAAATTACCTCGGAAGGCTTCCGCACCAGTTAGCACGGAACCTCTTTCCTGGACGCTCCGGACTGGCCCCAGCCGCCACTGGCGTGGTAGTCCCGGAAGATCCCCCAGAGCTTGCTGCTGCTATCGGCGTTGCCTTGGTCGAGGCCCCCCTCGACCAGGAAGGACGTCCAGACCCAGAGCGCTCAGCTGCCCTGGTACTGGAGTCACATGGCCGGAGCTAGCACCCCGGGAAGATGACGCTGCTGGAGTAGATGCCACCGTTGAAGACCCCCCCCCTCTGGGGAGAAGGAGCCGCTATGGAAGAAGAAGGCCTGACGGACCTCCCGTCGGCATGCTTTAGCTTCCTCTTGCGGGTTGAGGGCTCGGCCAACTCTTTGCCCTTGCCCACAACTTCAACTCTCTGTTCCGGGATGGAAGGGGGACCTCCCTCGAAAGCTCCGGAGATCACCAACCCGGTGATCAAATGTCTCTCAACGACACCAAGGTCGTCAAGGACCGGCCTCGTCTGCCAGAGCTCCCTGCTGAACTCCGCCTCCATGTTTACAGAAAAAAGCTGCTGGCGGAGTCAAGTTGTCACCTTCGACGTCAATGCCGTGCTGAAATTTCTTGAGGTGAAACTCCAAATTTGCACCCTCCATGTTGGACTTCAAACCGATCTCAATCCGGTCATCGTCCAGCACACTGTTGAGAGCCCAAGCATGCTTCTCCCTCTTCTTCAGCAGAGCCCACCTGTTGGTCAAAAAGTTGCAAAACACCGCCTGAGGAGTCACCCCTCCTTCCACGCACTGGCGGATCCTGGTCAGAGCAAGGTTGGAGGCGTTCGATAACACTGGAGCTTCACTCCAAACTGAAGTGTCGACGTTGGGGAGGCCTTCGGGCAACTCCAGCTTCTCGTGCTCCTCCACCCTGATGACGATCCAATCCTTCTTCCAGTCGTCCCACTTCCCAGAAGGGAACGCCCACAAGTACTTTAAAGGGCACTTCTTGCGCTTCACAAAATAATAGAAGCCAAGGTACTCGTCACTCCTACCGGTAGTGTGGATAGTGAAGAAGGTGCGAAAGAGCTCAACGCAGGCGGGAATGCCCACCCACATCTCGCAGAAGTGGACAAAGATCGACACTAAAAGAATGGAGTGGGGGCCAAGGTGGTACAACTACAGACCACAGAAGTATAGCAGTATCAAGAAGAAAGAGGAGAAAGGTGGGATCAGTCCCACCATGGCGTATGTGGAGATGTACACCATGTCGCCGGCGTGCTCCTTCATGAAAGGAAGCTTGCCGGCGCGAACCAGGTGGTTGAAGAAGTCAAGGGACCACCCCATGAGGGCCCGGACCTTCTTCAAATCACCGTCAGTCTTCAATCGACTCTGGCGAAGACCCAACTCCATGCGGCACATCGAGGCAAGAGAGGAAAAGCAAGCGAAAGTTTGGAAGGTTTGAGCGCAAGTTCAAATGAAAGGCGTAAAGAACCCCAAATGATGCGTGCTTTCCTTCTTAAGTAATCCCCTGCAACGCTTGGATGGAAACCGTAGAGGAGCAGACGATACTAGTCATAACTTCACCCCGCCAATGACAAGGGGGCCTGTGGCCACCCCGACGATCAAGTCGAGGTCCTTACCCCAGGCGAACGGTTGTCATCATGAAAGGTGGGAAACCCGAAGACGGCGGCCTTACAGGGCTCATGGAACCGACACGATTTTTGTATCGGGAATCGGCGACCTTCAATTGCGTGAGATCCACACGCTAAGATCTCACTTGCCGCCTCCAGGATATGCCACGCGGCGGCGGTTTAAACTGCAAACTACTGCCAACGGCACATCTGAAGACCCTTGATGACACAGCTCAAAAACCAAAGAATTGACCCACCTCCAGCAGAATGATTTCATCCAAAAGGTCTCTCCCAGAGGTGGGCCCAGGGGGCCACTGTCGGTACCCTACGTACCGGATATCCCATGGGATTGCAGAGATCACAAGGAATCTCCATCTACCAGATTTGAAGACCTTCGAAGGCCCCACATGTCAGGCGTGACCGGACCCCCGACATGGTTAGTCCCGGGGCCGCCACGTGTATCATAAGACCGGAGCTACCGCCCACACACGGGAAAGCTCCGAACGGAATACCAGTATGGCACCCCCGGACCAAACCCCAGACAGAGGGAAGCTCTGGTGCCGACACGTGTCCAACAGCACCGGAACTACCCGTCCACGACGGTAAGCTCCAGAGCTGCCACGTGTCCGAACCGCCGGACCTTCAACTTCAACAATCAGGCTGGTGGACCCCCAACGGCTCAGACCTTCAAGGGACAATCAAGGACTTCAAGACCCGATTAAGTGTCATTTATACCATATTAATGACACACGACCGGAAGGCCCTTAATACCAGTAACGGCACTGTCAAGGCCCGTTGCAACGCTATTGAGGGTAATTAACCTCATTAACTGCGTATCAAACATTAGTAACCGCGGGGGCCACATGTCGGGCCAGGCTAATAGGGTAACGACCAGTCCTTGTACTATAAAAGGACTGGTCGACGATACACAGGCGAGGGCTTCTGGACTCCCTGACCTAGAGGAGCTTCTTCTTCTGGAGCTTCTTCTAGACTCACACGCTCATTACAACACCATCACACCCCGTGGAGTAGGGTATTACGCTCAGGCGGCCCGAACCACGTAAATCTCTATGTCCACTTGCCATTCACCTTCTTGAATCTCTGCGCACCCATTACCAAACTACAACTCCACGATCTACCAACAGTAGTATCGGGACATCTGTAGGATCCAAACACCAACAACATGTGTTTGAGAAATTCATCTCTATCTAAACTTTCTCGAAAATATTTGAAAAACTATCAAATTTGTGAGTTATGGTCATAGTTTGATTGTTGATTGCTTACTGACCATATTCATAAGGCTTTGTTGTGGCAATATGTCCAAAAGGATCATCTATAGCGGCTAAAACTCAAATATATATGCTTTCGGCCTCTTAGGACCGGACTAGTCTGCCCTATGGCCGGACAAGTCCGGATCCAGACTAGTCCGGGTCTGGTCCGCAGACTGGACTAGTCCAGCCCCTTCACTGGACTAGTCCGGCCCCTGGGGACTTAACCCCCCCCCCCATGAGGCGGCCGACCCCTCCACTTCCCACACTCAGTTTTCTCTCTCCCACGCGCTCTCAACTCCCCTCCTTGGGCGATTTTCGACTTTATCCACCAAAGATCATTTCCAATCCGTCCATTGGAAGCCCCGGAAGCGTGGGAGACCTTTCCAAACCTTTCCTGACGCGATCAAACCCCGATCCCGTCGATTTCTCAAGATTTGAAGAGGTACTCCTCACTTTTCAAAAACTTGCCTCATTTTTATTCTGTAAAGTTTTTGATAGGTCCCTCTTCATTAAAGTTGTTCCTAGCATCCTTGTGATCATATCCTAGCAGTATTGCGACTTGATTCAACGATTTTTTGAAAAAACAGTTAGAGTAAGGGTTCAATTTGTGTAAACCAGACTAGTCCGGTGCTTGGCGGACTAGTCTGCCCCTGGGACGGACAAGTCCGGTGTAAACAGGACCAAACCCTAATTTTGGCTGTTGCTCAAGATTTCTTTTGCAATATTCCACCTTCTTGACCTTCTCTTCCTTGTTTTTCCTCCTGTTTTAGCAGACATGGTAGCTCCTCACCGATCCGCTTCTCCCCCCACTAACCCCGAGTGGGAGGCTGAGCAGCTTCGCCTTGGCGAGGAACGGGCAAAGGCTGAGGTTGAGGCTACCAAGAAACTTTTTGAGCAGTAAGAGCGAGCAAAGGTAGCCAAGAAGCAAAAAGCTAGGGCCGCGGCTATGCCCTACAATGAAGATGAAGCGATGGCCCGTGCTAATGAGGAGTCCCGCAAGGAACTCCGCAAGAAGAAACGAGAGGAGCGCGAAGCTCACAATTCTCAGACTGCAGCAGCACAAGTCTCCAAAAGGAAAAGACTTGTGACCATCGGAGAGAAATCAAGGGGCAAGGAGCAAGCCCAAGAATAAATTGCTAAACGCCGGATCGAGAGAGATCCGGAGAAGGGCAAGGTTCCGGCTCCAGTAGAGCCCAAGAAAAGGGAGCCCACTGTGAAGATACCGGCGAAGAGGGCTGCAGGGTCTGTGATCAGGGAGAAGGCGCAAGCCAAACCCATTGGCCCCTTGGAAGTGCACACTCCTGAGAGAAATCCCAACAGGCAGCGTGAAATAGCAGCCAATGTCTTCCATGGGAAAGGAGCCGAGAAGGCGAGGAGACTGCGAACAGACAAGGTATACAAGTATGAAAGGAGCATCGATGACCCTAGGTTTTGGTGCGACTTTCACTTTGACTAGTATCGTCTTGTCTACCAGAACATGAAGAAGCCAGTGATAGAAGCTCAATGGGTAGACTGGAAGTACATGGCCCAAAAGCAACATTATGCTTTTGATGCAGGCATTGAAGTCGCTAAACGCCATGAGCTCAAAGGCATCATGGTCATCAAATATGACTGGAATGCTGAAGTCATCCTCCAATTCTACTCCACCATCTACTTCACCACTTCAGGTGATAGACGGATTATTTGGATGACGCATGACGAGCAGCTCTCAGTTACTTTTGAGGAGTTTTCCAAGATTCTCGGACTTGAGGCCCATTTGGACCATGAGATCATCATCTCTAACCTCAAGGCTGTAGACCGAGACGAGCTGGCCTACATGTATCCCAGTCATGTTCAGTATGACGCCGGGCATGCTCGCAATATCAAGCCATTCTATAGCATTCTGAACAGGATCCTGAGGCGGACAATAGCACCAAAGGATGGTGATGCAGGGGTGATCCAAGGCAATATGAGGCACCTGCTACTTCTTATTGATGGGGAGGAGAAGTTCAACATCGTCGATTACATCTTTGATGACATTTTCAGCATCTCGCATACCCCCAACCGTGCTTGCGGGTATGCCCCCGACATCATGTATTTCATCGAGAAGGTGTCGGGCGTGACCTTTGTCAAGGATGTGACTCAACGCCTGCTCCATCCTCAGACGCCACATGCCGTGCCGCCTCCTCCGCGCCGGAAGAATGCGGACCCTCCCTCTCACTCAGCGGTGCCACCACCACACCTCGTGGCACCTCCCTCACCGTCTCCACCTCACTCGATGAGCGCCTTCTTCAAATGCTTCAAAGCTATCTTCACCTCCTGCCAGAAGCAAGAGATCCGGAATCAGCGGGCACACAAGCGCCAAGAGAAGTACCTCAAGGCGGTGTGTGACAAGCTGGAGGTTCCCATGTCCTCTCCGGAAGTGAGCGACGGGGAGATCACTCCATTCCCCGACTTCCCCGCCGACGAGCTCGCCCAGCTCCAAGAGGACGGGAGCTCTTCCCGGGCTGCTCCCTGGGCACGGGTCTCCCACGACGACAATGAGGATCACGAGGATCTGGACGCCATGGAGAGCGACTCCCGTGATGAGGCAATGGATGACGATCAGCACGACGACTAGTGGATAGGCCTCGTGTTCCCCTCTTCTTTTCCTTTTTTGTGTTTTGATGCCAAAGGGGGAGAGTTAGATGGGGGACAGTTAGAAAGGAGAGAGGAGAGTTAGAAAATATGTGGGGAGAGTAGCTCTTATTTTGGATCCTTAGACATGTTGCACTTCTTATTGTAATATTTATGTCATGTCGAATGTTTAAATTTGCGCAAGACTATGTTTTGAATGTTTAATATCAATATGATGCTTTGAATGTCTATATTTTAATCATATTCATATTTATTATGTCTTGTCACAAATTGTTGAGCACAACATGTAGGCACCCTGTGTATGAAGGACTTCATCAATCTCTCTTTTATGATGCATTCATTGAGGGGGAGTCACTCATACACCCGCAAGTTATGAAAACCAAAATTTATACTCTTATATGTGAAGACTTAATGTGTTGTCATCAATCACCAAAAAGGGGGAGATTGAAAGTGCATCTAGGATCCCCATGGGTTTTGGATCATTAATGACGACAATTAAGTAACTAATGAGCTCATTGATCTTAAGCACAGGTGTGGATTCAAGCGGAAACACAAACCGTAAAAAGGAAAAGGATGAAAATGGCGATGTCAACTCGAAAAGAAGAAACTAGGGTTTCTGGCGTGTCGAGTGTAGACTAGCCAAATATGTGTGAGGACGTGTGTGTATAGTGCATTGAGATCAAGTAGGGAGCTCAAAGCGGTTTAGAGATCAAACCTATTGAGAGAAGAGAGTTGGAAGCAGTCTGGCAGGAGTGGCCAGACTAGTCCGTGCAGGTGGCCGGACTAGTCCGCTCCTGGCCGGCCAAGTCCATTTTCAGCCGGACCAGAAGGGTCTGACTGAGTTTGGACTAGTCCGTAGTGGGACGGACTAGTCCGGGTAGTCGTGGAGTGGGTTTTGGGGACTAAGTACCAAAACCACGGACTTGTCCGCTTTGGTCCGGACCAAGAGGTCCTGACTGAGATCGGATTAGTCCGCCCTGGGGGCCTGACTAGTCCGGGTTTAGAGAGAAGTCGGTGCTTCAGCGACTAAGTCTGGGTAGACCGGACTAGTCCACCCTAGCGGCCGGACTAGTCCGTGGTCTTCATACTAGTCCGTTTTCACACAGAACAAAATGTTTTGTGTGAGATCGGACTAGTCCGGTGTGGGTCGGACTAGTCCGTTTTGATGTGACTGTTTGAATTTGAAGTTTGGCGGGTAGTGTGATGATTGTTGCGCAGTGCGACAGTTGTCAGGGACGTCAGTGGTCCCACAGGCCGGACTAGTCCGCGCCGTAGGGTGGACTAGTCTGTCCATCTGCTGAAGTCAGCAGTATGGGCTGGGAACCTCTATAAATAGAGGACCCCTGGGTTCATTTGAACCATTCCTTGAGAAATTTGAAACCCTAGCGCCGCCACAACAAACCTTGAGCCTCCAAAAGCCTCCTTCTTTCCTACATTCCCTCTAAAACTAATTCTTGTGTGGATTAGGGTTTGGTGAGGTGAAGAAGAAGAAGAACACCACTCTAGACTCTCGATTTGATCTCTTGCACATGTGAATCTTTGTGATCTGTGGCTTGAGTTAATCTTTGTTAGTTGTGATTGTCTTTGTGGTGGGAGCCTCAGATTGTGAGAAGCCCCAACGAATCTTGTATTCACCCCTTTGTGATAGTGGAGAACCAAGTTAGGCTTTTGTGGTAAACTTGGTGAGGGAAGGGTTGTTGAATCTGGTCCTTCGTGGACTTCTCAACGGGGACGTAGATTCCTTCGTGGGATCGAACCTTGGGATAAAATCCTTGTGTCCCTTGTGTTCTTATCTTTCATTCATCGCATATTGCTCCTAGGGTTAGCCTTACCATTTTGTTCATCACTCTTGTTTCATTATGACCGTTAGCTTCATACTTGCTATACAACTTGTTAAGGTTCACAAAATCATTCTAACACTTCTCGCATCACGAAAATACAACTAAAACTTGTTAGAAACATCTTTTTAGGCTTTCCCTATAGGAGGACCGGACTAGTCCGCCATTGGACCGGACTAGTCCGCCCCCTGAGTACTAATATCGTTTTATTAAGTCATTTCAGGTCGTTTAACCTATTCACCCCCCCTCTAGGCAACTTTCATAGACAGTAGGTTATAATCTAAGGAATCAACATGTAACACATGAGAAAGAGTATGTTGTGATGATATGGCAATTTTACCTGTACCGAGCACCTTTCCATGACTATTGTCTCAAAAATAGATGCCCCCGCTTGGATCCTCAATTGCTTCATACTCTACGAACATCCTTCTTTCTCTGGTCATATGGATAGTGCAGCCACTGTCTAGCACCCATTTAGATCCACCGAAGGAATAGACCTACAAAAACAAATCAAGCCTTGGTTTTAGGTACCCAAGCTTGCTTGGGTCCTTTTAGGTTAGCCACAAGGGATTTAGGCACCCACACATGAGATTTGGTGTTCTCATTGCGTGGCCCAACATAATGAGCATAAATCTTACCAATATTACTTCTCATTAACATATAAGTTGCATCAAATGTTCCAAATAGAAACTGTTGTTGTTTATAAACAGGACTAGTCTGGGAGATCGGACTTGTCCAGAGGACCGGACTAGTCCGGTGTCCATGTGTGTTTGATTTGTTAACATTGGACTTTCCAGTTTGAGAGGGTCTTCCCTTTACAAAGGCAATGCTCTCCTTGTTATTCTTATGGCTTCTAGCATGCTGCTTTTCACCATAAGAGTAACCAATGCCATATTTGACATTTGGAGGTCTTATGACCAAGTATGCACTACGTGCATATTTGATCTTCTCCTTGTCAAATATGCCATTTTGTGAAGGATGCTTGTCCTTGGTAGAGGTTGACTTGTCTTTCAAGCTGGGGTAACCTTTTCCACATGTACAACTAGAAGCAGTTTCAGTTTTAAGGGGTTGAGAATATGATGTTGAAGAGGATGGAGGGTCACTTTGCTTGAGTGACTCAACTTGCACTTCAAGGATCTTGTTAACCTTCATTAGGTTAGAAAGTTCATCCTTGATTGTAGCATTTGAGTCGCTTAACTCCAAGCAAGCTTTCTTGCTTGAAGCTAACTCAAGCTCTAGTGACTTGCTTCGCTCCTTTTCATGTTCTAGAAGCTTGTCAAGTTCAACATATTCCTCTTTTTGGGAGATAACCATGTCTTGTTAACGTTGTATCAACTTCTCCTTCTCAACAAGTTGATCAAGTAAAAATTTCATTTTTGTGGCTGTTTTCTTATCTAATCCAATGATCATATCTTCATTATCACTATTAATTTCACTATCACTAGAATAGGAATGCACGGAAGAGGATATGGTTGTTACCTTGCGTTTACCTTCCTTTGCCATGAGGCAAGTTCCTTTCCCCTTTCGTGCGCCAAGAGTGGGGAAGTGAGTGGACTTCATGGATGTCTTCTCGATGGCTATGCTAGCCATATCCTCTTCTTCTTTGGATGAGGACTCATCGTTTGAGTCCCACTCTTTCCCTAGACGTGCTTGTTTAGTTTGCTTCTTCTTCTTGAAGAATTTCTTGGATTGGAGCTTCGCTTCTTTGGTCTTCTTCTTGTTCTCTTCATATGGGCAATCAACTATAAAGTGGCTATACTCACCACAATTATAGCATGCCTGCCTCAACTTCGGTCTTGATTTTTCTTTGTACTTCCCTTCACTTGATTTGGCCCCTTGTCTTTTCTTCATCATTCTTTTGAATTTCTTCATGAACAGTATCATGTCATCTTCATCCAAGTCATTGATCTCATCATCACCATATTCCTCTAGTTGAGCTTCTCGAGCTTCTTTAGACAAGGGCTTGAGGGTGGACTTTAGAGCGACCCCTTTCTTCATTGTCGAGGTGAGATTGGCAATCTCCTTAACTTGTTTGTCTTGTTTTTCCATTATCTAAAAGTTGATGATTTTCCCAAGTAGCTCATCCGTGGTCATCTTCTTGTATCCGAGGCTTTCTCGTATCATCGAGCACAAGGTGACATTGCGAGGCATGAAGGCTCTAAGGATGAGCTTCACTACCTCGTGGTCGTTCCACTTTTTGCTTTTGTATGTTCACACCTTGTCAATGAGCGTCTTTAATCGGTTGTACATGTATTGTGGTGACTCATCTTCTTCGATTGCGAACCTTCCCAGCTCGCCTTCAATCATCTCGATCCTCGCTTCTCGCACATGACGATCGCCTTCATGTGTGGTTTGCAATGTATCCCATATATCCAATGCGATCTCGAGTCCATCTACCTTTGTAAACTCATCCTGACTGAGTGATGAAGTAATGATTGTAGCAGCTTGGACATTTCGATGGATTGCTTGCTCTTGGCTAGATGTGAGCTCCTCATCATCATCAGGGACATCTATAGTTGTGCATACTATGTGCCACAAACATGGATTCAGAGAAATCAAATGCATTTTCATGTTTTGACTCCACATTGAGTAGTCACTGCCGTCAAAATGTGGGGCTTTTCTAAGTGGAATAGATAGATAATGATTGTTGTTAGAATTTAGGCGATCATAATTAAAAGGATATCGGGAGTAGTCGGTGTGACTACTCCCCTTCTTTTTCTTCTCATCTTCGATCTTCACCTTTTCATTTGGAAAGGGTTTTCTTCCTTAGGAGCGCCTTGAGTTCCAGCGTCTCCTTATCATCATCCTCAAAGTCTTGAATGGCTTCGAGGAGCTTCTCCAATTTCTGGTTCTTGTCTTCGTCAACCTTCTCCTGGTTGATGCTCTTGTGTACGTCCTTCATGTCCAACATGATCTCTTCGAGCGGTTATTCTCCTTTTAAAGAACCTTGCTCTGATACCAATTGAATGTGGCCTAGAGGGGGGTGAATAGGCCTTTTTGATTTTTGTCAGAACCTGTAACACATAACAACCAGATCAATCTCGAGATATCGGACTAGTCCGGTCGAGTGCAGACTAGTCCAGTGTGTACCGTCTAGGTTTATCAAATTTCATCGATTATCTTGATCCTAGGATGTATGTAGTGCAAATATACTTGTAATTGAAGTGTTACTCGATTATGAACTAGGATTTACCACAAGTCAATCTTATATTCAATGTTTCAACATAAAGTAAGCAAGATTGATTAAAACACTAGATTGATATGAAGTATAAGAATGATGAGCGCAAAGTAAGAACACAAGCGCTTTATCCCATGGTTCGGTTCCCACAGAGGCAACCTACATCCACGTTGAGGAGTCCACAAAAGGACGTGGTCTTCTCCGACCCTACCCTCGTCGGATTACCATGGAGGCCAATCCTCTTCACTTATCGCAAAGGGCAAATAACCAGATTCAAGGGGCCTTCTAACACGTTGAGGGCTCCCCAAGATTACAACAAGAACACCGCCAGGAACACACTCAAAAGATCACAATGAAAACCACATGAGTGTGTTAGGGAAACAAACCAAGAGCTCAATGAGTGATGGACCGTGTCTCTCCAATGATCCAAAGTGTATCCTCAAGGGATTGATCTTTGTTGCGTTTGATTTCGTGGAGAGATGTGTTTTTGATGCTCTTGGGAGGTGTGACGGCGCAGGGGGTCGAGTGTTTTTGAATGATGGGTCATGTACACCTATTTATATAGGGTTCCCAAAACTTACCGTTAGGGTTTAGGAATATCGGACTAGTCTGTGGTGGACACCGGACTAGTCCGGTGTGCTGTGTGTAGCAAACCCTAGGTGTCCCGAAATATCGGACTAGTCCGGCAGAGAGCGGACTTGTCCGATTTTGGTTCAAGAAATCTTCGGACTAGTCCGATAAACATCGGACTTGTCCGGATATGTGAAACCCTAAGTGAATTGGGGACAAGTCCTCACTTGGAGGACTTGTCCGATTTAGGTCAGAGGGTTTTTCGGACTAGTCCATGCTAATATCGGACTTGTCCAATTTTGTGTAACTTGTGCTGTGTTTGGAGGACTAGTCCGCACTGGGAAGGACTAGTCCGATTCTAGTTAGAAAGATATCGTACTAGTCCGTGGTGATCGGACCTGTCCGATCTTGTGCAGAAAGAAATCAAACTAGTCCGGGGTCAGTTGGACTAGTCTGGTCCTATATAAATATGTGCAATGTGTGTGATTATCTGTGCTTGAGCTCTTGGGGTGTGTTTCCTTAACACACTCCATACACAATGATATACTACACTTGTTTCTTGAGATCTTTTTCGCATTCCTCATTCTCCTTTCTTTTTGGCACTTTGCTCATTTTCTCATTGAAACCTGTGCTCATATCAATAAAGTGGTTAGGATCTCATTTGCTTGTCATAAATCATCCAAAACGCACAAGGGATTCCTAGATGCACTTTCAAGAGGAAGCTACAGACCTGAACGATGTTTCGAATGTGGTAAGACAGGACATTTTCATTCAGAGTGCCCTAACCTTTCACGTCCTACTTCTGGGATGAAAAGCAAATAAGGACGAAACACTCCTCTGCAAATGATAAGAAGAAAAAGATGGGTTTTACAGGATGTCAATTGGTGAGCAGTTTTATCTCCGCGCTTCAAGAACTTGGCTCAAGCGATGTGGACATTTGAAGTCACGAAGATGAAGATGATTTGGCAAACTTGTGCTTCGTGGTGCGCAAATCAAGACCAAGTATGGAGGATGCATAACACAACAGCGACAATAAAGATGTATGTCCTACTTGTGAAGAAATGTGTGATGCTATTTCTCGTGTCACTATCATAGTTAAGAAAAAGGACAAAAAGCATAGGGATAGTGCTGCTAAAATTAAATCACTAGAATCTGAAATCAACTGTTTAAAAACATTGATTCCTAGTGATGATGCATGTCCCTCATGTGATTTAATATATGAACAATTGTCCTCATTAAGAAGTGCGCACATCTCCACACTTGATAAACTCGAGTTAGAAATTGAAAAAAAAAAGAGCTTGCTGCACTTAATGATATCAACTTGAAAAATCCTAGCTGTTCTACAATTTATTTGCATTGTTCTACTTGTGACGATCTTGATAAGAAACTACAAGATGCTATGAATGAAATTTCTATACTGAACAGTGTTTTATGTGCTGATGAAGTTCAAAACTATTCTAATTATAAATTAAAAGGAAACACTTCATGTGAAAATTGCCTTGATCTGTCAAATAAACTTGATGACATGAACAGGACACTAGAGCGGTTTTATAATGGGAATAAAAACCTGAACTTGCTACTGAATTCCTCTAAATTATGTAATGATAAATCTGGTTTAGGTTTTAATTCTCATGCTCATGCAAAGGCATATCCACCTAAAATTGTAAAGTCATTGGGAAGTGGTTTGATTCAAACAGTTCCTAAACAAAAAGAAGTGGTTTTCAAATCTGCAGGAGTGTTGTCTCATTCGGTTTCAAATATAAATGTTGCTAAACCAAATGATAGGAACATGCAATCTGCTGTAATGAGTCGAAAACATGCAAAGTTTGCTCCCAAACCTACTATTTTTTGTGCTACACATGTAACATCTCGTAGGACAGTAGTTGAGTACAAAAATCCTCAAGCTTTGGCTCATAAACCTGCTGTTTTATCTCAGTTTTCGCATGTTATTCCTGCTGGACATTGTGTGACTCAGTACTTGATTCCCAAATGCCTTTTGACTAACTCCAATATTGAGTCATCGACATATTGTGCTTCTATGTAGGTTACATGCTTGAGGAAGGTGAACATTTGGATTGTGGATTCAGGTTGCCCACGCCACATTACCGGTAACAAAGAATGGTTCTCCTCCCTCTCTTTTGTGTAACGTGTAGAGAATGTTACTTTTGCGGATAATTCTTCAGATCCTATAATTGCTAAGGGTTTGGTTAGAGTAAATAATCACTATACTTTGAAGGATGTGGCACTTGTTAAATTTTTGAAATACAACTTGCTTTCTGTTTCACAACTGCTAGATGAAAATCTGGAAATTATTTTCACTAAAAATTACTGCAAAGTTGTAAATTCAAAAAGTGAGCTTATTTGTAACATGTCTCAGTTTGGAAGAGTTTTTAAAGCTGATTTTGATATGTCTTCCTCTAATAATAGGTGTCTAGATGCTAATGATTCAAAGGACATATATTTTTGGCATCATAGACTTGGTCACGTAGGCTTTGATCATCTAATGCGTGTTAGTGCTCTTCACCGCATACGTGGGCTGCCTAAGCATAAAGGGGACAAAGAAATTGTGTGCTCTTCTTGTAGACATGCTAAGATGGTTGCAGGCTCATATACTCCTCTCACAATTACCATGACAACTGAACCGGGTCAACTTTTGAACCTTGACACCATAGGACCTTCACGCGTTCAATCCTTCAGAGGTAAATGGTATGTTCTTGTGATTGTTGATGATTATTCTAGATACTTTTGGGTTTACTTTATGGAATCTAAGAATGAAGCTTTTATTCACTTTAGAACCTTATTTCATAGATTATCAATTGATCACCTAGGATCGCTAAAAGCAATTAGAAGTGATAATAGAACCGAATTTAAAAATCAATTTTTTGATCACTTTTGCGCTGAAAATGGAATAGATCATCAATTTTCTTCACCATATGTACCTCAACAAAGCGGTGTTGTAGAAAGAAAGAACAGAACCTTAGTTGAGATGGCTAGGACTATGCTTGATGAATATCAAACTCCTAGGAAATTTTGGGCTGATGCAATTGCAACTGCTTGTCATGTCTCAAATCGTGTTTTCTTGCGCGCTGAGCTAGGTAAAACACAATATGAGCTCCGGTTTTGACATAGGCCTAGTGTTTCACACTTTCGGGTCTTTGGTTGCAAATGTTGTGTTAAGAAACATGGTAATCTTGATAAATTTGAACCTAGATCTGTTGATAGCATGTTTCTTGGTTATCCATCTCATACTAGAGGCTACCGTGCGCTTTTACTTGACACTAACAAAATTGTGGAGACTTGTGAGGTGTATTTTGATGAATCTAGCCCAGGTACTAGCTCAAACATTGCAGGTCCAGATTCTCCTCAAGTCACAAGCTCATCGATTTGTGATGAACATGAAGAAGAAGAAGAAGCTTGTGAAGTGTCCACTCCCCTCCGGGTTCTCAAAAGTCATCCTCCACAACAAGTTATTGGAAGCTTGCATGAACGAGTCACACGGTCCAGGTTTTGCGATCCAAACTCTCATGATCATTCTGCTTTTGTTGCTTCTTTTGAACCCAAAGATATATCACACGCACTCAATAATGAATCTTGGATTATTGCCATGCAAGAAGAGTTAGAAAAATTTGAAAGAAATAATGTATGAAAACTTGTACCTCCACCTCAAGGTCACACTTTAATTGGAACTAAATGGGTTTTAAAAAATAAACATAGTGAGGATGGGGTTGTGGTTAGGAATAAGGCTAGGTTGGTTGCTCAAGGTTTCACTCAAGTTGAAGGTCTAGATTTTGATGAAACTTTTGCTCCCGCTGCTAGATTAGAAGCCATAAGAATTTTGTTAGATTTTGTTGCATCTAAAGGTTTTAAGCTTTATCAAATGGATGTCAAAAGTTCCTTTCTTAATGGCTACTTAGATGAGGAGGTTTATGTGAAACAACCACTAGGTTTTGAAAATTCAGATTTTCCTAATCATGTTTACAAACTGTCCAAAGCCTTGTACGGTCTCAAACAAGCCCCTATAGCATGGTATGATAGGTTAAAACATTCTTACTTGAAAAGGTGTTTACCATGGGAAAGGTTGATAAAACTCTTTCCGTGCTTAAGCATGGCAATGACTCATTATTCGTTCAAGTGTATGTAGATGATATTATCTTTGGTTGTGCTTCTCTTGATCTTGTGTCCAAGTTTTCAGATATGATGAGTTCAGAATTTGAGATGAGTGTGATGGGAGAACTCACGTACTTTTTGGGGCTGCAAATCAAGCAAACCAAGGAGGGTACCTTTGTGCATCAAACGAAAGATAAAAAATACCTCCTTAAGCACTTCAACATGGACAAAAGCAAGACTCTTCGGACACCAATGGGAACAGAAACAACACTTGAACTTGATGAAGATGGTGAACCCGTGGATCAAAAAGAATATAGAAGCATGATCGGATCACTTTTGTACCTCTTGGCATCAAGACCAGACATACAATTCCGCGTATGCCTTTGTGCATGATTTCAAGCCTTCTCACGAGCTTCACATCGTCAAGCCCTCAAAAGAATTCTCAAGTACTTACATGGAACTCAAAAATTTGGCATTTTTCTTCCTTCTTCCTCAACTGTTACTTTAAAAGCTTTTTCCGATGCTGATTTTGGAGGTTGTAGGATTGATAGGAAAAGAACTTCTAGTGCTTGTCATTTTATTGGTAATTCACTAGTTGCTTGGTCCTCTAGAAAACAAAACTCAGTTGCACAATCCACAACCGAATCTGAATATGTAGCTGCTGCTAGTGCTTGCTCACAAATTCTTTGGATTGTTCAAACACTTAAGGACTATGGGGCTGATCTAGATAGTGTTCCACTGTTTTGTGATAACACTAGTGTCATTTGCAATGCTAAAAACCCCTTGCAACATTCTAGAAATAAGCACATTAACATTAGGTATCACTTTCTTCGTGATAATGTTGAAAAAGGAAACATTGTGCTTCACCATGTAGATACCAAACAACAATTGGCTGACATTTTTACAAAACCTTTGGATTTCACTCGTTTTTGTTTTATTCATAGTGAAATAGGGGTTATGTATCCTCATGGCTTACATTGAGTGGGAGTTTTGAAATTTGAGAAGTCTATGTGTGAATCTGAAATTAAAATAATATGAGCATGGTATTTTATACATATATGACTTTGTGATTTCTTGTACATGCTGAAAGTTCTTACTACTTTATGTATCTCGTTGATGTGATAGTTTAAGTTACTTGATAGTATGACTTGGATGAGCTTTGTTTTATATGTATATGTTATAATATGCTCATAACAATTAAAATTTGTCTTATAAACCTTGCTGAATACATTGCCAAAGGGAGAGAGATAATATGGTGATTTTTTTAAGATAAGTATGCAATGGGGAGAAATATGTATAGGGGGGGGAAGAGTATTTTATTTCTATCTCATTTGATTTTCAAATAAGGGGAGAAATTATTCTCAAAACTTTTCATGCCAATGTTCGGATTTTAAATGGTGTTGCCAATGCATTCATCAAGGGGGAGATTGTGGAACCTATGTGTGTTGAATACATTGGCTTTGACAATAAAAGTTTTGAATGTTGCCATAACATCTTTTTAGCAAGGTCTGACTTTAGCTCCGGCATGTCTTTGATAGCTCCGGCATGTCTTTGTTAAGATCCAATATGTTTTTGCTAGGTCTGACATATGTTGGTTAGCTCCGACATGTTTTTCTAGCTTCGGCGCTAGGTTGTACTAGCTTTGGTAAGCTCTGGCTCAAGCTCTGGTTAGTTTTGGCAAGATTCAGAGTTTGATCGCAATGTTCCTGCTTTTACTGTGAAATGTTTCGAACATGCTTTACATTGTTGGAAAGATTGCTTAGTATTCATTTGCTAAGTTTTTGGTGCGTTTTGATTGATATGGTTAATATCATTTTGCTATGGTTTGTAACATGCTTATGTGAAGTGCTCACGTAAGATGTTGTAGTTTTGGAACTAACGAGAGTCAAGTCGAGGACTTGTGCTCGGAAGTAATGGTTGTTTGTTCATATGCAGGTGTTGCGTGAGTTCAACATATGGCTGGTGACGGGATCCAATGAACTAGTGTTAGGGAGAAGATGAGGTTCAACAACCATGTTAGGGAGGAATTGTGGTTGAGTTGATCGGGAGGTTGCGCAACATGTTTGAATCAAGAACAATGCATATGAAGGTATTGTGGACGTTGTTGGAAGATGTTTGCACATATGCAAGGAGCGCATGGACGTGGCTACATGGTTCCAAGACATGATGAAGAGATGTGGACGTAAAAATTGGTCGGAAAGATCCAACCGACTAGGTTATGGACTGAGACTGCGACTAAGTCGGGTTTGACTCACATATGGAATGTTTTGAGTTGGTTATGATAGGATTTTGTGTGGGTCACGAATTTGAGTTGTTTTAGGAATGTGGATTATGTTCCTAAGGTGTTTGGAAGTCTTAAGGTTGCTTCTATCTGCGTATAGAAGAGTCTTGAGCAGTTATGGAAAGTTACGATTCATGAACTGAGTAGGATTAGAGTCCTAGTTGAGATTGGGTTGACCTAAGGGCTGGTTATATAAGCAAGGGAGGCCAAAGCTCGTTGTAGACGACTTTGGGGCTGTTCCTCTTGTGTTCTATTGAATAAAATTCGTAGTTGAAAGGAAATTTTGTGCCTTGTTCGTCCGACTTGTTCCAGACAAGTTTTTCTCGTCGAGTTTTCTGCACAGCACTACCTTTCTTTGGTGGTTTTATCATAACTCGAGTTTTACAGATCCAATTGACGTGATTCATTTTGGGTTGTCTTCAAAACTTGATTATCTATAATCTATCAAAATGTCACGGTCATTGTATTTGTGGTTTCTGATCTACACGAGTTTCTTTGTAGTGTTCCAGAACTGTTTTTCTCGGGTAGGATAGATTGACCTTTGTTCGATCTTTCAATCGTAACTTGAGTTTCTCTCGATGGATTTGAGTGATTCTTATAGTGTTGTCTTTGTGACTTGATTCTCTCTGATATCTATCACTTTTGTCACGGCGAAACACGTTTATATTAGTCTCACACATGAATTCTTTAACATATCGTTTTTCAGCCAAAGGAGATAGGATTTTCATTGCTTCTGCTGAAAAAGTTTTAATCTACCATTCACCCCCCTCCTCTCTGGTAGCTTTTCACGTGCTCTTTGATCCTACAGTAGCTTTGATGGCACCCACGGTTAACACTATGTTCTTTGTCATAGGTGTGAGATTTACACGGACCACAAGAGTCTCAAAACATATTCACGAAAACAGATCTGAATTTGAGGCAACGATGATGGTTGGAACTCATTAAAGATTACGATTTGGGGATCAACTATCACCCAGGAAAGGCCAATGTAGTGGCAGACGCCTTAAGCCGAAAAGGAACAAGCCACCAACCTACTGTTCGAGATTTTCCATCCGAGCTATGTAAGGAGTTTGAACGATTGCACCTCGGATTTGTGAATGAAATAGGAGCAATGGAAGTAAACCCAACACTAGAATAGGAAATACAAGAGGGTCAAACAGCAGATGAGGAAATCCAAGAGATCAACGAAAGAATCCAAGAGGGGAGAGAATGGAGGTTTGACGAAGATGACAATAGCACGCTATGGCTTGGAAAACGAATTGTCGTGCCTAATGTGAAGCATATCCAGGAGAAGATATTAAAGGAGGCACATGACTCACCTTACTCCATTTATCCGGGTTGTACAAAAATGTACAAGGACTTGAATATGTGCTACTGTTGGGATGGAATGAAGGAGGACATAGCTAAATATGTTGCATTATGTGATGTATGCTAACGAGTGAAGGTTGAACATCAAAGGCTAGCTGGATTATTGCAGCCATTGAAGATACCAGAATGGAAGTGGAAAGAAGTTTGTATGGACTTTATAGTTGGTTTACCGTGCACCCTGGTAGGATATGACTCAATATGAGTTATTGTGGATCGGTTGACCAAGTCTATGCATTTTATCCCTATCAAGACTACTTATGGCGGTGCAAAGCTGGCAAAACTATATACGGGGAGAATAGTGTGTTTACATGGATTACCTAAGAAAATAGTATCTAACAGAGATTCATTTTAAGGGGCTTAGATTTGTAACACCCTCATTTTCATACATCATGCAATGCATTCATTCCCATACATGTTTGACATAATGCAACACAAAAAGGGACAAGATTAAAACAATCTAGAGGCAAAAGAACAATTAAAATAAGGCTTAGGTACCGACTAGTTCAGTATACCCGTCTGCTCTGGCAATTTCAGTTTCTTCAGAGCAACGAACTTGTCCGATAATTAGTACGGACTAGTCTGGTTTTGCTTCTTTTCCCGTACGGACTTGTCCGTTGATATTACGGACTAGTCCAATGTTGAAATTGTAAAACACAGAACTTGACTGAATAATTGCATTCTAGTCTGCGATTATCTTTTTTGCTGTGGAACAGCGGACTTGTCCACTTAAACAATGGACTAGTCTGTTGTGACATCAGAACCAAAAATGACCTTGTTCGGCCTTCCTCCAGACTAGTTCGGTTTCTAGTGTTTTGACTCGGATCCGTATTTTCCTCCACGATGAGTTATTGGGTAATTGACTTATTTGAGCTTAGAACATTGTGTCAAACCCCCAAAGATCCCAATTGGGACCCCAACAAGGCCACTACTTGGCCCCACTTATTTCTACTAGGATTCCACCCTAACCCCACCACTCCTTTCCCTACATACACAACCACAGCCCACCTCTCACCCTGCCCCACATAAGAGAAAAACCTCACCGCCCTGCCTCTCGTCATGAGCCGCTGTCCCAGGAGAGCAACTCTCGCCGCAAGGAAGGAAGAGGATGAGAGGGGAATGAGGAGGAAGAAGAAGGAAAAGGAAAAGGAAGGATCAATCAAGATCATCACTCCTGCTGCATTCTTCTTCATCAACTCATCGACACCAACGTTTTCTCTTCTACGTCTTGCCACCGATTCATTGTCAATGGATCTAGATGTCGAGTTTCACGTGTTATGCCCAATCTTCGGCCACTAAAACATTACTTTCACAGTAACTACCTTAGATCTAGTTTTCCATGTCGATTTGGATCCCACCCTTGATTCAGACCATGCCCTGGTTGAGAAGTTCACAAAACCTTGGACCATAGCGGACTTGTCTGGTCCAGAGCGAACATGTTTGGCCCGTTGTGCGGACTAGTCCAGACTCTGAATTCCTGAAATCCTGAAACTTCCCTAGTGTTTCCGGAAATGACTCAAAACTTGCTCAAACACGTAAAACTCGATCGTAACTTGTTCTTAAGCAATAGTAGTAAACTAATAACATGTACTACATCATAATTGCATCATTCATGCATATCATGGAATATTGTGCAATATATGAGAATTTATTGATTGTAATTCTTGTTTCGCATGTTCATCATGTGAAATAGAAGAAAACGCTCTAGAAGGTACTTTGGAGGACCTTCAACAACAGAACTTTGAAGCTCTTGATCCAAACCAGCCAACGGAGCAAGGCAAGTGCCCTTGATCATTTTGATCATGTTTTTGAAATGTTTTATTTCGAACTTGCATGATTGTGTCAATTTGGTGGGAAAATCCATTATAGTTGTTTACTAGACTTGCATGCCCATCCTTGTCGCTCGGAATGTAATGTAGAAAGTCGGGAAGGGTATTTTACACTTTTGCTACACTTTACTTAATTAGGATTAGGAATAACTGAATGACTTAATTATACACTATTGAACATAAGAATTATGTGACTTGATGGTAATGATTCTTTATCAACATAGAACCTAGTGATCTAAGCAAGCGGGTTATGTGGAATGGGTTGGATGATATGGTGGTTTTACTTGCCTGAGATCTAAGGACCAGTTCGTATAGCGACCACCCAGGATAACAGTGCCACCAGAGGGCCAAGTATGGGTGCGGCTTAGCCAATTAATTAGTGTATTGGCAGCATCATTCGGATCATATGGAAGGCTTGAGGAATGGGAGTCAGTTGGGTTTGCAATAATGGCGAGACTACCCTGGGATCCGAACCGCACAAGAGGGGGCCATTGGATGGATGTGCTCAGTTGGAGACATCACCTCCAGTGAAACCTTATTGGGTTTGCAACATGCTAGTAGTCACTTTGTAAAGGCCAGTTTGTGATCTCTTGGCCACACACCTATGAAAGTGCGAGATGGCATAATGGAGGTTCTTAGTCATCGAAAGGTGATGAAATTATGAACTTGTGGGTAAAGTGGTGCCACCTCTACAGAGTGTAAAACTATCACGATAGTCGTGCTCTCGGTTTCGAGTGATCTAGACCCTCACATGATTAGAATTATGGACTTGATTATTGAATAATGGTTGGAATTGTGAAAGCGCATCTAGTTCCCTTGTGTGTTTTGGTTGATTAATGACAAACAACTAAAGGACTAATGACTTTGGTTGAGTTCTTGTAGATGTTTTAGTACGGAATGAAATTCATGAAAAAGGAGAAAAGGAGTGAAAAGTGGAGTAGAAATAGGTTTTCTATTTCTCCTTGAGTCATAGGAAAATCCGTACTACTAAGAGGGACACGACGCGTGGAAACTTAGTGAGTCAAATGGGAGCTCGACCTCTTGATAGGTCTTAGGAAAACCCTTTGTGTCAAATTTAGACTTGTCTGATGTCTTGGATCGGATATGTCTGAAAGCTCTCTGGTCAAATTCAGACATGTATTAATATTGTAGGATGTGAGCAGAGCTTTGATATTTTTTGTGACACATCGAGGCAAGAACTTGGATGTGTATTGATACAAGAAGGCCGAGTAGTAGCCTATGAATCAAGACAACTAAATAAATGTGAGTTGAATTATCCAACACATGATCTCGGACATGCAGCCGTGGTACATGCTTTGAAGATATGGATGCACTATGATATTGGTCATAGGTGTGAGATTTACACGGACCACAACAGTCTCAATACATATTCAAGAAAACGGATCATAATTTGAGGCAACAACGATTGTTGGAACTCATTAAAGATAATGACGTGGGGATCAACTATCACCCAGGAAAGGCCTACGTAGTGGCAGACGCCTTAAGCCGAAAAGCAGCAAGTCACCGACTCACTGTTCGGGAGTTGCCATCTGAGCTATGTAAGGAGGTTGAACGATTGCATCTCGAATTTCTGAATGAAATAGGAGCAATGGAAGTAAACCCAACACTGGAACAGCAAATACAGGAGGGTCAGACAGCAGATGAGGAAATCCAAGAGATTAAGGAAAGAATCCAAGAAGGGATGAGAATGGAGGTTTGACAAAGATGACAATGGCACGCTATGGCTTGGAAAATGAATTGTCATGCCTGATGTGAAGCATATCCAAGAGACGATGTTAAAGGAGGCACATGTCTCACCTTACTCCATTTATCCAGGTTGTACAAAAATGTACAAGGACTTGAAGACGTGCTACTAGTGGGATGGAATGAATAAGGACATAGATGAATATGTTGTATTATGTGATGTATGCCAACGAGTGAAGGTTGATCAACAGAGGCCAGCTGGATTATTGCTGCCATTGAAGATACCAGAATGGAAGTGGAAAAAAGTTGGTATGGACTTTATAGTTCGTTACCATGCAGCCCGTCGGGATATGACTCAACATGAGTTATTGTGGATCGGTTGACCAAGTACGTGCATTTTATCACTATCAAGACTACTTATAGCGATGTGAAGCTGGCAAAACTGAATACGATTAGAATACTGTGTTTACATGGATTACCTAGGAAAATAGTATGTGACAGAGGTTCTTAATTTACCTTGGCAAAAACTGCACAGTCTATGGGAACTCAGCTGAATTTTAGTTCTGCATATCATCCCTCAAACGGATGGACAAACCGAAAGGACAAATCAGATATTTTAAGACATGCTAAGAGCGTGTGCGCTAAGGTATGGAGGAAGTTGGGACAAAAGTCTACCATATGCAGAATTCTCCTACAACAACAGCTACCAAGCAAGTTTGAAGATGTTGCCGTATGAGGCATTGTATGGAGGAAGATGTAGAACACCCCCGTTTTGCAATGAGACAGTAGAAACCAGGGTATTTGGGCCTGATGTGATACAGGACCGCGAAAAGCAAGTCCAGATAATCCTTGAAAACTTGAAGGCTGCTCAGTCACGTCAAAAGGGCTACGCGGATATTAGGCGAAGAGTCTCAACGTTCAAAGTGAGAGACTTAGTGTATCTCAAAGTGTTTCCTATGCGAGACCATAAGCGATTCAACGTTAAAGGCAAGTTGGCACCTCGCTACATCGAACCATTCAAGATTTTGGACAAATGTTGACGATCCTTAATTGCCAAATCCGACCGTCAATTCCCTGCATAAAAGCTATGGATTGGACAACCAAGATAGTGGTAGGAGTTATTTACTAACTATATCCACAAGTGTTGCTGCAATTGTGTATGCAGGTGAATTATTACCATAATTAGAGGTATTTACAGGGACCACTCTAGAAAACAAGTCTTTCGACCAATCAGGCGCAATCACGAGGATTTATGGGCCCACTCGGAGGAGAAAACCAACTAAAAATCAACGAAATCACCCATACCCATGATGGGGGCCCACATAAAAGTGTCACTGAGTAGTTTTGGCATGATTGGAGCCATTGGCAGTTCGGCCGACCTACCAGGTCGCCCGACTAGGTAAATGCGCTAAACGCGGTCAACTGCCACCTGTTGGCTCCTCGCGGCTTGGAGATCACGATGGCGACTGAGTCACTCGCTTTTTCTGGCGCCAAACCAACCTTTGGAGGGTATAAATAGGGGGTGTGGGACTCCCTCACTCCACACACCAAAAGCTTGAGTCTAGTACTTCACTCCAAAGGCGTAGCACTGCCCAAGTGCTTAGAAAATAGGGAGAGAGTGAGAAAGAGGAGGAGGAGGAGGCACCATATTGCCGGGCTTCTTCCACTTAAGGATAGGGTTTGGGCTTGTCAAACCCTCTCCACTTTTTTACCTCAACAATTCTTCCCATCTCAAATAAGGTACATGATTTCCAATTGAGTTCATTTATTTAATTCAAGTAAGTTAATTTCTTAGTTGCTTGTTCGTTCACTGCTCTATTCATTTAGAGGCCCTAGTCTTTGAGCGAGAGTTTATGGAAGTAATCAATAGCATAGGCGTGGTGTCTAGGCTTGATGTTACCTTTGATTATCTCGTAGTCCACGGGTTGTAGAGGTAGGCAGTAGGTGGTGACAGCCCTATCCATCCGCTATAATGCTCCACGTTCGACTATGACGTAGGCTATTGGAGGGAGTCGCCTGGCAAACCAGGTTAAGCTCGTGCCCAATACAAGCTGCTATTGATCAACTTGCTTTGAATTAGAAACCCCTCTCTTAGGAAATCCACTCTATCCCTTGCCTACCACCAAGCTTTGTGTCCTTGGGTAAACTAGTTAGAAGATTAACACACACGTTTCTTGGATTCGATACCCTTAGGAATACTCTTTAAGGGGAAGTGTTGCAACGGTTTGTCCGCGCTCTTGCGGAATTTCATCTGTGATGTACCAACCGTCAACAAGCATTTCTGGCGCCATTGTCGGGAAACGGTTGTTGTTGATCTTCAAAACTTGTTCACCCTCGTATCTATTTCTTTTACTTTATTCCTTATCTTTCTAGCATCTAAACCATGGAGCAACCAACCATTCTTTCTCCATCTGCTCCTAAGGGTTAGTTCCGTGAGCCTCCGCCATCGGCGGATCCCATTTGCTCAACTAGCTATGAACTCCTCCCTAGCTTTATAGCCATGGTTCGGGAGCAATCCTTCTCAGGGACGGATTGTGAGAATCCCTACAATCACTTACGGGAGTTTGAGCAATTGTGTTCATGCCTTCTAATCAAGGGCATGACACGAGAAACCCTTAAGTGGAAATTGGTTCCCTTTTCCCTCAAGGGAAGAGCGAAGCAATGGTACACTCATACCATTGGGAGTGCAAATAGAAAATGGAAAGAACTTCGAGACAATTTTTGTCTTGCATTATTTCCACTCTCCCAAGTTGCCTCTCTACAAAGGAAAATTCTCAACTTTGAGCAAATCGAGAAGTAATCTATAGGTGCAGCCTGGGCTAGATTCTCATTGCTCACCAAATCAACCCCGAACTTGTCAATTCTCGAACATGTGTTGTTACAACATTTTTGTTTCGGGCTTGAAAGGATTCTTCCCTATACCTCGACATAATGGTTGGAGGTTCATTCCTCCATAAGACAACGAATGAAGGAAGGGGAACTCTAGAACGCATTCAAGAAAATACATCCTCCATCGCTAGTCTTAATGAACCTCCTCAAGAGGAAGCTGTGTCGAGACTTGAGGATCCCCTCATAGTCACCCCGGAACCCATACCATGTTCCTCTCAAGTTGTGACTATGAAATCCTCACCCGAACCAAAGACACCAAAGGAAGAAGAAATTTAACCTTCGGAGTTTCTATTGTGCTTCGAGGAAGATGTTTTTGAAGATTCTGGGAATGCCTCAAATTATTGTTATGGAAGGAAACCATCATTACATCCCTCACTCCTTGATCCGCCCAAAGGAAAATTCCTCCAGGAAATGATCAAGAAGTTGACCTCAATCATGAGTAGGGAATGGACGGCGGAGGATGAGCTTTCACCTGAAATTTTTCTGGTAAACTCACCCTCAGCAACCTTTCGATGTCTTATTCGAGGGGTAATGGTGAACGTCCCTTATAATCCCACTGTTGGAGCCAATATCATTTCCAAAAATTGTGCTTTAGCTATTTTGGGTTATCTACCATGGGCTCTGATAAGAAAATCCTTCAGATAATGGAAACATCAAGGAAGGATATGGGATTTTGCAAAACATGTCTATAAGACATGAGAACATCGAGTTCTGCCTTGATCTTCATGTCTTTGAAGTCCAAGACTTCGATGTAATGATAGGGATACCCATTGAGAAATTACTCATGAATGCACCCTCAAAAGCCAACCTAGATGTTAAATTCGGAGGGAGGATGTTTTCCATCCCCATTCTGCAATCCAAGAACACATTAGCAGAACCTCCCCCCGATAGTGAGCCACTAGAGGAAGCCATGACCCTTCAATTCTTAGACCCCCCCCTGAAATTGAAGAAGAAGAACAATTCATCCAAGAAGAGGATGAATCGCCAGAGACATTTGATTTGCCCAAAGAAGAGCCATCACAAAGGCCCCTGATTGAGTTGAAAACCCACCCTCTAGGCCTACACTATGCTTTCTTACACGGAGATGTGGAAGCTCTTGACATCATAAGTTACAAGCTTTCACAAGACGAAACTGCCAAACTCATGACCGTCTTAGAAAAGTATAGATCCGTCCTAGGATACTCACCCGATGACCTTAAGGGAATCGGCCCTGCTCTTTGCACCCATCGCATTCCCATCGACCCTCTTAGCACATCATCTAGGGAACTTCAAAGGAGGTTGAACAATGCTATGCTGGAGGTTGTCAAGAAGGAGGTCTTGAAACTCTTGCATGTCGGGATAATTTATCCCATCCCCCATATTGAGTGGATTAGTATTATCCAAGTAGTGCCAAAGAAATGAGGAATAACGGTCGTTCAAAATGAGAGCAATGAACTCATTCCTCAATGAACCGTCACAGGGTGGAGGATGTGTATTGACTATAGAAAACTCAACAAGGAAACAATGAAGGATCATTTCCCACTACCTTTCATTGATGAAATGCTTGAGCGGCTAGCGAAACATTCCTTCTTTCGTTTCCTTCATGGGTATTCTGGTTACCATGAAATTCCCATCCACCCTGATGATCAAAGTAAGACCACCTTCACATGCCCTTACAGAATATACGACTATCGGCGAATGTTGTTCGGGTTGTGTAATGCACCCGCTTCGTTCCAAAGGTGCATGTTGTCTACTTTCTAATACATGATCGAGGAAATCATGGAAGTTTTAATGGACGACTTTTCTATTTATGGATAAACATTTGATCATTGTCTTGAGAACCTAGACAGGGTCTTACAAAGATGCCAAGAGAAGGACTTGGTGCTAAATTGGGAAAAGTGTCATTTCATGGTCCGTGAATGCATCGTCTTAGGACACTTGGTGTCCGAAAGGAGGATTGAGGTGGACAAAGCCAAAATTTAAGTTATTGAAAAGCTTCCAGCTCCCACAACCATTAAGGGTATCCGTAGCTTTTTAGGCCATGCGGGGTTCTACCGATGGTTTATCAAGGATTTTTCCAAAATAGCTAGAACCCTCACTAGCCTATTAGCTAAGGATGTGCCCTTTGATTTCGATGATGAGTGTCACCAATCTTTTGACATCCTCAAGAAGGCACTCATCACAGCTCCAATCATTTAATCCCCTAATTGGATGCTACCATTCAAAATCATGTGTGATGCTAGTGATTATGCCTTTGGAGCGGTCCGCTGCCAAACCATGGATAAGAAGCATCATGCAATAGCCTACGCTAGCAAGACTATCAGGAGCTCAGCTTAACTATGCCAAAACTGAAAAGGATCTCCTAGGAGTTGTCTTTGCTATCAATAAGTTTAGATCATACTTGGTTGGAGCAAAAATCATTGTCCACACAGACCATGCTACTTTGAAATAGTTGCTCTCCAAGAAAGATGCTAAACCTAGGATAAACCGATGGATTCTCCTACTCCAAGAGTTTGACCTGGAGATAAGACATAAAAAGGGAGTAGTGAATTCCATCACAGATCACCTCTCACGTATGGAAATCCCAAGTACACCGGACATACCTATCAATGATTTCCTACATAATGATATGTTGCTCAAGGTGACTGACTCCAACCCTTGTTATGCGGATATTGTAAACTTCATGGTTACGAGGTACGTACCACCAGGGTAGGATAAGATTTTTGAGAGTCGACGTCACCTGTGGGATGATCCATACCTCTATAGGGTGTTCTGATGGGTTACTTCGAAGGTGTGTCCCAACAGTCGAAGGCACCAAAATCATCGAAAGATTCCATGCGGCCCCCTATGGCGGGCACTACGGTGTTCACCATACTGAGGCAAAGATCTAGCAAAGCGGATTCTTTTTGCCCTCAGTGTATGACGATACAAAGGAATTCGTTCGAAGATGTCGGGTGTGCCAAAAGCATGGAGGAATCACTGCTCGCAATGCGATGCCCCCTCACATACAATCTCCAAGTAGAATTATTTGATGTGTTGGGGATCGACTTCATGGGACCTTTTCGAAAGTCCTATGATTGTGAGTATATTTTGGTGGTCGTAGATTATGTGTCAAAATGGGTAGAAGCATTACCATGCAAACACGTCGATGCCAAGACCGCTTGGAAAATGTTTCATGAAATCATTTTCCCACGGTTTGGAACTCCCCCAACAGTCATAAGTGATGGAGGGCCTCATTTCATTGATAAGACCTTCCAGAGCTTTCTGAAAGAACTTGGGGTTACGCATAACACTGCTACTCCGTAACATCCCCAAACAAGTGGTTCAGCAGAAACTTCAAACAAACAAATCAAGAATATTCTGCAAAAGATCGTCTTTGAGATGGGGAATGGATGGAAGAACAAACTACTTGATGCACTTTGGGCATACCGTACTGCCTATAAGACACCCATTGGAATTTCACCTTTCCAAATTGTCTACAGGAAAACTTGTCATTTACCCGTAGAATTGGAACATATAGCGTATTGGGCTATCAGGAAGTGGAACATGGATCTCTACGAAGCTGGAAAGTTGCACAAAATGCTGATTTTTGAATTGGAAGAATGGAGGGATAAGGAGTACCATAGTGTCATGATCTATAAGGAAAAAACCAAGAGGTGGCACAATAAAAGAATTATGCCTAAGGAGTTCAAGCTTGGAGATAAAGTTCTACTTTTTAACTCTAGAGTCAAACTTTTGGGACATGGGAAACTAAAAAGTAAATCGGAAGGTCCCTATATTGTGGTAGATACTTAATCTCATGGAGCAATTACACTCCAAAATGATGAAGGTCATCTATTCAAAGTGAATGGGCACCGTTTCAAGATCTTTTTAGAACTTGAAGAAAATTTGGACAAAGAGGAAGACATAGTCAATTTGATTGTCTTTAACGCCTATCCTCGAAGTTTGGTTAAATTTTCCATGTCCAATAAAGCATGCTTCAACCCTCACCACTCCTTTCCAGTCACCCCACTTTCCCCACTTGGCTAAGTAGGATAGAAGTAAAATGTAGAACATCATAAATAATTTCCTACTTAGGACTTATGCATTTATTTTGATTCTATCATACAAAGTGCCTTTGTTAAATAAATTACGACTCACCGGTGTAGGTAAGGCTGATAGAGTCTTTCACTTTTCCATGTTTTTATATAAAATAAAGACAGGTACAAGAACAAGTGTGGTGGAGGTCCCACAGGCCTCCCAAAGTGTAACATGCCCAGACCATCATGAAAGAACAATTCAGGGCCTCACATGGAGGACCATGAGAAGGTTTGACCAAGCCATGATGGCTTGGCCCACCCTTCTTCATTAAGGAGGTGGTTTGCGCTATCTCACCTCTTATCCATCTATACCTGATTTTTTAGTTGAAACTGATTATGCATGATAATATCATTAAAATTCAACTCATTGAAAATTAAAATTGTGCAATTTCATATATCATATTTTGCTAGAGTATGGAATATGTCTACTTCTCATTTCAATTTCATTACTGTGTTCCGAACAACATATCAATTTAGGAAAAACATGTCATGTAAGTATTTGATTGGTGTGATATGGTAAATGAGTGAAACATGGAAACTCTCCATGCTGGAACTAAATTTGTTATTGCAATTTTTAAAGTCATCAGATTTTGACACCCCCTCTCTCAAACTCTTGACCCTATTGAGTGACTTGCATAAAATCTTTGATTAGGAATTTCTTGTGCACTCCATCATATTCTATGATTTTCACACATCCACCATCAAAAGATACTCCATGCAAAATTTGCAAAATCCTCTCTCCATAAAAAGATGAACAAAAAGGAGTAGAAAGCATGGCTACAAGAGATCTCTCTCTCAAAAAAAAAGAGAAAGAAATTAAAAGAAAAAGAAAAAGGAAAATAGAGAGCCAATAAGTAGCCATGCTTCATCCTTACACAAAAAAAAGAGAGAGTGATCAATTGGGAGTCATCATCACCATTCATCATCCACCATCCATAATAAGTGCAGAAGAATTTCTTAGGTCATTGGTTTTGTTGCATGGTCTTCTCATGAGGATCTCGTTTTTGACTTAGTAACATATGAATTGCAAGTGAGCCACTTTTTATCCTTACCAAGCTCCACAAAAAGCCATATTTAGTTGTAGGAAAGAAGTGGCAACTCATACCAAGGTGAGGAATAAACACATTGAGAGATGAGAGTATTATTTTGAGGAGCATAGCAATATCTTTTTGACTTGTGAAAATATAGCAATTTCTAAGTTTATTTCGGGAGGAGGAGTCCAAGTGAACTACATTCAAGCCGTTCTATCTCTCAAACACCCAAGATCATGTGGTAGCCACATAGCAAAGGTTCATGAACAAAGGTATGTGTTGAAATGTTATGTATACGTATTTCGTACTTGTAGCGAAATTATGATATCACTTAGTTCTTCTTGCCTTCACTCGAGGACGAGTAAAGGATTAAGTGTGGGGGAGTTTGTTGACGATCCTTGATTGCCAAATCCGACTGTCAATTCCCTGCATAAAAGCTATGGATTGGACAACCAACATAGTGGTAGGAGTTACTTACTAACTATCTCCACAAGTGTTGTGACATTGTGTATGCAGGTGAATTATGACAATAATTAGAGGTATTTACAGAGACCAATCCAGAAAACAGACCTTCCTACCAATTAGGCGCAATCACGAGGATTTATGGGCCCACTCGGAGGAGAAAACCAACTAAAAATCTCCCGAATCACCTATACCCATGATGGGGGCCCACACAACAGTTTCACAAAGAAGTTTCGGTGCGATTAGAGCCGTTGGCACTTTGGCCGACCTACCAGGTCGCCCGACTAGGTAAATGCGCCAAACGCGCTCAACCACCACGTGTTGGATCCTCACGGCTTGGAGATCATGATGGCGACTGAGTCACTCGCTTTTTCTTGCGCCAAACCAACCATTGGAGGGTATAAAGAGGGGTTCGGGGCTCCCTCACTCCACACACCAAAAGATTCAGTCTAGTACTCCACTCCAAAGGCATAGTGCTGCCCAAGTGCTTAGAAAATAGGGAGAGAGTGAGAAAGAGGAGGAGGAGGAGGAGGCACCGGCTTGTTGGGCTTCTTCCACTTAAGGATAGGGTTTGGGCTTGTCAAAACCTCTCCACCTTTGTACCTCAACAGTTCTTCCCAACTCGACTAAGGGACATTATTTCCAATTGAGATCATTTATTTTTATTCAAGCATGTGAATTCCTTAGTTACTTGTTCGTTCATTGCTCTCTTCATTTTGAGGCCCTGGTCTTTGCGCGAGAGGTTAGGGAAGTTATCGACAACGTAGGCGTGGTGTCTAGGCATGATGTTACCATTGATTATCTTGTAGTCCACGGGTTGTAGAGGTAGGCAGTAGGTGGTGACAGCCCTATCCATCTGTTGTAATCCTCCACGCTCGACTACGATGTAGGCTCTTGGTGGGAGTCGCCTGGCAGGCCAGGGTAAGCCCGTGCCCAATACAAGCTGCTATTGATCGACTTGCTTCAAGTTATAAACCCTTCTCTTAGGAATCCACTCTATCCCTTGCCTACCACCAAGCTTTGTGTCCTTGGGTGAACTAGTTAGAAGGTTAGCACACGCGTTCCTTTGATTCGATACCCTTAGGAATACTCTTTAAGGGGAAGTGCTACAGCGGTTTCTCCGTGCGCTTGCGGATTTTCATTTGTGATGTACCAACCGTCAACAACAAACATGGAGAATTGGCATATCAATTGGAGATGCCAGCACATCTTCCCGATGTTCATGATGTATTTCCTGTTTCTCAACTTAAGAAGTTCTTAAGGGTACCCAAAGAACACTTACCAATGGACGAATTGGAGCTTGAGGAGGATTTGACTTATGCTGAGCAAACTTTGAAAGTTTTGGAGACAAAGCAGAGAGTCACAAGGAGCAAGGTGATTCGATGATGCAAAGTACAATGGAAACATCATACTGAATTCGAAGCAACTTGGGAGTGAGAGATGATCTCAAGAGAGAATTCCCCTATCTCTTCCCTTCTACTTCGTATCTCGAGGGCGAGATTCATTTTAAGGGGCGTAGGTTTTTTACACCCTCATTTTCATACAATGCAATGCATTCATTCCCATACATGTTTAACATAATTTAACACAAAAGGGGACAAGATTAAAATGAACTAGAGGCAAAAGAACAATTAAAATCAGCCTTGGGTACCGACTAGTTCGGTATACCCGACTGCTCTGGCAAATTTAGTTTCTTCAGAGCAACGGACTTGTATGATAATTAGTACACACTAGTCCAGTTTTGCTTCTGTTCCCGTACGACTTGTCCGTTAATATTATAGACTAGTCCGATGTTTGAACTGTAAAGCCCCAGACTTGTTCGGATAATTGCATTCTAGTCCGTGATTCCCTTTTTTGATGTGGAATAGCAGACTTGTCCGCTTAAACAACGGACTAATCTATTGTGACATCAGAATTGAAAACAACCTTGTCCGGCCTTCCTACGGACTAGTCCGGTTTCTAGTGTTTTGACTCGGATCTTTATTTTCCTCCACGATGGGTTATTGGGTAATTGACTTATTTGAGCCCTAGAACGTCGTGCCAAACCCCCAAGGAGCCCAAGTGGGGCCCCACCAAGGCCGCTACTTGTCACCACATATTTCTCCTAGGATCCCACCATAACCCCACCACTCCTTAGCCTATATAAACAACCACGTCCCACCTCTCACCCTGTCCCACGTAAGAGAAAACCCTCACTACACTGCCTCTCGTTGTGAGCCGCCATCCAAGGAGAGAAACTCTCGCCGCAAGGAGAAAGGGGAAGGGAGGAGAAGGAGGAGGAAGAAGAAGAAAAGGGAAAGGGAAGGATCAAGCATGATCATAGCTGCCACTGCATTCTTCTTCATCCACTCATCAACACCAACATTTCTTCGTCTACATCTTGCCACCGATTCATCGTCAACGAATCTAAACGTCGAGTTTCACCTGTTACGCCCAATCTTCGACCACTGAAACATTAATTTCATGGTAACTACCTTAGATCCAATCTAGATTATTTGGATATTGTAATAAGGTACTATTTATTATTCGAAACATGGTTATTATCTGAATATCGTTTGTGATGCACTCGTGTATTTGTGATGAACATCCTGGACACACATATGCATCACACTTGGTTCATTCCTGGAACCAAGTGTCACAAGAAATCATGTAAGCGTGTCAACAATAGTATTAGTAATATTAAATTGATGAATTTTGAGGACTTATCAGTCGATCAGCCGCCTCCTGAGTGCACTGCCAAGGATGGGAAGGGTCACTTCTCGAGTGACCTGTCTTCTAGACCTCAGTCACGCTCGACTCCTGACCGGTCTCGCACTCTTGAAGGTACGTGTTAGAAAGATAAATATATTATGAAAACATAGATCGAAGTTGTAATACACTTACCATGCATTTAGCCAAAAGCAAATGGCCATCAACACCGTAATTGTACTTCCCATCATACACTCTGTAGCCTCGTGCCCTCCTAAACTTAGCATGAAATCATCGCTAGCCCAAACTTGATAGAGAGCTCGGTATGCATCATGTTGACCCTCGAACAAGGAAACACTTACCTGCACATATTTAGTATTTCATCATAATCATTAACATAAGTAGCTAGTTAAAATATTTAACAATATGAACATACCTCCACGTATAGATCCTCTCTTAACTACGTTTTGGAGACCTTCCTAAATTGTCCTGGTTCCTGCTATTGATTCCGCTTTAGGTACTCATTCACGGCTTGAATGCGAGCGACGACAACACCTGCGTGACAAGCTTCTGAGCATTCATGTTGAATACGGATCTCGTGTGGTCCATGTCACTCTTACTCGTGTCTTCTAAACGATACCTCAGCTACAAGAAAACGAATATTAAAGCGATATGTATTAACAATTTAAGCAAGTCAAAGAACGCAAATTTAATAAATTTTATTAAGATTACCATAAAATATACCAACATGGCCCCCTGAATGGTGTTGTGCACCTCGTGAGTGACACGACCATAGTCATCCCACAATTTAGTAGGGACACCATTGATGATACCGAGATAGTGCAAATGCACTTAAGCTCCAATGACACCGAAAACCTATTTGTGGTGTCTCTCTCCCATGAACGAACAATCGATCAAAAACTGCAAGAAATTTGTTAACTCATTAAGTATAGGGAGACAACACAAAATATTTGAAACTATATAATTTTTTACCTGTCTCCGATTGGGGAATATTGACCGGCTTTCTTGGAACATGAGGAGAAGCCACAAAATGGGTCCATCCGTTCATTGTGAATGTGGCCTAGAGGGGGGGTGAATAGGCTTTTAAATTTTTCCTACACACTTAATCAAATCGTTTAATTCCTGGTGGACCGGACTTGTCCGGTGCCAATGCGGACTAGTCCAGTGTGCTTGAATAATGTGAGTTGATCATGTGCTATAGCAGAATTTGTATGTGTTGCAGTAGCAGAATGTAAATACCTATTCAAACAATCTTAATTGAACATACAATATTGCAAACTTGCACATAAAAAAAAACAAGTTACTCAATAGATCAAATCTAATTCCCTAGATGATCAAACTTGCAAAAGTAAAATAAAAAGACATGCGAGATACAGATTTATACCGAGGTTCGATCTTGCCAAAGAGATCTACTCCTCGTTGAGGGAGCCCACACAGAGCCGTGTCTCTTAAAACCATTTTCCCCGTCAAGTCACCACACAAGGTCGACTTGATTCCACTATCATAGGTAATCATCGAGTTAATGGGGCAACCTCACATGTTCAGAGCTCCCACAAAGATTTCAGCAGAAAAGGTGATCTAATACAATTTAAAAGATTACAAAGAATGCAAGAGTGTAGAAAGATCAAACCCCAAGAGCTCAATGATGCGTAGGCAACGATCTCCCAATCCCAAATCAGAATACTCAGATGATTTCACTTTTGAGGATATTAGATGTGTGGGGAGATGTGTTTTTGTGCTCTTGGGAGAGGTGGCAGTGCTAGGGTTTTAGTTGTGAACAGTAGAATATGAGTTATGTTCATATGGGGTCGAGTTATGTTAGGGATCCCGACGGTCGGACTAGTCCATATTGGGGACTGGACTTGTCCAGTGTGCTGTGTAAAGTCAGCGTGAAATGTGCAACACACTAGAAACTATAAATTGTGTAAGGTATACTAGACTAGTCCGGTAGGAGTCCGGACTTATCTGGTTCCCTGTGAATTGGAACATCAGAAACTTTCTCGGACTAGTCCAGTCCATAAACGGTCTTGTCCCGGGTGACGTGTTTTGAAACATCGGAGAGTTCAGTGAACTAGTCCGATCCTTGAACGGACTTGTCTGGTGCACAGTGTAATGAGTTTACTGAAAGTTGAGCGGACTAGTCTAGTCCACAAACAGACTAGTCTGGTGCACTGGGAAGTGAGGCGCCATAAAGTTGATCGGACTAGTGCGGTCCATGAATGGACTAGTCCGGTGCACTGTGAAGTGAGATTCCAGAAAGTTGATGGGACTAGTCCGGTCCATGAACGGACTAGTCCGGTGCTCAGTGAATCTTAAGATTGATTTTAAGCCTTTACCCCTACACAAATATTTGAGCTCATGAGATGTGTCTCTCATAAACATCCTATACAATTAAGTCTACTCTGTGCTTCATTCATCAGTTGGGCTTTTCTCTTTCTTCTTCACTTCATTTTTCACATTTTGAGTGCACCAAGCTATCTCATTTGAGTTGACCTGCATTCATCTCAAGAATGTTCATTAGGATCTCAATTTGTTTGTCATCAATCTTCCAAAACCCACAATGGATTGCCTAGATGCACTTTCAATCTCCCCCTTTTTGGTGATTGATGACAACCAATTGAGAACTCACTATTAAGAGTAAAAATAGATTTTCATAAAGTGTGCATATATGAGAATGATAAATGAGTAACAAAAACTTCTCACATATATACACTCTTTATGATGGGGTGCCTGTAGAGTGTATGATCAAATGATGTGATGAGCAGAAGATAAGAACTTAACAATTATAGCAACAAACGTCATATTAACATTAAATTAAGCATCACACAATAAATAAAGTAAGCACATCCACAATTGATTACAATAATTCAAAATTGAGATACATGTCCTCGATCAGAAGTCCTTAAGGCTACAAAATAAGCTACTAGTCTCAATCTCTCCACCTTTGACATCAACGCACCAAAAAGGGAAAAATTGAGTGGAACCACTCATCGCCCCTGCCTCCCTCACTCTAAGTCCTATATTCATCCTCTTCTTCATATTTAGGTGCTTGACAAGGAGGAGGAGCAGAGACGCCAGCCAGTCCAAATGAAGCCAGTTCTTGCTCTGAGAGGGTACCATCTCAGTGATATCCTTTTCAGAATCCTCTCAAATATGATGTGATCCCACTATATTAATCACTAGCTTATCACAAATAGCCTTGATGTTGGCCTTCACATATCTTTGATGTTTCTTCCTAGCCAAACTCTCCTTGTGCTGCTTAATTTCCACTTTGCGGCGGGATGCAAAGATGGAGGAAAGCATTTTAGCACACCAATGGATGACTCTCTAGAGTGTGGAGGAGCAGGGTAGCAGATTGGGTCCTTAAGCCTTCATGAGCCCCCTTTGATCTTTGTTCCTTTGCAGGTGAGGTGGGAGCAGAGGGAACAGTGTATACTATAGTATTCTGGGGCTTTAGGCCTGTGTTATGAACATCTTTGACAAACTCTAGTCCTATCACCTTTGAAAGTGCATCTAAGAATCCCTCATGGGTTTTGGCTAATTAGTGACAAACAAATGAGATCCTAACAAAATTGTTGAGATGAGCGCATGTTTTAAAGCAATTAGGAAGAAAGCACAAAAGAAAGGAGAATGAGGATCCAAAGGGAAAAGAGATCAAGATCTGAAAAGATTAGAGTTATTTTGTATGGAGTGTTTTGGAAAAACACACACCAAGAGCTCAAGTGAAAGAGGTTACACTCACTGCACAAAAATCAGCATGTGCGGACTAGTCCAATATCAACTGGACTAGTCTGACATCTCTTTAAATAAAAACAGACAAGTCTCCCCAGTGCGGACTAGTCCGCAAAACTTTGCATTTGCACAAGACCAGACAAGTCCGATATAAACCAGACTGGTCTGATAATCCTCTGACAAAAACCGGACAGGTCCTCCAAGTGCGGACTTGTCCTTAGGCCTATAATTTTTCACAACACCAAACAAGTCTAATATCCACCGGACAAGTCCGAAAGATCTCTGACTAAAATTGGACAAGTCCCTCCAAATACGGACTTGGCCTCTGTTCTACATAGTGTTCACCACACCGAACAAGTCCGATATCAACCGGACTAGTCTGAAAAGTTTTTGTGCCCAGATGGGACTAGTCCGCACCTTAACAGACTAGTCCGGTATCCATCAACACTCAGGGTTTTCTCGCACACACGCACCGGTCTAGTCTGATGTCCACCACGGACTAGTTCGGACTTCGCAAACCCTAACGGTAACATTTGGAAACCCTAATATAAATAGAGTTGTATGGCCATACAACACTCTCTCCCGACTTCTTGCGCTGTCACACCTCCCAGGAGCCCAAAAATACATCACTCCACTCATTGTAAACCTAAAAGGATGAAATCTTTGAGGATTAGAGATTGGACAAAGGAGAGAACTTTTTTCTACATGATCTTGAGCTCTTGGGTTTGATCTATTGCACACTCTCATTGTTTATTGTACATCTTCTAAGTGTGATTGGTGGTGTTCATTGCCGTAATTCTTGGGGAGCCCTCAACTTGTGAGAAGGCCCCTTGAACAAGTTATTTACCCTTGTGTGATTGGTGATTGAGAATCGACCTCTGTGGCGATTCAACGAGGGAAGGGTTAGTGAAGACCTGGTCCTCCGTGGACTCCACTACGGGGACGTAGATTCCTCCGTGGAATCGAACCTCAGGATAAATCTTGTGTCTGGCGTGTTCTTGTTTACATTTCATCATATTCTATGGTTTGAATTGTATTGAACAATTCACATTGAAACTTTGTATCAAACTTGATTATTGCATTATATTGTTGCATTGTCTCAATACACTTTACTTGTCAATTGATTTCCGCTGCATAGATCCCCAGAAATAGAATTACAGATTTCCTTTGATCTTCTAGTCCGCGCACACCTGAAATAGTCCTCACTATAACGGACTAGTCCGGCCTCCCCGTATTTTGTGAGACCTATGTGTGCTGAATACATTGGCTTTGACAATAAAAGTTTTTAATGCTGCAATAACATCTTTTTAGCAAGGTACGACTCTAGCTCCGAGCTTCTGCAAGGTCCGACAATAGGTCTGACTTTCTTTGTCTAGGTCCGACATGTTTTTGGGTAGCTCCGGTGAGTTTTGTCTTCAGATCTGACATATCTTTGATAGCTCCGTCATGTCTTTGTTATGCTTTGATATGTTTTTCTAGGTCCGACTTATGTTGGTTAGCTCCAACATGTTTTTCTAGCTCCGACTATTGGGATGACTAGTTCTGACTAGTTTTGGTAAGCTCCGGCTCTAGGTTGTACTAGCTTTGGTAAGCTCCAGCGCTAGGTTGTACTAGCTTTGGTAAGCTCCGGCATTAGGTTGTACTAGCTTTGGTAAGCTCCGGCTAAAGCTCCAGTTAGCTTTGGCTAGGTTCGGAGCTTGATCGCAATGTTCCTGCTTTTATCTTGCAATGTTTTGAACTTGCTTTATATTATTAGAAAGATTGCTTAGTATTCATTTGCTAAGTTTTCGATGAATTTTGGTTGATATGGCTGATATCGTTTTGATATGCTTTGCAACATGCTTATGTGAGGTGCTCACGTAAGGTGTTGTGTTCGGAACTGACTTGAGTCAAGTCGCGGACTTGGGCTCGTACGGATTGGTTGTTTGTTCATGTGCAGGTGTTGCTTGAGTTCAATACATGGCTGGTGACAGGATCCATTGAACTAGTCTTAGGGAGAAAATGAGGTTCAACAACCAAGTTCGGGAGGAATTGTGGTTGAGTTGATCGGGACATTGCGCAGCATATTTGAATCAAGAACAATGCATATGAAGGTATCGTGGACGTCATTGGAAGAAGTTTGCATGTGTGCAAGGAGTGCATGGATGTGGCTGCATGGTTCCGAGGCGTGATGAAGAGATGTGGACATAAAGAATTGGTCAGAAAGGTCCAACCGACTAGGATATGGACTCAGGCTGCGGCTGAGTTGGGTTTGACTCAAATATGGAAAGATTTGAGTTGGTTATATTAGGATTTCATGTGGGACACGAATATGGATTGTTTTAGGAATGTTGGATATGTTCCTAAAGTGTTTGGAAGTCTTAAGATTGATTCTATCTGCGTATAGAAGAGTCCTAAGCAGTTATGGAATGTTTCAGTTCGTGATCTGAGTAGGATTAGAGTCCTACTTGAGATTGGGTTGGCCTAAGGGCTGGTTATATAAGCAAGAGAGGCCAGAGCTCATGGTGCACGACTTTGGGTCTGTTGCTCCTGTGTTCTATTGAATAAAATTCGTAGTTTGAAGGAACTTTTGTGCCTTGTTCGTCCGACTTGTTCCAGACAAGTTTTACTCGTCGAGTTTCTGGACAGCACTACCTTTTGTCGGTGGTTTTATCATAACTCGAGTTTTACCAATCCAATTGACGTGATTTTTTTTGGATTGTCTCCACAACTTTATTATCTATCATCTATCAAAATCTCACGGTCATTGGATTTGTGGTTTCTGATCTAAACGAGTTTCTTTGCAGCATTCCAGAACCATTTTTCTCGGGTAGGACAGATTGACCTTTTTTCGATCTTTCGATCATAACTTGAGTTTCTCTAGACGGATTTGAGTGATTCTTCTTGTGTTTTATTCGTGACTTGATTCTCTCTGATATATATCACTTTTTTCACGGTGAAACAAGTTTATATTGTTCTAAAACATGATTTTTTTAACAGATCGTTTTTTCTGCCGAAGGGGTTGGGATTTTAATGTTTTCGCTGTGTAAGATTTTTTAAATCTACCATTCACCCCCCTCTGGTAGCTTTTCATGTGCTCTTCGATCCTACAGTTGGTATCAGATCCACAGTGCTCCAATCATTGTGATTTGCACGTGTTTTTGACTAATCATCATGGAGAAATACTCCGCCAAACCTTGTGTGTTCGCTGGTATTGATTTTCAGGTTTGGAAGGCACGCATGGAAGCTTTCATCTAGGCACAAGGCTTTGCAATATGGCAGAAGGTGTACAAGCCTTATGAAGTGCCGTCAAATGATAAATTACAGCTACAATCTGAGAGATGTTGACAACAACAACAAGGCTTGAAACTTGATCATACAAGGATTAACTCAAAGCGACTTCGACCGTGTTCCACACCTCCGATCTGCATAAGATGTGTGGAAAGCACTTTGTGACTACCACACAGGATCCAACACGATAAAGGAGGTAAGGCAAGACATGTTCAAGAAAGAATACATGCGCTTCGAGATGCAACCCGGTGAGTCTATTGATGACCTTTTTGCTCGCTTTAATAAAATTCTCAGCAACTTGTGTAGTGTCAATATTAATTTTTTAGATGCTTAAAATGCTAGGCAATTGTTAAGTGCATTAGATATGTCAATTTAGGAGATGAAAGTCACATCTATTCGTGAATCTACTGTCATGAGTACACTTACTTTAGATGTGCTTTACTCTAAACTCAAAACTCATGAAATTGACATGTTATCGCGTAAGAACCCAAATAAGTCTATTGCATTCGTCTCACAATGTGATATGCCTAGCTCCGGCCAATCATCATCTTGCAATACTCTTGCTTCGTTGTCCTCACTAACCCTGGAGCGAATCGAGGAATTTCAAGAGGAGGAGCTAGCACTTCTCTCTACTAGGTTCTCAAAAGCATTGCAAAATGTGAGAACTAGAAGGAGAGGAAACTCTGAACCTCAACGATGCTTCGAACGTATTAAGACATGACACTTTCGTACAAAATGCCCTAACCTTTCAGGTTCTACTTCCCGAGAAGAAAAGCAATCAAGGACGAAGCACTCCTCAACAAATGATAAGAAGAAGAAGAAGGGATTTACAGGTCGCCAACTGGTGAACAGTTTTATCTCCGCACTCCAGGAACTTTGCTCAAGCGACATGGACATTGGAAGCGACGAATATGAAGATGATTTGGCCAACTTATGCTTCATGGCGGGCAAAACAAGATCAAGATCAAGTCAGGAGGATGCAGAACACAACGCTGACGACGATGAGGTATGTTCTACCTGTAATGAAATGTGTTATGCAATTTCTCATGCAACTATTATTGTTAAGAAAAAGGACAAAAAGCTTAGGGATAATGCTTCTAAATGAATCACTAGAATCTGAAATCAATCATTTGAAAACCTTGATTCCTAGTGATGATTCTTGTCCCTCGTGAGATTTAATCTATGAACAATTGTCCACATTAAGAATTGCACATTCCTCTACTCTAGATAGACTTGAACTTGAAATTGAAAAGAACAAAAATCTTGCTGCACTTGACATTGGAAACATAAAAGATGCTTCTTGTTCTATAACTGATTTGCATTCTTCTAGTTTTGATGATCTTGAAAAGAAACTAAAAGATGCTATGAATGAAATTTTTATATTGAACAATGCTTTACGTTCTCATGAAGTCAAAATATTGTTCCAATTGCAAATGAAAAAGAAAAACTTCATGTGAAAATTGCCTTGATCTGACCAATAAACTTGATGACATGCATAGGACATTTGATCTGTTTTGTAACGGGAATAAGAACCTAAACTTGCTGCTGAATTCTTCCAAGTCTTGCAATGATAAAACTAGTTTAGGTTTTGATTCTCAGGCTCATGCTAAGGCATATCCACCTAAAATTTTAAAGTCATTAGGAAATGGTTTGAATCAAACAGTTCCTAAACAAAAAGAAGTGGTTTTCAAATCTGCAGGAGTATTGTCTCATTCGGTTTTAAATAAAAATGTTGTTTCTCATCTAGACATGAACCCAAAGTTAAATTTCATTGTACTTACTGTGGTGAAGATGGTCATTTCATAGATTTTTATTATAGACTAGCTAAACAACAGAAAAGGGAAATAATGATTGCTAGATCTCATAACTCTCATGCAAAATTTCCTGCACATATTAAACCGAATGCCAGGAACATGCAACCTGCTGTTATGAGTCAAAAACATTCAAAGTTTACCTCCGGACCTTCTTTTTTTGCCTCCGGAGCTACTGATTTTTGTGCTACACAAGTAACACCTTATAGGTCAGTAGTTAAGAATAAAAAACCTCAAACGTTGACTCATAAACCAGCTGTTATATTTGAGTTTTCGCATGTTTTTCCTGCTGCACGTCGTGTGACTCAGTACTGGATACCTAAATGCTTTTTGACTAACCCCAGTATTGAGTCATTGATGTATTGTGCTTCTATGCAGGTTACATTCTTGAGGAAGGAGAACATTTGGATTGTGGATTCAGGTTACTCACGCCACATGACCGGTAACAAAGAATGGTTCTCCTACCTCTCTTTTGTGTCACGTGTAGAGAATGATACTTTTGCCGATAATTCTTCAACTCCTATAATTGCTAATGGTTCAGTTAGAGTAAACGATCACTACACTTTGAAGGATGTGGCACTTGTCAAAATTTTGAAATACAACTTGCTTTCTATTTCACAATTGCTAGATGAAAATCTGGAAATTATTTTAAATAAAAACTGCTACAAAGTTGTAGGTTCAAATAGTGAGCTTATTTTTAACATGTCTCGGTTTGGAAGAGTCTTTAAAGCTGATTTTGATATGTCTTCCTCTAAGCATAGGTGTCTAGTTGCTAATGATTCAAAGGACTTATATTTTTGGCATCGTAGAGTTGGTCACGTAGGCTTTGATCACCTAACGCGTGTTAGTGCTCTTGATCGCATACATGGACTGCCTAAGCTTATAAGGGACAAAGAAATTGTGTGCTCTTCTTGTAGACATGCTAAGATGGTTGCAGGTTCACATACTCCTCTTACAGTGATCATGACAACTGAACCGGGTCAACTTTTGCACCTTGACACCATTGGACCTTCACGTGTTCAATCCTTCGGAGGTAAATGGTATGTTCTTGTTATTGTTGATGATTACTCTAGATACTCTTGGGTTTACTTTATGGCATCTAAGAATGAAGCTTTTAGTTGCTTTAGAACTTTATTTATTAGATTATCAATTGATCACCCAGGATCTTTAAAAGCAATTTCAAGTGGTAATGGAACCGAATTTAAAAATCAATCTTTTGATCAATTTTGTGCTGAAAATGGAATAAATCATCAATTTTCTTCACCATATATACCTCAAAAAAATGGTGTTGTAGAAAGAAAGAACATAAACTTAGTTGAAATGGCTAGGACTATGCTTGATGAATGTCAAACTCCTAGGAAATTTTGGGCTGATGCAATAGAAACCGCTTGTTATGTCTCAAATCTTGTTTTCTTGCATGCTAATCTAGGTAAAACAACATATGAGCTCTGGTTTGGACATAGGCCTAGTGTTACACACTTCCGGGTCTTTGGTTGCAAATGCTTTGTTAAGAAACATGGTAATCTTGATAAATTTGAACCTAGATCCATTGATGGCATGTTTCCTAGTTATCCATCTCATACTAGAGGCTACCGTGTATTTTTACTTGACACAAACAAAATTGTGGAGATTTGTGAAGTGTCTTATGATGAAGCTAGCCCAGGTACTAGCTCAAACATTGCAGGTCCAGATCCATATCCGCAGGGGGGAGCATTTTCGTTGAAGATGAGGAAGAATTGGAGCTGCTGCCCGAAAATTCAGCAGCTAAAGGCTTTAGTTCAGCTCCGGATGTTAATTGTCAACCAGCACCGACAACCATCAGTGCTGATTCAAATCATCCTCAAGTCACAAGATCATCGATTTGTGATGAACATGAAGAAGAAGAAGCTTGTGAGACATCTGTTCCCCTACGGTTTTACAAAGACCATAATTGGAAGCTTGCACAAACGAGTCACACGGTCTAGGTTTTGCAATCCAAACTCTCATGCTCATTCTGCTTTTGTTGCTTCTTTTGAACCCAAAGATATATCACACGCACTCACTAATGAATCTTGGATTATTGCCATGCAAGAAGTGTTAGAAAATTTTGAAAGAAATATCGTTTGGAATCTTGTACCTCCACCTCAAGGTCACACTTTAATTGGAACTAAATGGGTGTTTAAAAATAAACAAAGCAAGGATGGGGTTGTGGTTAGGAATAAGGCTAGGTTGGTTGCTCAAGGTTTCACTCAAGTTGAAGGTCTAGATTTTGATGAAACTTTTGCTCATGTTGCTATATTAGAAGCAATAAGAATTTTGTTAGCTTTTGCTGCATCTAAAGGTTTTAAGCTATTTCAAATGGATGTTAAAAGTGCTTTTCTTAATGGCTACATAGATGAGGAGGTCTATGTCAAACAACCACCGGGTTTTGAAAATCCAGATTTTCCTAATCATGTTTACAAACTGTCCAAAGCCTTGTAAGGTGTCAAAAAAGCCCCTAGAGCATGGTATGATAGGTTAAAAACATTCTTAATTTAAAAGGGGTTTACTATGAGCAAGGTTGATAAAACTCTTTTTGTGCTTAAGCATGGCAATGACTCATTATTCGTTCAAGTGTATGTGGATGATATTATCTTTGGTTGTGCTTCTCATGATCTTGTGTCCAAGTTTTCAGCTATGACGAGTTCAGAATTTGAGATGAATATGATGGGAGAACTCCAGTACTTTTTGGGGCTGCAAATCAAGCAAATCAAGGAGGGTACCTTTGTGCATCAAACGAAGTATACAAAAGACCTCCTAAGGCGCTTCAACATGGACAAAAGCAAGCCTCTTCGGACACCAATGGGAACAGCAACAACACTTGAACTTGATGAAGATGATGAACCCATGGATCAAAAAGAATATAGAAACATGATCGGATCACTTTTGTACCTCACAACATCAGGACCGGACATACAATTCAGCATATGTCTTTGTGCACAGTTTCAAGCTTGCCCACGTGCTTCACATCGTCAAGCCTTCAGGAGGATTCTCAGGTAATTACAAGGAACTCAAGAATTTGGTATTTTTCTTCCTTCTTCCTCAACTTTTACATTGAAATCTTTTTCCGATGCTGATTTTGGAGGTTGTAGGATTAATAGGAAAAGTACTTCTGTTGCTTGTCATTTTCTTGGTAATTCACTTGTTGCTTGGTCCTCTAGAAAACAAAATTCAGTTGCACAATCCACAACCGAATCTGAATATGTAGCTGCTGCTAGTGCTTGCTCACAAATTTTTTGGATTGTTCAAACACTTAAGGACTACGGGGTTGATCTAGATAGTGTTCCACTATTTTGTGATAACACTAGTGCCATTTGCATTGCTAAAAAACCTGTGCAACATTCTAGAACAAAGCACATTGATATTAGGTATCTCTTTCTCCGTGGTAATGTTGAAAAAGGAAACATTGTGATTCACCACGTAGATACCGAACAACAATTGGCTGACATTTTTACAAAACCTTTGGATTTCACTCGTTTTTGTTTCATTCATTGTGAAATAGGGGCTATGCATCCTCATGGCTTACATTGAGGGGGAGTTTTCAAACTTGAGAAGTCTATGTGTGAATCTGAAATTAAAATAATATGAGCATAGTATTTCATACATATATGACTTTGTGATTCCTTTTACATGCTAAAAGTTCATACTACATTACTCGTGTTATACATTTTGTAGTTTTTGCCATGTCTAGTAATTGGAATAATTACTTACACTAAATCTGGTCAAGGTTGAACTTTCTTGCTGTTTTGAACTTGTTGCATGCTCACAAGTTTTTTTAATCATAAAGAATTAATCAAGTAATCAACTCACATATTGAGTTTTTGTGAACAAATATAAGTTGACAAAAGATCAAGAGAATATGCATGCATTGCATTTCTTCTTTTGGGATGGCTTATCATTGCACTTAGATATGAACTTGAAAGAAGTTGTGTATCACTAAAACCATGTCCTTAAGCTTCTGATTGTCAAATGATACAGGCTTGGCTTGTTTGGTTAGAATAAGGCAGATGCGCATATAATCTCTTGCGAATATCATATGATCTAAATTTGTGCATTGAAAATAATAAAATAAAGCAACAAGTGTCATGCTTTCAGGTATTGAAATAGTTAAGTTTGTGAGATCATGACTTGTTTAAATTGAGAATTATATTTGATCTCTAGCATGGCTTACACTACTTTATGTATCTCATTGTTGTGATAGTGTAAGTTACTTGATAGTAAGACTTGGATAAGCTTTGTCTTATATGTATATGTTATAATATGCTCATAACAATTAAAATTTCTCTTTTGAACTTTGCTGAATACATTGTCAAAGGGGGAGAGTTAATATGGTGAATTATGCAAGGGGGAGAAATATGTATAGGGGGATAAATTTATTTCTATCTCATTTTTTTTTTCAAAAAGGGGGGAAATTGTTCTCAAATCTTTTCATGCCAATGTTCGGATTTTAAATGGTGTTTCCAATGCATTCATCAAGGGGGGGATTGTGAGACCTATGTGTGCTGAATACATTAGCTTTGACAATAAAAGTTTTGAATGCTGCAATAACATCTTTTTAGCAAGGTTCGACTCTAGCTCTGAGCTTCTGCAAGGTCCGACAATAGGTCCAACTTTCTTGGTCTAGGTCCGACATGTTTTTGGGTAGCTCCGGTGAGTTTTGTCTTTAGCTCCGACATATCTTTGCTATCTCTGACATGTCTTTATTATGCTCTGATATGTTTTGCTAGGTCCGACTTATGTTGGTTAGCTCCGACATGTTTTTCTAGCTCCGACTTTTGGGATGACTAGTTCCGACTAGTTTTGGTAAGCTCTGGCGCTAGGTTGTACTAGCTTTGGTAAGCTCTGGTGCTAGGTTGTACTATCTTTGGTAAGCTCCGGCGCTAGGTTGTACTAGCTTTGGTAAGCTCCGGCTCAAGCTCCGGTTAGCTTTAGCTAGGTTGGGAGCTTGATCACAATGTTCCTGCTTTTATCTTGCAATGTTTTGAACTTGCTTTATAATCTTAGAAAGATTTCTTAGTATTCATTTGCTAAGTTTTTGGTGCATTTTGGTTTATATAGCTGATAACGTTTTGATATGCTTTGCAACATGCTTATGTGAGGTGCTCATGTAAGGTGTTGTGTTCGGAACTGACTTGAGTCAGGTCATGGACTTGGGCTCGTACAGATTGGTTGTTTGTTCATGTGCAGGTGTTGCTTGAGTTCAATACATGGCTGGTGACGGGATCTATTGAACTAGTCTTAGGGAGAAGATGAGGTTCAACAACCAAGTTCGGGAGGAATTGTGGTTGAGTTGATCAAGACGTTGCGCAACATATTTGAATCAAGAACAATGCATATGAAGGTATCGTGGACGTCATTGGAAGAATTTTGCACGTGTGCAAGGAGTGCATGGATGTGGCTGCATGGTTCCGAGACGTGATGAAGAGATGTGGATGTAAAGAATTGGTCAGAAAGGTCCAACCGACTAGGTTATGGACTCAGGCTGCGGCTGAGTCGGGTTTGACTCAAATATGGAAAGATTTGAGTTGGTTATGTTAGGATTTCATGTGGGACACGAATTTGGGTTGTTTTAGGAATGTTGGATACGTTCCTAAAGTGTTTGGGAGTCTTAAGATTGATTCTATCTGCGTATAGAAGAGTCCTAAGCAGTTATGGAATGTTTCGGTTCATGATCTGAGTAGGATTAGAGTCCTACTTGAGATTGGGTTGGCCTAAGGGCTGGTTATATAAGCAAGGGAGGCCAGAGCTCATGGTGCACGACTTTGGTCTGTTCCTCTTGTGTTCTATTGAATAAAATTCGTAGTTTGAAGGAACTTTTGTGCCTTGTTCGTCCGACTTGTTCCAGATAAGTTTTACTCGTCGAGTTTCTGGACAGCACTACCTTTTTGTCGGTGGTTTTATCATAACTCGAGTTTTACCAATCCAATTGACGTGATTTTTTTTTTGGATTGTCTTCACAACTTTATTATCTATCATCTGTCAAAATTTCACGGTCATTGGATTTGTGGTTTCTGATCTAAACGAGTTTCTTTGCAGTGTTCCAGAACCATTTTTCTCGGGTAGGCCAGATTGACCTTTTTTCAATCTTTCGATCATAACTTGAGTTTCTCTAGACGGATTTGAGTGATTCTTCTTGTGTTTTATTCGTTACTTGATTCTCTCTGATATATATCACTTTTTTCACGGTGAAACAAGTTTATATTGTTCTAAAACACGATTTCTTTAACAGACCATTTTTCTGCCGAAGGGGTTGGGATTTAAATGTTTTCGCTGTGTAAGATTTTTTAAATCTACCATTCACCCCCCCTCTGGTAGCTTTTCATGTGATCTTCGATACTACATATTTGATCTATTTGTTAAGTTTTTCAGGGTCCAACAAAAGTTTAAAAAGCCTATTCAGCCCCCCTGTAGTCTACATTCAATTGGTATCAGAGCCAAACTCTTCAAAAGAGACTCCCTTCTCGAAGAGATGATGTCGGACTTCAAAGATGTACACAAGAGCTTCAACAACGAAAAGGGTAATGCTGAGAAGAACCAAAAGCTGGAGAAACTCCTCGTCGCCATTCAAGACTGTGAGGACGATGATGAGGAGATGCTTGAACTCAAGGCTCTTCTGTGAAAGAAGGCACTCTCTCCAAAAGGGAAGAAGAAGACTCAATATGAAAAGACAAAGGGGAGTAGTACACATACTACTCCCAATATCCTTTTAACTATGAGCATCTAAATTCTAATAATACTCATTACTTATCAATTCCTTTAGGCAAAGCCTCTTACTTTGACAGATTTGACTATTCAATATGGAGACAAAACATGAAAATCCACCTAATATCTCTTAACCCAAGTCTTTGCATATAGTGTATACAGGGATAGATATTCCAGATGATGATGGAGAGCTAACTCCATGTCAAGAACAAGACATTCATCGAAATGCTCAAGCCGCAGCTGTAATTACATCATCATTGTGCCGAGACGAGTTCACAAAGGTGGATGGACTCAAGATTGCCAAGGAAATCTGGGATACTCTCAAAACGGCACATGAAGGTGATCGTCATGTACACGAAGCCAAAATTGAGATGATTGAAGGTGAATTGGGAAGATTTGCCATAGAAGAATATGAATCACCTCAGGATATGTACAATCGATTGAAGGCTCTCATCAACAAAGTCCGAGCATACGGTAGCAAGAAGTGGACATATCAGGAAGTTGTAAAACTGATTTTTAGGGCATTCAAGTTTTGCTCTATAATTAGAGAAAGCCCAGGGTATCGAAAAATGACCCCGGATGAACTATTGGCAAGATCATCAACTTCAAAATGATGGAGAAGGAAGCCAAGAATGTCAAGGAACTTGTGGATCTTAACTCGGCAAAGAAGAAAGGGGTTGGTCTAAAATCAACCTGCAAGCCGGCATCAAAAGAAGCACGAGAAGCTCATGAAGAAGATGATGGTGATGATGGAAGCAGTGATTTCAATGAAGAAGACATGATCTTATTCATGAAAAAGTTCAAGAAAATGATGAGAAGAATAAATGGCGACAGCTCAAATGAAGGAAGACATAGGGACAAACCAATACCCAAAATGGGACGTGCATGCTAGAATTGTGGAGAGTATGATCTTGACATAGAGGATTGTCCACATGCAGATAATAAGAGGAAGAGTAAAGACAACAAGCCTCAACACAAGAAACTATTCAAGAAGAAGAAGAAGCAAGATGGCCAAGCACATCAAGGAAAGGAGTGGGACTCCAATGATGAGTCCTCATCTGAACAAGAAGAGGAGATGGCCACTATAGCCATCAAGAAGCCTTCCAAGAAACCCACTCTTTCTCCAACCATGGGCGCATGCAAGGACACCATCCACACATGTCTAATTGCCAAGGAAGGAAATAGAAAGGTCATAACTAAATCTTCCTCCTCGCATTCCTTCACTAGTGATATTGGTAATTCTAGTGATGATGAAGATATGCTTAGTGGTTTAGATAAAAAGATTGCTGCTAAGATGAAACTTCTAATAGATAAAATTGTTGATAAGGGGAAACTAGTCAATCGCCAAGAAGATATGATCATTCTCCAAAAGGAGAAATATCTTAAGATTGAAAAGCTCCTTGAACTTGAAAAGGAGCGAAGTTAATCACTAGACCTTGAGTGAGCTTCAAGCAAGGAAGCTTGCTTGAAGTTAAAAGACTCAAATGTGACTATCAAGGATGAACTTGCTAACTTAACCAAAGTTAACAAGATCCTTGAAAGACAAGTTGAGTCACTCAAGCAAAGTGGTTCTTCATCCTCTTCAAGCTCACCTTCTCAACACATCAAATCCGAAACTATCTTTACTTGTACATGTGCTAAAAATTACATCAACTTGGAAGAAAAGTCCAAATTGACAAAATACAAGCATCCCTCCCAAAGTGGCATATTTTAAAGGAGAAGTTCAAGTATGCACGTAGTGCATACTCGGTCACAAGACCTCCTAATGTTTAATATGGCATTGGGTATTCTTATGGTGAAAAGCAAAATGCTAGAAGCCACAATAATAACAAGGATCTGATTCCTTTTGTCAAAGGAACCTCTTCCCAAGTTAGAAAACATAGCAACATTGAAAAATTGAACATTGTGAACTCATATGAACAACAAATCTTATTTGATGCTTCATATGTGCTTATGAAAAATGGTTATGGTAAAGCTTATGCTAAGTATGTTGGGCCACACCATGAGAACACCAAGTCTCATTTGTGGGTGCCCAAATCACTTGTGACTAACCTCAAAGGACCCAAGTAAGCTTAGGTACCTAAAACCAAAGCATAATTTCTTTTTGCAGACTTATTCATCCGGTGGAGCAAAATGGGTGCTAGATAGAGGATGCACAAATCACATGACCGGAGAAAGAAAATTGTTCGTGGAATATGAACAAAATCAAGACTCAAGCGAAGCCATCTATATTGGTGATAATAGTCAAGGAAGGGTGCTTGGTACCGGTAAAATTGCAATTTCATCACAACATACACTTTCTCATGTTTTACATGTTGACTTCTTAGATTATAACCTCTTGTCCATATCTCAATTATGTGACAAAGGTTATAATTATTTATTCACTAATGAGGGTGTGACCGTCTCTAGGAGTGATAACTCTATTGCATTCAAGGGTGTGCTAAAGGGAAAACTTTATCTAGTTGACTTCAACAAAGATAAAGCCAAACTTAACACATGCTTGATTGCAAAAACCAACATGGGTTGGCCGTGGCATAGACGGCTAGCACATGTTGGTATGAGGAATCTAAAAAAAACATCTAATAGGCGATAACATCCGAGGTTTAAAGGATGTCGTTTTTGAGAGAGACAGACCTTGTAGCGCTTGCCAAGCCGGGAAGCAAGTAGGAGTACCTCATCCCGCAATGTCATGACTACAGCAAGACCGCTCGATCTCCTTCACATGGACCTATTTGGTCCAATTGCTTACATAAGCATCGACGCTAATAAATATGGTTTAGTCATTGTTGATGATTTTTCACGCTTCACGTGGCTTTTCTTTTTGCATGATAAGTCAAAAACTAAAGGAACACTCAGGCGAGCTCAAAATTAATTCTCATTGAGATCAAGAACATACGAAGTGACAATGGGACAGAATTAAAGAACACTCAAGATTAGGAGTATCTAGATGAGGAAGGAATAAAGTATGAATTTTCAGCACCGTATTCTCCCCAACAAAACAGAGTAGCCAAAAGGAAGAACAAAACACTTATTGAGATGGCGAGGACAATGCTCGATGAATACAAGACATCGGACCGGTTTTGGGCTGAAGTGGTTAACACTGCTTGTCACGGCATAAACCGACTATATCTTCATCGTCTACTCAATAAAACATCATTTGAACAACTCATCGGTAACAAACCACTACTACAATAAGACTCATCGCAGGCGGCTCCAAACCTATTATCAAAAGCGGTTTTTAAAACCATCTGAAACGAAGAGTCTGTGATAATCCACAATTTCACAGGCGGAGAATTGGTACCGCCTCTGAAGAAACATTATCACAGGCGGTTTCTACTTATGCTAGATGCCTGTGAAGATAAGTTATCACAGGCGGGTGGTGCAGCATATATATCCGCCTGTGATAATTGTCTTAGCACAGGCGGGTCTTGCAGCATAACTAACCGCCTGTGATAATGTTGTTATCACCGGCGGATGTTTACCTACATCAAGCCGCCTTTGAAGACCTTTTACCACAGCTGGTTTCTACCTTAACAGTTAAGCTTGTGATAATTAGGTTATCACAAATGGTTCTTTACCTGTATCTAGCCGCCTGTGATAATTGTTTTTCACAGGCATGCCTAGCCGTTAGTTAATAACCGCCTGTGATAAGGTATAACCTATGCAGTACTACTGCTGTTATTTCTAATTTCCAGGTCAATTCAATATAATCACAGAACAAACATCAACAATATCATCACAGAACAAAAGTCAACAATATTATCGTCACAGAAGTCAATTTCACTGAAACAATATACATATGTACAAGTTACACATACAATTCATCTCAGTTTATAAATTTTCACTAAAAACTGTTTCTATTGGCATAGTCAAAAAGTTCTGGCACATCAGCTGCTGCACCATTCTCATCAAAGAACTTCCCTGTTTTATGCAAAATTTCGCGACGAATGAACAGACAGAGTTCAGAAGCAATCATGTCGGCTCCTCCATCAGGAGTACTTCTACAAACCGGCCATTCTTCATTCAGATTCTTCGTGTGCTGCAATATAACACATAACAAGGTTTAGAATGTGTTGGTTTGCACAATCTCAAAGTATAGATCAAAGTGAGAGTATACAGGAATTTAGTTGGTATTTTTGGAGCAGTTGCACTATGAGCAATTGAATTTTGAAGTTGGAATCAAAATATGAAAATAATGTTTCTGGTAATATTGAACAGCAGAGAATATAAGTACTAAACTATGCTAGTTACAATGAAAATGAAACTCAAAAGTAAGAAAATAAGGTATCGACATTAAGGATAACTTACATACTCACGATTCACTCTATATACGCCGGCGGTCCGAATATGCTCGCATACATAATACCCGCATAAGACACTCCCAGTAGGCTGCTTCGGACAAGCATAATATGTTTTAATGTCCAATGCATTCGTATTTTAAGGTCTCTCACCGCCAAACTGTTCCGCGTAAAACCGCCATGCGCTGTAATACAAGAAATGTCATATAAAACTTGTCAACACATTCTAAATGTGTGTAAATTAAAATTATTGAATAAATGTACAGTTTCAAAATGGAAAGGAAATCTTTGTAACGATCTGGTGTGAAATCAGCCAAGTCCAAGACTGTTGCCTTTCCTTGCGTTGGCTTGATGAAGATCATTATGTAGTGATCACTGCAAATACACAAACACACGTGTTAATAATTAACAATAACTGCTATTTCAATGTCATGTGTCGAACATACTCGAAGTGGTACGGAGCTTTAATGAGGTCCTTGCCGTCTCTGACAAAGTTAAACATTGCATGTCCTATGTAAGCTGCAACTTCAGTCCTTTTATCCTTCTTAAGTTTTGTGATTGCTTTTTCAAATTTTTTTTTTCATGTGCTCGAACTGTTCTGAGTTTTGATCCACCTTGACGTCGAATAGCACCTTTGCAATCCTAGTAGGGTCAAGGATACCTGTCTTGCGCGTCAACTTTTCATTATCCATGTATTGCATCCTATTGAAGAAGTCCTAAATTGTTATAATATCATGAAATGCATATGCGTGTAGTAAGAAAAGCAAATACGAAATATTAGAGAACTTACAAGCACCAAACGAGCAGCAGGTTGATTTCGAGCATGCCCCGATGCAAAAGGGGACGCAACTCTTCAAATAAAATGACTCGTCTATCTTCTCCAGTGCTCCAGAATGCTTGTTTTGGAATACGAAATGTGACGCAATTAAGACCATATCTTGTGCTAGCAAGGATGTACCACTCATGCATTCTTCTGAGCAAGACGGGTTGTTTGCTAAGTTCTACAGGTGTCATGAGCAGCTTCCCATTCTTAAATTTAGGAGGAACATCCTCAAGCTTGTATATTGGAACTCCTGGTTTAACTAAAGCCCTCCGCCGATTATACATGACACCGTCTTCTTCCCACTCCTCTATATTTCCTAATTCTTGCTCATGAGAAGAACGAGATGCACTCAATTTTATAATATTTTCCTTCATAGTTTCCAAAAACTTTGACACTTCTGATGAAGGTTTCTTATTTTCGTATGGGCTAACTTTGATAGGCAATAATGATCGAGGAGTAGTCGTCGGAAGTTGGACACTGGCTTGTTGAACCCGTTGTTCAACTGATTGCTCTTTACATTCAGTAGCTGGCTGTAGTACTACTTCAAGCTGTTGCTCAACTGGTTGCTCTTTACTAGCAACAGCTTGCTCTGGTACTGCTTGAAGCTGTTGTCTAACTTGTTGCTCTTAGATATCTTTACTAACAAGGTTACTATCATCCTTGCTGAGACATAGGGGGAGTGGATCTTCCTGGACTAAGAGTGGATTTTCATGCACTTTCGCCTTAGAAGATGGGGTTGCAGTATTTGGAGATGCGAAAGGGCTAGAAATTGGCTCATCGTCCAACACGATATCGCATCGATGCCAAAGGATTAATCGGTTCACAGCCTGCCCCAGAGTTGTGATCCCCTCAGGTGTGACGTGGTCTATTTCATAATCTTCATAATCATTATCAATGATCTAAAGAACTTGCACCACAACATAATACAATGGAAGTGGATTCCCGTTGAAGTCACGATCAGGCTTTGCCATAGCAGTGACAACCTGTTTGGTTTCGTTCCCTGCTCTGCCTATCGAGACAAGAAGACGACAAGATTTGTCGTTAGCAATATCATCGATAGGGAACTTATGGGTCGACCCTAAGCCTGGCACAGAACCAACGCTGCTAGGGTAGGCAGTTGGAGATACTAATTGCTCCTTTTGTACCGGAACCATCACTGTACTCGGTGCCACTAATTGTCCCGATTGTCTAAGTTGTTCCATTGTTTCTTGCATATTTTATTTGTCCTTTTGAGCAATCGTTTCATCAAGTGTTTTCTTAAACTTCTCACGTCTTCTATATGTGTCTTTATCTTTAGGGAAACCATCTAGCCAAGACATTTGAGAAGAGACCGCTCGAACCCGTCCGCTGTGTTCAGGGTTTCCTAAGATAGCGGTAAGTTGGTCATTCTCCCTCTTCAGCGCGAAGAGACCCTTCTGTTGCTTTTCAATTACTTCTTTCATTTTATCCTCTACTTCATTCAGAGATTCGGGCTTTTCAAGTTTGCCCTCGTCGGTCAAACCTGACTGAGCAAAGACCCACCGTTGAGTTTGCTCATCGCATCCTTCTAATGGGTGAGGATTGCCCTTACTGGTAATTTCGTCTAATATCTTATTCCATTTCTAGACTTTGGGGCCAAATCCGGCAGACCCCAAGCAATGATGGTATTTGTTCTTTTCTGCAAGCTCTGACCTAGTTGCACTTAGAGCTTTAGCATCAGGTGTGCTCTTTTGACGAACAAACAATTGCAATTGAGCTTGTGTGATTTTTCCCATCTTCCTCGGGCTAGGCACCTTATTGGCCTTAACATAAGCATTCATTTCACTCTTCCAGCCACAAAACTTCTTGCCGCAAGAGATCAATGTTGCTTTCTATACTGCTTCTTCTGTGCCTTTTGGTAACTTGATGTGTTTCTTTACCCTTTAGGACAACTCATTCTTGGTCTGCTCGTGTAATTTCCTCCAATTCTCGGTTGTGATCGGCACAACCTCCCTCACATGAAAACCGCATGCATTACAGTACTTGGTAACTGAATCCAGTGGTTCTTCGGGAAGCCAACCTGGACCAACCCTTGTTATGTACATGATGCGGTCCAATGGACCCTTATTGGGACCTTGTTGCCCTCATTTCCGCTTGAGTGAAGTTGATGATTCATCCATTGGGGAACCTTCTGCGGTTTTAGGAGCCAATGTAACCTCATTGTCTTTGCGATTAATCTAGGTAGAAAAAAATTATAAGACTTCGTATACTTGACAACCAACATTAACTTGAACTGCTGAAGTTAAGATTCGTGATCCATACCTCGTCGGCAGGATCATATTCTGGGTCTAGATCCACTGAAGTCTTTTTAATTTTCATATTTGGAAAAGGATCCGATGGACTATGATAGGAGCCTGAACTGCTGGAGTCAGTAAACTCCATATTCTCTTCTTTATTGTTACTACCAGGACCAGTCTTCTTAGTTCTTTCCATGCTAGATCTAATAAGACAAAAAATCTAATAAATGGCATATTAACTCTGCATGAAGTGTTGCATGAAGAAAAAGATGGAAGCATTCTAGGATTTGATAAGGCATTCTTGGGTTTAAGGCGATTGACGAAAATGTTCCTATACATTGCGAGGGTGACAAGCATGTTAAAGTTGCTCACCAGCAATGGCAATTTTATCTTCTTATTCTAAATAGGCTAGCTTCGTTCAGAGTGGCGACCACGTTCTTGAGGTTTACTAGGCGGCGCCTAGCTCCAAACCTATAACTGATCAAGCAAGAGACTGATAGCAGCAGCAGCAACTAGCAAGCTCACATTACACCGACAACCCAAGGCATTCTTGTATTATAGATATCGGCAACATATGCTCAGACTCCATCGCCACACCTAGTGATACCTAGATATGGGCGTGAGGATGCTCCTGGCATCACAAATGAGTTGGCCAGCAACTTGTTTGGCTTCAGAGCTAAATATAGCATAACTTTGGTATCACATATTAGCTACAATTGCTCAAATAAAGCTGATGGAGCCACAAGTGCAGACATCTTTGGTAGCACAGATTAGCTACAATTGCTCAAATGAAGCTAACTTAGAGAAATAAAAGCAAACTTTACCAAACTTAGTCTAGCATAGCTAACTCTAACCAAAAGTAGCCAAATATAGCTAAATATAGCATAACTTAGTCAAAATTAGTCAAGTATAACTATATCTAATGTAACATAGCCAAAATTAGCCAAATTTGCTCAACTTAAACAAACATAGCTAAATCTTGCCCCTAATAGATAATTATATGGCATATGCAAGGCCGTTGACAGAAATGGGGAATATACTGCTGTTACTAACTACCAATTTCTCAGTTTCAGACACATAGAACCAACTACCAATTTATAGTGATATAACCATCCACATAAATCTTGCCCCACCGAACCCTAACCAAAGATGCCACTGAACATGACAGTTTTTCGAATTCCACCGAACCCTAACCAAGGATGCCTACCATTTTCCAATTCCCGAACCCTAACCAAGGATATGCACGGCGGCGGCGAGGGCGGTGAGGGAGGCGGCACAGCGAAGGAAGATGGAAGGTCGAAGGGTTTAGGGTTTACCTTGAAGCTTGGCAGCGACGGCAATGGCTTCGCTGGGCGTACCTGGAAGTGACGAGGGCGAAGCTCGGCCGTGATGGCGAAGCTCCGCGGCGACGGCAGCGAACACTTGGCGGCAAACGAAATTTTGGCAGCCTAACGGCGTCTAAGTGTTTCGCCGGGGTTAGGTTTTCCTAACGCTGCCGAGGGGTATATATAGACTCCCATGCTCACAGGAGGATTTTAAGAATCGACTGCCTGAGAAGATTGTTACCTCAGGCGGGTTTACTTACCAACCGCCTGAGAAGATAGGATTATCTTAGGCGATTGGTAAGTAACACCCGCCTGTGAAGATATTTACTTCTTCTTAATTAATATTCTTGATTAAATGTGGGTCCGTTAAAAAGGCAAAATTCCACTTTCTTGTAATATTATTGATAAGTAAAGTTTACCATTAAATTTCACTTCATAAATCCTTTGAAACTGGTCAGAACAAAAAAACATACAACAAATGCTGTTTTTCATTTTTCTGTCTTGATGAATATAATGTTTTTTCATTTATTTTTTCAGTGGACATTTTTACTCATCATACCAACCTCTATGAATTTTTTCAGATCTATTTAAATTTTTTTGAATCAATGTGTGTTCATAATTTGATAAATGCCTCATATGTATATGAGCATTTTGTTAGAATGATGGATAATTTTAAGTTTGACATGTTGGAATGCTTTTAAAAAAATTAACAAAATTCATACATGTATAAATGATACAAATATGTTCATACAAACAAATTTGAGTGAAGGATCTTTTTTTTATGAGATACACAAATGTGAATAATATGTGAGTAGAAATTAATTTGATATTTACCAAAACATTACAATGTCAGGTATACAAGTTTTAAAATATTTTGCTCAGGTGGTAGATGTTAATTTTATACAAATGTAGAAGAAAGAATCATCGAATTTGGACCCAATTTGCAGAATATAAACATGTTTGAGTATTTATATTGGAATCTAAATAAAAAGAAGCAAGGGATAAGGAAACTGAAGAACAGTATTAGGCATTATCTCAGGCGGTTGGTAAGTAACACCCGCCTGAGATAAATTTCTTCTCGGGCGGTTGGTAAGTAAAACCCGCCTGAGAAAAATATAAACACCGCCTGTGAAAAATGGACGCCTACATAAAGACCCCTCACCTACGGACGTGTTGACGTCCATACGCGACCTTTCTTTTCCCTGAGGCGCGACCTTTCAGTGCGCGGTAAACCAACTGCTCCACGCGGCCCTTATTAAAGACGCGCCATCACCTTTTAGTTCTCCACAATCGCGTCGCTCACTTTGAATCCTTTTCTTCGTCTTCCTCCACTCCGATGACCCAACACCACTATGGCTGACCTTCCGCCGCCAACCCCTCCGACGGAGCCACCTTGCAAGAAACAATGTTGCAGCACCCCCTAGAGGATCAACACCCAGCAGTGCCTCCTCATGGCGCGAGAGGCGTACAACAATACGTCTCGCGCCATGAGTGCCTTGGGGCTGGGTACCCTTCCACAGTATCCTGGAATGGGTACTACCATCAGCCACTACCTCTACGCCCTCACGGGGGTTGCTGATCGTCTTGACATTCTGTTCGCGACGATGGCCCAGGTTCTTGACCCCGAGGGCCGCAGGACGCTGGTGGAGGCAACGGCTAGCAACCTCGTTCTTGGGGTTGCGCCGCCGGTGCAGCCGGTGCAGCCGGTGCAACTGGCCCAGTCTTCTATTGCACTGGCGCCGAGTCACCGCCGGAGGACGAGGAGGAGGAGGAGGAGGAAGTGGAGTAGGAGTAGGAGTAGGATTTAATTAGTTTTTCTTTGTTGTTTTTAGTTGCTTCTGTTTTGTAAATATTGTTAATGAATGAAATCTATCTTTGTTCATCTATGTGATTAAATATTACTTGTGTATCTTGTGTGTTCTTTTTTGAGATGTGTAATTGAATATTGTTAATGAATGAGTATCTTGTGTGTTCTTCAACTGTGTGAATGAATGAATGAATGTGTAGTGTGTTCATCGTGTTCCTCGGACTCGGGTATCATAAGGTAATTATCTTAGGCGGTTGTTAATTCAAACCCGTCTGAGAAGAAGATTATCTCAGATGATTGGTAAGTAATACCCGCCTGAGATAAACATCTTCTCAGGCGGTTATTAAGTACCAACCGCCTGTGAAGATATTTACATCTTCTTAATTAATATTCTTGATTAAATGTGGGTCCTTTAAAAAGGCAAAATTTCACTTTCTTGTAATATTATTGATAAGTAAAGGTTACCGTTAAATTTAACTTCATAAATCCTTTGAAATTGGTCAGAACATAAAAAACATACAACAAATACCATTTTTCATTTTTCTATCTTGATGAATATAATGCCTTTTTCATTTATTTTTTCAGTGTACATTTTTACTCATCATACCAACCTCTATGAATTTTTTCAGATTTTTTTAAATTTTTTTGAATCAATGTGTGTTCATAATTTGATGAATGCCTCATATGTATATGAGCATTGAGTTAGAATGATGGATAATTTGAAGTTTGACATGTTGAAATGCTTTTAAAAAAAATTAACAAAATTCATACATGTATAAATGATACAAATATGTTCATACAAACAAATTTGAGTGAAGGATCTTTTTTATGAGATACACAAATGTGAATAATATGCGAGTAGAAATTAATTTGATATTTACCAAAACATTACAATGTCAGCTATACAAGTTTTAAAATATTTTGTTCAGGTGGTAGATGTTAATTTTATACAAATGTAGAAGAAAGAATCATCAAATTTGGACACAATTTGCAGAAGCTAAACATGTTTGAGTATTTATATTGGAATCTAAATAAAAAAGAAGCAACAGATAAGGAAACTGGAGAACAGTATCGGGCATTATCTCAGGCGGTTGGTAAGCAATACCCGCCTGAGGTAAACATCTTCTCAGGCGGTTATTAAGTACCAACCGCCTGTGAAGATATTTACTTCTTCTTAATTAATATTCTTGATTAAATGTGGGTCCTTTAAAAAGGAAAAATTCCACTTTCTTGTAATATTATTGATAAGTAAAGGTTACCGTTAAATATCACTTCATAGATCCTTTGAAATTGGTCAGAACATAAAAAAACATACAACAAATGCTATTTTTCATTTTTCTATCTTGATGAATATAATGCCTTTTCATTTATTTTTTCAGTGGACATTTTTACTCATCATACCAACCTCTATGAATATTTTTAGATTTTTTTAAATTTTTTTGAATCAATTTGTGTTCATAACTTGATTAATGCCTCATATGTATATGAGCATTTAGTTAGAATGATGGATAATTTGAAGTTTGACATGTTGGAATGCTTTTAAAAAGATTAACAAAATTCATACATGTATAAATGATACAAATATGTTCATACAAACAAATTTGAGTGAAGGATCTTTTTTTATGAGATACACAAATGTGAATAATATGTGAGTAGAAATTAATTTGATATTTAGCAAAACATTACATTATCAGCTATAGAAGTTTTAAAATATTTTGTTCAGGTGGTGGATGTTAATTTTATACAAATGTAGAAGAAAGAATCATCGAATTTGGACACAATTTGCAGAATCTAAACATGTTTGAGTATGTGAGACTTATGTGTGCTGAATACATTGGCTTGTCGTGAATACACTGGGCCTTGATGATAAAAGTTTTGAATATCACCGGAACACCTTTTTATCAAGGTCCTACTCTCCGAGCTACAGCAAAGTCCGACTAGCTTTGGTCAGCTTGGGTGAAGTTCTGTCTTTAGCTTCGGCATGTTTTTGATAGCTCCGCCGTGTTTTTGCTAAGCTCCGAAGTTGATTTTTCTAGCTCCGACTTTTGGGATTACTAGTTCCGACTAGTTCTGGTTAGCTCTGGCGCTAGGTCCTGTTAGTTTTGTAAGCTCCGGCGGGAGCTTGGTTGTACTAGTTCTGGTTAGCTCCGGCGCTAGGTCCTGCTAGTTTTGTAAGCTCCGGCGGAAGCTTGGTTGTACTAGTTTTGGTAAGCTCCGGTGCTAGGTTCTACTAGCTTTTGTTAGCTCTGGCTCAAGGTCCGAGTTGCTCTGGCAAGGTCCGAAACTTGACCGTAGTGCTTCTGCTTTTCATTTGCAATGTTTTTAACCTGCTTTACATTGTTGGAAAGATTGCTTAGTATTCATTTGCTAATTTTTTGGTGCATTTTGGTTGATATGGATGATATCGTGTTACTGTGGTTTCGCAACATGCTTATGTGAGGTTCTCACGTAGGGTGTTGTGTTCGGAACTAACTTGAGTCAAGTCGAGGACTTGGGCTCGTATCGATTGGTTGTTTATTCATGTGCAGGTGTTGCTTGAGTTCAAGACATGGCTGGTGACGGAATCCATTGGACTAGTCTCAGGGAGGAGATGAGGTTTCAACAACCAAATTCAGGAGGAATTGTGGTTGAGCTGATCAGGAGGTTGCGCAGCATGATTGAATCAAGAACAATGCATATGAAGGTATCGTGGACGTCATTGGAATATGTTTGCACGTATGGAAGGAGTGCATGGACGTGGCTACGTGGTTCCGAGACGTGAGGAAGAGATATGGACGTAAAGAGTTCGTCGGAAAGGTCCAACCGACTAGGTTATGGACTCAGGCTGCAGCTGAGTCGGGTTTGACTCAAATATGGAAAGATTTGAGTTGGTTATGATAGGATTTCGTGTGGGTCACGAATTTGAGTTGTTTAGGAATGTGGGATACGTTCCTAAGGTGTTTGGAAGTCTTAAGATTGCTTCTATCTGCGTATAGAAGAATCCAAAGCAGTTATGGAAAGTTACGATTCGTGAACAGAGTAGGATTAGGTTCTTGATCTGAGTTGAGTTGGCTTTCGAGCTGGTTATATAAGCAAGGGAGCCCAGAGCTCGTGGTGCACGACTTTGGGGCTGTTCCTCTTGTGTTCTACTGAATAAAATCGTGGTTTGAAGGAACTTTTGTGCCTTTTTCGTCAGACTTGTTCCAGACAAGTTTTACTCATCAAGTTTCTGGACAGCACTACCTCTCATCGGTGGTTTTATCATAACTCGAGTTACAGACCCAATTGACGTGATTCTTTTTGTTTTGTCTTCACCACTTGATTGTATATCATATGTAAAAATTTCACGGTCATTGGATTTGTGGTCTATGATCTACACGAGTTTCTTTGCAGCGTTCCAGAACTGTTTTTTCTCGGGTAGGGCAGATTGACCATTGTTTGATCTTTCAATCATAACTTGAGTTTTTCTTGACGGATTTGAGTGATTCTTTTTGTGTTGTCTTCGTGACTTTATTCTCTCTGATATCTATCATTTTTTTCACGGTGAAACACGTTTAGATTAGTCTCACACATAATTTCTTTAACAGATCGTTTTTCTGCCAAAAGGGTTTGGGGTTTAATTGTTTCCGCTGCGTAAGATTTTTAAATCTACCATTCACCCCCTCTGGTAGCTTTTCACGTGCTCTTCCATCCTACAATTGGTATCAGAGCCACGTTGCTCTAATCTTTGTGATTTGTGCGTGTTTTTGACTAATCATCATGGAGAAGTACTCTGCCAAACCTTGTGTGTTCGCTGGTATTGATTTTCAGGTTTGGAAGGCACGCATGGAGGCTTTCATCCAGGCACAAGGCTTTGCAATATGGGAGAAGGTATACAAGCCTTACGAAGTGCCATGAAACGATCAAGTTACAGCTACAAATCTTAGAGATGTCGACAACAACAATAAGGCTCGGAACTTGATCATACAAGGATTAACACAAAGCGTCTTCGACTGTGTTGCACACCTCCGATCTGCATACGATGTGTGGAAAGCACTTTGTTACTACCACGAAGGATCCAACACGATCAAAGAGGTAAAGCAAGACATATTCAAGAAAGAATACATGCGCTTCGAGATGCAACCCGGTGAGTCTATTGATGACCTTTTTGCTCGCTTTAATAAGATTCTCAGCAACTTGCGTAGTGTCAATGTTAATTTTTTAGATGTTGAAAATGCTAGGCAATTGCTAAGTGCATCAGATATGTCAATTTGGGAGATGAAAGTCACATCTATTCGTGAATCTACTGTCATGAGTTCACTTACTTTAGATGTGCTATATTCCAAGTTATAAACTCATGAAATTGACATAATCTCACGTAAGAACCCCAATAAGTCTATTGCATTTGTTTCACAACGTGATATGTCTAGCTTTGGCCAGTCATCATCTTGCAATACTCTTGCTTTGTTGTCCTCACTAACCGTGGAGCAGATAGAAGAATTTCCAGAAGAGGAGTTGGCACTCATCTCTACTAGATACTCAAAAGCATTGCAAAATGTGAGAACTAGAAGGAGAGGAAGCTCTGGACCTCAACGTTGTTTTGAATGTGGTAAAACAGGACACTTTCGTACAGAATGCCCTAACCTTTCAGGTCCGACCACCCGGGAAGAAAAACAAAGCAAGGTTCGGACCTCCTCTGGAAATTTCAACAAGAAGAAGAAAGATACGATAGGACGCAAGATGATCAACAGTTTCATCACCGCGCTTCAAGAGTTCAGTTCAAGCGACGTGGACATTGGAAGTGATGAAGATGAAGATGATTTGGCAAACTTGTGCTTCATGGCGGGCAAGTCAAGATCAAGTATGGAGGAGGCAGAACACAACAGCGACAATGAAGAGGTATGTCTTACTTGCGAAGAAATGTTTGATGCTATTTCTCGTGCCACTATTATTGTTAAGAAAAAGGACAAAAAGCTTAGGGATAGTGCTGCTAAAATTGAATCACTAGAATCTGAAATCAACCGTTTAAAAACTTTGATTCCTAGTGATGATGCATGTTCCTCATGTGATTTAATATATGAACAATTGTCCTCATTAAGAAGTGCGCACACCTCCACACATGATAAACATGAGTTAGAAATTGAAAAGAACAAAGACCTTGCTGCACTTAATGATAAAAACTTGAAAGATGCTAGCTGTTCTACAATTGATTTGCATTGTTCTACATGTGATGATCTTGATAAGAAACTACAGGATGCTATGAATGAAATTTCTATATTGAACAATGCTTTACGTTCTCATGATGTTAAATTTTGTTCAAATTGGAAACTAAAAGGAAAAACCTCATTTGAAAATTGCCTTGATCTGTCCAATAAACTTGATGACATGCATAGGACATTAGATCGGTTTTGTAATGGGAATAAGTCTAAACTTACTTCTGAATTCTTCCAAGTCTTGCAATGATAAAACTGGTTTAGGTTTTGATTTTCATGCTCATGCTAAGGCACATCCACCTAAAATTGTAAAAGTGGTATGATTCAAACAGTTCCTAAAAAAGGAGTGGTTTTCAAATCTGCGGGAGTGCTGCCTCATTCGGTTTCAAATAAAAATATTGCTTGCTCATCTAGACATGAACACAAAGTTAAATTTCATTGTACCTTCTGTGGTAGAGATGGTCATGTCATAGATTTTTGTTATAGACTAGCTAAACAACAGTAAAGGGAAAGAATGGTTGCTAGATCTCATAACTTTCATGCAAAATTTGCTGCACAAATTGAACCGAATGTACAACCTGCCGTTTTGAGTCAAAAACATTCAAAGTTTACCTCCGGACCTTCTGTTTTTCGCCTTCGGAGCTACTGATTTTTGTGCTACACAAGTAACACCTTATAGGTCAGTAGTCAAGAATAAAAAATCTCAAACTTTGACTCATAAACCTACTGTTTTTTCTCAGCTTTCGCTTGTTTTTCCTGCTGCACGTCGCGTGACTCAGTACTGGATTCCTAAATGCCTTTTGACTAACCCCAGTATTGAGTCATCGACGTATTGTGCTTTTATGTAGGTTACACGTTTGAGGAAGGAGAACATTTGGATTGTGGATTCAGGTTGCTCACGCCACATGACAGGTCCAGATCCATATCCGCAGTGGGAGAGCATTTTCATTGAAGATGAGGAAGAATTGGAGTTGCTGCCAGAAAATTCAGCAGCTAAAGACTTTGGTTTAGCTCCGGATGTTAATTCTCAACCAGCACCAACAACCATCAATGTTGATTCAAATCATCCTCAAGCCACAAGCTCATCGATTTGTGATGAACATGAAGAAGAAGAAGCTTGTGAGACATCTGTTCCCCTACGGTTTTACAAAGATCATCCCCCACAACAAATGATTGGAAGCTTGCACGAACGAGTCACACGGTCCAGGTTTTGCGATCCAAACTCTCATGCTCATTCTGATTTTGTTGCTTCTTTTGAACCCAAAGATATATCACACGCACTCACTAATGAATCTTGGATTATTGCCATGCAAGAAGAGTTAGAAAATTTTGAAAGAAATAATGTTTGGAAACTTATACCTCCACCTCAAGGTCACACTTTAATTGGAACTAATTGGGTATTTAAAAATAAACAAAGTGAGGATGGGGTTGTGGTTAGGAATAAGGCTAGGTTGGTTGCTCAAGGTTTCACTCAAGTTGAAGGTCTAGATTTTGATGAAACTTTTGCTCCTGTCGCTAGATTAGAAGACATAAGAATTTTGTTAGCTTTTGCAGCATCTAAAGGTTTTAAGCTATATCAAATGGATGTTAAAAGTGCTTTTCTTAATGGCTACATAGATGAGGAGTTTTATGTCAAACAACCACCGGGTTTTGAAAATCCAGATTTTCCTAATGATGTTTACAAACTGTCCAAAGCCTTATACGGTCTCAAACAAGCCCCTAGAGCATGGTATGATAGGTTAAAAACATTCTTACTTGAAAAGGGGTTTACCATGGGCAAGGTTGATAAAACTCTTTTTGTGCTTAAGCATGGCAATGACTCATTATTCGTTCAAGTATATGTGGATGATACTATCTTTGGTTGTGCTTCTCATGATCTTGTGTCCAAGTTTTCAGCAATGATGAGTTCCAAATTTGAAATGAGTATGATGGGTGAACTCGCTTACTTTTTGGGGCTGCAAATCAAGCAAACCAAGGAGGGTACCTTCGTGCATCAAACGAAGTATACCAAAGACCTCCTAAGGCGCTTCAACATGGACAAAAGCTAGCCTCTTCGGACACCAATGGGAACAGCAACAACACTTGGACCTGATGAAGATAGTGAACCCATGGATCAAAATAAATATAGAAGCATGATCGGATCACTTTTGTACCTCACGGCATCAAGACCGGACATACAATTTAGCATATGTCTTTGTGCACGGTTTCAAGCCTCCCCACGTGCTTCACATCGTCAAGCCGTCAAAAGGATTCTCAGGTACTTACATGGAACTCAAGAATTTGGAATTTTTCTTCCTTCTTCCTCAACCGTTACTTTGAAAGCTTTTTCGGATGCTGATTTTGGGGGTTGTAGGATTGATAGTAAAAGTACTTCCGGTGCTTGTCATTTTCTTGGTAATTCTCTTGTTGCTTGGTCCTCTAGAAAACAAAATTCAGTTGCACAATCCACAGCTGCTGCTAGTGCTTGCTCACAAATTCTTTGGATTGTTCAAACACTTAAGGACTATGGGGTTGATCTAGATAGTGTTCCACTATTCTGTGATAACACTAGTGCCATTTGCATTGCTAAAAACCCCGTGCAACATTCTAGAACTAAGCACATTGACATTAGGTATCACATTCTCCGAGATAATGTTGAAAAAGGAAACATTGTGCTTCACCATGTAGATACCGAACAACAATTGGCTGACATTTTTACAAAACTTTTGGATTTCACTCGTTTTTGTTACATTCATAGTGAAATAGGGGTTATGCATCCTCATGGCTTAAATTGAGGGGGAGTTTTTGAAACTTGGGAAGTCTTTGTGTGAATCTGAAATTAAAATAATATGAGCATAGTATTTCATACATATATGACTCTGTGATTCCTTTTACATGCTGAAAGTTCTTACTACATTACTCATGTTATACATTTTGTAGTTTTTGCCATGTCTAGTAATTGGAACAATTACTTACACTAAAACTGGTCATGGTCGAACTTTCTTGCTGTTTTGAACTTGTTACATGTTCACAAGTGCTTTTAATCATTAAGAATTCATCAAGTAATCAACTAACATGTTGAGTTTTTATGAACAAATATAAATTGAGAAAAGATCAAGAGAATATGCATGCATCGCACTTCTTATTTTGAGATAGCTTATCATTGCACTTAGATATGAACTTGGAAGAAGTTGTGTATGACTAAAACCATGTCTTTAAGCTTCTGATTGTCAAATGACATAGGCTTGGCTTGGTTGGTTAGAATAAGGCAGATGCGCATATAATCTCTTGCAAATATCATATGATCTGAATTTGTGTTTTGAAAAATAATAAAATGCAGCAACTAGTGTCATGCTTTCAGGTTTTGAAATAGTTAAGTTTGTGAGATCATGACTTACTTAAATTGAAAATTAAATTTGATCTCTAGCATGGCTTACACTACTTTATGTATTTCATTTATGTAATAACATAAGGTACTTGATAGTATGACGTGGATGAGTTTTTTTATATGTATATGTTATAATATGCTCATAACAACTAAAGGGGGAGAGATAATTTGTTTATATGCTCATGTCTTGCTGAATACATTGTCAAAGGGGGAGAGGTAAGCATGAAGAGAAAGAGAATATGTGCATAAGGAGAGATAATAAAGGGGGAGAAATTGCCTTCAAAACTTTTATGTGAATAAGCCAATGCTCGAATTTTAAATGGTGTTGCCAATGCATTCATCAAGGGGGAGATTGTGAGACCTATGTGTGCTGAATACATTGGCTTGTCGTGAATACACTGGGCCTTGATGATAAAAGTTTTGAATATCACCAAAACACCTTTTTATCAAGGTCCGACTCTAGCTCCGAGCTACAGCAAAGTCCGACTAGCTTTGGTCAGCTCCGGTGAAGTTTTGTCTTTAGCTCCGGTATGTTTTTGATAGCTCCGCCGTGTTTTTGCTAAGCTCCGAAGTTGATTTTTCTAGCTCCGGCTTTTGGGATTACTAGTTCCGACTAGTTCTTGTTAGCTCCGGCGCTAGGTCCTGCTAGTTTTGTAAGCTCCGGCGGGAGCTTGGTTGTACTAGTTCTGGTTAGCTCTAGCGCTAGGTCCTGCTAGTTTTGTAAGCTCAGGCGGGAGCTCGGTTGTACTAGTTTTGGTAAGCTCCGGCGCTAGGTTCTACTAGCTTTTGTTAGCTCCAGCTCAAGGTCCGGGTTGCTCTCGCAAGGTCTGGAACTTGACCGTAGTGCTTCTGCTTTTCATTTGCAATGTTTCGTACTTACTTTACATTGTTGGAAAGATTGATTAGTATTCATTTGCTATGTTTTTGGTGCGTTTTGGTTGATATGGATGATATCGTGTTGCTGTGGTTTTGCAACATGCTTATGTGAGGTTCTCACGTAGGGTATTGTGTTCGGAACTAACTTGAGTCAAGTCGAGGACTTGGGCTCGTATGGATTGGTTGTTTATTCATGTGCAGGTGTTGCTTGAGTTCAAGACATGGCTGGTGACGGGATCCATTGGACTAGTCTCAGGAAGGAGATGAGGTTCCAACAACCAAATTCAGGAGGAATTGTGGTTGAGCTGATCAAGAGGTTGCGCAGCATGATTGAATCAAGAACAATGCATATGAAGGTATCGTGGACGTCATTGGAATATGTTTGCACGTATGGAAGGAGTGCATGGACGTGGCTACATGGTTCCGAGACGTGAGGAAGAGATATGGACGTAAAGAGTTGGTCGGAAAGGTCCAACCGACTAGGTTATGGACTCAGGCTGCGACTGAGTCGGGTTTGACTCAAATATGGAAAGATTTGAGTTGGTTATGATAGGATTTCGTGTGGGTCACGAATTTGAGTTGTTTAGGAATGTGGGATACGTTCCTAAGGTGTTTTGAAGTCTTAAGATTGCTTCTATTTGCGTATAGAAGAATCCTAAGCAGTTATGGAAAGTTACGATTCGTGAACAGAGTAGGATTAGGTTCCTGATTTGAGTTGAGTTGGCTTTCGAGCTGGTTATATAAGCAAGGGAGCCCAGAGCTCGTGGTGCAAGACTTTGGGGCTGTTCCTCTTGTGTTCTATTGAATAAAATTCGTAGTTTGAAGGAACTTTCATGTCTTGTTCGTCAAACTTGTTCCAGACAAGTTTTACTCGTCGAGTTTCTGGACAGCACTACCTCTCGTCGGTGGTTTTACCATAACTCGAGTTTTACAGATCCAATTGACGTGATTCTTTTTGGGTTGTCTTCACAACTTGATTGTGTATCATATGTCAAAATTTCACGGTCAATGGAATATTGGTCTATGATCTACACGAGTTTCTTTGCAGCATTCCAGAACTGTTTTTTCTCAGGTAGGGCAGATTGACCATTGTTTGATCTTTCGATCATAACTTGAGTTTTTCTCGACGGATTTGAGTGATTATTTTTGTGTTGTCTTAGTGACTTGATTCTCTCTGATATCTATCACTTTTGTAATGGTGAAACACGTTTAGATTAGTCTCACACACGATTTCTTTAATAGATCGTTTTTCTGCCAAAAGGGTTTGGGGTTTAATTGTTTCCGCTGCGTAAGATTTTTAAATCTATCATTCACCCACCCTCTCTGGTAGCTTTTCACGTGCTCTTCAATCCTACAGAGTATTTATATTGGAATCTAAATAACAAAGAAGCAAGGTATAAGGAAACTGAAGTACAGTATCAGACACTATCTCAGGCGGTTGGTAAGTAATATCCGCCTGAGATAAACATCTTCTTAGGCGGTTATTAAGCACCAACCGCCTGTGTTGACGTCCGTGCGCGACCTTTTGTTTCCCTGAGGCATGACCTTTCAAATCGTGGTTGGTAGATATTTACTTCTTCTTAATTTTTATTCTTGATTAAATATCTTCTCGGCGGTTGGTAAGTAAACCAGCCTGAGATAAAGATAAAAACTGCCTGTGAAAAATCGACACCTATATAAGGACCCCTCACCACAGTCAAAACGCAACTCTGGAGAATTTATATCAACGCCGCAAGGCTGTTGAATTTCCCCTGCACCGCGCCGCCTCTCCGCCGCCCAGCCCATACTGTCGCGTCGTCACTCAACCCCGAACCACCACTTCTCCACCCAGCCGACCCACTGTGTTGATGCCTCCCTACCATGCTGACGCCTCTGCAAGGTAAATATAGTTTCTTTGTATATTATAATTAGCTGATAAGCTGTTAGTTTTGTGTGTTCTGGTATATGGATTTTGTCCTTTTGCATGTGTAAGGACTGTATGGATTGTGTTCTGGTATATTGATGTATGGACCATATGGATTGTTTCCTTTTGTGTGTTCTGCTAGTTTGGTCTTTTATATATTGATGTATGGACTATATGGATTGTTTCCTTTTTGTGTGTTCTGCTAGTTTGGTCTTTTATATATTGATGTATGGACTATATTGTAATAAGCTTATTGTAGTTTGTACCTATTATATGACATGAATATGATGTTTAATTAACAAATGCTATTGTAATATATATAAGATGCATGAAGTTTACCCGAACTTGTAATTGTAGTTTTATGTGTTTTCCTTTTCAATATGCTACTTGTGTGTGCGTACCTCCTGCTTGCATATATTTCGATGGTTTTATAACTCACCCATTTAGTTACCATCATTGGATGGGATCCGATGTCAAGATATAACAGACCAGATCCCACCCAAACCTAGCCCATGCTGTTGGGCCTGTTTGCCCCACGACTTCAATCCTTCACCCCCGTTTGCTGCTCCCAACACCTTCGACTCCGTCCGCCTCAAGCTGCAGTAGGGTTGGGCATTGGTGACCATACCTTCTCGTTGCTAGGTGACATCAATAGTGGCAGGGTGCAGAAGCCAGTGACAGGGCCATCTGCAAGCGGCAGCGAGGTCGGGAAACGGCACCAAAAGTGGAAGGCGGCACCGGGGCCAGCTGCCGGTGGCGACAAGGACAGAGACAGTGTTGGAGGCAACAGGGCCAGCTGCCGGTGATGGCGAGACCGAAAGACGGAGGTGATAGCCGGAGCCGCGGGCGACAGCGCACAGTGGTCAGTGGAAAGTCAGCGGAAGTCACCGAAGTGGCAAAGTGGAGCCATGCCACGCTCCAGCAGTGCGCCTCTCCATCGCGTCAGGTAGGGGGCAGCGGCAAAAATCCACCCGTACCCGCACCCGTCGGGTGCAATACCCTTGGGTATAATTGCCATCCCTAGATCCCACCCAGACCTAGCCCATGCCACTGGGCCTGTTTGCCCCACGACTTCATACCTTCACCCCCGCCTCAAGATGTCGCCCGTCTCCTACATTAGTCACCCTAATCATACTTGTTATGTCTCTGTAAATTCATTTTATAGAAGACTTATAGAATATTTGTGGCCAAATTTTGTAAATCTGACAAAAATTCTATTATTGAAGCATGGACCGTCGAGCGTGGATGTATAACATGCCAAGACCCGATCCTATGTACATTCATAATGTTGCAAATTTTATTGAAGCATCCAAGAGACACGCGAAGTTGCAAAAGATAGATGACATATTATGCCCATGTATCGACAGCGAAAATAAGATTGCTTGGATGGATACTATAGTAATCCAATATCATTTGGTGAAAAGAGGTTTCAAAAAAAAAAACTACACAATATGGACAGAGCATGCTGAGTTAGATACATATGATATGGATAAAGATGATGAGAGATGTTCAGATGATGATAATGTTCATATTGATGATGGTAGTGACAGTCAAGGTGGTGGTGATGATGATGAGTTCGATTGTGAGGAGATGTTGCTTTACACTGGACCATATGTATTGACTTCTATGGGAGAAAGCAAAGGTTTAAGTAAAATGGAGACATTGCAGAATGCGGCGACGGAGCTTTTATATGATGAATCAAACGGCAGTGATAAAGAGTTTACTACATTGCGTGCAGTCTTAGAACTACTAAAGTTGAAAGCTACGCATGGATGGTCCGATTGTAGTTTCTCTGATCTTTTGAATCTTCTGGCAGAAATTCTTCCAAATCCAAATAAACTGCCCAGAAGCACTTATAAAGCGAAGAAACTTCTTTGCCCGATGGCACTAGGTGTGACAAAAATACACGCTTGTCTGAACCATTGTATTCTGTATCGCGAAGAGCATGAGCTCGCAACTAGACGCCCCATTTGTGGTGTCAGTAGATATAAGAAGGACTACAATCACCAGTATGTTTCAAACATGAAAAAGACTCAGAAGAATAAGAAGTTTATTATTGGTCCTGAAGGTGACGATGACGATACTTCTGCCGATGCAGACGTGAAGAATAAGAGAAAAATTCCTGCCTTGGTGATGTGGTACCTTCCGGTAATTGATTGCTTGAAGCGTTTGTTCTCAAACCCTAGGGAGGCTAAACTTATGTGTTGGCATTCCGAGCAACGCAAGAAGAATGAAAAACATATATGACACCCTGGTGATGCAACGCAGTGGAAAATTTTTGATATTTAGTATCCAAAATTTGCGAAGGAAATTAGAAATGTGAGGTTTGCCTTGGGTGCAGACGGAATGAATCCGTTTGGTGAAAAAAGGAGCATACACAGCACATGGCATGTGGTCTTAACGATGTACAACCTACCGACGTGGTTGTGTCACAAAAGGAAATATATCTTGTTATCTGTTCTTATCCAAGGTCCGAAACAACCCGGCATTGAAATTGATGTGTTCTTGAAGCCTTTAATGGAAGATATGGCGAAATTGTGGAATAAAGGGGTACGTACATGGGATGAGTACAAGTGGGAGTATTTTACGATAAGAGCAATGATATTCATTACCGTGCATGATTATCCCAGATTGTTTACATTATCGGGACAAATGAAAGGGAAGAAAGGTTGTGTTAGGTGCGTGGATAGAACTGGATTTCTATGCCTCACATCATCTAGAAAGACAGTGTACATGAGATACCAACGGTTCTTGACAGATACACACAAGTATAGTAAGATTAAAGAACAATTTGATAACAAAATCGAAAAAGATACTGCACCAAAACCTTACAGTGGAAAACTTGTGTTTGAAATGGTCAAGAACATTCATATTGCTTTCGGTAAGGGCAAAAATAGTAAAGGAATTAAGAGAAAGAAAAGTACATCTTCGGATGATACAACTGACATGGCTTTCAAGAAACAATCAATTTTTTCAAGTATCTTCCGTATTGGAAGAATTTGGAATTTTGCCATAGTATTGATTTGATGCACGTTACAAAGAATGTATTTGACAGCATCATTGGGACCTTGCTGGACATGCCGAGGAAAACAAAGCACGGATTAAATTCACGTATGGACCTAGTAAATCTTGATTTGAGACCAAAGCTTAATCCAGTAGAAAAGGCAAACGGGAAGCATTACCTTCCCCCAGCCAGCTACAACATGACGCTAGAAGAGAAAAAACATTTTGCGAATTCTTGCGTGGGATCAAAGTGCCCACGAGTTTATCATCCAATATCCGCAAACTAGTCTCGATGAGAGACTTGTCTTTATTCGGTTATAATTCTCATGGTTGTCACATAATGATGACAGTTTTCCTTGCCATTGCAAAAAGAGTCATTAAACCTGAGCATATAAAAGTTGTCATCACACGTTTGTGTTACTTCTTCAATGCAGTATCACTAAAGGTGATAGAATGTGAATATTTAGACTATCTGAAAACATACGTCGTCGAGACAATGTGCAAGCTTGAGATGTGTTTCCCACCATCCTTTTCCGATATGCAAGTACACCTAATCATACATCTTGTTGATCAGATAAAAGCATTGGGGCCACTATATTTACATCATATGTTTTCGTTGGAGAGATTTAGGAGTATTAAAAGGTTATGTGCGGAACCGTGCTCACCCGGAGGGTTCAATTATTGAAGGATACACCACAAAAGAAGTGATTGAGGGTTGCACTGATTACATCAAAGATGGAAAATTGATAGGTGTGCCTATACCGATACATGAGGGTAGACTATGTGGGAGAGGCAAAGTGGGTAAGAAAACTTTTATCATTCAAGATTACAAGAATGTACACCGTGCACATTTTGGTGTACTAAAACAGCTCGCAATAGCTGAGTCGAACATCAAAGAACACCAAATTGAGCTTCGGATAAAAACCAAGACCGCACAGAGGACTGGATCATGAAAGAGCACAGAATATGTTTCACTGAATGGTTAATGGATAAAATATACCATACGGAAACACTATAGAATAGGCAAGCTTCTGACCCATCTGCTTTGGTGACATCATGGAAAGCATATGCCATCAATGGTTACACGTTTTACACTAAAAAAATACGGTAAGAGTGTTGCACAAAATAGTGGTGTTCGTATTGAGGCTCATGATTCACAAGGGTAGAAGACCACATACTTCGGGTTCATAGAGGAAATATGGGACCTCGATTATGGCGAAAGAATGGTAATTCCCGTATTTAAGTGCCAATGGGTCAAACATCCTGATTTTGTGAAAGTGGACAATTACAGGCTGACACTGGTAGACTTGAATAAAGTGGGTTATAAAGATGACCTGTGGGTTCTCGCCGATAATGTTGCACAAGTTTTTTTTTATGTTCAAGATCCAGAAATTGAGAAGATGCACGTAGTTGTTTCTGGAAAGAAAAATATTGTTGGGGTTGAGAATGTGGGAGATAATGAAGAGGAATATAATCAGTATGAAGAGATGTACCTTTTCACCGAACCAGAAAACATCAAGCGCGTAGAGAGAAGCATTAAAAAGAATTTGAAACCCTATACGCGAGAAGTTGTCAATGCTGGAAAAAATGTATATAGCAATGCGAGATGATATATATTGTATATATTTGTATCTTCTAAAATCGACTTAGAACAATGTTCTATTTCAGCTTTAGATAGCATCTTTCGAACATTATGAAATTCAGCTTCTGTTTCGAGCTCCTATCAAGCTAATCCCTTCACAGCATGCTCTTGTAGATGCAAGTAACACCCGAGACTCATCATTTGGATTGTTAAAAGCTTCAATTGAAGTCTGACGATACTCCCCGTCCATTTGAGGGCCTGTTTGGATAGGAGTACACCCAAACAAGCCCTGCAAGATTTCTTTCTCTTCTCTTCATTTTGATAACTTACGAAGATGCTACTTTATCAGTTCTAATGGCTGAATATATTGAATACAAATCAGTACCATCTCTCTTAGTGCTTTACACAAGCGACAAAACGTACAACTTCAATCACAAATCTTGTTTGTACCATTTTCATAGGAATTTGTCCTTAATCATTCAAGCATAGATTTATCAATAATTGAAGCTTCCTCATCAGGCATGTTAATGACAGTCACAAGGGAAGGGTGTGTCGAAGCTAACGAAATCTCAATGGGACTGAAGACAAAGAGATGCTGCATATGATTGACAATGTCCAGGTTAGACAACATGAAGCTATGATGACAGCCTTCAACAACATGAAAAGTGATGCCAAGGTTATGCTTGCATCAACCAAGACATGTTGTGAGGGTATAACACTTGTTGGGGAAAGCATAACCTTGGCCAAAATCAGAAATCACGCCACCGTTGATTACTCTGAAGGCGCCATGGATTACTCTGAATTTTACCGAGTACTCACGGAGAGAACTTCAGAGTAATCCATGGCGGCTTTAGAGTAATCCAAGGTGGCGTGATTTTTGATTTTGGCCAAGGTTATGCTTGCCCCAACATGTGTTATACCCTCACAACATGCCTTGGTTGATGCAAGCATAACTTTGGCATCACTTTTCATATTGTTGAAGGTGTCATCATAGCTTCACGCTGTTTAACCTGGACATTGCCACTCATATGCAAGATCTCTTTATCCTCAACCGATTCGGATTTCGTTAGCTTCGACACATTCTTCACTTATAACTGCCATTAACATGTGTGATAAGGAAGCTTCACTTATTTGATAAATCTATGCTTGAAAGATTAAGATTAAATCCCTATGAAAGTGTAAAAACAAGATTTCTGATTGAAGTTGTTCGCTTACTCGCTTGTGTGAAGTACTAAGAATGTGGGTACTGATTTTTAGTCAATATATTTAGGCATTAAAACTGAGAAAGGAGCATCTTCCTAAGTTTTCAAATGGACAGGAGGGAAAGAAATCGTTCAAATGGATGGGAAAATCCTTCCAAGGATCGACAGGCTTCAAATTGATGCATTCAACAATTCAAATGATGAGCCAAAGGTGTTACTTGCATCTACAATAGCTTGTTGTGCAGAGATTAGCTTGATAGGAGCTTAGCAGCATCAGAGGCGGTTATTAAGTACCAACCGCCTATGAAAAATTTAAAAACCGCCTATGAAAAACTGACGCCTATATAAAGACCCCGCGGAGGCACGCCTCTGCCCAGTCCCACATCGTGCCATGAGGTACCTAAGTAAATTCGCCTAGTTTCCTTACTATGCATTGTATGCTACCTTTTTATTTGTATATTTTCATAAGCTGCCAGTTTTGTGTGGTTGTATATGGATTGTGTCCTTTTGCATTTGTGTACATATGCATTTGGACTCAATAATTTCGAAGTTTGGAAGTTTGGTCTTTTAGATAATGATGTCTCGGGCGTGTAGCCGATTGAAGGAGCGCTTGGCGTGGCGCAAGAACCATCCCCATGTATGTACATATGGCAGACCGGTGACATGGTTGTATATACATATGTATCTGTAATGGACTGATGAACTTAACTGTAGTTTGTTTTTCCGTCTTGTTTGCTTTTGGTATTTTCAATTTCTCTGTGTAGGGTTTCTCTGCGAAGCCTGAATCGGGAGATTTATTGAAGTGGCAGTGCATCATCCCCGATAAAGAAGGGGTAAGTCATGAAGAACAAGCACAATATGAGTTTAACCATTGTCCTCCTATTAATAAATTTGTTTTGCAGACTGAATGGGAAGATGGTTACTACCCACTGACAATCTCCTTCTTTGAGGACTATCCCTTAGTGCCTCCAAGATGCGCCTTTCCAAGTGGGTTCTTCCACCCAAATGTCCATCGTTCGGGAGCACTCTGCATCGGGATTCTTAATCAAGAGACTGTAAGATAGACCTATTTTGCTCATGTAATTAATACTTAATTGTTGTCAAACTTATTTGAACTGGTTTCTTATATTGCTTAAATTATATTTCGTAGGGGTGGTGCAGTGCTTTTACAATCAAAAATATACTACTTGAAGTTCAGCATTTGTTGCATCAGCTAAATGTGCCCGATGTTGAAAATGATTGCTATAATCTACTTATCAAGGTTAGATGACACTTTGACTTTGTGACCAATGTAGGTTATTCATTCCTCCAACATATGTTAATTTAAATAATGTCAATATTTTTAGGATCCAGCGGAATATAAGAGACGTGTTCGGGAGCAAGCAGGACGGTACAATTTAGATTGATCGATGGGAGCTTCATCGTCGACCTAAAATGAATGTAGCATGATTTTGGTTTTCTACTTGACAGGGCGCTTCATTGTCGTTGTTTGCAGCTGTTATAGAGAGAGGCTCACTTAAACTTGTGCTCAGTGTGTAAAGATGTTATCTTTGAACAATTGTATTATCACAATTAAGCCAGCCTCACAGGTGATCGAGCATTTCCTATAATGCATTACTGTACTAGTATCCGCTCATCTGTGTTTTTTTCCTTATACAATTTTCCCTGCAATGACTACATACGGTTGTGATAATTGCAACGACTACATCCCTGTAATTTCAATGAAAACCGCTTGTGATAATTGAACAACTACATACGGTTCTTAAACATTGACTGCCGGTGAAAATACATGATCTTCTCAGGCTGTTGTTAATGAAGAACCACCTGTGAAGTTCATTACATTATAGGCGGTTATTAATTAAGAACCGCCTGTGAAGATCATGTATTTACATAGGCGGTTCTTTCTTAAAATCAGCCTGTGATGTTATTTTATTGCAGGCGGTTCTTAAGTAATAACCGCGTGAGAAGATCGAGTATTTACCCAGGCGGTTGTTTTATCAAATCCGCCTATGTTGTTCTTTCATCACAGGCGGTTATTATATCATTCGTCATCAAAGTCGCATATTTTTAAGGACCGCCTGTGTTTGAAAAATTGAGGCGCCTGTAAAAATGCTTTTTGTAGTAGTGAACCAAACATTTCATACTTTTGAGTTTTATGTTGAAAATGCTATATTCTAAACATGAAGCCTAGGGATTTGAATTTCGCTTCGAAGTACGATGAATTTCATACTTGGCTATGATTCGAACTCCTACGCTTATCGTGTCTTCAACTAAGCTTGTAGACTTTTTGAAGTAGCACGTGATGTAGTGTTCGATGAACTAATGGCTCTCAAGTAGAGCAAGTTGACCAGTGTTTGATAGATCAAGAAGAAGCTCCATGTCAATCATTGAGAAGAATGGCTTCAGGCGAGATTCGATGAAGCACCACCTCAAAATAAGAATGAAGAAGATGAACCACAAATGAAGGAAATTTATCGTGGGGGAGCTTCCACACAGGATCAACCTCGAGGAGATCAAGATAATCAAAACAGCGAAGAGGGCAACTATCCAGGGGAGACAAAGAAAATGGTGATCATGAGGATTCAAGAACACAAGTGCCACATCCAAGAGTACACCAAAGAATCCAAAGAGATCACCCTATCGACAACATAATTTGTGACATCCAAAAGGGAGTGACAACTCGATCTGGTATAGCTAATTTCTGTGAATACTACTCTTTTGTATCCTCTTTGGAACCATACAAGGTTGAAGATGCATTAAGAGATCTCGACTGGGTGATGGCGATGCAAGAAGAATTGAACAACTTTAAGAGGAACGAAGTATGGGAACTTGTTGAAATACCCAAGTCTAACGTCGTCGGCACGAAATGGCTCTTCCACAACAAGCAAGATGAACATAGATTGGTAACAAGAAACAAGGCACGACTTGTGGCCAAAGGTTATTCACAAGTTGAAGGTTTGGATTTCGACGGGACTTTTGCTCCCGTAGCTAGGCTTGAATCAATACGTATATTACTTGCATATGCTACTCACCATGATTTCAAGATATATCAAGTTGACGTAAAAATTTCATTCCTCAATGGACCGATCAAGGAGGAGGTGTACATGGAGCAACCGCCTGGATTTGAAGATCAAGAGTACCCCGACCATGTATTCAAACTGTGTAAGGCTCTTGATGGCCTCAAACAAGCTCCTAGAGCTTGATATGGGTGACTTAAAGATTCTCTAATAGAAGATGGCTTCAAAATGGGTAAAGCTGATTACACCCGGTTTACCAAGCACTTTGATGATGATCTATTCATTTGTCAAATTTATGTTGATGATATCATATTTGGTTCAACTAACAAATCCTTTTCTAAAGAATTTAGTAAAATCATGACAAATAGATTCGAGATGTCCATGATGGGAGAGCTAAGATACTTTTTGGGATTCCAAGTGAAACAACTAAAGGAAGGAACGTTCATAAGCTAGACAAAGTACACCCAAGACATTCTCAAGAAATTTTGCATGGACAAAGTGAAGCCCATAAAGACTACCACGGCGACAAATGGACACTTAGACCTCAATGAAGATGGACCTAACGTGGATCAAAAGGTATACCATTCCATGATTTGATCTCTACTTTATTTATGTGCATCTAGGCCAGATATCATGTTGAGTGTATGTTTGTGTGCAAGGTTTCATGCCAATCCTATGGAATGTCATTTGATAGCCATAAAAAGGATCTTGATATTAGTTCATACACCCAACCTAGGCCTTTGGTATCCTAAAGGTTCAAAATTCAATCTCATTGGATACTCCGATGGAGATAATGCCAGATGCAAGGTAGATAGAAAAAGCACCTTCGATACTTGCCAATTTTTAGGCAGGTTCCTAGTTTCTTGGTCCTCCATGAAACAAAACCCTATTGCCTTGTCCACAGCCGAAGCGGAGTATGTTGCAACTGGGAGTTGTTGTGCACAAATCTTATGTACGCAACAAACTCTAAGGGACTATAGTTACAATATGAACCGTATTCTGCTCCTTTGTGATAATGAGAGTTCCATTAAAATTGCACATAACCCTGTTGAGCACTCTAGAACCAAACATATTGATATACGACATCATCTTTTGAGAGACCATTCAATGAAAGGAGACATACAATTTCCCATGACAAAACTGAGAAACAACTAGCTGATATCTTCACCAAGCCACTAGATGAAAAAATGCTTTTGTGAGCGCTGAAATGAACTAAATATCCTCGATGCTCGGAACGTGGCTTGAAAACGTGCAAATTTATATGCCATCTTCAAAATCAAGTTCATTTTGTTAAAAAAATAATATTTCTCTATTTTCTCCAAAAAAAACTATGTTAATTATTTGATCTTGATGAATTATGGTCATAGCTTGATTGTTGTATGTTTACTGATCATATTCGTCAAGAATGTTTTGTTTATTTGTCTCCTATTTCTTTTTAGGCACTCTCGGATATATACGAATGGTCTATATAATTTTCTGTCCAGGTGACCCTGGACTAGTCCGCACATTGCAGACTAGTCCGCATAGTGTCCATTTGTCCGGACTAGTCCGGTATGACCACGGACTAGTCCGGTATATCGAGTCCTTAACCCTTTAGGATGGTGCAGACCCCACTTATTCCTCCTCACATCTTCCCTCAAGCTCTCTCTCATCACTCAAGTGCTCCCAAGGCGATTTTGCGAGTCCTCCATCAAATCCCCTCAAATCTCCGCATGAATCGATCTACATTGCAAGGAGATCTAAGACACCGGACTAATCCGCTCCAACAACACTCCAAACCCCCTTGAATCAAAGGATTTGGTAATTTTTCTCACCGAACCCTAACTCTTCAATTTTCTTTGATGTTGCTCAAATAACATGACTTCTCTTGTAAATACATGCTTCTCTGTTTGTATTCCACCTGCACTACTTCACTTTTGCATCGAGAAACTCCACGATTTTTTAGCTAGGGTTTGAGCAGCCGCATACCGGACTAGTCCGTTATTGGTGTGGACAAGTCTGGTACTCCGGACTAGTCCGCACCTGAACAACGGACAAGTCCGATGGTTGCTGATTAAAACCCTAGCATACCTAGACTCAATGCCATCTCTTGCAACCAATTCTTATCTATGTCGTATATCTCCTCCTTGTCGGGATCATGACAACATCAAATCAGAACCTCTCCGACTTTGAAGCTGAGATGGATCAAGAGCTCTTGCCTCATGCAACGACAGGTCGCACGAAAAAGAGGCAAGATCGTGCTACTGAGCCTTCACCCACTCCACTTCGGGTGAGGCAAAAACTCCCGACTAAGAAACCATCTCTCAAGGGCAAAGATGTGGTTGGATCCAGCTCGACGGCTTCACGCCAAGCGAAGGGCAAAGGAAATCGGCTTGCCTCTGGTCCAATTGGTCCCTTGGAAATGACATCTCCATGACAAGGGAGTAGGAACTCCTCATAAGAGAGATTTAATGGCAAGGGCAGTGATGTGGCATGGAAATTCATAAAGATTGATGCTTACAGTAGTGGGAAAGTGGCTGGTGATCCGAGATTTTGGAGTCACTTCCACTCGGACTACTACAACACTGTTTACCTCAATATGAAGACTCCGGTGGTTCGTGAAAGTGCATCTAGGAATCCCTTGTGGGTTTTGGTTGATTTATGACAAGCAAATGAGATCCTAACCACTTTGTTGAGATGAGCATAGGTTCTAATGAGAAAATGAGCAAGGTGCCAAAAAGAAAGGAGAATGAGGAACAATACAGAAAAGAGCTCAAGAAACAAGTGTAGTAGATCATTGTATATGGTGTGTGTTAAGGAAACACACCCCAAGAGCTCAAGCAAAAATAATCTCACACATGGCACAAATTTATATAGGATCGGACTAGTCCAACTGACCCCAAACTAGTCCGATATCTTTCTGCACAAGATGGGACAAGTCCTCACAATGCGGATTTGTCCTCACAATCCAGTTTTTCACTGACCGGACTAGTCCGATATCACCATGGACTAGTCTGATATCTCCTTGACTAGAATCGGACTAGTCCTCCCCAGTTCGGAATAGTCCCCCAAACACTTCACAAGTTGCACAATATCGGACAAGTTTGATCATACACCAGACTAGTCCGATATCTTTCTGATGTCAATCGGACAAGTCCGATATTAGCACGGACTAGTCCAAAAACCCTTTGACCTAGATCGGACAAGTCCTCCAAGTGCGGACTTGTTCCCCAAATTCACTTAGGGTTTCACTTATCCAGACAAGTCCGATATTTATTGGACTAGTCCGAAGATTTCTAGAACCAAAATCGAACAAGTCCCCTCTCAGCCGGACAAGTCCGATATTTCGGGACACCTAGGGTTTGCTACACGCAGCACACCGAACTAGTCCGGTGTCCACCACGGACTAGTCCGATCTTTCTAAACCCTAACGGTAACATTTAGAAACCCCATATAAATAGGTGTGCACGACCCATCTTTCATCTCTCTCGACCCCTGCGCCGTCACACCTCCCAAGAGCCTAGAAAACACCTCTCTCCATGAAATTCAACGCAATAAAGATCAATCCTTTGAGGATACACTCTTGATCATTGGAGAGACACGGTTCATCACTAATTGAGCTCTTGGTGTGATTCCCTAACACACTCCTGTGGTTTTTCATTGGGATCTTAAGAGTGTATTTTTGGTGGTGTTCATATTGTAATCTTGGGGAGCCCTCAACGTGTGAGTAGGCCTCTTGAAATTGGTTATTTGCCCTTTGTGATTAGTGAAGAGGATTGGTCTCTATGGAGATCCGACGAGGATAGGGTTGGAGAAGACCCAGTCCTTTTGTGGACTCCTCAACGTGGATGTAGGTTGCCTCTGTGGGAACCGAACCACTGGATAAATTGCCTGTGTACTTACTTTGCGCACATTGTTCTTATTCTTCATATCAATCTAGGGTTTCAATCAATCTTGTTCACTTTACATTGAAACATTGAATATAAGATTAACTTGTGGTACATCCTAGTTCATATTAGTGTGACACTTCAATTACAAGTATACTTCCGCTGCATACATCCTAGGATCAAGATAATCGATCAAATTTAATCAACCTAGTCGGTACACACCGGAATAGTCCGCACTCTACCAGACTAGTCTGATATCTTGAGATTTGATGTGGTTGTTAAGTGTTGCAGGTTCTGACAAAAATCAAAAAGGCCTATTCACCCCCCTCTAGGCCACATTCAATTGGTATCAGAGCAGGTTTCTTCAAAAGGAGACTAATCGCTCAAAGAGATCATGTCGGACATGAAGGGCGTACAAAAGAGCATCAACCAAGAGAAGGTTGAAGAAGAAAAGAACAAAAAAATGGAGAGGCTCCTCGAGGCCATTCAAGACTTCTAGGATGACGATGAGGAGACGCTGGAACTAAAGGCGCTCCTACGGAAGAAAACCCTCTCCAAGGGAAACGTGAAGATCGAAGATGAGAAGAAGAAGAAGAAGAAGGGGAGTAGTCACACCGACTACTCTCGATATCCTTTTAATTATGGTCACCTAAACTCTACAACAATCATTATCTATCTATTCCACTTGGAAAAGCCACACACTTTGACGGCAATGACTACTCAATGTGGAGGCAAAACATGAAAATGCATTTGATTTCTCTCAATCCAAGTTTGTGGCACATAGTATGCAGAGGAATAGATATCTCAGATGATGATGAGGAGCTCACACCTAGCCAAGAGCAAGCAATCCATCAAAATGCCCAAGCTGCTGTAGTCATCACCTCATTAATCGGTCGGGATGAATTCACAAAGGTGGAATGACTCTAGATCACAAAGAATATATGGGATACGTTGCAAACCGCACATGAAGGCGATCATCATGTGCGAGAAGCGAAGATCGAGATGATTGAAGGCGAGTTGGGAAGATTCGCCATTGAAGAAGACGAGTCACCACAAGATATGTACAACCGACTAAAGACGCTCATCAACAAGGTGCGAGCATACGGAAGCAAGAAGTGGAACGACCACGAGGTGGTGAAGCTCATTCTTAGAGCATTCATGCCTCACAATGTCACCTTGTGCTCGATGATACGAGAAAGCCCCGGGTACAAGAAGATGACCTCGAATGAGTTACTTGGGAAAAATCATCAACTTTGAGATGATGGAAAAGCAACCAAGCATTTTAAGAAGATTGCCGATCTCACCTCGGCAAAGAAGAAAGGGGTTGCTTTGAAGTCCACTCTCAAGCCCGTGTCTAAAGAGGCTAAAAACAGTGACGATGAGAGCAGCGACTTGGATGAAGATGACATGATACTATCCATGAAGGAATTCAAAAGAATGATGAAGAAAAGACAAGGGGCAAAATCAAGTGAAGGGAAGTACATAGAAAAATCAAGATCAAGGTTAAGGCGGTCATGCTATAACTGTGGTGAGTATAGCCACTTTATAGTTGATTGCCCATACGAAGAGAACAAGAAGAAGACCAAGGAAACGAAGCATCAACCCAAGAAATTCTTGAAGAAGAAGAAGCAAGTTGAACAAGCGCATCTAGGGAAAGAGTGGAACTCAAATGATGAGGCTTCAGCCAAAGAAGAAGAAGAGATGGCTAGCATAGCCATCCAGAAGACATCCAAACAGTCCACTCTCTTCCCTACTCTCAACGCATGGAAGGGGAACGACACTTGCCTCATGGCAAAGGAAGGAAAACGAAAGGTAAAAACAAAATCCCCTTTCTTACATTCCTATTCTTGCGATAGTGAAATTGCAAGTGATAATGAAGATATGTTCATCGGCTTGGACAAGAAAACAGCTGCATAAATGAAATTTTTACTTGATCAACTTGTTGAGAAGGAGAAGTTGATAAATCGTCAAGAAGACATGATTATCTCCCAAAAGGAGGATTACATTGAACTTGGCAAGCTTCTAGAACTTGAAAAGGGGCGAAGCAAGTCACTAGAGCTTGAGTTAGCTTCAAGCAACGAAGCATGCTTGGAGCTAAGCGACTCAAATGCTACAATCGAGGACGAACTTGCTAACCTAATCAAGGTTAACAAGATCCTTGAGGTACAAGTTGAGTCACTCATGCAAAGTGACCCTTCATTCTCTTGAAGCTCACCTTCTCAACCCCTCAAAACTGAAACTGCTTCTACTTGTGCATGTGGTAAAGTTGACACCAGCTTGAAAGACAAGTCAACCTCTACCAAGGACAAGCATCTTTCAAAAAAGGGCATATTTGACAAGGAGAAGATCAAATATGCACGTAGTGCATACTTGGTCACAAAATCTCCAAATGTCAAATATGGCATTGGTTACTCTTATGGTGAAAAGCAACATACTAGAAGCCATAAGTGTAACAAGGAGAGCATTGACTTTGTAAAGGGAAGACCCTCTCAAACTAGAAAGTCCAAAGTTAACACATCCAACACATATGATCACCGGACTAGTCCGGCCAGGACACGGACAAGTCCGGTCCTCCGGACAAGTCCGATCTCCCAGACTAATCCTGTATATAAACAACAACTGTTGCTTTTCAGAACCTTTTGATGCATCTTATGTTTTAATGACAAGTAACTCTGGTAAGATTTATGCTCATTATGTTGGGCCACGCCATGGGAACACCAAGTCTCATGTGTGGATGCCTAAATCCCTTGTGACCAACCTAAAAGGACCTAAGCAAGCTTGGGTACCTAAAACCAAGGCATGATTTGTTTTTGTAGGGCTATTCCTCCGGTGGATCTAAATGGGTGCTAGACAGTGGTTGCACAAACCATATGAGCGGAGAAAGAATGATGTTCGTTGAGTAAGAAGAGAATGAGGATCCAAGCGAGGGCATCTATTTTGGAGACAATGGTCAAGGAAAGGTGCTCGCTACCGGTAAAATTGCCATATCATCTAAATACACTCTTTCTCATGTATTACATGTTGATTACTTAGATTATAACCTGCTGTCCATATCTCAATTATGTGGCAAAGGTTATAATTGCTTGTTCACTATGTGGGTGTGACGGCCTCTAGAAGGAGTAATGGTTCCATTGCATTCAAGGGCATGTTAAAGGGAAAGCTTTACCTTGTTGACTTCAACAATTATAAAGCCGAACTTGACACATGCTTGATTGCAAAGACCAACATGGGTTGGCTGTGGCATAGATGGCTAGCACATGTTGGTATGAGGAATCTTCAAAAACTCCTCAAGAGCGATCACATTCAAGGTTTGAAAGATGTTGTTTTTGAGAAAGACATGACTTGTAGCGCGTGCCAATCCGGGAAGCAAGTTGGAGCACCTCATCCCGCTAAGAACATCATGACTACAACAAGACCGCTCGAGCTACTCCACATGGACTTATTCGGTCCAATTGCTTACATAAGCATCGGCGGTAACAAATATGGCTTAGCAGTTGTTGATGATTTTTCTCGCTTCACTTGGGTTTTCTTTTTACATGATAAGTCAGAAACACCAAGAACACTAAAGAAGTTCTTCAAGCATGCTCAAAATGAGTTTTCATCGACGATCAGAAATATTCAAAGCGACAATGGCACGGAGTTCAAGAACACACAAGTTGAGGAGTACCTAGATGAAGAAGGCATAAAGCATGAGTTTTCAGCACCTTACTCCCCTCAACAAAATGGAGTTTCCGAAAGGAAGAACCGAACCCTCATAGAGATAGCGAGAACAATGCTCGATGAGTACAAGACCTCGGATCGATTTTGGTCAGAAGCGGTGGACACCGCTTGCCACGCCATAAATCGACTTTATCTTCATCGACTACTCAAGAAGACATCCTATGAGCTACTCACCGGTAACAAGCCTAATATTTTGTATTTTTGAGTTTTCGGTTCCAAATGCTACATCTTGAACAAGAAGCCTAAGACTTCAATGTTCGCTTTGAAGTCCGATGAAGGTTTCTTGATTGGTTATGATTCAAACTCTTACGCCTATAGTGTCTTCAATAAGACCTCCGGACTTGTTGAAGTAGCACGTGACGTAGTGTTCGATGAAACTAGCGGCTCCGAGAAAGAGCAAGTTGATCCATGTGCACTAGATAGAGAAGAAGCTCCTTGTCAAGCATTGAGAAGAATGGCATTGGCTGAAGTTCGACCACAAGCACCACCTCTAAATATGCATGAGGAAAATGAACCACAACAGGAGGCCAATGATCAAGGGGGAGCTTCCATACAAGATCAACTCAAGAAGACGAAACTGATAAACAAGTAAATGAGGGCAACCATCTAGGGGGAGAATAAGATGACCATAAAGATTCAAGACAGCAAGTGCCACACCCAAGAGTACACCAATGCGTCCAAAGAGATCACCCAATCGACAACATCATTAGTGACATCCAAAAGGGAGTAACTACTAGATCTCGCATAGCTAATTTTTGTGAGCATTATTCATTTGTATCCTTTTTTGAACCACGCAGGGTTGAGGATGCATTGAAGGATCCGGATTGGGTAGTAGCCATTCTAGAACTCAACAACTTCAGACAGAACGAGGTGTGGGAACTAGACGAAAGACCCAAGTCCAACGTCGTCGACACCAAATGGTCTTCCGCAACGAGCAAGACGAACACGGGGTGGTGACAAGGAACAAGGAACGAGTTGTGGCCAAAGGGTATTCACAAGTCGAAGGTTTGGATTTTGATGAGACCTTTGCTCCCGTAGCTAGACATGAGTCTATTGGAATATTACTTGCATATGCTACTCACCATGATTTCAAGCTCTATCAAATGGATGTGAAAAGTGCCTTCCTCAACGGACCAATCAAGGAGGAGGTGTATGTGGAGCAACCCACCAGATTTGAAGATGAAGAGTTCCCCAACCACGTATTTAAACTGCGTAAGGCTCTCTACGGCCTCAAAAAAGCTCCTAGAGCTTGGTATGAGTGTCTTAGAGACTTCTTAATTGAAAATGGTTTTAAGATCGGTAAAGTAGATTATACATTGTTTACAGAGAACATAGACAATGATCTCTTTATTTCTCAGATTTATGTTGATGATATTATCTTTTGTTCAACTAACAAATCTTTTTGTGTGGAATTTAGTAAGATTATGACAGATAGGTTTTATATGTCTATGATGGGAGAGCTAAAGTACTTCTTGGGATTCAAAGTGAGGCAACAAAAGGAAGGGACGTTCATAAGCCAAACTAAGTACACTCAAGACATATTCAAGAAGTTTGGAATGGACAAGGAGAAGCCTATAAAGACTCCCATGGCAACGAACGGCCACTTGGATCTCAATGAAGATGGACCAAACTTCGGTCAAAACGTATATCGCTCCAAGATTGGATCTCTACTCTACTTATGTGCATCTAGGCCAGACATTATGTTGAGTGTTTGCTTGTGTGCAAGGTTTCAAGCCAACCCAAAAGAGTGTGATTTGACAGCCGTTAAGAGAATCTTGTGGTATTTACTTCATACACCCAACCTAGGCCTTTGGTACCTCCAAAAGTTCCAAACTCAATCTCAATGTTTACTCTGATACAGATTATGCAGGATGCAAAGTAGATAGAAAAAGTACCTCTGGTACATGCCAATTCCTAGGAAGATCTCTAGTTTCTTGGTCCTCCAAGAAACAAAACTCCATTGCATTATCCACGGCCGAAGCAGAGTATGTTGCAGCCGGGAGTTGTTGTGCACAACTCATTTGGATGCGACAAACTCTAAGGGATTACGGTTACAATATGAATCGTATTCCACTCCTTTGTGGTAACGAGAGTGCCATTAAAATTTCCCATAATCCCGTTGAGCACTCTAGGACCAAACACATAGACATCCGACATCACTTTTTGAGAGGCCATTCAGTGAAGGCAGATATAGCCATTTCACATGTCAATACCGAAAGGCAACTAGCAAATATATTCACCAAGCCACTTGATGAAAAACGCTTTTGCGAGCTCCGAAATGAACTAAATATCCTTGATGCTCGGAATGTGGCTTGAAATCTGTTATACCTGAATGGTATCCTCAAAATTCATTGATTGTGTTGTGAAAATCATCTCCCTCGTTTTTTTCGAAAAACTAGGTCAATTAATAGATCTTGGTGAATTATGGTCCTTGCTTGATTGTTGTATGCTTACTGATCATATTCATCAAGATTATTTGATTTTCTTTGCCTCCCTATATTATTAATAAGTATCTTCGAATATATACGAATGGGCTAAGCATTTCTTCCCTGGTGACCACAGACTAGTCTGTGGTTGCCCGGACTAGTCTGCCCGTGCATACTAGTCCGCAGAGTGATGGTTAGGCCGGACTAGTCCGCCAGACCACGGACTAGTCCGATATAGTCTCAGGAAAAGTTCAGACTAGTCCGATCATTTTCGGACAAGACCTATTTTTCGTGTTCATAACCCTAGCAGCCGCAAAACCCTAATCTTCCTCACCCCACACTTGTCTCAAGCTTTCCCTCTCCACGCTCGAGCTCCCCAAGGTGATTTCCATCACCCTCCATCAAAACTCCTCGGAGTTTGGTGGAAAACGACCTCCATTGCTCAAGGATTGAAGACCACGGACTTGTACGCTCCTTCAACCCCTACATCTCCGAGAATCGAGCAATTTCGGTAATTTTCCTCCCAAACCCTTGAAATTGCTATTTCCTTCGTCTGTGATCAACTAGCTTGATTCCTTCCACCCATATACATGCTTCCTTGAAGTATTACATTGACACTAAGCTAGTTGTGCATAAGGAATCACCATTTGTCTCATAGTTAGTGTTTTAGAGGTTGAACACTAGACTAGTCCGGTCAACCGGACTAGTCTGTGCCTGTACACCAGACTAGTCCGATTTTTCTGAACTCAACCCCAACTTCTTAATTCCTCAATGCAAATCCTTGTCATATATTCTGATCAATACCTTGTGAAATCCATTCTCAAGACAATGTCGAGCACCAATGAAGAAATCTCTGATTTCGAGGTTGAGATGGACCACGAAGCGGTGCTTCAGTCATCGACTGGCCTAAGCAAGAAGCGCCAAGAGCGCCCGTCTAAGCCAGCTACTTCTCCTCCCCAGGCTTGACGGAAAGTGATCACAAAGAAGCCTCCCTCCAAGGCTTCTACTGGAGGAGGCCCTAGCTCAGCAAGTATCCGTTAAGCCAATGGCAATGGCAAAGGGATTGCAATGGGGCCCGATTGGCCCCCTATAGTTGTCAGCTCCAAGGGAAGGGGCCCAGGATCCCGTTGAGGAAAGATTCAATGGCAAGGGCAGCGACACGGCTGCAAAGTTCTGAAATGTGGATTGTTATAGCCGTCCCAAGCAAGCTGCTGATGGGAGGTTTTGGAGTAACTTCCATGCAGACTTTTACAAGTTTGTATATCTTCCGATGAAGACCCCCGTGGTGCGCAACCAATGGATCGATTGGGCGCATTTTCAGAAGAAGGGCTGCTCACCTTTTGTTGAGGTGGTTGAGGTAGTCGAGAGGCATGGATTGAAGGACCTCTTCGCCTTCAGGAACAACTGGAATGATGAGGTCATCACGCAGTTTTATGCTACTTGACACTTTGCAAGCGATGAGGAAGAGCGGGTGACTTGGATGACTCATGGATCCAAGTACACCATCACTTATGAAGAGTTTGCAAGATTGCTACATCTTGACACCTCCAACAATGACAATGTGATAACTTCAGGAATCCCGACGATTTGCGACGGCCATGGCGGTCGCAAATAAGCCAAATGCCGTTGCAAATAAGCTATTTGCGACAACTTTCCTTATTTGCGATGGTTTTTGGCCGTCGCAAATTAGTCGTCGCAATTAAGCTTATTTGCGACGGCCGATGGGCCCCGCAACATTATTTGCGACGGCCGGGGCCGTATCAATTAAAGCTTATTTGCGATGGCCACGCTGTTGCATTAAGAGTCTCTATTTGCGACGGTCGGGTCGTCATAAATAAGTTCAGTGGCAGGGCCCATGTGTCCTCCTCTGGGACCCACGTCGCTATTTGCGACGGCCTAGCCATCGCAATTAAACCTTATTTGCGACGGCCTGGCCATCGCAAATAGCAGTGGCTTAATTGCGACGGCCAGTAACTTTATTTGCGACGGTACTGTATAAAAAGCCGTCGCAAATAAGGTTTTTTATTTTTTAAAAAAATAGAAAATACTTCCCGGCTCGATGGCCAGAATCACAGAACTGATACAATACACACAGTATATACACACACAAACATCATCACAATCACAAACTAATAAGTTCTGATACATCTCACGTCGTCATCAACAAAGCAAAAAAAAGGGATCACTCGCCCATCTGACCTCCGTAGCCACCTCCGAAGTCGAAGTCGTCGTCGCGCCTCGTTCCAGGCGGCGATAGCGACGGCGACGGCGTTTGTGCATCCATCGCGGATCTCTGCAATTAATGAAACTTAGAGTTAGAATATAAATGCATCAACATCTCTCTCCCTCCCTTCCTCTCCCTCTATCTTCATCTAGATCCCCCTCTCTTCCTCTCTCCTTTCATTTCTCTCTTTGTCTCTCACTCTATCTTTCTCTCTTACTCTATCTCTCTATTGCTATCCTTTTCCCTCTATCTTCCTCCCTCTATCTCCATCCACATCTCCCTCCGAGGGCTGGCACGCCGAGGGCTGGCTCATTGAAGGCGCCGCAGCCTCTGAGTCAGCTGGTGAGGAATACAACATTCAAATGATTCATAAGTATGTTTAATGTGAAATTGAATTTAAAGAATTTGTAAAAAACTAGTGACATTTACCTGTGACGGAGCTCTAGAGCTGGTCTGAACGTGCCCCAGCAGCTGAGAGCGTCTGCTGCCAGTCAACGAGGGCACCAACGAAAGCGTCCTCAAGTCTAGAGGGGTATAACCCCCTCGTCGGCGGCACCTTCTTACCCTTCTTTGACACCATCCTGTTGTAATTAGATAATTAGTAAATATGAAAATAAAATATATAAAATTCATGTTACTATCTTCAAGAAAACATTACTTCGATTTTCTGATGCAGTTGTCTGGGCACACATTGATTTTCTCATACTTCATACCGAGACCAGATATCTTGATCATTGACTGATACATATCTGGTGGCGCTTTGTGAGGTTGTGGAAGGATATCGCAGATCAATTTCATGAGATCATTGTAGCAGTTGATGGAAAAAAAGTACTTGGACTTAATTGCCATAAATCTGGTCAAGAAAGCAAGTACGGTCACAGCCGTGTGTTCTTGCAACGGCTCTTGTGATTTCTTCAGCTCCTCGAAGAACTTCTCTGTCTCATGTGTAAGAGGATCCTCCGCTTCCAGAGCTTCTAGCATCTCATCCATCCTATCAACCTCTGTTATATCATCATCCTCATCCACTTCGGCTATGACTCGAGAATTAGTCTCGCCGTGAAAGGTCCACACTTCATAATGTGGAGCAAAACCGTTTCGACATAAGTGAAACGAAAGCTCCAATCTTCTCAAAAACATGGTGTTCCGGCATTTTGTACATGGGCACCGCACCATATCTTCCAGCGGGCCGGCGGCCGGAGGGGCAGCGCTGCAGGGGTGGGACAGGCGGAGGCGGGGCAGTGAAGGCCCGCCGGCGGCCGGAGGGGCGGCGCTGTAGGGGCGGGGCAGGCGGCGGCGAGGTGGTGAAGGCGGGTCGGCGGCGTGAGGCGGCTCGGGGTCGGAGCGGCGTGCGGGGGGGGGGGGGGGGGGGGGGGGGGGGGGAGGGGGGGAGGCGGCAGGTCGGCGTCCGGAGTGGGGGCGGCGGCGGCCGAGGCGGGGCGGCTACGGCGGGCCGGCGGCGGGGGGCGGCTCGGGGTCGGGGCGGCGCGCGGGGTGAGGGCGCGGCTCGGGGTCGGGGCGGCGCCGCGGGGGCGGGGCGGCGGCAGGCCGGCGGCGGGGCAGCGACGGCGGGCCGGCGGCGGGGTCGCGGTAGTGCGGCTGGGGCGAGGCAGGCGGCTGTGGCGAATGAACCGTCGGGGTCGGAGGCGGCAGATAGAAGCACTTATTTGCGACAGCTTCCTTAATTGCGACGGTCGTGGACTGTGGCCGTTGCAATTTTATTTTCGACGATATTTTTTGGAGCCGTCGCAAATAAAGTCTTAATTGCGATGGTCTCCTTATTTGTGACAGCGCTAGGGTTGGCCCGTCGCAAATAAGTGGTTATTTGCGACGGCCCTAGGGTTGGCCGTCGCAATTAATAAGTTATTTGCGACGGCTTCTTTATTTGCGATGGCTGACGACAAGCCGTCGCAAATTACGCTATTTGCGACGGCTGGCCGTCGCAAATAATTGCAGACATCGCAAATGATCGTGTTTCCTATAGTGGATTATCCACAACATTGGTGTCATTGAGAAGGATAGGATAAAGTTTCTTTATAAACCCAACTCAAAGTTCAATCCTCCTTCCATGAAAAACATGAAGCCCTTCTTTTTGGTGTTGAATAGGGTTCTAAGGAAGACCATTGCCCCCAAGGATGGGGTGCATGAAGTGTGCAGGGATACCTCAGGACCTTGATGAAGGTCATTAGCAAAGATAGGAAGTTTGATGTATTTGAATATATTTGGAACGACATGGTGAACATCTCCTGCACACCGAACAGGTCCTGTGGCTACGCACCTTACCTCATGTTCATGATTGAGAAGGTCACAGGCATAGAGTTCGTCAAGGATGTGGAGCACCCCCCCTTGAGGCCCCAAAAGCCTCAACAGCCAAGCATTCAAGTTGCTCCATCTCCAGCTTCCAGCTTTGAGGCTCTAGTGAGAGCCAATGGAGATGCTAGGGCTGCTCCCGCCCCTAGGGACCCTCCTAAAAAGGGGTCCCCAAGTGGCATCTTGAAGTATCTATCAGCCATCTTCGCCTCTTGCAAAAAGGCCGAAGTAAAAGCCCACAAGATGAACAAGAGGATAAAGGCCGACATGAGATATGTCAAAGAGAATGTGAAGCAAATTTGCCAAAAGCTGGAGATCGAGCCCACTGGGTTTCCAGTCATTTTTGATGACTCAGATTCTGATTTCACTGAGCTCTGGCCCTTGACTCCCTCCGAGCTTGCCTATTTTGGCATTGGGGACCCGAGTGGTTCCGTTCCTCCTCCTCCTCCTCATCAGCAGTAGAATGAAGATGAAGACGATGAGAGGACCGACAGCGAGGCTTGAAGACCTTAGGTCCCTCCTCTCCTTTTTGGTGTCTTGATGCTAAAGGGGGAGAGATTGAGGGGGAGTCTTAGGAGTCTTAGGCTTTACTCTAGGCTGCGAGGAGAGCTATCTTTTTGTGTCTTTTGTCTATTTGTGGGTTGTAAGACTTATAATATGCTCTTTTGGTACTTTTGGTCCTGTGATGCATTGTAATTAAATGCTTATCAAGATATTGATGAAATCTGTGATTTTGCTATAACAATGACATATATGCTTGTTGTTGATGTGTTGATGTCACTTATGTCATTCTCATCATGATTATTGTTTCTATACACCTAAATCTACATCCCACCATAAAGAGTGCACAAATGGATCATGTATTCATTGCTTAATGTGTTTTCAACTCATATGTGCACACTTTATGAAAATCTCAACTTTTTATCATATTTTGTGAAATCTCAGTTGGTTGTCATCAATCACCAAAAAGGGGGAGATTGAAATTGCATCGAGGAATCCCTTGTGGGTTTTTGTTGATTTATGTCAATCAAATGAGATCCTAACCACTTTGTTGATATAAGCATAGGTTCTAATGATAAAATGAGCAAGGTGCCAAAAAGAAAGGAGAATGAGGAACAATACGGAAAAGAGCTGAAGAAACAAGTGTAGTAGATCATTGTGTATGGAGTGTGTTAAAGAAACACACCCCAAGAGCTCAAGCACAAATAATCTCACACGTTGCACAAATTTATACAATACCGGACTAGTCCGACTGACCCCGGACTAGTCCGATATCTTTCTGCACAGGATCGGACAAGTCCCCACAATGCGGACTTGTCCTCACAGTCTAGTTTTTCACTGACCGAACTAGTCCGATATCACCACGGACTAGTCCGATATCTCTCTTACGTTAACCAGACTAGCCCTCCCCAGTGCGGAATAGTCCCCCAAACACTTCACAAGTTGCACAAAATCGGACAAGTCCGATCACACATCGAACTAGTCTGATATCTTTCTGATGTAAATCGGACAAGTCCGATATTAGCATGGACTAGTCCAGTGTCCACCATGGACTAGTCCGATCTTTCTAAACCCTAACGGTAACTTTTGGAAACCTCATATAAATAGGTGTGCACGGCCCATCTTTCATCTCTCTCGACCCCTTGCGCCATCACACCTCCCAAGAGCCTAGAAATAACCCCTCTCCACGAAATCCAACGCAAGAAAGATCAATCCTTTGAAGATACACTCTTGATCATTGGAGAGACATGGTTCATCACTCATTGAGCGCTTAGTTTGATTCCCTAACACACTACTGTGGTTTTTCATTGTGATCTTAAGAGTGTGTTCTTGGTGGTGTTCATATTGTGTGTCGCCCGGAGCCGAAAATGAACCAAGCTAACGCATATGTGTGCCCAGGATGTTCAACACACATACACGAGTGCATTCACAAAAGATATATAGACAATTACCACAGCTCAAATTATTCAATAAGTACTTTTATTACACAATTCAAAATATTCTCGAATACAAGCTCTAATGAAGATTAATGACAAGTTTGACTAATGCAGTGGAAATACTCTAATTAAGCAAACTAAGCAAAAGGGATAGCACAGCTCCATGCAACACCACAGGCAAAGCTGACGGTAGACACGGCCTAGAACTCCACATTATCATCGTTAAACTCACAACCCTGACCTGCAACTGTTGGGGGGGATTGCAAGAGTGAGTACATTTCGTACTCAGCAAGTCTGGAAAGTATGACATGTGGCTAATTCAAATGATGAATGTAATAAAGGCTAAGTGCTGGAAAGTACAGTAAAACATTTGAAAAGCAATGTATCATGTTTATGTGAAGTAAACCCATCATAAACCATGTAACCATCATAATACCAGTCCATAATTCACCATTACCAATAACCATAATCAATGTCATAAACCATGATTCCATCCCATAACCATAACCATAACCATAATATCAACCATAAGCATTACCAAACCATAACCATCCCAAATCCCAAGTTCCCTCTAATCATGTAGGTCATCCAGGCGCTCGTAACCGGGAGCACGGCTATCATGATAGTTTTAATACCCTGGAGAGTTTATACCACTTTACCCACGTGTTCGTGATTTCATCACCTTTCGGTGACTAAGAACCTCCCTTATGCCCATGACCCGTCGGTCACGTTACACACTTCCGTTGGTGTGTGGCCAAGAGGTCACAAAATAGCCTTTACAAAGGGATTACTAGTCTATTCAAACCCCACTGAGGTTTCACCGGTGGCGATGTCTCCATCTGAGCACATCTTCAACCAAGGGCCCCCTCTTGAGCCATTCGGATCCCAGGGTAGTCTCGCCAATCATCAACAAACCCAATCCGACTACCCCTTCCCCGAGCATCCTTGATGGTCCAAATAGCACTAGCAAAGCCCTAATTAATCAGCTACGCCGCACCCATACATGGCCTCGTAGTGGCAGTGTAGTCCTGGCCTATTCTCGCATGAACCGGTCTTTAGATCTAAAGCAAGCAAACCACCATAACATCCAACCCATCCACATACCAGGCTTGCTTAGATCACCATTACCATACCGTATTGACCAGTTCACATCAACCAGAATATCATTAATACATAATTAAATTTGTAGTGTTGTTTTCCCATCCCAATTATTCAAGCGAAGCAAAAAGGTAAAAGCCCTTCCCGACTCTCTACCATAATTTCCAAGTGACAAGGGTGGTTTAACAAGTCTAGTAAACTTCCTACCATATGATTCCCATCAAATTGACACAAGCATGCAGTTTGCAAGCAAAACATTTATTTTAGAATATGATCAATATGCTTCAAGGACACTTGCCTTGTTCCGATGGCTAGGGTTGCTCAAGCGCATTGAAGTCTTGATTCTGGAAATCCTCATACACGACCTCTTGAGCACTTCTCTCTACTCGTGATCACACATACAAGAAAACATATACAAATCAACATGATGCACACACATTAATCAACATGTGATGATATGCATGCATGCAAAGTACAATAATTGATTAACTACGGTTTTTTATTAATTAGATGCAACTACTTCATACGTGTTCATACGAGTTTAAGGGTTTTAATCGAGAATTAATGTTGCTGAATATAAAAAGACTATGCAACTAAAATCAATTTATGTCTATTAGATCTAATGCGTCGCTAAAATTCGCACCAAAAAACAAACCCTACCATAGATGCGACGGCTTCGAAGATCGCGAGGGCGAAGGCGACGCGTAGACGAAGCGGATGGCGCAACAGTCCTCCGGCAACACGACGACGGCGACGATGATCTCTGGCGGACGACAGCACCCTCCTCTTTTTCTTCCTCTTCCTCAATCTTTTTCTCTCTTTTTCTTCCTGGCAGCACCTCTGTTCCTCTCCCTTTTTTATCTACGGCGGCTAGGGTTTTTTTTTACCTCTGGCTGTGGCGCTTCTGGTGAAAACCCACGGAGTCCTCGGGGCTTTATATAGCCGGTGCGGGCGGCACCGTGGCCGACTCGGCCTGGGTGGCGCGCGGCGCGCGGGATCGGGCGTGGGCGCGTCGGCGCGCTGCAGCGTGGGGCTGGGCTGGCGCGCTGGTGGCGCGGGGTCGCGCTGGGAGCGGGGTCGGTCGGGCGGCTAGGGCAGGAGCGGGCAGGCGCGCTAGCGCGCGGTGCGGTCGGCGCGCGAGTCCGCGGGGCCAGGACGTCGTGTGGTGGGGCCAGCGAGGCGCGCGCGGGAGGCCGGGGCCCGGGTGGCGCGTGCGGGAGGCGCGGGAGCGGGGCCAGGGCGCGCTGGTTGGGCCTGGCTTGGCCTAGCCGGCTGGGCTACCTTCCTTTTTTTCTTTCTCCTTTTTTTCTCTTTTTTTTTCATTATTTCTTTTCATTATGATTATTATTATTATTTTATATATTTTATTATATATATATATTATTTATATTTTTTTTATATTGTTAGTTATTAATTATTTCTCTTTTTATGTATATATATATATATATATCTTTTATTTTCCTATTATTTGTTACTCTTTTATTTTATTTTATTTAGTTATTTACTTAGTTAAAGATATATTTTTTTGTTTCTTTATGTTTGTTATTTATTAAATTATTCTTAGCAACTTATTGTTTCTTTCTTTCATAATAAATTTTCTTTTCTTTATTTCTTTCATTCCATATTCATTATGCCAATTTAATTTCTTTTAATGTACTTATTGTGGTAAATAAATTTCTTTTAGCTTATTTATTTTGGTAATAAGTTTTCAATACATGAGGATGAATGCAAAATGCAATATGAGATGCATATATTTTATATTTTTATTTGTAAAAACAATTTCCTCACATTATTAACTCTAAATTCCCTTTTAAATTTTTAATTTGCCGAAACTCGAAAATCAGGGTGTTACAATTCTACCCCCCTTAAAATGAATCTCGCCCTCGAGATTCGGATAGGTTGAAGAAGAGATTTGGAAATAAAAATTCTGAAATCCCTTTCATATTTAAATAAGCCAAGTTTGAAAATTTTGGGATGTTACAATCTACCCCCCTTAAAGGAATCTCGCCCTCGAGATTCGGACAGATTAAAGAAGATATGAGAAAATCCTTGATAACATCTTCACACTTCCATGTAGCTTCATCCGGGGTTATGAATCTTCTTGTAGTTCCAATTTTCTACGGAAGTAGAGACGGTAATGAAGATAGAAGGATTCCAAACCTATATGCATGCACCAAGGGATATGAAACTAAACAACTAGCTATACTAGCCTAGGTGGACATGGCAATGCTAAAGCATCCCAAAATCCTCTATTAAGCACACAAGCAAACAATATATATAGCAAACAGCACACCGAAGAAAAACACATCGATTCCTGAGTGCTCCTATGTGCTCTAAAGTGTCCCTTCTATCTAGGTTGCGTCCAACGGTCAACCTGGCTCTGATACCAATCTATGACACCCGGTTCTGAAAATGAACCAAGCTAACGCATATGTGTGCCCAGGATGTTCAACACACATACACGAGTGCATTCACAAAAGATATACAGACCATTACCACAACTCAAATTATTAAATAAGTACTTTTATTACAGAATTCAAAATATTCTCGAATACAAGCTCTAATGAAGATTAATGACAAGTTTGACTAATGCAGTAGAAATACTCTAATTAAGCAAACTAAGCAAATGGGATAGCGCAGCTCCATGCAACACCACAGGCAAAGATGACGGTAGACACGGCCTAGAACTCCACATTATCATCGTTAAACTCAGAACCCTGACCTGCAACTGTTGGGGGGGTTTGCAAGAGTGAGTACATGTCGTACTCAGCAAGTGTGGAAAGTATGACATGTGGCTGATTCAAATGACGAATGTAATAAAGGCTAAGTGCTGAAAAGTACAGTAAAACATTTGAAAAGCAATGTATCATGTTTATGTGAAGTAAACCCATCATAAACCATGTAACCATTATAATACCAGTCCATAATTAACCATTACCAATAACCATAATCAATGTCATAAACCATGATTCCATCCCATAACCATAACCATAACCATCCCAAATCCCAAGTTCCCTCTAATCATGTAGGTCATCCAAGAGCTCGTAACCGGGGGCATGGCTATCATGATAGTTTTAATACTCTACAGAGTTTGTACCACTTTACCCACGTGTTTGTGATTTCATCACCTTTCGGTGACTAAGAACCTCCCTTATGCCCATGACCCGTCGATCAACTTACACACTTCCATTGGTGTGTGGCCAAGAGATCACAAAATAGCCTTTACAAAGGGATTACTAGTCTATTCAGACCCCACTGAGGTTTCACAGGTGGCGATGTCTCCAACTGAGCACATCTTGAACCAAGGGCCCCCTCTTGAGCCATTCGGATCACAGGGTAGTCCCACCAATCATCAACAAACCCAATCTGACTACCCCTTCCCCGAGCATCCTTGATGGTCCAAATAGCGCTGGCAAAGCCCTAATGAATCAGCTACGCCGCACCCATACTTGGCCTCTGTAAGGATCGAAACGCCCAAGAGGAGGGGGGTGAATTGGGCTTTCTTTCAAATTTTAAGGTAACTAAAAACTAACGACTTAAAGCCCAATTCCCTATGCGATTAATCTATGCAATCAACATAAATTTTAGTTGTGGAATGAAGATTGCATAAATGTAAAAAGGAGGGACAGGGATGCAAACGCTCAAAGGACACGGAGACACGGAGTTTATCCCGTGGTTCGGAAAGATCACAAGGATCTTCCTACGTCCACATTGTGGCACCCACCGAAGGGTTTTGCCACTCCCAAGTCACCGAGACAAGGGGGTCTTCACTATTCTTCTCCGTTCGCCATCTCTGGCAAGGTGGAGCTCAAGCCTTGTACAATCCTTGATCTTCCGGGCTTCCACACACACCTTGGCAAGCTCCAGAAGGATCTCTTCAACCTCTCACTAGTCTAGAGACTCCAATCACAGAGAATGGATGCACACAAGCTTTTCTCTAGCTAGATCTAGCCTATACAAATGATCTAATGGGTGTAGAAGTGTAAGCTCTTGATCTTGAGTGCTCTTGAATTTGTTGTTAGCTTCTGAGTGTCAAGCCTTCTCGTAATGACTCGTTTTGGGGGTATTTAAAGCCAACCTCCCCGAAATAGCCGTTTGAAAAGTAGGCTGACAGAACTTTATTGTACACATCGGATGATCTGATGTCTCCCTCTTTGTTATCATCGGTCTAATTAAGCTGGCTGACGTCATGGTGTCAGATATGACCGTTGTTAGACCGATGTAGCTTCATCTTCATCGTCGGATGATCCGGTGGCTCTTCCTCCAGAGTTGACTCAACCTTAATGCTTACTGGAGTAATCAACCGATGTTTATACTTTTGTACATCGGATGATCCGGTGCTTCACTTGGTCCAATGATGTTGCAAACTGTACTTATGGACCGATGTAGCTGAGCCACACATCGGATGATCCGGTGAGTGCTTTGCTCTGAGGTCTTCTTCTTCTGTTGACACAACTCGACCGATGTAGTCATCTCTGAGATCATCAGATGATCTGGTGGGTTCATCTTGTTGACTTCGAGTTGTTTTGAGTTGTTCTTTTGGAATTTGAACATGGGACCTCTTTGACACTTGTTTGAATTGTTTTTCTGATAATCTTCAAGCATTGAATGATGTCAATTTAGAGCTTTCACTCCTTGTCTTCATGTGATTGATTTGAACTTAAGGTTGATTTTATATGGGTCTCCAATGTCATTTTGATTTCATTTGATTGAGTGATTATTGGGACCTTGCATTCACAAATTCATTAGTAAAATCGAATGGTTGTCATTAATCACCGAAACCGTACCTCATGGGGCCTAGATGCTTTCAATCTCCCCCTTTTTGGTGATTGATGACAACACAATAATTTAAAGCGCAATAGTAATGAATTTGATGGTACAATACTCAAATAGATATGCAATGAATACAAGATAAGACACATTGAGCTTGTAGAAATCAAATGAAATGGCGCAAAAAGCTTAATCGATTAATAACATAGGCAAATGTCACAAGTGGAAAAGTGCTTAATTGATATTACAAAAGTACTCAAGCACACAAGAATACAAAGAATATAGATAGAAATATAAACTCCCCCTAAGACTGAGATACTACTCCCCCTGACTCCTCTACCTCTTCTCCCCCTTTGGCATCAAGACACCAAAAAGGGATCCGAGAGCCTACTGACCCTGAGAGCTAGGCGCGATGACGAACTGGTCACCGTCGCTGTCGTCGGAGCTGGAGTTGCCGGTCTTAGCCGCTGGAGCGGAGGGAGTTGGGGGGTCCGATGTCGATGCTGGAGAGGAGGTAGCAGGTACAGGAGGCGCCGGTGGAGCTGGAGCTGGAGGAAGCTGAGCACTGACCACAGATACCGGCGTCTGCTGGAACAGAGTCATCGCCGGCAGAGGAGAGTGGATCGGTGCGCTGGGTGCCAGAAGAGGTGACATGCTGATAGAGGGAATCAGTGTAGCAGGCACTTGAGCTGCACCTGGAGCCAGTCCTAGTCCAGGCTGCTGAGGTGGAAGGGCGATCCCGGTCTGATTGTAGAGGTTGGTGATCAACCCCAGGATCCCCATCATAGCCTGCTGAGTCTGCTGCTGCTGGTCGAGGGTACGGCGGTGCATCTGATCGACCAAGTTGGTGAACCGATCCGTATCCTCTCGCCTCTGTCGGGCGATCTCTAGCTGTAGCTCCTGCTGCTACCTCTGAAGCTGTGCAAGGTGAGCAGCCTGCTCTGCTCTGGCCTGCTCAACCGCTAGCCTATCCTGGCGCTGCTGCTCTATCATCTACTGAAGAAGTGACGACAGCTCTGACGGCTGTGACACCTGCGCCTCGGACACAGGAGGTGGTGTTGGTGGTGGAGCAGCTGAACCTCCTGCCTCTGCATCGTGTTGCCTCAGTGAGGGAGGAGGAGGAGGGAAGTACTCCTCGACACTGTCGTCTGTATTGCTCTCGGACCAGACGTGCTGGAGGTCTCCTCCCTGAGCTTCTACCTCTGCTAGTCGCTCATCCTCTTTCTCCAGATCCGACCAGTCCTCCTCGGAGAGCATCGCCCTGACCTAACGCTCAATAGGGCGGCCAAGGCGGCGGTCCCCTGGAGCTGGAGCTCGGTAGTGGCTGAATCGAGGGATACTGTCATCCGTGAGAAAGCTGTTTCGAACGGCGGTGCCGTCAGTAGCCACCATGTAGCACAGGTAGCTGATCTAGTGCCCATAGACGAGCTGCCTCATCATCCCCACTCCGTCTGTGATTACATCCTCCATCTCGCAAATGATGACATCCACTATGTCAAAGTCCATCCCGTTCATGATGTAGAACAGGATCGTCTGCTGGAGGCTGGTGAATCCCTCAAGATAGCCGGACCTCGGCAGGAGAGGGCGACGCAGGGTGAGGTGCACCGTGCGCGCTGCTGGAGTCAACAAGGCCTGTACTCTCGGCTGGTCTGGAGAGAAGGTGGGTTCAAACAGTGATCGGATCTCCTCCAGAGCAGGTGCCACTCCTCCAGTGAGCGGCCTCCTCGGCGGGTCTGCCTGACCGTAGACCCTCTCATGCACGCAGGTGTCGTGCAAGTCCACTCCAAGTAGCTGTTCCACAGTCTGCCTCGTCAGGTGATGATGCCGGCCCATGAACATAAAGTCAATCGATCTCCGGCCCTCTGAGACGTAGAGGGTAGCGTAGAACACGCGTACCCAATCCTCCACATAAGCACTCCTATCATATGATAGAAACTGTACCAGGCCCCTGTATCTCTCAAAGTATGGCCTGATCTCTGTCTCTGCGGCTACTGCAAGCTGATCCCAATCCATGTAGTTGTGTTGGAACAGATTGTGGCCTCAGCGTCTGTAAGTCTCGTAGAGAGACGCCTGCGACAACGTCCAGAATCTGCTATCCACCCGTGCCTCTCTGGGCTGCGGGTACCACTCCATCTGAGCTTCCGAAGCTGCTTTGCCTTCAGCTTCCTATAGTCCGTGAGCTGGACACCCTCACCGACACGAACAGTGGTGTCCAGCATGTAGACAGCTCTCTCGACCTCCCTGTCCTCACGAAGATCAGCGGCCGTCGGTCTTGGATGTGGAACGGCAGGGGAGTGTCCCCCACGGGTCTGGGCTGAACGCCAGTGGACGAGAGGCTCCTCTGGCTCTTCTTCAACTTCTGACTCATCGATCATGGGAGGCTGCCTCGGACGAGCCTCGCGGATCCTCAACGACCTTCCTTGGCCTCGCTCACGCTCCTCGGCGGCGCGAGCGGCCATCAATGCCTTCTTTTCCTCTTTGGACAGCTTCTGCTTCTTTGCGGCGGGCTCCGCGATGGCCTTTCCCTTGTTCTTCTTGTCGCGAGCCATTGCGATCGCAGAAGTGAGCTTTGACGGAGTCAGGAAAAGAAACGGCGATGAACAGTGTCACGACCGGAAACCTTAGCGGCGAAGTGGAGCGGTAGGGTTTATGGGTGGCAGCGACGGCGGCTTTGGTGGAGGTGGTGGTGCTGGTGAGACGGCGGGGGGTGGTGCGGGTGGAAACGGGCGGCCCGAGGGGACTGCAGCGGCGGCGCCTAGGGCGACGGCGGCGCGAGGGAGAGCGGCGCCGCCTAGGGGAACGGAGGCGCGGTCGGCGGCGGTGAGGGAGAGCGGCGGCGCCTTGGGGAACGGCGGCGCGGTCGGCGGCGGCGAGGGTGGAGGTAGCGGCGCGACGAGAGGAGGTGATGCGGCGTCGGGATCGGGAGAGGGAAGAAGGAGGCGTACGGCCGATTTAAATAGTGGGTCCCAAACCCTAGCCGAATTTTTAACACCGGATGGACCGATGTTAGACGGGATGTACATCGGTCGAATGCCACAGTAAGGATATTCAAAAATTGCTGTTGACATCGGATGGACCGACATTTAGGGTTTTGATCATCGGCCGAATGGCACAGTAAGGGTGTTCAAAAGAGGGATGTTGACACCGGATGGTCTGACGTGGGAGGAAGTAACATCAGTGGAATTGACCACAGCTCCAGAATAGAGAACACCGGATGGACCGATGTTTTTCAGAATGAACGCGTCGGATCATTTGAGATTCTGACTGAACTGGCCCTTGAAGATTGAACACCTATTGGTCCGATGAGGGATAGACCTAGGCATCGGATAATCCGATGACTACAGAACAAAAACATCCCATATATTTCCTTTGACCAAACAACCAAGCAAAGAGAAACACATGTCTTAGGACTTTCTGGGCAACCCCTTACCCCTCAAAAAGGCTAATATGCCAATAACTTGGCTAATCCTTAAAGCAAATGGAATACGGAGAAAAATAGGACGAAAATATCCAAATAAAATGTAAGGCCCATGCTTTGTGAGGTAGAGTATGAAGACTTCTATCTCTTTGAAGCATGTTCCTCTAGGCATTAACGCACCTAACATTTTGTTCCTTCCACCTTATATGAGTTCAGATATTGCATTTCAAACAAGTCTTTTTCTCATGAGGTGGGTTCCCCTTTGTTACAATCTACCGTATGCAATGCCAAACATTTTATAATGCAAGAAATAGTAAGTCTATATGGCAGGCATCATGCAAGACATAAAGTAAATCTATCTTGCCAAGTTTGAACCTTTCAAAGGCTTCTTCAGGGAGAGCTACTCTCCAAGCCTTGGGAAACCCAAAAGAACCACCATCCCAAGCTAACCCTTGCTCACCCCTATCCTTTGAGAGTTAGACAAGACCTATATGATATGCATTCTTACATGACGTTTGTTGCATTTAGCACATTTAATTCACTTATTAGCCTAGAAAAAGTTTTCTCATCAAGTGGTTTAGTGAAGATATCCGCCAATCGTTCTTCGGACCTAACACCTCTCAAAGAGATGTCTCCCTTAGCTTCATGGTCCCTTAAGAAATGATGGCGAATATCATTGTGCTTAGTGCGGGAGTGTCGAACGGGGTTTTTAGCTATCTTAACCGCACTTTCATTTTCACAAAGGAGAGGCACACAACCAAGTTTAATACCAAAGTCCAAAAGGGTTTGCTTCATATAAAGAATTTGCGCACAACATGCACCGGCCGCTATATACTCCGCTTCCGGCGTGGACAAGGCGACGGAGTTTTGCTTCTTGCTAGACCAAGATACTAGGGAACGCCCAAGCAAGTGGCACCCACCGGAGGTACTCTTGCGATCCACACGGCATCCGGCAAAGTCCGAATCCGAGTATCCCAAAAGGTGGAAGGTTGTACCTTTAGGGTACCACAAGCCCATACTAGGGGTATGCTTAAGATACCTAAGTATCCTAAAGACCGCCTTCTTATGCGATTCTTTAGGTGCCGCTTGAAAGCGAGCACATAATCATACACTAAACATGATATCGGGCCTAGATGCGGTAAGATAACGCAATGAACCAATCATAGAACGGTAGTGAGATTGGTCAATAGGTTTACCGTCCTTATCCGCGTCGAGATGGCAATTTGTTGCCATTGGAGTGCTTCTTGAGCTACAATTTCCCATCTCAAATTTATTCAAGAGGTCCTTGGTGTACTTCTCTTGATAGACGAAGGTTCCCTCTTGAAGTTGCTTGATTTGGAATCCAAGGAAGAAGTTGAGCTCACCAATCATTGACATCTCGAATTCCCTAGACATCATTTTGCCATACTCATGGCTAAAAGCTTCGTTAGTTGAACCAAAAATAATGTCATCAACATAAATTTGACAAATGAACAAATCTCCGTTGATGTCTTTGGTGAAGTGTGTGGTGTCCACCCTCCCGATCTTGAATCCTTGCATGATGAGGAAGTCCCGCGGTCGTTCATACCACGCCCTAGGTGCTTGCTTGAGCCCGTAGAGCGCCTTGTGCAACCTATACACATGATTAGGATTCCTCGGATCTTCAAACCCGGGAGGTTGTTCAACATAAACAAGCTTGTTAATGTAGCCATTAAGAAAGGCACTTTTCACATCCATTTGATAAAGTCTAATATTATGATGTGAAGCAAAAGCAAGGAGTATACGAATTGCCTCTAACCGGGCGACCGGAGCAAATGTCTCCCCAAAGTCTAGTCCTTCAACTTGCGAGAAACCTTTGGCCACAAGTCTTGCCTTGTTGCGGACCACAACACCATTCTCGTCTTGTTTGTTGCGGTACACCCACTTTGTTCCGATGACGTTCTTGTCCTTGGGTCGCTCCTCCAACACCCAAACTTCATTGCGGATGAAGTTGTTGAGTTCTTCTTGCATAGCCATTACCCAATCTGGATAATGGAGTGCTTCCTCAATGTGAGTGGGTTCTACACACGAAACAAACGAGTAGTGCTCACAAAATGAAGCGAAATGGCGAGAACGTGTACTTACACCCCTTGATGGACTACCGATGATTTGGTCCATCGGGTGCGCCTTGGAGATGCGTCCATGCCTCATAAGTGGTTGTGAAGCACTTGGCGGTGGTGGAGTGTGTTGCTCCTCTTGTGGTTGGACTTGATCTTGGACTTCTTCTTCATCTTGATGTTGTATGGCTTGTGAGTCTTGAGATGGCAATGGATCATCCTTGTCTAGTTCGTCGACTTGAGGCGCCATGGAGGTGTTGTTGTTGGAACTTGAAGCTCCCCCTTGATCATGGCCCTCCTCAACTTCCGGCTTGATGTCTCCAATGGTCATGTTCTTCATGGCTTCTCGTAGAGGCTCATCATCTATTTCATCGTGACCAAAACTCTCCTCTTGGGAGCCATTAGTCTCATCAAACTCAACATCACAACTTTTTTCAACTAAACCGGTGGTTTGGTTGAATACTCGATATGCTTTTGAGTTTGATGCATAGCCAAGAAAAATACCAACATCGCATCTTCTTTCAAACTTACCGAGCCTTTTCTTGCGGTAGATGTAGCACTTGCACCCAAAGACTCGAAAGTAAGAGATGTTGGGCTTTCTCCCAATGAGAAGCTCGTACGGGGTCTTTTGAAGTAGTTGGTGAAGATAGACCCTATTTGCGGCATGGCACGCCGTGTTGATTGCTTCGGCCCAAAACTTCTTCGACGTGCCGTAGTCATCAAGCATTGCTCTTGCAAGAGTGATGAGAGTCTTGTTCTCCCTCTCAATGACACCATTTTGTTGAGGGGTGTATGTGGCCGAAAATTCATGCTTCACGCCTTCACGGTCACACCATTCCCCAATGTTGTAGTTCTTGAATTCGGTGCCATTGTCGCTCCGGACCTTGATAATGGGAAGTTGGAATTCCCTTTGAGCGCGGTTGGCGAAGGTCCTGAACAATTCCGGAGTTTCACTCTTGTCACCTAAAAATAGAGTCCAAGCATAGCGAGAGTAGTCATCAACTATAACAAGACAATAGAGGTTACCACCAAGACTTTGGTATGTGGACGGTCTGAAGAGGTCCATGTGGAGTAGCTCAAGTGGCTTGGAGGTTGACACAATTGTCTTCATTGGGTGGTGTGAAGCAACTTGCTTCCCGGCTTGACAAGGGCTACAAAGCTTGTTCTTCTCAAACGTCACATCCTTCACGCCGGACACCATCCCAAGCTTGAATGACTTCTAGAGTTTGCTCATCCCAATGTGTGCTATGCGTCGGTTCCATAGCCAACCCAAGCTTGTCTTAGTGAAAAGACAAGTGGTTAAGCTAGCATTCTTGTTGGAGAAGTCTACTAGGTAGAGATGTCCATGACGAAATCCTTTGAAGATTAGCTCTTTGCTTGCCTCACCACTCACAACAACATCATTCTTGCTAAATGTGCATGTTAGTCCAAGATCACATAGTTGTGCAATAGAAAGTAAATTAAAGCTAAGTGACTTAACATACAACACATTTGAAATGGATAAATCATTTGAAATAGCAATTTTACCTAACCCTATTACTTTACCCTTAGAGTTATCACCAAAGGTGACTTGTTCATGATTACCGGGGTTTTCTATGGTGGTGAACATACCATCATTGCCGGTCATGTGTTGAGTGCACCCGCTATCGAGTACCCAATGCTTTCTTCCGGCTTTGTAGTTCACCTACACACATGAAGTTAATTTTTATCTTTAGGCACCCAAGCCAACATAGGTCCTTGTATGTGTGATACAAGTGTCTTTGGGACCCAAAGTTGCTTGGGGAGCTTCCTCTTCATGTTCTTCATGTCTTTGCTGATGAACATAGCCTTCACCTTGCCATGTACTTTACTAAGAAGATAATAGCGCTCATTGAAAGTAGATTTGTAGTTAGTAGGCAATTTGGGCGAAGGTCGGTTAGGAAGAGGACACTCCCTTGTGTAGTGACCGGTGACCTCACAATGTCGGCAATATGAACCAACTTCCTTGATGAAGCTTGTTCTAAGCTCTGGTGAGGGCACCTTTCCATTGTTAGGCACCGGGAAGGATCCTAGTCCTCTCTTGTTGAAGGCTTTTGCTTGTTGGAAGAGGATTTCCTTGTGCTTGACTTCACCTTTTGAAAGTCTAGCCACACTAGTGCGGAGACTCTCAATTTCTTCCAACAAGTCCTTCTCCCTAGCATTAGGTTTCAAAGGCAAAGACTTGTTCAAGGCATTAGTGACATGAGAAGTTGTAACGGATATCCTATCATCAAGGGTTTGTTTCTTTGCATTTTTCAACTCTTGATCAAGCACGTCATGAGCAATGTTAAGTGTTTGATATTCTTGTGTTAGCTTGTTGTGCTCTTCCAAGAGAGTTTGGTGTGCTATGTTAAGCTCATCATTATCTAACTTGATTTTAGCATTTTCTTCCTAAATTTGCTTGACATGAGATTTGAGCGTGTCATGCTCTTTGAGTATGCTTTCATACTTGTCAAGCAAATCATGGTTAGCACTCTCAAGCCTAGCACGAGTTTCTTCAAGAGTTTTAACCTTACTCTTTTCTCTCTTAATGATAGCATGATATTCATTTATCAATGAAGTTAAATCATCGGGGGAAAGCTCATCATCACTAGAGTCGTCACATACCTTGGTGTTACCTTTAGCCATGAGGCACATGGGCGGTGGATGAAGAGGTGAGTCATCATTGTTGGCAATGGCGAGGCCGGCCAAGCTTTCTTCCTCTACTTCACTCTCTTCATCACTTGTTTCTTCGTCGGTGACCCATTCATTTGCCCCACACATGAACACCTTTTGTGGGCCATTTCTCTTCTTTGGGAAGAGTCTTGCCTTCTTGCCCTTGTCTTGTTTCTTCTTCCCAAAGGCTCTTGGTTTGGGTTTGACCTCTTCTTCATCATCATCACTTTCTTCAAGCTTGCGATGCTTGCCCTTGTAGTTCTCTCTCCTTTTGTCCGGTTTTGGACAATCATAGGAGATGTGGCCTTGATCGCCACAATTGTAGCAAGTATTGCGATCGTCTCTTCTTGGTAGAAATGCTTTCTTCTTGGGATCATAGGTGTATCCCTTCTTGGTGATCTTGGAGTTCAAGCGTGAGAACTTTCTCATCATCAAAGCAAGCTCATCATCATCATCTTCGCTTGATATCTGCTCTTCTTCACTTGAGCTAGGCTCAACCACCTTCTTCTTCTTGAAGCTTGCTTTCTTGGTGGAGGCCTTTAGAGCAATTGTTCTTGAGGATGATTGCTCCATCATCCCAAGTACACTCATCTCATGAGCGTGTATCTCTCCAATGAGCTCTAAAACCTCAATGTGGTCAAGTGACTCCTTTTGGAGCATGGAGTTGATGATGTTGTACTTTGGCTTGGAAAGAAGCATGAGGATCTTACGGTTGATGAGTCCCTTGCCAAGAGACGCAATGTCAAGAGAATTAATCTCCTCAATAAGAACATTTAAGCATGAAAACATTTCATTAACATTTTCATGAGGAAGCATCTTAAATTCATCATATTTTGCTTTAAGCATGTGATATTTAGGTTCCTTTACACGAGATGAACCCTCATGAATTTCTATCAAGCAAGCCCAAATTTCACAAGCCTTTTCCTTACTAGCAATCCTAGAAAAGACATCTTGACTTATGCACTCATAGATTGCATTCCTAGCCTTAGCATCCCAATTAATTTGATCACCAACATAATTATGTTCTCCAAACCCCGCATGAGTCGCTTCCCATACATCGGGAGCAATAGCCTCTAGGTAAGCGCGCATGCGTGCTTTCCAATAGGCAAAGTTCTTGCCCTCGATGATAGGAACCGAACCCCCAACCTTGGCCATTTTCGCTCTCTAGTGGTGAAGCTAGAATGATCCTATGAGCAACCTTGCTCTGATACCAATGGTAAGGATCGAAACGCCCAAGAGGGGGGGGTGAATTGGGCTTTCTTTCAAATTTTAAGGTAATTAAAAACTAATGACTTAAAGCCCAATTCCTTATGCGATTAATCTATGCAATCAACGTAAATTTTAGTTGCGGAATGAAGATTGCATAAATGTAAAAAGGAGGGAGAGGGATGCAAACGCTCAATGGACACAGAGACACGGAGTTTATCCCGTGGTTCGGCAAGATCACAAGGATCTTCCTACGTCCACGTTGTGGCACCCACCGAAGGGTTTTGCCACTCCCAAGTCACCGAGACAAGGGGGTCTTCACTATTCTTCTCCGTTCGCCATCTCCGGAAAGGTGGAGCTCAAGCCTTGTACAATCCTTGATCTTCCGGGCTTCCACACACACCTTGGCAAGCTCCGGAAGGATCTCTTCAACCTCTCACTAGTCTAGAGACTCCAATCACAGAGAATGGACGCACACAAACTTTTCTCTAGCTAGATCTAGCCTATACAAATGATCTAATGGGTGTAGAAGTGTAAGCTCTTGATCTTGAGTGCTCTTGGATGTGTTGTTAGCTTCTGAGTGTCAAGCCTTCTCGTAATGACTGGTTTTGGGGGTATTTAAAGCCAACCTCCCCGAAATAGCCGTTGGAAAAGTAGGCTGACAGAACTTTATTGTACACATCGAATGATCCGATGTCTCCCCCTTTGTTATCATCGGTCTAATTAAGCTGGCTGATGTCATGGTGTCAGATATGACCGTTGTTAGACCGATGTAGCTTCATCTTCATCGTCGAATGATCCGGTGGCTCTTCCTCCAGAGTTGGCTCAACCTTAATGCTTACTGGAGTAATCAACTGATGTTTATACTTCTGTACATTGGATGATCCGGTGCTTCACTTGGTACAATGATGTTGCAAACTGTACTGATGGACCGATGTAGCTGAGCCACACATCGGATGATCTGGTGAGTGCTTTGCTCTGATGTCTTCTTCTTCTGTTGACACAACTCGACTGATGTAGTCATCTCTGAGATCATCGGATGATCTGGTGGGTTCATCTAGTTGACTTCGAGTTGTTTTGAGTTGTTATTTTGGAATTTGAACATGGGACCACTTTGACACTTGTTTGAATTGTTGTTCTGATAATCTTCAAGCATTGAATGATGTCAATTTAGAGCTTTCACTCCTTGTCTTCATGTGATTGATTTGAACTTAAGGTTGATTTTATATGGGTCTCCAATCTCATTTTGATTTCATTTGATTGAGTGATTATTGGGACCTTGCATTCACAAATTCATTAGTAAAATCGAATGGTTGTCATTAATCACCGAAACTGTACCTCATGGGGCCTAGATGCTTTCAGCCTCGTGGTGGCACTGTAGTCCTGGCCTATTCTCGCATGAACCGGTCCTTAGATCTAAAGCAAGCAAACCACCATAACATCCAACCCATCCACATACCAGGCTTGCTTAGATCACCCATTACCATACCGTATTGACCAGTTCACATTAGCCAGAATATCATTAATACATAATTAAATTTGTAGTGTTGTTTTCTCATCCCAATGAATCAAGCAAAGCAAAGAGGTAAAAGCCCTTCCCGACTCTCTACCATAAATTCCAGGTGACAAGGGTGGTTTAACAAGTCTAGTAAACTTCCTACCATAGGATTCCCATCAAATTGACACAAGCATGCAGTTTGCAAACAACACATTTATTTTAGAATAGGATCAATATGCTTCAAGGACACTTGCCTTGTTCCGATGGATAGGGTTGCCCAAGCGCTTCGAAGTCTTGATTCTGGAAATCCTCGTACACGACCTCTTGAGCACTTCCCTCTACTCGTGATCACACATACAAGAAAACATATACAAATCAACATGATGCACACACATTAATCAACATGCGATGATATGCATGCATGCAAAGTACAATAATTGATTAACTACGGCTATTTATTAATTAGATACAACTAGTTCATACGTGTTCATACGAGTTTACGGGTTTTAATGGAGAATTAATGTTGCTAAAAATAAAAAGACTATGCAACTAAAATCAATTTACTTCTATTAGATCTAATACGTCGCTAAAATTCGCACCGAAAAACAAACCCTACCGTAGATGCGACGGCTTCGAAGATCGCGCGGGCGAAGGCGATGCGTAGACGAAGCGGATGGCGCAACGGTCCTCCGGCGGACGACAGCACCCTCCTCTTTTTCGTCCTCTTCCTCCCTCTTTTTCCTCTCTTTTTCTTCCTGGCGGCACCTCTGTTCCTCTCCCTTTTTTATCTATGGCGGCTAGGGTTTTTTTCCTCTGGCTGCGGCGCTTCTGGTGAAAACCCACGGATTCCTCGGGGCTTTATATAGCCGGTGTGGGCGGCACTGTGGCCGACTCGGCCTGGGCGGCGCGCAGCGCGCGGGGTCAGGCGGGGGCGCGTGGGCGCGCTGTAGCGTGGGGCCGTGCGGGCGTGCTGGTGGTGCGGGGTCGCGCTGGGAGCGGGGCCAATAGGGCAGCTCGGGTGGGAGCGGGCAGGAGCGCTAGCGCGCGGGGCCAGGGCGTTGCGCGGTGGGGCCAGCGGGGCAGCGGGGCGCGCGCGGGAGGCCGGGGCGCGGGCGGCGCGTGTAGGAGGCGCGGGAGCGGGGCCGGGGCGCGCTGGTTGGGCCTGGCTTGGCCTGGCCGGCAGGGCTGCCTTTTTTCTTTCTGCTTTTTTTCATTATTTCTTTTCATTATGATTATTATTATAATTGTTTTATATGTTTTATTATTTATTATATATATATTATTTATTTATATATATTTTTTAATATTGTTAATTATTATTTATTTCTCTTTTTATGTATATATATATTTATCTTTTATTTTCCTATTATTTGTTATTCTTTTATGTTATTTATTTAGTTATTTACTTAGTTAAAGTTATATTTTTTTCTTTCTTTATGTTTGTTATTTGTTAAATGATTCTTAGCAACTTATTGTTTCTTTCCTTCATAATAAATTTTCTTTTCTTTATTTATTTCATTCCATATTCATTATGCCAATTTAATTTCTTTTAATGTACTTACTCTGGTAAATAAATTTCTTTTAGCTTATTTTATTTGGTAATAAGTTTTCAATACATGAGGATGAATGCAAAATGCAATATGAGATGCATATATTTTATATTTTTATTTATAAAAACAATTTCCTCCCATTATTAACTCTAAATTCCCATTTAAATTTTTAATTTGCCGAAACTCGAAAATCAGGGTGTTACATATTGTAATCTTGTGAGTAGGCCCCTTGAATTTGGTTATTTGCCCTTTGTGATTAGTGAAGAGGATTGGCCTCCGTGGCGATCTGACGAGGGTAGGGTTGGAGAAAACCCGGTCCTTTTGTGGACTCCTCAACATGGATGTAGGTTGCCTCTGTGGGAACCGAACCACGGGATAAAGTACTTGTGTACTTACTTTGTGCACATCGTTCTTATTCTTCATATCAATCTAGGGTTTCATTCAATCTTGTTCTCTTTATGTTGAAACATTGAATATATGATTAACTTGTGGTACATCCTAGTTCATAGTAGTGTGACACTTCAATTACAAGTATGCTTCCGCCGCATACATCCTAGGATCAAGATAATCGATCAAATTTGATCAACCAAGTCGGTACACACCGGACTAGTCCGCACTCTACCGGACTAGTCCAATATCTCGAGATTTGATCTGGTTGTTAAGTGTTGCAGGTTTCGACAAAAATCAAAAAGGCCTATTCACCTCCCCCCCCCCTAGGCCACATTCAGTTCGCAGCCAATGGATTGACTGGAACCATTTTGAAAGGAAGAGTTGTGATGCTTTTGATGAGGTGGTAGAGGCTGCAGAGAGGCATGGTCTAAAGGACCTGTTTTCGTTTAGATACTACTGGAATGATGAAGTTATAGCTCAATTATTTTCCACCTGTTACTTTGCTAGCTCGGGTGAAGAAAGTATGACTTGGATGACACGTGGATCAAAATACACAATCACTTATGTTGAATTTGCCAGGCTGCTGCATCTTGAGGACACCGGTAATAATGAGATTGTGATCCTCAATGACAGTCTTCTAGAGAAGGACAAGATGGAGTTCTTCTATGACACTCGTCTCCATTACAATCCTCCCTCAACAAATGACATGAAGCCATTCTTTATTGTCCTAAATCGAGTGCTTCAAAAGACTATTGCTCCTAAAGATGGAGATGCAGGAAGTGTTCAAGGTTACTTGAGAACCTTGATGAAAGTCATTAGCAGGAGAAGGAAGTTTGATATCTTCAACTACATTTGGAATGATATAGCGAATAGCTCTTGCACTCCCAACCGCTCATGTGGCTGTGCGCCCTACATCATGTTTATGATACAAAAAGTCACAGGGATTGAGTTTATGAAGGATGTGGAGCACACTGCTTTAAGGCCTCAGAAGTCGCCTCAAGCTGCTCACCCAACTGCTCTACCACCTGCATCGAGTGAAGAGGCTCCTAGGAGAGCCCAAGGAGAGGCAAGACCTCCCTCTAGCTCAAGGGCCCTCCATCTCACAAAGGGTCCGCTAGTGAGATTATGAAATACTTGGCTACTATATTTGGTTATTGCTGCAAAACTGAGGTGAAGGTTCATAAGATGAAAAAGGCAAGAAAAGAGCAATTGAGATACATGAAGGACAATGTCAAATCAATATGCCAAAAATTGGAGATTGAGCCGGTTGGATCTCCAGCTATCTCTGAAGACTCTAACTCTAACTTTTCGAAGCTTCCACCTCTCTCTCCTTCCAAGCTTGCTTACTTTGGCCTTTGGGGCACAACAAGTGGTTCTTCTCATCCTCCTCCTTAGCCTCATGAAGAAGATGAAGAAAGGACCAACAACGCAGATGAAGGCGGCGATGACAAGTAGATCCCTCCTTCTCTTCCTTTTTGGTGCCTTGATGCCAAAGGGGGAGAGATTGAGGGGGAGTCTTAGGTCGTAGCATTAGTTTGAGAGAGAGAGTTCTATTCACCTTTTTTGTTTCTACTCATTCATGCTTTTAATCTTGTAAAACCTAAATTATGCTCTCATCATGCTTGTGGACATGTTTTGTGAAATGATGATTATGTCATACTATGATCAACGGTTTATGCTTTAAAACTGCTATGTGTGCTTGTTATCCTTGATGATGTTATGATTATGCTCCTTATCTCATTCACATCAATATTATTGCTCACACACATAGTTTTTGCACCCCACCATAAAGAGTGTACATATGTATTAATTCTACATTGAGTATTTTGCTCAAAATTCATATGTGCACACTTTATGAAAATCTGAATTTCTGATCATATTTGTGTAATCTCAATTGGTTTTAATCAATCACCAAAAAGGAGGAGATTGAAAGTGCATTTAGATATCCCTTGTGTGTTTTGGTTGATTAATGACAAACAAATGAGATCCTAACAAAATTATTGAGATGAGCGCAGGTTTTAAAGCAATTAGGAAGAAAGCACAAAAAGAAAGGAGAATAAGGATCCAAAGGGAAAGGAGCTCAAGACCTAAAAAGATTAGAATTATTTTGTATGGAGTGTGTTGGAGAAACACACCCCAAGAGCTCAAGTGAAAGAGATTACACTCTCTGGACAAAAATCAGCATGTGCGGACTAGTCCGATATCAACCGGACTAGTCCGATATCTCTCTGACTAAAAATAGAAAAGTCCCCCAGTGCAGACTAGTCCGTAGCACTTTGCATTTGCACAAGACTGTACAAGTCCGATATAAACCGGACTAGTTCGATAATCATCTGACTAAAACTGGACAAGTCCTCCAAGTGTGGACTTGTCCTTAGCCTTACAATTTTTCACAACACCGAACAAGTCCGATATCCACCGAACTAGTCTGAATGCTCTCTTACTAAAATCAGACAAGTCCCTCCAAATGCAGACTTGTCCTCAGTCCTACACAGTGTTCACCACACCAGACAAGTCTGATATCAACCGGACTAGTCCAAAAAGTTTATGTGCCTAGATCGGACTAGTCCGCACCTTAACAGACTAGTCTAGTATCCATCAACACTTAGGGTTTTCTTGCACACGCACACCGGACTAATCCAGTGTCCACCACGAACTAGTACGGACTTCGCAAACCCTAACAGCAACCTTTGGAAACCCTAATATAAATTGAGGTGTACGGCCATACAACACCCTCTCTTGACTACCTGTGCTGTCACACCTTCCAAGAGCCAAAAAATACATCTTCTACTAATTCTAAACCTAAAAGGACCTAATATTTGAGGATTAGGGATTGGAAAAATGAGATAACTTGTTCTACACAATGTTGAGCTCTTGGGTTTGATCTCTTGCACTCCCTCATTTTTTATTGTACATCTTTTGAGTATGTTTGGTGGTGTTCATTGCTGTAATTCATGGGGAGCCCTCAAATTGTGAGAAGGCCTCTTGAACAAGTTATTTACCCCTGTGTGATTGGTGATTAAGAATCATCCTCCGTGGCAATTGAACGAGGGAAGGGTTAGTGAAGACCCGGTCCTCCGTGGACTCCTCAATGAGGACGTTGATTCCTCTGAGGAATCCAACCTCGGGATAAATCTTGTGTCCACATTGAAACTTAGTATCAAACTTGATTATTGCAATATATTGTTTCATTGTCCCAATACACTTTACATGTCAATTGATTTCCGCTGCATAGATCCCTAGAAATAGAATTACAGATTCCCTTTGATCTTCTAGTCTGTGCACACCGGACTAGTCTGCACCATAACAGACTAGTCCGACCTGCCCGTATTTGATATATTTGTTAAGTGTTTTAGGTTCCGACAAAAGTTCAAAAACCCTATTCACCCCCTCTAGGCTACATTTAATCTTCTCAATCATGTACATGATATAGGGTGCATAGCCACAGGACATGTTTGTAGTAATGGAGATGTTCGCAATGTCATTGTACATGTATCTAAAGAAATTGAAGGTCCTTCTCTTGCTTATCACTTTCATCAAGGTCCTTAGAGTCCATTGGATGGTTCCTGCATCTCCTCCCTTGGGAGCTCTGGTCTTTCTCAGAATTCTATTCAAGACTGCAAAGAATGGCTTCAAATATTTGGTAGTCGAAGACTTGTAAGGCATTCTTGTATCATAGAGGAAATCTAGCTCATCTTTCTTCAGAGGCTTAAAGTTATGAATAATGAGATCAGTTTACAACGTACCTTCAAGATGAAGTATCCTGGCAAATTCCTCATCGGTGACACTGTACTTGGGTCCATGTGTCATCCGTATAATCTTGTCCCGATCATCACGGGCAAAGTAGAGAGTGGAGTAAAACTGAGTTATGACCTCATTGTTCCAGTCCCACTGGAAGGATATGAGTTCCTTGAATCTGTGTCTCTCCAATGCCTCCAGGACCTCTTGATAGGCTTGGCATTTCTTGGATTGGAGGTAGGTGATATTGACCCACTGACTTTCACTCATTGGATTCCTCATCTTCATGTAAACAAGCTCATAATAGTCAGCATGAATGTTGCTTCAGAACCTTGGATCAGCTGACTGTTTAGGCTGCTCATAGACCTCAATCTTCATGTATGTGTTAGCCAGTTCACTTACTTTTCCAGTAAAATCATCACTTGATTGCTGCCTGTTGCGATGAATAGGAGCCCTCATCTTCAATGGGCCAATCATACCACTAGTTAGACCTATGCCTTTGTTGAGGATTCTCTTAGGTGTCGACGAGCTGCTAGCACCTTCCTTGCTCAGGGACTTCTTCACTACGACTCTCCTCTTCTTAGGAAGAACAACGTCGGGAGGAGAGGATTGAGCGTTGTGGTCATGCTCTTCTTCATGACTCCCTCTCTGGACCTTTCCACTCTTGCACGATCACACTCTTCGTCATAATCAAACGAGCTGTCCTCGGAAGCTGACGACATCATGCCTGACAGGGGAATTCAAGGATTGATAAAAATTGATTTTAGATTTTGTGCAAATAAGAATTTTGAGGTTCAAATTGTCAGGGTATCAGACTTGTCCGTTTTCATAGTGCGGAGTTGTCCATAGTACCGGACTTGTCCGCACATGAACACCGGACTAGTTTGAGCTGACCCTAACTTCCTATTTTCAACAAATCTAGCTTGAATGATGCAAAATGAGTAGGAATGCAGTAGGGATACATAAAGAAAGAAAATGTATGTCCTTGGAACCAAGAGAAATAAGCAAGATTAGAGAAAAGGAGAGAACTAGGGTTGAGTGAGATTTTACTAAAAAATTTGAAGATTGGAGTTGGAGGAGCGGAGTAGGGTCCGGATTTGTCCAGAGTGGGGAAGCTTTGCACCGAGGAGAGGATTTTCCTTGGAGAAATCTTCGATTTTGATGGCTAGATGCAAAAATCTCCTTGGGAGCTCAAGGATGAAGAGAGAGAGCAAAAGCGATTACGAGAGGAGGAAGATGAAGTCCTGGCAGCGGGCTAGGGTTAAGCCCGATAAATACTGACTAGTCCGGTATGCCGGACCAGGGCCGGACTAGTCTGAGACAATGGACTAGTTCGGTTCTGACGCTGGACTAGTTCGGGTCAGCTGGACAGAACAGCATTAAACAAATTTATTTTGGGAGTTTGAACTAATAGTGATCTAAAGGACATCATTTCACAAATAATCTTGATGAACATGACCAGTAAGCAATCAACAATCACACAATGGCCATAATTCAACAAAAGATTCACTAATTTAAATATTTTTCAAGCAAAAATCGAGATAAGGGGCAATTTTTCGCAAAAATGAGTAAATTTTGAAATCACGGCTAGGTATGCAGTGTTTCAAGCCACATTTTGGGAGTCAAGTATATTTAGTTCATTTTTTAGCTCACAGAACCTCTTTTCATCTAATTGCTTGGTGAAAATGTCTACAAGTTGTTTTTTGATCCTAACATGTGAGATTACTATGTCACATTTTAATGAATGATCTCTTAAGAAATGATGACGAATATCTATGTGCTTAGTTCTTGAGTGCTCTACTGGGTTGTGTGCAATTTTTATAGCACTTTCATTATCACATAGGAGTGGAATATGGTTGAGATTGTAACCATAATCCCTTAGAGTTTGTCACATACAAAGTAGTGTGCACAACAACTATCGGCTGCAACATACTCTGCTTCGGCTGTGGAAAGAGCAATGGAGTTTTGCTTTTTAGATGACCATGAAACTAGAGATCTGCCAAGAAATTGGCAAGTCTCTGACGTGCTCTTTCTATCGACTTTGCATCATGCATTGTGAACATCGGAATATCCTATTAAGTTAAACTTGGATCTTTTTGGATACCAAAGGCCCAAGTTGGGTGTGTGAACAAGGTATCTTAAAATTCTTTTTAGAGCTATTAAATGGCACTCTTTATGTGCAGCTTGAAACGTAGCACACATACAAACACTAAGCATGATATCTGGCCCAGATGCACATAAATACAGTATTGAACCAATCATATACCGATATACCTTTTGATCAACATTTGGACCATCTTCGTTGAGAGCGAGATGTCCATTAGTTGCCATGGGTGTCTTGATGTGCTTGGCTTTGTCCATATTAAACTTCTTGAGGATGTCCTGTGTGTACATGGTTTACCTTATGAAGGTTCCTTTTCTTAATTGCTTCACTTGGAATTCCAAGAAAAAAATTAATTTGCCCATCATCGACATCTCGAATCTGTTTATCATAATCTTGCTAAATTCTTCATAAAAAGATTTATTAGTACAACCAAAAATGATATCATCAACATAGATTTGACATACAAATAGATGATCATCAAAATGTCTTGTGAACAAAGTATGATCAGCTTTTCCAATTTTAAAACCATTTTGAGTTAGAAAATCTCTAAGGCACTCATGCCAAGCTCAAGGAGCTTGTTTGAGGCCATAGAGAGCCTTACACAGTTTATACATATGGTTAGGGTACTCTTGATCTTCAAATCCTGATGGCTGCTCCACATATACATCCTCCTTAATGGGGCCATTGAGGAAGGTACTTTTGACGTCCATTTGATACAGCTTAAAATTATAGTGAATAGCATATGCCAATAAAATACGAATGGACTCAAGTCTAGCTATGGGAGCAAAAGTTTTGTCGAAGTCCAAACCTTCGACTTGTGAGTAACCTTTTTCCACAAGTCGCACCTTATTTCTGGTTACCACTCCATGTTCATCTTGCTTGTTCCAAATGACCCATTTGGTTCCGTCGAAGGTCGTAAACGACACTTCCCCCGGACCTGCTTAGAGTGCAGCCCGCGGAGGTTCTTTGGATTCACGAGGGCTAGTCCCAGGAGATCGAGCACGGTAGGATGATGAACACAGGGGATTTACGTGGTTCATGCCGCCGGATCGTAATACCCTACGTCCACGGGAGTATTTGTGTATTGCTTTGCTTGAGTGTGTATGAGCCTTGGTCTGATCTTTCGTCCCCTATGAAGGCCGTCTGCAGAGCCCTTTTATAGTTCAAGGACTCTGCAGTCACAAGGTGGGTCCCAGTACCAGACAGGTGGTCCTGGGGAGAGCCAAATCCTATACAAGATCTAGGATTAATTGCTATCTACTTCCCCTTATCAGGGATGTCAATGCACCGTCCCACCGCGTCGTGCGCCAGGGCTACAGATAGTTGGTAATGATGGTGGTGCACGTCTTGTCCGTCTTGTGCTTGCGGCCCATTCGTCCGTCTTGCGGCGCGGGTCTGTACCGACTACTTGGACAAGACAGGACACTGGAGCCTTGACTTTCGCAAGCACGACTCAGCATGCCTGGGGAAGGCGCGCGTACTTAATGCTTGTCTAAGTAGCGCACGCGTTCCTTTACTGTGGCTTCCTACCGCACTGTGTGGGCCGTCCGCCACGTGGTTGCGCCGGAGCCTGTCTCTGCGGGAAGCATAGAACTTGTCAGAACAGGCCACGTGGTGCATTCGGAGCCCACCCCTATGGAGGGGTGGGGGCTCGGCCCTGTAGGCCACGTGGTAGCTCTGGTGCCTTTCCCTGCGAGGGTGTGGGCTTGGCCCTGAGACCCCGATTGGCCATGTGGTGGCTCCGGATCCTGCCTCTGTGGGGAGGCGTTGGTCCGGTCCTGCCGTCCATGTGGCAGCTTGGGAGCCTCCCCCGACGGGGAGGTAGGAGCTGGTTCTTCCCTCCTCAATGTGGCAGCCTCGGAGTCAGCCTCTTAGGCAGAGGCGGAGTCCTTAGCGGTTTTCTCCTGTGCCCGGGATACCCGGTCTGCAGGGTACCGACAGTGGCCCCCGAGCCCACCTCAGGAGAATTGTCGATACTGCAGGTGGGGTCTTTCCCCTTCTCTTCCCGCGCAACTCTTCTGATTCCACTTCGAGGCAGTTCCCCAGGCGACACGCCTCTGCCGTTGAGGCGACGTGTCTCCTTCCGGTAAGTGAAGGCGCTGAACAGGCGCCACGCAACGTGACTCCTGCCTTCAATCGTGCTTTAACTGCGGTGGTTCCCAAGGTGGCTCCTGCACTTCCGCTGCTTTTGCCCTTTCGGAAACCGCTGAGTTACCTCCCTCATAGCTAGCTGCCTGGCTCACCTTCTTTGTGGAGCGACCCGGGCCCTCATGTCATCGTCCATACGGGTTTATTATTCCTCTACTGAGGCTGCGGCGATCCACACTTTTGCGCCTGTTGGCCTGCAGGGGTGCATAAAAAGAGAACTTTCCCCCTAAGGGTCCTTTCTCCCGCCTCTGCATCCCTGCGCTCGTGCTTTTGTCTCAAGCCCAGTTCTTACGCTCTATTTCCCAGTCTCCCCGTCCAGAGCTTCCACCCTCAGCCCTCATGGCGAGCATCTTGCCCAAGTCTAGGCTGTCCAGGCCCGCCGACCTGGCCCCCATGCACTGGCTTCTCGGCAGGCATACTCCTGAACGGGAGTCGTGGCTCCGTCCTGGGAGGCTCCTGCTGAGCCTCTCCGCTGGGGAGATGGTCCTCTTCTCATCGTACGTGCTGGCCGGCTTCGTCCCGCGAGCATCCGCCTTCCTGGTCATGCTCCGGGAGACCTTTGGCCTCCAACTCCACCACCTCACGCCGAACTCGATCGCCATGCTGGCGGTCTTTGCTCACCTCTGCGAGATGTTCGTGGGGGTGATGCCGTCGGTTAAGCTCTTCCGGTACTTTTTTGTATTGAGGGCCACAGGTAGGAGTTCGAAGGAGCACCTCGACGCCTACTACTTCCAGCGCCGGACAAAGGTCCCCACGAGGTACATTGCTTCCTTCAACTCCGCAAGGTGGGAGCTGTGGCGTGAAGATTGGATAATTGCCAAGGTCGAGGCCCACGACCAGATGTGCCCCCCCCCCCCCCCCCCCCGGGATCCCCTACTCCGAGCGATCATTCTGGGAGGAGCGCCCAGAGCTGGAGGAGGCGTTCAACCCGGTGCTGGAGAGGATCCAGATGTTGGCGGACCACGGGCTGTCGTCTGCCATGGTGCTGAGGGACTTCATGTCCCACCGCATAGCTTCGCTTCAGCACCGCGCCCGCCCGGCGTCGATGTTCACTGGCCTGTCGGACTGCACCCGGCTCGAGACTGGCACCGGCTCCAACCTGGGCGAGCAGCAGCTGCTCGACATGCTGACCCGGGTCAACCCCGACGACATCTCCGCTGAGGCACTTCCTCTTCCGTCGGCCTGCCGCCCCTTGTGCTCGAACTCCAAGTTGAGGAGGCAGCTGCTGAAGACGATGCCGACCCTTGACGAGTTCGGGCTGGAGCGGCGCCAGATAGGGGACACGTTCCGGGGGGTTAACATTGCTGACGACGCTGAGGGAGGCGAGGCTCCCTTAAGCGACGTTGGTTCTTCAAGCGACGACTCCTCGAGCGGCCCCCAGCACCATCCATGGGGTGGCGTCGTCGCCCCCAGCGACAATGGGAAAGGGAAGGTGCTGGTGCCGGTGCTGGACCCGTCCCCCAAGAAGCGCGCCCGGTCGCCGCCGCCAGCCCCTTCTGCCCCTCGTCAGGACTCCGGGGCCCTGCTGCGCTCGTCGCCAGGGGGCTCCGAAGGCGCCACCTTGCCGCCCGAGTCCTCCACACGCAAGAGGGGCAGGCTCCTTAACGCCGACGGGGCGCCAGTGTTCCCCCTCTGTTCGGAGGGGCGCCAGACCTCGGGGGTGCCGCCGACACCACCACCACAGGGGCCCCCAGCACACTCAGGGGCCCCCGTCACGGGTTCGGGGGGCCCGAACCCCCCCAACACTTTCGGGAAGCGGTGGAACTTCAGCGTCCCCCGGTAAGCCTGCTCAGACTTTACCTTGGGTGTTCTTTGCTGTGCGCCTACCCTGTCAATCTCTTATGGTCTGAGCTTGCTTGGTTTCAGCGCTACCACATCTACTCCACCACCCGCGGGCACTTCTGTTGGAGGGTCTGCTGCTCCAGCCAGCTCGCGGGGATCGCCTGCTGCCTCGGGCCCTGCTCCGGTGCACCAGGATGCTGCCGCTGGGGTACCTCGGGCCCCCTTGCCCAAGACCCCCGCAGCGGCTGCCGGAGCCGAGCCGCGCGCGCCGATGACCGCCGCCGCGCCTACCAACGACACCGCGTCCACCGGCTACTCCGTGCCGGCCGATGCCGCCGCGCCCTCCGACACTACTGCATCGGCTGGCGCCACCGCCCCGGGTGCTGCCATCCGCGAGGGGGCCCTGGTCCCCGCCTCCCCAGTGGTCCTCCAAATGGAGGACGATATTGAGGAAGTGGGGAGGCAGGGGCCCGCTGCTACGGTGGAGCCCCTCCCCCTATCTGAGGCTATGGTCGTGGCCTACTCTGGCTTCTAGCAGGCCCAGGCGGCCCTTGCCCGGGAGAAAGGGCGGCTCGAGGACGAGGACGACCGGCTCCGGGAGTGGGAGAGGGCCCTGGAGGCCTGGACCCGACTGGCAAAGAGCCGAGCGGCCCAACGGGAGGCGGTCGTTCGAGAGGAGATAAAGATCCTCGAGCAGGAGTGCAACCTCATCGCCCAGCTGGACGTCGTCACCCAGAAGCTGAAGGCAGACACCGAGGCCATCCACGCTGAGGCCAGCTCTCGCCTCCAGGCCTGCGAGGACCTTCAGCCCTGCTGTCCCTCCGGGAGGCTGCTCTAGCCGAACGAGAGCAGGAGCTGGCGGCGAAGCAGGCCGAAGTGGAGGCGACCTGCCGCGGGCTCATCCTCCAGCAGGAAGGGGCGAGAGTCCGTGCCGCCGAGCTGGACCGCCGGGAAGCCGCCGTGGCTAAGGCGCAGCAGGCCCAGTCCGCTGAGCACCAGGCTCTCCTGGACCGTGAGTTCAACGTCGCCCTCAAGGAGGGTGACTTGAACCTCCGTGAGACGGGGGTCGGCGAGTGCGAGAGGGCCCTGGCGGCCAAGGAGAAGCGGTAACTGGACGGCAGCCCCCGGGCACTGGCGGTGGCCCAGCAGGAGGTGGCGGAGCTCCGGGCGGTGCGCTCCGCCGAGGCCCAGAAGGTCTGGGAGTTCCTCGGTGGTGCTGACTCGGCTCTGGTGCCGCTTGGCTTCAGCCCGACGCGCGTGGGGGAGCCAGCGCAGGAGGTGAGTCAGGTGTTCCCGGCGCTCGACTCCACCAGCTCGAGGATGCGCTCGCTGGGGGCCATCCTTGACAACCAGCTGGAGACCGAGGGATGGATGCTGGTGAAGGAGGTGGCGACGCACATCCTGTCCTGCTACCGGAGCTGGTATCCCGACGTCTCCCTGCAGCCGGTCCTCGAGGGGCCCATCGCCGAGAGGGAAGAGGCCGCCAAGTTTGAAGTTTCGGATGCGGTGGCACTCATCGCCTCAAGGTTCCAGCGGAGCGGCTGAGGGCTCCCCGGGTGTCTGTTTAAGTTTTTGTCTTTCTGTTTCTGTCTTGTGGCTGGCTGTGATGACAAACTCTTTATTTGTGCGATAAAAAATATGTCTGTGGTGCCCTTTTATACTCAGCTTTCTTTTATTTCCAGCAATGTCTTCCAGCTGCTTGTTGTTCCTTAACCTCCAGGACCTGCCGTCCCCCAAAGTATGGCCCCCTGACAGGCGTGGCCAGTTGTTGTGGGCACACCTATCATACACTTAGGACCTAGGGCGGGCGGGTGCATGGGGAGCCTAGGATGCGTAGGTTGCATTGCCATAGCTAGTATGCGGGCACGTCGACAGCGGGCCCCCTGGGGGTGCCACCAGAGCTTCAGGCCGCCGGTGCCCGCCATCTTCGTGGGTACTCTGACGGTGGTTGCTGGAATAACTTCCTCAAAGACCTGTACATAGATCAAAAAAAGAGAAGTAATTTTGTCCACTGGTCACTTTACCCCTGCTCTTTTTGTAGTGTCGCTTGACTTACAATACTGGGCTGACTCGTGGGGCTTGGGTAATTCAGTGCTTCTGCACCTAGGACTCGTCGTCCATACTACCCAAGGGTGGTCCATCTAGCCCCCAGTACTCGGCTGTAGCGCTGGGGAGGCAGAGCGCACAGGCTTAGGGTACGGGACCAGGCTAAGCAGGCTGTGGCCCTGGACCTCCCGCTCGGCGTAAGCCTTTTCCGGGGGAGAAAATCTGAAGACGCAGGCCCCTGAGTATTGGAACATCTGAGGCCCTAGGCGCATTGCAGGTACCTCAAGCAACCCCACCTACAGTCCAGACAGCAAGGCTCCCACTATTGCTAAAGCAGGGGGAAAACGACAGCGCTCATAATAGATCACGAGCTATGGCGGGCTTACAACAACATCATAAAAATTAAATATAATTTTTGAATTGACAAACCCTATACCAGGCAGGACAACATTCTTTCATTGTAGTTTCTCATAAGATGGAGTAGACTTTACAAGGGGAATAACCCGGCCTGGGTGTCAGATGAAGTCAAGTGCACCTACTTAGGGTTCTGGACCAGGCTAAGTGGAATGTGCACTCGAAGCCCCATCGCCTTATGCTAAGTGCTGTCCTGAGGCAGTATGTAACTTCTACAATGAAATATCATTGCTCCAACCCTGGTCTAGGGGTAGAACATATGGAGGTGCTCGATGTTCCATGGGTTGGGTAATCGCTGTCCATCCTCCGTAGCCAGGCGGACGCATCCTGGGCGGCAAACCTCTGTTACCCAGAAGGGACCCTCCCAGCTGGGGGAGAGTTTGTTAGACCCTTCTCGGGAGAGTATGCGGTGCAACACCAGGTCGTCTACCTTCAGCTCCCTACTCCGCACGGTCCTCTGATGGTAGCACTGGAGCGCCTGCCTATACCGTGAGTTTCGGAGAGCTGCTCGCACTCGTCCCTCGTCGACGAGGTCCAGGTCTTCACGCCAGAGCTGGTCCTGCGTGGCTTCCTCGTACATCCGGGCACGGGGAGAGCCCATGGTAATTTCTGGGAGGTGGACGGCCTCTGCCCCGTACACCAAGAAGAAAGGTGTTTCCCCCGTGGCCCGGCTGGTTGATGTCCGGCTAGCCCACAGCGCACACGGAAGCTCATCCACCCAATTTGCACCATGCTTCTCAAGGTGTGAGAATGTGCGAGTCTTGAGGCCCCTGAGGATCTCTGCATTGGCTCTCTCGACCTGCCCATTGCTCTCTGGGTGAGCAACAGATGCATAGCAGACATGGATCCCCAGGTCCTCGCAGTATTCTTGGAATGCTGCACTTGTGAACTAGGTCCCGTTATCAGTGATGATTCTGTTCGGGACCCCGAACCGGCAGACGATCGACTTAATGAACTTTACTGCCGACTGCTTGTTGATGGTGACAACGTGGGCGGCCTCCGGCCACTTGGTGAACTTATCTACGGCGACGTAGAGATGCTGGAATCCTCCGACGGCTCTGGGAAAGGGTCCCAGGATGTCCAACCCCCATACAGCGAATGGCCATGAGGGAGGGATCATCTGCAGCGCCTGAGCTGGTGTATGGATCTGGTTGGCATGGAACTGGCACGCCTTGCATTTCTTTACCATCTCGGCGGCATCCTGGAGTGCTGTCGGCCAGTAAAAGCCATGCCGAAAGGCTTTACCAACCAGTGTGCGGGAGGACGCGTGGTTCCCGCACTCGCCTCCATGGATCTCTGCGAGCAGGTCGCAGCCCTCCTCTCGGGTAATGCATCGCAGTAGGATGTCGTTGGCACCATGCCGGTAGAGATCCCCTTCCACCAGCGTGTACCTTTTAGCCATGCGAACAATCCTTTCTGCCAGGGCATGTTCTTTGGGAAGGATATTGTCCTTCAAGTAGTGCCGGACCTCCGAGATCCATGCATCGGGACTTGCTTGAGCTTCTGGATCTTGGGCGCCTGGTAGCTCGGAGCCCTCGGTGGCGCATACGATCCTTGGCGGACTCCATGGTAGCAGGATCGCCGGGACTGCCAGCTTCGAGGTGCTGGGTAACGTCCTTGCAATGACTCCTTGGGGCACTGGGGCCCCTGTGGAGGCCTTCGTTGACAGGTCGTCTGCGGCTGAGTTTTCAGCTCGGGGTACATGGCACAAGTCCAAGAATTCAAAGTCCTTTTCCAGCTTCTGGACGTGCAGCAGGTGTGGTGCTAATTGAGGGTCGTTGCAGCTGCACTCTCCTCTGGCTTGCTTAATGATCCGTTGAGAATCACCTTTAGCCAGAAGCTGTCACACATTAAGGTTCAGGGCAGTCTTCAGCCCAAATATTAGGGCTTCATACCCTGCCATGTTGTTTGTCGCCTTGAAGTCGAGGCGCACCATGTACTTGAACTCCTCCCCAGTCGGGGTGAGAAGCAGGACCCCAGCGCCGGCCCCCTGCTTCCACGAGGAACCGTCGAAGTAGAGCGTACAGGGGGTCTCGGTGAAAACTGGAGCCTTCGGCACCGTTTCGTCGTTGTCCGGGCCCCCCGGGTTGCTTGGTGATGGGGTCCATTCGGCCAAGAAGTCCGCCAGTGCTTGGCTTTTGACTACATGTCGAGGTAAGAACTCCAGCTCGAACTCAGCCAGCTCCGCTGCCCACATGGCAATGTTGCCAGTCGAATTGGGGATGTGGAGTACGGTTTTCAGTGGGAAGGAGGTGACCACTGAAACCCGGTGAGCCTGGAAGTAATGTCGGAGCTTCCTCGACGCTATGAGCACTACATACAGCAGTTTGTGCACCTCCAAGTATCTTGTTTTTGCTTCATGGAGGACCTCACTGACGTATTAGACTGGTCGTTGGGAGGTCCAAACCCTCCGTGGGGGGTCCGAGGGTCCTTGCAATGCGTCTGCCTCCTAAGGAATGTGGCTCCCAGGGTCTAGCTGGGCCTCTGGGGGCTGGGACCCGTAAGGCACTTGGTCACTGGAACTCACAGCGGCGGGGGGGGGGGGGGGGGGGGGTGGGGGATCTTCTGTGTTTGGGTCTTGAGGCTCGGCCTCCCCCTCTGGGGCTCCTTTTGGTGCTTGTTGTGCTAGTAGCTCTGGCCGCTCTGCAACCAAGACCATGCTAACCACTTCCGTTGTTGCGGTGATGTACAACAGGAGCGGTTCGCCAGGTTCTGGCGCCACCATAATGGGTAGCGTCGTCAGGTGTTTCTTGAGCTCCTCGAAGGCCGCTTCAGCTTCCCCAGTCCACTCAAAGGGGCCTGACTTCCGCAGAATCTTGAAGAAGGGCAGGGCTCGCTCAGCCAGTCTTGAGATGAACCAACTGAGGGCTGTCAAACATCCTGCAAGTTTTTGCACGTCCTTGATGCGGGCCAGCGGCCGCATCAGCTCTATCGCCTTGATCTTCTCTGGGTTAGCTTCGATCCCTCGGTGCGATACCAAGAAACCAAGGAGCTTCCCTGCAGAGACCCCAAAGACACACTTGTCGGGGTTCAGCATCGTGCATGTCATGCGCAGCTTGCTGAAGACTCTGGCTAGGTTGTCTAATAGGGATGTGCTGTCCCTGATTTTTACCACAATGTCGTCGACATACACCTCTACCAGACCTCTAATGAGGTCCCCGAATGTCTTATGCATTGCACGTACAAAGGTGGGGAGAGCATTCTTGAGACCATAAGGCATGGAGACATAACAATACATGCCGTCTACTGTTATGAAAGCAGTGTGTTCCTCATCTTCCCTAGACATGGGTATTTGGTAAAAACCGGAATACGCATCTAGGAAACACAGAAGGTCACAGCCTGCTGTTGAGTCTACTATTTGATCTATCCTAGGAAGAGGGAATGGATCCTTGGGACATGCCTTATTGAGATTGGTGTAGTCGATGCACATCCGGAGCTTCCCGCCAGCCTTGGGAACGACAACATGGTTGGCCAACCACCGTGGGTGGTGAACCTCCCGGATGAAACCAGCATCGAGCAGCTTCTTGATTTCTTCACGGATGAAGTTCTGCCGCTCGATGGACTGTTTCATGGGCTTCTGCTGTACCGGTTGGGCGTCGGGGTAAATCTTCATATGGTACTCAATCACCTCCCTGGGCATCCCGCGCATTTGTGATGGTTGCCATGCAAACACATTGACGTTATCCTGGAGGAAGGTGATGAGCGCGCATTCCTATTTGCTGTCCAGGTTCCCCGTGATACGGGTTGTTTGGGCAGCCTCGGAGCCAATCCTGACGACCTTCATAGGGACGTCGTTGTCGTTGGCAGGTTGCACACGAGGTGCAGCAGTGGAGGCTCGCTGCGCCGGGCCTTGCTCTGGCCGACTCTCCTTCGAGCCTCCTGGGGCCAGAGCCCTCGCCGCTGCAAGTGCTTGGAGCTGCTCCAAGGCTGACACTGCGGCTGAGCGGTCCCCTCTGATCCTGAGGACAACGAAAGGTGTCGGCATCTTCAGGACGAGGTAGCCATAGTGGGCTACAGCCATGAACCTGTAGAGGGCTGGCCTCCCGATGATTGCATTGAAGGGGAGGTCGACGTCTGCCACGTCGAATAAAACGCTCTCCGTACGGTAGTTCTTCGGGGTCCCGAAGGTCACCGGGAGGTGTATGTTACCATACGGGAGGATTTGCCCAGGTCCGACACCCGAGAATGGGCTCGAGGGTGTGAGCTGGGACATCGGCAGCTGCAGCTTCCGGAAAGCCGCTGTGGAGATGAGGTTGAGGCCCGCCCCTCCATCTATGAACACGTGAAAGACCTTCACGTTGGCGATGGTTGGGGACACCAGCAGCGGGAGCATTCCTGCCCCTGCCATGTTCTTCGGGCAGTCAAAAGCGTCGAAGCTGATCGTCGTGCTCATCCACTTGTGGTGGGGAGCCAGACTTGGGGTGGGGGCCACTGCAGCCACTGCCCGTCGTAGGGTTTTCACTGCGTTTCGGGACGTGGGGTCGGTGGCTCCCCCGTAGATGACATGGAGGGTCTTGCGGCGCTCCTTATCACTGCTGGAGTCAGAGTCGCCACCCTCGAAGATGGCCTTGACCGCCCGCTGGGGTTCCTGGAACCCCATCTCGCTGTCATCCTCCTTCTCAGGATCAGCCTTCTGCTTGCCCTCCCTCTGGCGGGGGGGGGGGGGGGGGGGTGCACCATCCTGGCGCTGCTGCCTCTGTTTATGTTCGCGGAATCGTTCCGCGAATCTCTTCACTTCCCGGCACTCGCTAGCACTATGGCTATTTGTACGGTGCACCGCGCACTTGAAGTCAGGCTCGTCGGGATCAGGCGACTGCCTAGGGCGCTTATCTCAGCGCGACGCTTGGGCTCTGCCAGGCGCCGCAGCTGCCATTTCCTGGGCTCCGGGCTATGGCCTGTTCTTGCCGCTGCCCTTCTTCTTCTTCTTGCCGCTGCTCCTCGCAGAGGCTCCTTCCTCAGTCGCGGTGGCTTCCCTTGCTTCTGAGGATGGCTGGGAGTGCCAGTTGCGCCCCTCAGCTGCCCTAGCACATCTGTCTGCCAGGGAGAATAGCTCGGAGACATCACGCACCTCGTGCGTGGCTAGCTTCTCGAGCATCTTCTTGTCCCTCACACCTTGTCTGAACACGACGATAACCGATGCGCTAGCAACATGAGGGATGGTGTTCCGTACCAGGGAGAACCGCTGGATGAACAATCGCAGCGACTCTCCAGCGCGCTGTCTAATGGCGTGGAGGTCAAGCTCGGTGTCGGGTCGCTTGTAAGAACTGCCGAAGTTAGCCACGAACTGTCGGCACAACTCATCCCAGGAGGTTATGGACCCCTGGGGCAGGTTCATGAGCCATGACCAAGCTGGACCGGTCAGGACGACGGGGAAGTAGTTAGCCATAATGGCCTCGTCGCCTCCTGCGCCTAGTATCGCAGTGGTGTAGATCTGCAGGAACTCGCTAGGGTTGACGCTCCCGTCGTACTTCTACGGCATGTGGGGCCAGAACTTTCGTGGCCAGACCACGAAACGAAGGTGAGGCACTAGCGCTGCACACCCTTGGCTAGGGCTGACTGGTGCCGGCGGCGGTAGCGCATACCCTGGGTGAGCAGGCAGGCCTGGGCACACCTGGTGCTGGTGTGGTATTGCATACTCCTGTGCAGGAGGCGCGACGTACGACTGGTGCGGTGGAGGCGCGACGTACGTCTAGTGTGGTGGAGGCACAACATGAGCCTGGGGCACGGGGCCCGGCACGCTGTAATCTGCCTCGAGGATGCGTCGACGTTCCCTCTGGCGCTCGATGGTGACTCAGCAGTCCTCTCCGGCCCTGCGGCGCTGCAGCCCGGTTCTCAAATCTGTTGTTGAGATCTTGGTTGAGCGCGAGTCTGTCGTCCACCGGTCAACTGTCGGCGTTCGCGACAATGACACATGCATCGGCTGGGCATGTGTTTCCCTCGGCGGAGGCGCATTGAGTGCGGCGGTGACGAGGTGGTCGACGTCGTTGATCCACTGCTGAGCTGCTCCCTGAGGGGCATCCCTAGCAGGAGGGTTGTGGAGTAGCGCGCGCACTGCCACGAGCGCACTCTCCGGGCTTGCAGCCGGTGGCGCCCTTATTGCTGTCACGGCCGGAGTACGCCGTGGAGTGGCGTGTCGGCCTGCAGCCGGCGAAGTGACTACGGGGCGACGCGAAGGTCCTGACCTTTCTGCCCTAAAGCGGTAGCCTGCCCTAGAGCGGGATGACACCTGATCCTCCGCCACTGTCTGTCGCCGCGACTGCGCCCTGGATGATCCGGCGTTGGATTGGTCGTTCACCATTGCTGTTGGTGGAGATATTGACGGGGAAAAAGCCCCCTACCTGGCGCGCCAAATGTCGAAGGTCGTAAATGAATCTTCCCCCGGATCTACTTAGAGTGCAGCCCGCGGAGGTTCTTTGGATTCACGAGGGCTAGTCCCAGGAGATCGAGCACAGTAGGATGATGAACACAGGGGATTTACGTGGTTCGGGCCGCTGGAGCGTAATACCCTACGTCCACGGGAGTATTTGTGTATTGCTTTTGCTTGAGTGTGTATGAGCCTTGGTCTGATCTTTCGTCCCCTGTGAAGGACGTCTGCAGAGCCGTTTTATAGTTCAAGGACTCTGCTGTCACAAGGTGGGTCCCAGTACCCGACAGGTGGTCCTGGGGAGAGCCAAATCCTATACAAGATCTAGGATTAATTGCTATCTACTTCCCCTTGTCAGGGATGTCAATGCATCGTTCCGCCGCGTCGTGTGCCAGGGCTACACGTAGTTGGTGATGATGGTGGTACACGTCTTGTCCGTCTTGTCCTTGCGGCTCATTCGTCCGTCTTGCGGCGCGGGTCTGTATCGGCTACTTGGACAAGACAGGACACTGGAGCCTTGACTTTCGCAAGCGCGACCCAGCTTGCCTGGGGAAGGTGCACATACTTAATGCTTGTCTAAGCAATGCACGCATTCCTTTACTGCGGCTTCCTACCGCACTGTGTGGGTCGTCCGCCACGTGGTTGCGCTGGAGCCTGTCTCTGCGGGAAGCATAGCACTTGTCAGAACAGACCACGTGGTTCATTCGGAGCCCACCTCTATGAAGGGGTGGGGGCTCGGCCCTGCAGGCCACGTGGTAGCTCTGGTGCCTTTCCCTGCGAGGGTGTGGGCTTGGCCCTGAGACCCCGATTGGCCATGTGGCGGCTCCATAGCCCGCCTCTATGGGGAGGCGTTGGTCCGGTCCTGCCGTCCACGTGGCAGCTTGGGAGCCTCTCCCGACGGGGAGGTAGGAGCTGGTCCTTCCCTCCTCAACGTGGCAGCCTCGAAGTCGGCCTCTTAGGCAGAGGCGGAGTCCTTAGCGGTTTTCTCCTGTGCGCGGGGGTACCCGGTCTGCAGGGTACCGACAGGTTCCTACAATGTTCGCCTATGGTCTTTCTACAAGCTCCCATACTTCATTTCTCTTGAAGTTGTTCAACTCCTCTTGCATTGCAATCACTCAATTTGGATCCTTTAGTGCTTCCTCTACCCTGTATGGTTTAAGAAAAGAGACAAAAGAGTAATGTTCACAAAATTAGCAATGCAAGATCTAGTAGTTACTCCCTTAGCAATGTCTCCAACGATGTTATTGATGGGATGACCTCTTTGTATACTCTGATGTACTCTTGGGTGAGGGACTTGTGAAGTTGCTTGCACTTCATTTTCCACATGGTCATTTTCCATGATTATATTGATCTTCTTGATCTTGATCTTTTGCATGAGCTCCCCCTCGATCATTGCTTTCCTGTTGAGATTCATCTTGAGCACTTGAGTCTTGTGGTTGCTCTTGAGGTCGAATATCACCAAGTGCCATCCTTCTCAATGCTTGGCATGGGACTTCATATTGATATAACACACACTTATCAACTTGATCCACTTGGGAGCCATTAGTTTCATCGAAAACTACGTCACGTGCTACTTCAACAATGCCAAAGACTTTGTTGAAGACGTGATAGGCATAGGCATTCGAATCATAACCTAGCAAGAACCCTTCATCAGATTTTGAAGCGAACTTTGGAGTTCCAGTTTCATGTTCAAGATAAAACATTTGCATTAAAATACTTTGAAATACAAAACATTTGGTATATTACTAGTGAGGAGCTCATATGGCGTTTTCTTCAAGAGTCGGTGAAGACATAGCCGGTTTGTGGCGTGACAAGCGGTATTCACCGCTTCAGCCCAAAACCGGTCTGAAGTCTTGTATTCATCCAGCATTGTCCTCACCATCTCGATGAGCGTCCTGTTTTTCCTTTCGGCCGCCCCATTTTGTTCAGGGGAGTAGGGTGCCAAAAATTCATGCTTTATTCCTTCTTCATTTAGGTACTCCTCAACTTGTGTATTCTTGAACTCCGTTCCATTGTCCCTTCTAATGTTCTTCACGGTTGAGGAGAATTCATTTTGCACCCTTTTTAGAAATTTCTTGAGAATTCCATGAGTTTCTGATTTATCATACAAGGAAAACACCCAGATAAATCTAGAAAAATCATCAAGAATGACCAATCCATATTTTTTACAGCCAATTCTTATATAAGCAATTGGATCCGCGTTGCACTCATACTCCACGAACATGCTCCTCTCTCTGGTCATGTGATTAGTGCATCCACTGTCGAGCACCCATTTTGATCCACCGGAGGAGTAGGCCTGCAAAATAGAGTTATTTCTAGGTTTTAGGTACCCAATCTTGCTTGGGTCCTCGCAGGTTAGTCACAAGAGTCTTTGGCACTCACACACAAGCTTTTGAGTTCTTGAGGCGTGGCCCTGCATATTTCGCAAAAACATGTCCAAATTTGTCTTTCATGAGTACATAGGAAGCATCAAAATTATGGAATAGTATTTGCAAATCAGATTCATGTGATGTTTCCTTGACAAAAGTACTTTGTTTCTTAACTTGAACATCAGTGGACATGTTTTTATTTCTAGTAAACCCAAGACCATATTTGAAGTTAGGAGGTCTTGTGACCATATATGCACTACGTGCATATTTAATCTTTTCCTTGTCAAAGATGCCACTTTGGGATGGATGTTTAGCATGTGAAACAAAAGAATCATGTTTAACAATATTTTTCTTCCTAGAGCATGTGCAGGTTATAGTTGTTGTCGAATTTACACCCTTGGAAGGTGAACTCTTGGAGGAGGAGGAGTCACTTTGCTTGAGTGACTCAACTTGCACTTCAAGGATCTTGTTAACTTTTGACAAGTTAGCAAGTTCATCCTTGATTACAATATGTGAGTCTACTAGTTTTGAGTAAGTTTCCTTACTCAAGGCTATCTCATGCTCAAGTGACTTGCTCTTCTCCCTCTCAAGATCAAGGAGTTTCTCAACCACTTGATATCTCTTCCTTTCGCGGATGGGCATATCTTCTTGTCGGTTGACATGCTCCTCCTTCTCAAAAAATTCATCCAACAACATTTTCATTTTCCTCAAAGCATTTTTACTTAAACCTTTAAACATATCCTCATTTTCGCTAGAGCTGTCAAAATCGTCAATGGATGAATTAATCGAGGGAGGCGTAAGTCGAACCTTTTTGTTGCCTTCCTTAGCCATGAGGCAAGTATTATTATGAGTCTCCCATCCTCCCATGTTTAGGAAGAGCGTATACTTCTGGGTAGGCTCATTGATGGCAATGGTGTCCATCTCTTCTTCTTCATCAGAGGAGGACTCGTCGGTTGATTCCCACTCCTTGCCAATGTGCACTTGGTGAGCTTGCCTCCTTTTCTTGAAGGTTTTCTTCTCTTGAGGCTTCGCTTCTGAAACTACATCTAGGAATCCCCGTGGGTTTTTGATGATTGATGATGACAATTAAGAGATTAATGAGATGAGTTGATCTTAAGCATATGTGTCACGATTGAAATGAGACAAAATCCCTCAAAAAGGAAAAGTTTGAAACAGGCATCGAAGACTCAAGCATAGAAATTAGGGTTTCTATTATGTTGGGTTTAGATTAGCAGTATCATGTGTGAGGGTGTGTGTATCATGTGCAATGAGATCATTACAAAGGGCTCAAAGTGGTAGTTAAGAGAAAAATCTAAGTGAGAAGCCAATTTGACAGAAAACCCTCAGTGACCGGACTTGTCCGGGCTTCAGGCCGGACTAGTCTGTGGTAGCAAGTTTAGTCCGTTTTGGGAAGGACCAAACGTCTTTGGTTGAGTTTGGACTTGTCCGTATGGGTACGAACTAGTCCGTTCGTCCTTGTTGAGCAGTTTTGGAGCTAAGTCCTAGGAGGCTGGACTTGTCCGCCGCAGTGGCCGGACTAGTCCGGACCCCCGAGAGAAGTTCGTTCTGGGACAGACCAAAGTACTCTGTTTGAGTTTGGACTTGTCCGTTGTGGTATGGACTAGTCCGTTTGAGACTTAGTGTGAGATCCCAAGCCAAGCCCTAAGAGGCCGGACTTGTCCACCTGACGGACCAGACAAGTCCGGGGCAACCTAGTTTAGTCCGTTTTCAGCAGGACTAAACCATTCTATCCTACTACAGACTAGTCAATTTTTTGCCAGACTAGACCCATTGCCATGACCGTTTGAAATTGAAACGTTTCGTGGGGATGTCACCAGTTTTGCCAATCGGTGACGTAAAATTGCCAGTGGTCCCAAGAGGCCGGACTAGTCCGGGATTGGGGTGTTTGGAAGGGCTAGCCGTCGGGACCCCCATAAAAAGGGGACCCCCAGCCCTATTTGACATCTCTTGAACCCTAGCACTGCCACAACAGTCCTTGAGCCTTCCAAAGCCTTCTACTAGTCCTACATGCCCTCTAAGACCAAATCTTATAGAGATAAGGGTTTGGGAAGGAGAGTGAAGGAAGATCATCGTGCTTTGGCTCTTGATTTGATCTCTTGCACTTGGTGTTGTGTTTTGTGGCTTGTGTGAGTTGAGCTTCGTGTGCTCCTTGCTGTATTGATTCATGGGAGCCTCAACTTGTGAGCACCCGCAAGAAACATGGTGATTACCCTTTGAAATAGTAGAAACCAAGTCGTCCATTGTGGTGGCTTGGTGAGAAGATGGTCAAGTGAGACCCGGTCCTTTTGTGGACTTCTCAACGTGGATGTAGGCTTCTTTGTGGAGCTGAACCACGGGATAAATCGTGTCTCTCTTGTCGCTTTACTTTTCATAATCACTAGAATTGCTATTAGGGTTCATATCGTTCTTCATCTTCATCTTTGTTGAAATCTTGTAACCTAATTGCTTACACTTGTTAGTCTTAATTGTACTAGGTTACTATACGTTGTTTCCATCTTTCTTGAACCTAAGTTCCACAAATAACTTCTAGAAATCAAGTTTTTAGGTTTTCACCCCGTGCTGAGCGGACTAGTCCGGCCCTGACCAGACAAGTCTAGCCTCAGCAATTTAATCTCTTTTGATTAAGTCATTTCAGGTCATATTGCCTATTCACCCCCCTCTAGGCGACTTTCAATTGGTATTAGAGCAGGACTGTCCACCAAGAGTCAAACAACTCGGAGACCAGATGGCCGGAAGGGATGACAACGAGATCCCGGTGATCGTCGATGATGACAAGACGAAGAATGTCGATGTTCTTCAAGATGATCCCAATGACGATGGGGAAGTGCATCTACTCAAGGCGCGACTTCGTGAGAAGCTAGGTCTTCCCAAGAAGGATACCAAGGCGACCGGGCCAATCAACAATGACAATGGGAGTAGTTCACAAGACTACTCCCGATATCCTTACACATATGAGCGATTAACTGCTAGCAATCATTATTTGTCCATTCCTATTCGGAAACCTCCCCAATTCGACGGAAATGATTACTCTACGTGGAAGCATAACATGAAGATGCATCTCATTTCCTTAAACCCCAGCATGTGGCAAATTGTCTTGATAGGTGTTCATCTTCCCAAGAATTAGGAAGACGTTACCCCGGAGCAAGCGGTCCTACGCCACCACAATGCTCAAGCGGTTGGAGTGATCACCTCTTAATTGACTTAGGAGGAGTTCAACCGGATTGAAGGGTTGGAGGTGGCCAAGGAAATATGGGATACACTCAAGACGACACATGAGGGCAACCGTGTCATAAGGGAGGCCAAGATCTAAAGGATTGAAGGAGAACTTGGGAGGTTCACTATCATGGATGGCGAGTCTCCCCAAAACATGTAGAACTACCTCGACACTCTCATCAACAAGAGTCGATCCTATGGAGGCACCCGGTGGATGGACCACAAAGTGGTGATGAGGATGATTCGGGCATTCATGCCTAGAATGTAACTCTTTGCTCACTAATCCATGAAAGTCTGGGATTCCATAAGATGACTCCCGAAGAAGTGCTAGGGAGAATCATCAACCATTAGATGATGGAGCAAGAGGCTATGTTCTACAATGACCTCCGAAAGCTCTCCTCCTCCAAGAAAAGAGATGTTGCTTTCAAGGAAACATCCTCAAGATCTCAAGAAAAAGGAGAGAGTGATGAAGAGAGCCCCGACACCGATGAGGAAGAGGCACTCTGAATGTGGCCTAGAGGGGGGTGAATAGGCCTTTTTGAATTTAGTCAGAACCTGGAACACTTAGGAACCAGATCAAATCTTGGGATATCGGACTAGTTCGGTCGAGTGCGGACTAGTCCGGTGTATACCGTCTAGGTTTATCAAATTTGATCGATTATCTTGATCCTAGGATGTATGCAGCGGAAATATACTTGTAATTGAAGTGTTACATGATTATGAACTAGGATATACCACAAGTGAATCTATATTCAATGTTTCAACATAAAGTAGGCAAGATTGATTGAAACCCTAGATTGGTATGAAGTATAAGAACGATGAGCTCTCGTCGGATCGCCACGGAGGCCAATCCTCTTCACTTATCACAAAGGGCAAATAACCGAATTCAAGGGGCCTTCTCACACATTGATGGCTCCCCAAGATTACAACAAGAACACCACCAAGAACACACTCAAAAGATTACCATGAAAACCACATGAGTGTGTTAGGGAATCCAACCAAGAGCTCAATGAGTGATGAACCGTGTCTCTCCAATGATCCAAAGTGTATCCTCAAAGGATTGATCTTTGTTGCATTTGATTTCGTGGATAGATGTGTTTTTGAGGCTCTTGGGAGGTGTGACGACGCAGGGGTCGAGAGTTGTGAAAGATCGGTCGTCTACACCTATTTATATGGGGTTCCAAAAGTAACCGTTACGGTTTAGGAATATCGGACTAGTCTGTGGTGGACACCATACTAGTCCGTTGTGTTGTGTGTAGCAAACCCTAGGTGTCCCGAAATATCGGACTAGTCCAATAGAGAGCGGACTTGTCACGATTTTGGTTCTGGAAATCTTCAGACTAGTCCAATGGATATCGGACTTGTCCAGAAAGGTGAAACCCTAAGTGGATTTGGGTGACAAGTCCGCACTTGGAGGACTTATCCGATTTAGAACAAAAGGTTTTTGGACTAGTCCGTGCTCATATCGGACTTGTCCGACTTTGTGCAACTTGTGAAGTGTTTGGAGGACTAGTCCGCACTGGGAAGGACTAGTCCGATTCTAGTAAGAGAGATATCGGACTAGTCTGTGGTGATATCGGACTTGTCCGATCTTGTTCAGAGAGATATCGGACTAGTCTGGAGTCAGTCGGACTAGTTCGGTCCTGTATAAACTTGTGCAATGTGTGTGATTATTTGTGCTTGAGCTCTTGGGGTGTGTTTCCTTAACATACTCCATACACAATGATCTACTACACTTGTTCCTTGAGCTCTTATCCACATTGCTCCTCATTCTCCTTTGTTTTTGGCTCTTTGCTCATTTTTTCATTAAAACCTGTGCTCATCTCAAAAAAGTAGTTAGGATCTCATTTGCTTGTCATAAATCATCCAAAACCCACAAGGGATTCCTAGATGCACTTTCAATCTCCCCTTTTTATTGATTGGTGACAACCAATTGAGATTTCACAAAATATGATAAAAAGTTAAGATTTTCATAAAGTGTGCACATATGAGTTTAAAATACATTAAGCAATGAAAACATGATACATATGTGCACTCTTTATGGTGGGATGCAGAACTAAGTGTGTAGAAGCAATAATCATGATGAGAATGACATAATTGACATCAACACATCAACAACAATCATATATGTCATTCTTATAGCAAAATTACAAATTTCATCAATTTCTTCATAAGTAGTTCAAAACATTGCATCACGGGACCAGAAGTATCATAAGAGCATATTAAAGTTTTACAACCCACAAAATTTATAAAAGACATAAAAAGAAGCTCTCCTCGCATCCTATAGCTAAAACCTAAGACTTCCCCTCAATCTCTCTCCCTTTGGCATCAAGACACCAAAAAGAAGGAGAGTAGGGACCAAAAGTCTTCAAGCCTAGCTAATGGTCCTCTCATCGTCTTCATCTTCATCTTCTGGCTGATGAGGAGGAGGAGGAGGAACGGAGCCACTCGAGCCCCCAATGCCAAAATAGGCAAGCTCGGAGGGAGTCAAGGGCCCGAGCTCAGTGAAATCAGAGTCGGAGTCATCAGAAATTACTGGAGATCCAATAGGCTTGATCTCCAGCTTTTGGCAAATCTGCTTCATGTTCCCCTTGACATATCTCATGTCATTGTTTCTTCATTTGTTGAGCTAGTGGGCCTTCACCTCAGCCTTTTTGCAGGAGGCAAAAATAGCAGCCAGGTACTTGAAGATGCCACTTGGGGACCCCATTTGAGGAGGGGCCCTAGTGGCGGTAGCAGCCCTAGCACCGGCATTGGCTCTCGCTAGAGCGTCAGGGCTGGAGGCCGAAGATGGAGCAGCTTGAACACTTGGCTTTTGAGGCATCTGGGGCCTCAAGGGTAGGTGCTCCACATCCTTGACAAACTCTATGCCTGTGACCTTTTCAATCATAAACATCAGATAAGGAGCATAGCCACATGACCTGTTTGGTGTGCAGGAGATTTTCACCATGTCATTCCAAATAAAGTCAAAGACATCAAATCTTTTGTCTTTGCTAATGACCTTTATCAAGGTCCTGAGATACCCCTGCACACTTCCTACATCCCCATCCTTGGGGGCAATTGTCTTCCTTAGAACCCTATCCATTTGCTGCGCACCACGGGCGTCTTCATCGGGAGATATAAAGACTTGTAGAAGTCTGCATGGAAGTTGCTCCAAAACCTCCCATTGGCAGCTTGCTTCGGACGGCTGTAACAATCAACATTTCTGAATTTGGCCACCGTGTCACTGCCCTTTCTGTTGAATTTCTCCTCTGCGGGATCCCTGGCCCCTTCCCTTGGAGTTGACAGCTTTAGAGGGCCAATCGGGCCCGTTGCAATTCTCTTGCCCTTGCCCTTGGCTTGGCGAGGGCCACCTCCAGCAGAAGACTTGGTTGTTGGCTTCTTCGCGAGCACTTTCCTTTGAGCCTGGGGAGTAGAGGGAGCCAGCTCGGAAGGTCGCTCTTGGCGCTTCTTACCGAGGCTTGTCAAGGACCGAAGCACAGCTTCGTGGTCCATCTCGGCCTCGAAGTCGGAAACTTCGTCGTGTGAGTTCGACATGCCAGAGAATTTATTTCACAAGGTATTCATGAGAATAGATGACAAGGAGAGGAATTAAGATGTTAGGGTTGAGTTCAAAAAAAATCGGAATAGTCCGATGTACAGGCACAGACTAGTTCGGGTGACCGAACTTGTCCGTGCATGGACCGGACTAGTCCGGTATTCATCCTCAAGAACCTTAACTATGAGACAAATTGAGTTGATCCATGCAAAACTAGCCTAATAGCAATGTAATACATCAAGGACACTTTTATTAGGTGACAAAAGCTAGGCTATTCGACCAACAATGAAGAAAATGAAGATTTCTAGGTTTTGGGAAAATTTATCGAAGAATCGCTTGAATCTCGGAGAAGAGGGGGTTGAAGGGGTGGACAAGTTCGTGGTCTTCAATCCCTAAGCGAAGGAGGTTGATTTCCACCAAACCTTGGAGATTTTTTATGGAGAAATCATCGAATGCCTTGGGGAACTCGAGCGTGGAGAGAGAAAGCTTGAGGCAAGTGTGGGGTTAGAAAGATTAGGGTTTTGCGGCGGCTAGGATTAAGGACACGAAAAATTGGACAGTCCAAAAATGATCGGACTAGTCTAAACTTTCCTAGAGACTATATCGGACTAGTCCGTGGTCTGCCGGACTAGTCCGGCCTAAGCGGCACTCTACGGACTAGTCTGCATGTGCAGACTAGTCCGGGTAACCACGGACTAGTCCGTGGTCACCAGACAAGAAATGCTTAGCCCTTTCATATATATTCGAAGGTACTTACTTAGAAAATAGGGAAGCAAAGCAAATTATATAATCTTGATGAATATGATCAGTAGGCATACAACAATCGAACAATGATCATAATTCACCAAGATCTAGTAATTGACATAGTTTTTTTTAAAAAAGTTGAGAGAGATGATTTTTACAACACAATCAATGAATTTTGAAGATAGCATTCAGGTATACAAGATTTCAAGACACACTCCGAGCATCGAGGATATTAAGTTCATTTCTGAGCTCGCAAAAGCGTTTTTCATCAAGTGGCTTGGTGAATATATGAGCTGATTGCTTTTCGGTATTGACATGTGAAATGGCTATATCTCCCTTCATTGAATGGTCTCTCAAAAAGTGATGTCGGATGTCTATATGTTTGGTCCTAGAGTGCTCAACGGTATTATGGGCAATTTTAATGGCACTCTCATTGTCACAAAGGAGTGGAATACGGTTCATATTGTAACCATAATCCCTCAGAGTCTGTCGCATCCAAAAGAGTTGTGCACAACAACTCCCGGCTGCAACATACTCCGCTTCGGCCGTGGATAAGGCAATGGAGTTTTGTTTCTTGGAGGACCAAGAAACAAGTGATCTACCTAGAAATTGACATGTACCAGAGGTACTTTTTTTATCTACTTTGCATCTGGCATAATCTGCATCGGAGTAACCAATGAGATTGAATTTGGAGCCTTTGGGGTACCAAAGGCCTAGGTTGGGTGTATGAACTAGATACCGCAAGATTCTCTTAACGGCTGTCAAATGACATTCTTTTGGGTTGGCCTAAAACCTTGCACACAAGCATACACTCAACATAATATCTGGCCTAGATGCACATAAGTAGAGTAGAGATCCAATCATGGAGCGATATACCATTTGATCGACGTTTGGTCCATGTTCATTGAGATACATGTGGCCATTCGTTGCCATGGGAGTCTTTATGGGCTTCTCCTTTTCTATTCCAAACTTCTTCAGTATGTCTTGAGTGTACTTGGTTTGGCTTATGAACGTCCCTTCCTTTTGTTGCCTCACTTGGAATTCCAAGAAGTACTTTAGCTCTCCCATCATTGACATCTCAAACCTATCTGCCATAATTTTACTAAATTCATCACAAAAAGATTTGTTAGTTGAACCAAAGATTATGTCATCAACATAAATTTGACAAACAAAGAGATCATTGTTAAAGTTCTTTGTAAACAATGTATAATCTACTTTACCGATCTTAAAACCATTTTCAATTAAGAAATCTCTAAGACACTCATACCAAGCTCTAGGAGCTTGTTTGAGGCCGTAGAGAGCCTTACACAATTTAAATACGTGGTCGGGGAACTTTTCATCTTCAAACCTGGGGGGTAGCTCCACATACACCTCCTCCTTGATTGGTCCGTTGAGGAAGGGGCTTTTCACATCCATTTGATAGAGCTTGAAATCATGGTGAGTAGCATATGCATGTAATATTCTAATATACTCAAGTCTAGCTACAGGAGCAAATGTCTCATCAAAATCCAAACCTTCGACTTGCGAATACCCTTTGGCCACAAGTCGTGCCTTGTTCCTTGTCACCACCCCATGTTCATCTTGTTTGTTGCGGAAGACCCATTTGTTGCCGACGACATTGGATTTGGGTCTTTCGACTAGTTCCCACACCTTGTTCCTTTTGAAATTGTTGAGTTCTTCTTGCATAGACACTACCCAATCCGGATCCTTCAATGCATCCTCAACCCTGCGTGGTTCCAAAAAGGATACAAACGAATACTGCTCACAAAAATTAGCTATGCGTGATCTAGTAGTTACTCCCTTTTGGATGTCAAAGATGATGTTGTCGATTGGGTGGTCCCTTTGAATGCATTGGTGCACTTTTTGGTGTGGTACTTGCTGTCTTGAATCTTCATGGTCATCTTCTTCTCCCCCTATATGGTAGTCTTCATTGACTTGTCGATCATTTTCAACTTCTTGAGGTTGATCTTGTGTGGGATCTCCCCCTCGATCATTGGCCTCCTCTTGTGGTTCATCTTCCTCTTGCACATGTAGAGGTGGCTCTTGTGGTCGAACTTCGCCTAACGCCATTCTTCTCAATGCTTGACAAGGAGCTTCTTCTCTATCTAGCACACATGGATCAACTTGCTCGTTTTGGGAGCCATTAGTTTCATCGAACACTATGTCACGTGCTACTTCAACAAGTCCAGAGGTCTCGTTGAAGACACGATATGTGTAAGTGTTCGAATCATAACCAAGCAATAAACCTTCATTGAACTTTGAAGCAAACTTTGAAGTCCTAGGCTTCTTGTTCAAAATATAGAATTTGGAACCGAAAACTCGAAAATATGAAATATTAGGCTTGTTACCGGTGAGTAGCTCATAGGATGTCTTTTTGAGTAGTCGATGGAGATAAAGTCGATTTATGCGTGGCAAGCGGTGTTAACTGCTTCCTCCCAAAATCGATCTGAGGTCTTGTACTCATCGAGCATTGTTCTTGCCATCTCTATGAGGGTTCGGTTCTTCCTTTTGGCAGCTCCGTTTTGTTGAGAGGAGTAAGGAGTTGAAAATTCATGCTTTATGCCTTCTTCATCAAGGTACTCCTCAACTTGTGTGTTCTTTAACTCTGTGCCATTGTCGCTTCGAATGTTCTTGATTGTCAATGAAAACACATTTTGAGCACGCTTGAAAAATTTCTTCAATATTCCTTGTGTTTCTGCCTTATCATGTAAAAAGAAAACCCAAGTGAAGCGAGAAAAATCATCAAGAACTATTAAACCATATTTTTTACCAGCGATGCTAATGTAGGCAATTGGACTGAATAAATCCATGTGAAGTAACTCGAGCAGTCTTGTTGTAGTCATGATGTTTTTCGTGAGATGGGGTGCTCCAACTTGCTTCCTGGCTTGGCACGCGCTTCAAGGCCTGTCTTTCTCAAAAACAACATCCTTCAAACCTCGGATGTGATCGCCCTTGAGGAGTTTTTGAAGATTCCTCATACCAACATGCGCTAGCCGTCTATGCCACAACCAACCCATGTTGGTCTTTGCAATCAAGCATGTGTCAAGATCAGCTTTATCTTTGTTGAAGTCAACAAGGTAAAGCTTTCCCTTTAACATACCCTTGAATTCAATGGAACCATCACTCCTCCTAGAGACGGTCACACCCTCGTTAGTGAACAAGCAATTATAACCTTTGTCACATAATTGAGATATGCACAGTAGGTTATAATCTAAGGAATCAACATGTAATACATGAGAAAGAGTGTGTTTAGATGATATAGCAATTTTAACGGTACCGAGCACCTTTCCTTGACTATTGTCTCCAAAATAGATGCCCTCGCTTGGATCCTTATTTTCTTCATACTCAACGAGCATCCTTCTTTCTCCGGTCATATGGTTGGTGCAGCCACTGTCCAACACCCATTTCGATACACCAGAGGAATAGGCCTACAAAAACAAATTATGCCTTGGTTTCAGGTACCCAAGCTTGATTGGGTCCTTGGAGGTTAGTTACAAAAGATTTGGGCACCCACACATGAGACTTGATGTTCCCATGGCGTGGCCCAACATAATGAGCATAAACGTTTCCAAAATTATTTCTCATTAAGACATAAGTTGCATCAAAAGTTCTAAATAGCAACTGTTGTTGTTTATAAACTGGACTAGTCTGGGAGATCGGACTTGTTCGGAGGACCGCACTTGTCCGGACCCTGACTGAACTAGTCCGATGATCAAGCGTGTTGGATGTGTTAACTTTGGATGTTCCAGTTTGAAAGGATCTACCCTCTACAAAGGAAATTTTCTCCTTGTTATTCCTATGGCTTCTAACATATTGCATTTCACCATAAGAGTAATCAATGCCAAATTTGACATTTGGAGGTCTTGTGACCAAGTATGCACTATGTGCATATCTGATCTTCTCCTTGTCAAATATGCCATTTTGTGAAGAATGCTTGTCCTTGGTAGAGGTTGACTTGTCTTTCAAGCTGGTGTCAATTTTACCACATGTAGAAGTAGAAGCAGTTTCAGTTTTAATAGGTTGAGAAGGTGAGCTTGAAGAGGATGAAGGGTCACCTTGCTTGAGTGACTCAACTTGTACCTCAAGGATCTTGTTAACCTTGATTAGGTTACCAAGTTCGTCCTTGATTGTAGCATTTTAGTCGCTTAACTCCAAGCAAGCTTTCTTGCTTGAAGCTAACTCAAGCTCTAGTGACTTGCTTCGCTCCTTTTCAAGTTCTAGAAGCTTGTCATGTTCAACATATTCCTCCTTTCGGGAGATAATCATGTCTTCTTGACGATGTATCAACTTCTCCTTCTCAACGGGTTGATCAAGTAAAAATTTCATTTTTGCGACTGTTTTTTTATCTAATCCAATGAGCATATCTTCATTATCACTAGCAATTTCACTATCACTAGAATAGGAATGTACGGAAGAGGGTTTTGTTGTTACCTTGTGTTTACCTTCCTTTGCCAAGAGGCAAGTGCCGTTCCCCTTCCATGCGCCGAGAGTAGGGAAGAGAGTGGACTTCTTGGATGTCTTCTCGATGGCTATACTAGCCATCTCTTCTTCTTCTTCGGATGAGGACTCATCATTTGAGTCCCATTCTTTTCCAAGATGTGCTTGTTCAGCTTGCTTCTTCTTCTTGAAGAACTTCTTGGGTTGAGGCTTTGCTTCTTTGGTCTTCTTCTTGTTCTCTTCATATGGTTAATCAACTATAAAGTGGCTATACTCACCACAGTTACAGCATGCCCGCCTCAACGTTGGTTTTGATCTTTCCCTGAACTTTCCTTCACTTTATTTAGCACCTTTTCTTTTCTTCATCATTCTTTTGAACTTCTTCATGAATAGTATCATGTCATCTTCATTCAAGTCATTGCTCTCATCGTCACCGTCTTCTTTGAATTGAGCTTCTCGCGCTTCTTTAGATAGGGGCTTGAGGGACTTCAAAGCAACCCTTTCTTCTTTGCCGAGGTGAGATCGGCAATCTCCTTAACGTGCTTGGCTTGCATTTCCATCATCTCAAAGTTGATGATTTTCCCAAGTAGCACATCCGGGGTCATATTCTTGTACACGGGGCTTTCTCGTATCATGGAGCATAAATGACATCGGGAGGCATGAAGGCTCTAAGAATGAGCTTCACCACCTCGTGGTCGTTCCATTTCTTGCTTCCGTATTTTCACACTTTGTTGATTAGTGTCTTTAGTCGATTGTACATATCTTGTGGCGACTCATCTTCTTCGATGGCGAATCTTCCTAGCTCGCCTTCAATCATCTCGATCTTCGCTTCTCGCACATGACCATCGCCTTCATGTGCGGTTTGCAACGTATCCCATATCTCCTTTGCCATCTCGAGTCCATCCACCTTTGTAAACTCATCCCGATTGAGCGATGAAGTAATAACTGCAGCAGCTTGGGCATTTCGATGGATTGCTTGCTCTTGGCTAGGTGTGAGCTCCTCATCATCATCCGGAATATCTATTCCTGTGCATACGATGTGCCACAAACTTGGATTGAGAGAAATAAGATGCATTTTCATGTTTTGCCTCCACATTGAGTAGTCATTGTCGTCGAAGTGTGGGGCTTTTCCAAGTGGAATAAATAGATAATGATTATTGTTAGAATTTAAGCGATCATAATTAAAAGGATATCGGGAGTAGTCGGTATGACTACTCCCCTTCTTTTCTTCTCATCTTAGATCTTCACCTTTCCATTGGAAAGGGTTTTCTTCCTTAGGAGTGCCTTGAGTTCCATTGTCTCCTCATCGTCATCCTCGAAGTCTTGAATGGCTTCGAGGAGCTTCTCCAATTTCTGGTTCTTGTCTTCATCAACCTTCTCTTGGTTGTTGCTCTTGTGTACGTCCTCCGACATGATCCCTTCGAGCGATTAGTCTCCGTTTGAAGAACCTGCTCTGATACCAATAGAATGTGGCCTAGAGGGGGGGGGTGAATATGCCTTTTTTTAATTTAGTCAGAACCTGCAACACTTAACAACCAGATCAAATCTTGAGATATCGGACTAGTCCGGTCGAGTGTAGACTAGTCCGGTGGATACCATCTAGGTTTATCAAACTTGATCAATTATCTTCATCCTAGGATGTATGAAGTAGAAATATACTTGTAATTGAAGTGTTACACGATTATGAACTAGGATATACCACAAGTCAATCTTATATTCAATGTTTCAACGTAAAGTAAGCAAGATTGATTGAAACCCTAGATTGATATGAAGTATAAGAACGATGAGCGCAATGTAAGAACACAAGCACTTTATCCCGTTGTTTGGTTCCCACAGAGGCAACCTACATCCACGTTGAGGAGTCCACAAAAGGATCGGGTCTTCTCCAACCCTACCCTCATCAGATCGCCACGGAGGCCAATCCTCTTCACTTATCACAAAGGGAAAATAACCGAATTAAAGGGCCCTTCTCACACGTTGAGGGCTCCCCAAGATTACAATAAGAACACCACCAAGAACACACTTCAGAGATTACAATGAAAACCACAGGAGTGTGTTAGGGAATCAAACCAAGAGCTCAATGAGTGATGAACCGTGTCTCTCCCTCCAATGATCCAAAGTGTATCCTCAAAGGATTGATCTTTGTTGCGTTTGATTTCGTGGAGAGGTGTGTTTTTGAGGCTCTTGGGAGGTGTGACGATGCAGGGGGTCAAGAGTTGTGAAAGATGGGCCGTGTAGACCTATTTATATGGGGTTCCCAAAAGTAACCGTTAGGGTTTAGGAATATCGGACTAGTCCGTGGTGGACACTGGACTAGTCCGGTGTGCTTTGTGTAGAAAATCCAAGGTGTCCCAAAATATCGGACTAGTCCGGCAGAGTGCGGACTTGTCCGATTTTGGTTTTGGAAATCTTCGGACTAGTCCGATGGATTTGGGTGACAAGTCCACAGTTGGAGGACTTGTCGGATTTAGGTCAGAGGGTTTTTGTACTAGTATGGGCTCATATCGGACTTGTCCGATTTTGTGCAACTTGTGAAATGTTTGGAGGACTAGTACGCACTGGGGAGGACTAGTCCGATTCTAGTCAGAGAGATATTGGACTAGTCCGTAGTGATATCGGACTTGTCCAATCTTGTGCAGAGAGATATCGGCCTAGTCTGGGGTCAGTCGGACTAGTCCTGTCCTGTATAAACTTGGGCAATGTGTGTGATTATTTGTGCTGGAGCTCTTGGGGTGTGTTTCCTTAACACACTCCATACACAATGATCTACTACACTTGTTCCTTGAGCTCTTTTCCACATTGCTCCTCATTCTCCTTTCTTTTTGGCTCTTTGCTCATTTTCTCTTTAAAACCTGTGGTCATCTCAACAAAGTAGTTAGGATCTCATTTGCTTGTCATAAATCATCCAAAACCCACAAGGGATTCCTAGATGCACATCCACACTCTTCATCAACAACTTCAAGAGGATGTTTAGAAGGAGGAGGGGGAGCTACCATCGTGAAGGCAAGAGCAAAGACAAGCCCAAGAGAAGATGAAAGAGGGCTTGCTACAATTGTGGGGAATACGGCCACTTCATTGTGGATTGCCCACATGAGAGAACAAGAAGCAGAAGGAGGGCAAGTCTCAAGAGAAGAAATACTTCAAGAAGAAAAAGCAATCGGGGCATGCCCACCATAGGAAGGAGTGGGATTCAAATGAAGAATCCTCCTTCGATGAAGAAGAGAAGATAGCAACTATTGCTATGAAGAAGTCAATCACGGAGAACAAGCTCTTCCCCGAATTGGAGAATTCAAGGCCGACTTGTCTCATGGCCATGGAGGGAATAAAGAAGGTTAAATCTAAATCATGCTCTTCAATTGCTTTACATGATGATTTTGATTCTAGTAGTGAAAATGAATATATGCTTAAGGATATGAGTAAATTACCTTGGAAAGGTTGAAGTTGCTAACGGATGAGATATTTTAGAAGGAAGAGCTCATCAACCATCAAGAGGACATGCTTATCCAACAGAAGGAGAGATGTCAAGAGTTTGAAGATCTCTTGGAGCTTGAAAGAGAAAGAAGCAATGTACTTGAGCGTGAACTCGCTTTATACAAGGAAACTTGCTCAAATCTTAAGAAAACTACAATTGTGCTAATGGGTGAACTTGTTAGCTTGACGAAAGTTAACAAGATCATTGAGACACAAGTGGAGTCTCTCAAAGTCAATGCACCTTCTTCCTCTAAAGGCTAACCTTCCACAAATATCAAATCCGAAACGTCTCAAGCTTGCAAGTGCTCTAAGTTGATTCTCAAACATAAAGATGACCTTAAGTTGGCACAAAACAACCAAGCACTGAAAGGTGGCATCTTTGATAAGGAGAAGATGGCATATGCACGTAGTGCATATACCAACACAAGACATCCCTCTGTCAAGAATGGTCTTGGCTATTCTAGAGAGAGGAGGCAAAATGCCAACACTCCAAAGAATGGCAAATACTTTATTGTTTTTTTCAAAGGAACTTCATATAACAACAACAAGGGAAAGAACATTGCTACATCTCCTAGCATGCCTAAGAAGGAACCTCATCCATTGTTCCATGATTTTGATGCCTCATATATTTTATTAAGGAACAAGTTTGGAAAATCTTATGCTAGGTATGTTGGGCCACAACGCAAGAGTCTAAAACCTTGTGTTGTGGGTGCCCAAGTGCCTCTTGACTAACATCAATGGACCCAACTCCGCTGTTGACGGCTCCTAAGATATACTAACAAATCATCCTCGACAACGGCGCCAGAAATGCTTGTTGACGGCTCCTAAGATATACTAACAAATCATCCCCAACAACGGCGCCAGAAATGCTTGTTGGTATTTCTTAACACCGGAGATCATCTCCGGTTAAGAGATGAGATCTGCAAGTGCACGGAAGATATCGTTGTAGGATTTCACCCATGAGTATTCCCAAGGGTATCATATTTATCCCAAAGGAAGGCAATGAAGTAAATTATATACTACTCTTATGGTCAACCTATAGGATACTAATCAATTATCCAGACAAGGGATAAGTTGATAATAGGGGTAGTGTGACACACACCTAGGCAAGCTATTCTAAAGGGTAAATGGCTCCTAGAGGGAGATTGGATTAAGAGTAAGAGAGTTGCTCCTACAATGCTCCTAATACATATACATAGCCTAAGGTAGATACTAATGGTCATGTCAATGATGAATTCTATGCAATGCTATTCAACACGTCGGGCACGGGCTTACCCCTGGCATACTATGGCGACTCCTGCCAAGAGCACGTAGGCATAGTCGAACGTGGAGGATTACAATGGACAGATAGGACTATCACCACCTACTGCCTACCTCTTCAATCCGTGGGTCTATGAGACATCCAACGCTACTTAAATACCCTAGCACCATGCTAGCATACTAAGAAAATACCTCAATAGCTGCAGCACAAGCCATCATAAGGCAATGAACTAAAACATCATTGAACCAATGTTGATTGCATAGCATAGTTATTCATATTAACATGATCATATCATAACTACATAGACTATAGTGGGGGTCTATAGTGTTTATGACCATAAGATGTGATCATGAGAGTACAATTATAAAGACTATACCTTCCACTTACATGAACTCCACAATCAAACAAGAAATGCTTTGTCCAAGTATACGTATAATAGAGGACTAAAGATAATATCTTTATTGAGCACAAAGTCAGAAATACAAGAAGGAATACATGAGGCATACCTTTCCCAATGTGGAATTGGGAAGAGAGACTCCTACTCCTTTCCCAATTTGGACTTGGGACTAGAGGCTCTCCTCTCTACATCCTAACTCCTCTAAGGACTATGGAAGATAGTGTATACAATAGAATGATGCCCAAGTGGTGTGTGTTGAAGTGAGGGGTATGGGGTCCTATTTATACTAGTGTTGAGGTCAGTTCTCGCCACCAAAAGCGTGCGAATCTGTCATCATTGACTCCCGGGAGCCGGGAGGAGCCAACACGTGCAAGTTGTCCGCGTTTGGCGCCAGGACCAGGTCAGCCGACCCCCTGGTTCGGCCGACCTGGTCAGGGCTCCAAACGACCCGTACTTCCTCCTGGTGGCTGTCAGGTGGGTCCCATTGACTGATATTGGTGCTACACCATTGGATGGCCTCGGATGCTTCTGTTTGTGGGCCATTTGATCCATGTGGTGCCACGTGTCGTCGCCTGATTGGCTGGGATGATATTTTATAGGATTGGTCCCTCTACATTGCCTCATTTCCTGCATAAAATGCTGCATACACATATTTCTCCAAGTCCAAGTGGAATTGGGTTAGATAGAAAGGTGATGTGTGCAAGAAATGACAAATCCTTCACATTATTGAGTTGAATTGACGGATGAAATTGGTATATAACAGCCGTCAACAAACTCCCACAAGCTTATCCTTTACTCGTCCCGAGCAAAGTCAAGACTTTAGGTTGATGATCGGGAGTTGCTACAATGTCTTATTTTCATAAGTACCTAATGCACAGCAAGATACTCTACCTAGTATTGCAGAAATTGGCTATGATACTCTACCTTTCTTAAGTTATCATGGGGCTTATGCTTTTTCATATTCATGAGTAGTTGAAAGGTAGAATAGCAAATGGAGCAAATATAGCCTAGAAATCAAGTTCCACTTAAATCTCGGAGAATTCAATTTAGATATTAAGTACCTCAATTTGATTCTCTCAATCACTCCTTTGTGGATAGTTGAAATATTTCCTCACCAAAGCATTGTGCCTCTACTATTCCTACTGATAGAATATGGCTTGTATGTGGAGCTAGGTAAGGAAAGTAAGTAGGCATATTTGCATCACATATATTGCTAAGTCAAAAGAGTAAGCCTTAGGAGAATTCAAATCAAAACTTTTTTGATTCAAGACTAGTGCATGTGTGATGGAGTGGAAGTTGACGTGGAAACATTGAGATGACTCCTTTTGATGTGGACTCTCTTTATTGCAAGGATGAAACATGACTACCCCTTTTTTTTATGCTTATGGAGTAAGCATATTATTTCTTCTTTTTTTTTCTCATGCTTATGACATAAGCATGCATTTTCTTTTTTTTTTCTTGTAGCCATGTCTTCTACTCCTTTTTATGCAATAACTTGAAGAGAGTGCTAACTATGAATAGCATGGAGTTTCTCTTTTTATTGTGAAATGGTGGATATGATGGAATTTTGCTTCCTTCTAGTGTAGAAGTATAGCATATGCAAGTGAAGTCTTGAATTCAAAAAGAGATGAATGATTTCTCACATAGGTCTATACTAGTTTGACTAGGCTCAATGTGAAAGCAAATAGCATATGCATAAGGTTTTGTCTATGTATGAACATCATATGGCTTTGGTAGGTATTTCCAATCAATTGAGGGAAACTTAAATCTTTTTACAATTTCTCTAGAAATCTAAGTTTTACTTCCAAACTAGGACTAGCAGCCCTATTACTAATTCTAATCTTGCAACAACCTAGAATTAGATTAAGCTTTTGCTACCCACAACTTCCAAATTAGGGTAAAATTATTTCAAACCAAAGAAAGCAATATTCAGAGAGTAGCAAGATGTAAACTTGAGACTTAGGAAAATAAAATAGAGCAACTATTCATCATTTCATCTATGTGAATTCTAAATCATTCCTACCACACATCTTTATTTGATAAGCAAAGCAAATCTAAGTTCCTGTTTTTTTTAGATGCATGGTGGATGGTGGAAGAATGGAAAGTAAATATGAAATGGATGATTTGAAATAAAAATGCAGTGGGTGTGATACAAGTTACCTCAAGTGGGGGTCCTACCCCAAGCTTATTCTTGATCAAGGTCCGCGATAGGGGTTGAAACCCTAACGACGGAGGTAGGCTGTGGGGACCGGATTCCACACTTTCCAGGAATCGCATTGGGTGGTGCCGTGCGATGCGACACCCAACAACACACATGTAAAGGAACGCGTATTACATAAATCATTTGCTGAAATTAACAAATATGTTCAGTTTACAAATAGTTTATAAAAATAAACTACAGCGGAAGATAAGATTACAACTCTCGTACTCCAGCCTCATAAGCAAAAGAGAAGCCGTCCAGCCCACGGACGCTCCTCACTAGCCACGACAGCAGCGGCATGGTTCCCACATGAGTATATTACTCGGAGAGTCCCGAGTCTCATCGGACAACCATAATCATAAGCATAGAGGTTAGTACCTACAAAACAACTTATATAGCAACCGTGAGCACAAAGGCTCTGCAAGACTTAACCGTCTCACCTAAACATGAAAATCTACATGAGGTTAAAGACATAACATAGGATGGCAGATTTGTGTAACGGACTCGCCTAATTGTTGGTCCTTATTTTTTTAGATTTATAGCATCAGCTTAAATCCTGTGCAGGACAGCATCGTAACTCCACAATCAAACAAGAAACGCTTCATCACGATGCTGCATGACCAAGGTGGAAATTAAATTTAGTGAGCACTATACTAATACATACAACATAGCAATACCATGATAATATAATGTTCATAACAACAGCAATTAATTCACATCTCAAATGCAAGTATTTAACTACGTCACAACTCAGTGAACAAGTGGTACTCATATCCACAAGGGACGTTGATTCAAATCAATGATACCTAGAAAACACGACACAAACGCCCGTACTGGAAGTCACGTTGGTGCGCTCCACGGACGTCGTACGCAACCACCGTTCTCAACTTCCGCCCAAGTTGAATCGATTCAATCGTCTAGGACAGTATCCCCACTCACGGTGAACCCTTCTGCTGTGAAGATGTCGTGAGTGAGTTTTCGTCTACTGTGTTGCGGCCGAAAGCCTGAGGCGATCGAAAAAGTATCAACAAAAGCTTCCCAAGGTACATCGGTTTCCTGGATCCCATATATCCAGTATGACTCCAGTATAGTTCAAACTTGCTCAGCAGGGCGGCATACGGATCGGTCCTTAACCGACATAGGAAGGGCTATGCACCCAAGACCACGTCTTTCTGCATCCTATGCCTCTGCTAGGTCTCGTTTTCAGATTACTACTTCATTCTCTTTGAACCAATCCCGTGTGAAAAAGTCCTAGCCGTGTGAGTAGATTCCAACTACTCGACTTCTACCGAATCCTATACAACATTTAGCATAGCATAGTCTACACGATGACTTGACAACTATCCAAATTCTCCATGGGTTGATCTGGTCATGCAAGTGGATTTTCAATCACCTTAGCTCTAATGCACAATACTCACCCTAGACATATGTGATACAAATCAAAATTTTGTAATAGCTCTTAAATGCAAACCGGGGCTTGCCTGGTTGTGGGACAGTGTCAAATTTAATATCCAGAGGGATGACTTCAAGTATATTCGGTGTCCTCTTGAGCTCGGAAACTAATCGATATGCAAAGAATTATGCAAGTTAATCAATACTGGTATTATACTATAGTTCAAAGGAAAGACATTTAAGTATATGAATTTAAGCTTAATGGTTCTGGAAATTTTACAGGGGACATTAGGTACTATGGGGAACATCTGGACCAAAAATTGGAGATGTTTAAGGAAGCTTGTTGTCTATAAAATTCCAACAAATAAAAGCCTTCTCTGAATTTGGTTTGTAATTCTGCAGGTCTATCATGGCTACCAGTGGTTGTATCATACAGAGGGGTTCTCACTGGTTCTAGGAAAATTTGTTTCATAAATTTCTAAGCTTCCTATTGGGAGATACTGAATTTAGAAGTTTGGAAAAATTTCTGAAATAGTTCTGATGTCTTTGGGCATTCTATGACCTGTTAGGAAAATCTCCAGATTGAACTAGGTTATTAAAGTCCAATGAAGCTGAAATTTTTACAGGAATTCAGGAACTTACTAAAGAACATTTTTTGCAAAATTTCATAGTTTTCTATGAAGTGAATTATCAGCTAAAAATCAAACATGATTTTGCTTTAAAGGGCTCTACAGGAAAATCTATTCATTTTCATGAAGATTGGGTTGTAGTTCTGGTGAGTGTGGACAAAGATCGAACCAACAAAATTGGTTAGACAAATTTTGATGCTCAACAAAATTGGTTTAACAAATTTTGATGCTTTATACTGAGAGTTATTCAATTTTGAAGTTTGAACAAGTTTCTGTCCAAACTCTAATTGAATTTGACTATTTTTGTGTGCATAGATAATACCCAGGTGATAAGACCATGTAAATGAAGTCTAATTACCCTGATATTTTTAATGGAGTTCAAGGATATTTAAGTGAAGGGTTTGAAAAATTTGGTATTTTTCCAAAGAGCGGAACTATAGGAATTAATTCTATAAGAATTTTGATTATTTGAATTATGGAGAAATTCATATGGAATTTCATACAAATCTAAGTGCACCACTAGAAAGTATTCTTCATGCTGCTTCTAAAAAAATTTATTTGGGAATTTTTGGACAATTCTACTCGGAGATATGGATTTTTCCATGTTGGGGCAAAATCTGGATTAAGTTTAAATGGGAAAGTTTAAATAATCCAGGGGGGTCCACGGGTTTAAAATGGACCAATTGCTGGGCGGCAACACGGAGGGTTACTGGGTTGACCGCGTGGTCACAAAAGATCCCCAAGCCGCAGTTGATCCGGGCGCGCGCTGGGCTTCCACTGACGACGGGGCCCCACGGGGTCGTCATCTACCTCCCGCTAGGCGCACGACTGCGGTGGTGCCTCGCCGGAGCTCTCGCCGCCCGTTGATCCATGGCACGTCTCCTCGCCAAACTCACCGCCTAACCCCATTTCGAGGTGCTGAGCACGCCGGTAGGGTCAGCACTTGCCGGCGATGGCTATAGGCTTGCGCGACGGCGGCGTCGGCGATTAGGGTTTCGGCCATGTCGGCCGAGCCCTACGGTGGATGAAACTGATCGGGAAGACCTCAGGAAGATTCATGGAAGCATGGGGAACAAGAATCTAGCCATAGGAAGGAGAGAAATGGCTTGGAGAATGGTAGCGTCGATGGACCAAGGAAGGACAGACCGGCGGTTGGGAAAAAATTGTATTCCGGCATGAATACTCAATGAAACTTGATGGATTTTCTTCGAGGTGATGCGCCTGGCCATATAGAACAACATAGCACAAGTGCACAAGGAATAATTAACTGTATAACAGGAATTTCATGCGCGAAGCAACTCCACTCATAACCAGAGTTCATCGGAAGAAAAGCAAATACGGGGGCTAGGAGGCATGGCATGGGCTGAAACTTTAGGAGCATCTAGAAAATTAGTAGGCGAACCTTTTTCCTTCTAGGATTGAGGCGAGATGATGGCCGTATTGTCAGATCGACGATGAGCAGAGGCGTGGCGAAACAGAGGAGATTTCCGGCGGCCTCAGGGATGGCCTAGCTGTGCAAGAACTTGATCACAAAGTTGTGCAAGAGGTTGGGGAGCGAGGAGAGGCAAAGAAAAGTGCTTAACACGGAGTACCTTTGCTGCAAATCGGCTGGACAGAGAGAGAATCGGGAGAGGAGTGAAAATGGTGTTGGAGGCTTCAAGGTGAAGAAAAAGCAAGCTAGGGGCATGGAGGGGGTATAAATAGGAGGCCAGGGTGAGCTGGGGGCAGCTGGAGTCAGCCAAAATAGTGCAAGCAGCTGCCTGGACTTTGCATGCAATGTGGTGTCACTTGGAGAGCCAAAACAGCACTTTGCTTTGGATGACAAGTGGGTCCCACCTTATCTTCATACTTTCCCCATCAATTCTACCACCTAATTCATTAAAAAAATTTCTAGATATTTGTGGGATGGCTGGATTAATCATATAGAATTTGATTTTGAATTCCCATAGTTGATTGGACAAAGATTCATTTAAATTCAAACTTGAATTTGAGTTGAATTCAAGGTAGCTATTGAATTAAATAGCAATCTTGCTTCAAAAATTATGAAACTTTTCAGGGATGCTATTTGGAATATTTGGAATCCATTGGTCAACTCAAATATGCATGTTAAATTTATTTAAATAGTAGCTAAGTTTATTATTTTGAATTTCCTCATTTGGAGTTTGAATTAATTTGTTTTTCTCAATTCCTTTTTAATGCTTTTTGTCATTCAAAAGTTTTGTCCGAACTGAACTTTGAATTATGAAAATTATGGCTTTTACATTCATCCCCCCTTAAAAGAATCGCGTCCCGAGATTACAATGAAGAGACGGAAGTAGGAGAGAAATTACCGAATATGAGACGATAAGAAATCCGGATAGTTGGAGCGGAGATATTCTTCAAATTCCCAAGTTGCTTCTTCAACAGTATGGTTGCACCACAACACTTTATAGAACCACAGCGTGCAGTTCCACGTTGTTCGAGTCTTCTTGTCGAGAATCTGAACCGGATGTTCGGAGTACGTCAAATCCGGTTGCAACTTGCCGATGTCGTCGGTGTGGACTGCAGCTGTGAACTTGAGACATTTCCGGAGCTGAGATACGTGGAAAGTGTCGTGTATACCAGCAAGAGATGCTGGTAATTCCAATCGATAAGCCACAGGTCCGCACTTTTCCGTGATAGCAAACGGGCCAATAAATCGGGGAGCTAACTTTCCTTTTACTCCGAACTGGTGAATTCCTTTCATCGGTGACACACGGAGGTACACGTGATCCCCGACATCAATGTGCGGTGGTCGACCCCGCTTGTTTGCATAAGCCTTCTGTCGAGATTGAGCTGCTCTTAGATTTGCTTGAATGATCCTAACTTGTTCCTCGGCTTCATTGACTAGATTAATCTCGAATGTCACCCTCTCGCCAGACTCGCACCAATTCAGTGGGGTGCGACATTTTCGGCCATAGAGAGCCTCATAGGGTGCCATCTTGATACTCGCTTGATAACCATTGTTGTACGAGAATTCCGCCAACGGCAAATAATCGTCCCAATTTTTACCGTGGTGGATGGCACATGCACGCAACATGTCTTCAAGGACTTGGTTCACCCTCTTGGTTTGTCCATCGGTCTGGGGGTGATATGCGGAGCTTCTAATCAGTTTAGTACCTAACGCGTGCAGCTGCTCCCAGAAATGAGCAACGAACAGCATGCCTCGATCTGAAATAATCGTGCGAGGAATGCCGTGTAAACACATGATTCTTGATATGTACAACTCCGCATATTTCTTGGCATTGAATCCGACATTTACCGGGATGAAATGTGCTGATTTGGTTAGTCGATCGACTATCACCCAAATCGAATCATGCTTTTGGAATGTGAGTGGCAATCTGACTATGAAATCCATACTCACATCCTCCCATTTCCATGCCGGAATATTCAGCAGTTGTAGCTGTCCCGAATTCTTCATATGGTCGGCCTTCACTCGCCGACATGTATTACACTCGGAAACGTACTTTCGCTATTTCCCACTTCATCCATGTCCACCAAAACTTGGTCTTTAAATCTTGATACATTTTATTGCTGCCCGGATGAATATAAAATTTTGACATGTGAGCTTCATCAGATACTTTCTTCTGGAGCTTAACATCTCGAGGTACAACTATACGTTCATTGAACCATAATGTACCGTGATCATCATTTCGGAAACATTTTACTTCCCCGCTGTCCACTCTTTCTCGTATGTGTGACATGCCCTTGTCCTTCTTCTGGGCTTCAATAATATCATCTCGGATTGTCGGAATGAGAGCAAGATTGTATAAAGCTCCATATGGAACCAAGTACAGACTCGGTTCATCCTCTTCCATAGGTGTGTGGGTTAAGTTATGGACATGAGAATTGCGACTAAGCGCATCGGCAACCACATTAGCTTTGCCAGGATGATAATGAATCTCAATCTCATAATCCTTGATCAACTCAAGCCACCTTCGTTTCCTCATGTTCAGTTCCTTCTGCGTGAAAATACATGTCAAACTCTTGTGGTCGGTGTAGAGGTGTACAAGATTTCCTAGCAAGTAATGCCTCCACATTTTTAATACCAATACCACGGCAGCAAGCTCAAGGTCATGAGTTGGATAGTGCTGCTCATGGTTTCGGAGTTGGCAAGATCCATATGTGACCACACGTCCTTCTCGCATAAGAACACAGCCAAGTCCGATGCCAGATGCATCGCAATAAACGTCAAATGGTTTTGTCGTGTCCGGCTGAGCAAGAACCGGGGCTGTTGTAAGGTGATGTACAAATTTCTTGAACGCTGCTTCACAAGCTCAAATCCAAACATATTTGGTGCCCTTTTTCAGCAGCTCCGTCATCGGTTTCGCGATCTTTGAAGAGTTCGGGATGAACCTCCGATAATATCCCGCTAAACCGAGGAAACTTCGGACTTCATGTACGGACATCGGAGATTGCCATTTCAGTACTCGAACAATTTTACTTGGGTCCACAGCGATGCCCTCAGCTGAAATAATGTGTCCCAAGAATGGCACTTGGCTGATCCAAAATTCACACTTGCTGAATTTTGCATATAACTCGTAATCTCTCAACCATTGCATTACAATATGCAAATGTTCAGCATGCTCTTCCTCTGACTTGGAATAAACCAATATGTCGTCGATGAATACCATGACGAACTTGTCCAACTCCGGCATAAATATTGAGTTCATGAGATACATGAAGTGAGTCAGAGCGTTGGTGAGACCAAAAGACATGACGAGATACTCGTATAACCGTATCTCATCGAGAATGCCGTCTTCGATATATACTCCGATCGGATTTTGATTTGATGATATCCAGACCGAAGATCCATCTTTGAGAACACCCTCACACCAACAAGTTGATCGAATAAAATGTCGATGCGGGGCAGCGGGTACTTGTTCTTTATAGTCACGGCATTGAGCGGTCGATAATCCACACATAACCGCAATGTTTCATCCTTCTTCTTGACAAACAGCGCCGAGCAGCCCCAAGGTGACGAGCTTGGGCAAATAAAACCTTTGGCCAAAAGATCTTTCAAATGCTCCTTTAATTCAGCTAGCTCATTAGGCGCCATTCGATGCGGTCTTCGAGAGATCGGTGTGGTTCCCGGTACAAGTTCAATCTTGAACTCAACGGCACGTTCAGGCGGCATGCCCGGTAAATCATCGGGAAACACATCGGAATACTCACGGGCCACCGGAGTATCTTCAAGTTTAGTTGCTTCCGTGTTATATGCAGCTGCACTGTCCTGCTCCAAACTGTCCAAAAACAGCTCATGTTGTCCGTGCATCGGAGAGTCAATTTGGATAGTCCGGGTACCGATATTAAGAATGGCACCGTGATGTTTCAACCATGACATCCCCAATATTACGTCGATCTTCTGTCCATCTAATATAATCAGCGATGTTGGATATATTTTGCCTAGCCGAGATACTTCTACACGGTGAGCTTATAAGATAACTTTGCTTGGGAGTATTGGTGTATAATTGGTGCTGATCCAAACATGATTTACTGATAAAATTGTGGGTAGCACCAGAATCAAAGAGTATGAGGACAGGTATGTCTTTGATAGCAAACATGACTGCTAACACCGATGCTCCCTCCGGAACACCCTCGATCGATATATGTTGAACACTTCCGGTTCGCAGTGCAGTCTTCCGTGGTTTAATACGGGGCTGAATACACTGTTTTACTGGTACTTGCCCGCTACTCAACATTTTCTCCGGGCAATCCCTGGTATAGTGCCAAACACGGTCACATGTGGAACACCTATACTGATTCAACGTTCCACTGACTTGAGGCCTGAATTGTCCTGCATCTCGCTGCGAGATAAATGCCCCTGGAACAATTTGGGTCAGTTCCTGCTGTTGATGTACTGCTGGTTGGAAATCTGATACTTCAAACGGCGGACTCCGATACGAACTCGGTTGTTCAGCCGGCTGCCATATCTGACCGGACGGTGATCGGTACACCATACGGTATTTTTGAGGAATATTATGTGTGCTGTCCTGCACAGCAAATCTCTTCTTTGACTCCTCCGCGATATGCTCACGTGTGGCATCCTCTTGCGTAATTGCGGCATTAAGCATAGCGTTGAACGAGCCGTGATTGAACAACGCAAGCTTGTCTTTCAACATGGGGCTTAGACCCCGATAGATGTACTCTCGCTTCTGATCCTCCGTACTCACATACTCTGATGCATATTGCGCTAGATTAACAAAGACTTTGGATTATTCTTGAGCACTCCTTTCTCCTTGTTTCAAATCAAGAAATTACTGAAGCTTCCATCTCACAATGGCAGGAGGAACATGATAGCCATGAAATGCCTTCCAGAACTCTGTCCAAGTGACTTGCTGTCCAGCGGCCAAGGAGGCGATGTGGTTCGCCCACCAAGCACCGGCGATGCCATGCAGTTGTTGTGCCGCATATAAAACCTTCATAGGGTTACTGCACTGCAGCAGTCCGAACTTAGCTTCAATGGTGCGGAGCCTATGGACCGCATCTATAGGTTCACAATCACCACTGAATACAGGGGGTGCAGTCGCCAAGAATTCTTGATATGTTGCTTGCTGAGGTTGATGATTGCCTTCGGCTTGACGTCCCCCTTGATTGGACGTAATCTGCACGAGGGTTCGTAGCAGTTCGGTCCGCTTGTCGCGTGAACGCAGCATGGCTGCGATATCATCCGCCAATGTAAGCGGAGATGGAGGTGGCTGTTCCGGCTCTCGGAAGTCATCCCTTCCCTGACTTGAACCACTGACCTCGTATGTTGTGCGAGTGAGCACCATTCTGCAGTTACAGTCATTAATGCAACATGAGACGTGATATTGCAAGATCACACTGGGATGAAAACAATAGTGTGTGTATTGATAACCAAATTTGCATAACGGTCATATATTGATAAAGTATAAACTTTATACGGAATACATCATCCCTGGACCAATGTTAAAATAGTGAGTTCCAAAATAATGAACTCCATGGACCGAAGTTCATTTCGACTATTGTTGGTCACGACGGGACGTTATGCGCGTTATTGTGCGAAAACAGACTTTTATCTTTAATATGACACAAACATGGCCATAAAAGCAAAGAGGTTCGAGTGAGTCAAACCATTAATTCCACTGGTAAATAGTTGAGTATCGACAACTGGTCTGTTACGACACTTCTCGAATTGAATTCGAGGACCAGATTCATAACAAGACCAAATTATGTCAAACCGATAAAGTTTCTGTTGAAACCTGACCAGGTTGTACTCAAACACAAATTTTACCCAGTAAGTGGCAGAATCAGATCTTGAGCTGAACTACAAACTTGAAGTACACTTCAAGAACTTTCCAAAAAGTATTGGTTTGCCTTCAGATCATTTCTGGTTGAGATGATATGGTATCGTAAACCTGACAGTTTTTCTGGAAAATTTTGACAGCATCTCCTTTGTTTATGCTGAATTTGGGCCACAATTTCCAGATATAAAACAGCAGAATTTACAAAATCCACAATCTAAAAATTTGTAATAAGTATTACAAGGATTCCAGAAATATCTAGCATGACCCAGTTCGAATTTTCTAGAGGGATGTATGGTGAAAACAATCAGGAGTCCAGAAAGGGTTCTAGTTTTTGTCCAGCTTTGGCAGAGTTTGGAAATTTGAAATTTTGAACAGGTTAGAGGGGAATTCAGTTCTGGAGTTGGACATAACTGTTTTAAAGGGCTTCCTATACCTTCCATCCATGTATGGTACACATTCATTGGAGTTTTATACTGGGAGATATGTTTTCTCAAAGTCAGGTCTTTTACGGTAGAAAACAGAAAACTCTGTTTCTGAATTGGTGACTTCAAAACCTACTCCAAACTTGAAAACTTAGTTCAAACCCATTGATCGATAGCTAATATAAGTAGTTTTACATCTTCTTGGTTCCATTATACCGAAAAGTGGTTAATGCATCAATGGAGTATATGTGGGTACTACGTGCCTCTCAAAGCAAAAATTCTAAGCTGGTATTCCGGCATACGTCTCAATGGTGGCCTTAATGACGTTCACTTGCAAACAATTTCTAAACGCAATATGATTATGTGGTCAGTGTACCTGTCAGTACACACAGACTATTGATCAATCATATGGTGTCATACGACACAGCCCGCACGGGCAAACTGTTCACAATAATATAAATGAAAGTAAAAACATTCGTCCCGTATCGTTCCATACGGGCCACCTCAAGTTACGCCACGTCTCGAGGTACATGACCGGGTTTTATACCACCCGACGGGGTCCCACGTCTTTGCATAGTGCTGCACTAGTAGGAGGCGCATCGGGTCATGTCCCACCCGATGGGGGCTCCCACTATCTTTGAAGCACGCTGGGGTACTGCGTGTCATATGTTCTAAGAAACATGGAAAGTTTCAGAGACTCATATTGACTCTTCCGTGCAAAGCCACGGAAAGATTTCCATGCTACCTCTCGCATGGTGAGCTTACCGCAATTGATCCGCTTGCTGTGGCGTACCTTACCTCTTACCTGACGTCAAAGCTTCGTTACAGAATATAATAACACATAAGTTAGTTTTTGCCACCTTAATAACGTGTGCTAATATAGTCCTTATGTGGGCCTAGTATCGTATCCTCACCGAATCTTATGTTTTTCTTGTAATACGATCCTTTATAAACGTGCTATTCCCAATGCAGCTCTGATTCCACGTCTGTGGGGACCGGAGTCCACACTTTCTAGGAATCGCATTGGGTTGTGCCGTGCGATGCGACACCCAACAGCACACATGTAAAGAAACGCGTATTACATAAATCATTTCCTGAAATTAACAAAGATGTTCAGTTTACAAATAGTTTATAAAAATAAACTACAGCGGAAGATAAGATTACAACTCTCGTACTCCAGTCTGATAAGCAAAAGAGAAGCCGTCAGCCCATGGACGCTCCTCACTAGCTACGAAAACCAAACAGCAGCGGCATGGTTCCCACATGAGTATATTACTCGGAGAGTCCCGAGTCTCATCGGACAACCATAATCATAAGCATAGAGGTTAGTACCTGCAAAACAACTTATATAGCAACCGTGAGCACGAAGGCTCAGCAAGACTTAACCGTCTCACCTAAACATGAAACTCTACATGAGGTTAAAGACATAACATAGGATGGCAGATTTGCGTAACGGACTCGCCTAATTGTGGGTCCATATTTTTTTTCAGATTTATAGCAGCAGCTTAAATCTTGTGCGGGTCAACGTCGTAACTCCACAATCAAACAAGAAACGCTTCATCATGTTGCTGCATGCCCAAGATGGAAATTAAATTTAGTGAGCACTATACTAATACATACAACATAGCAATACCATGATAATATAATGTTCATAACAGCAGCAATTAATTCTCATCAAAAGTGCAGGTATTTAACTACGTCACAACTCAGTAAACAAGTGGTACTCATATCCACGAGGGACGGTGATTCGAATCAATGATACCCGTAAAACACGACACGTACGCCCGTACTGGAAGTCACATCGGTGCACTCCACAAACGTCGTACGCAGCCACCTTTCTCATGTTCCGCCCAAGTTGAATCGATTCAATCGTCTAGGACAATATCCCCACTCACAGTGCACCCTTCCGCTGTGAAGATGTCATGAGCGAGTTCCCGTCTACTGTGCTGCGGTCGAAAGCCTGAGGCGATCGAAAAAGTCTCAATAAAAGCTTCCCAGGGTACATTGGTTTCCTGGATCCTATATATCCAGTATGACTCCGGTACAGTTCAAACTTGCTCAGCAGGGCGGCATACGGATCGGTCCTTAACCGACAAAGGCAGGGCTACGCACCCAAGACCACGTCTTGTTGCATCCTATGCCCCTGCTAGGTCTTGTTTTCAGATTACTACTTCATTCTCTTTGAACCAATCCCATGTGAAAAAGTCCTAGTTGTGCGAGTAGATTCCAACTACTCGACTTCTACCGAATCCTATACAACATTTAGCATAGCATAGTCTACACGATGACTTGACAACTATCCAAATTGTCCATGGGTTGATCTGGTCATGCAAGTGGATTTTCAATCACCTTAGCCCTAATGCACAATACTCACCCTAGACATATGTGATACAAATCAAAATTTTGTAATAGCGCTTAAATGCAAATTGGGGCTTGCCTGGTTGTGAGACAGTGTCAAAGTTATCTCCAGAGGGATGAATTCAAGTACCTCCGGGGTCCTCTTGAGCTCGGAAACTAATCGATATGCAAAGAATTATGCAAGTTAATCAATACTGGTATTATATTATAGTTCAAAGGAAAGACATTTAAGTATATGAATTTAAGCTTAATGGTTCTCGAAATTTTACAGGGGACATTAGGTACTATGGGTAAGATCTGGACCAAAAATTGGAGATGTTCAAGGAAGCTTGTTGTCTATAAAATTCCATCAATAAAAGCCTTCTCTGAATCATGGCTACCCGTGGTTGTATAATACAGAGAGGTTCTCACTGGTTCTAGGAAAATTTGTTTCATAAATTTCTAAACTTCCTATTGGGAGATATTGAATTTAGAAGTTTGAAAATTTTTCTGAAATAGTTCTGATGTCATTGGGCATTCTATGACATGTTAGGAAAATCTACAGATTGAACTAGGTTATAAAAGTCCAATGAAGGTGAAATTTTTACAGGAATTCAGAAACTTACTAAAGAACATTTTGGCAAAATTTCATAGTTCTCTATGAAGTGAATTATCAGATAAAAATCAAACATGATTTTTTTAAGGGCTCTACAGGAAAATCTAGAGATTTTCATGAAGATTGGGTTGTAGTTCTGGTGAGTGTGGACAAATATCAAACCAACAAAATTTGTTTGACAAATTTTGACCCTTTATACCGAGAGTTATTCAATTTAGAATTTGGCACAAGTTTCTGTCCAAACTCTAAATGAATTTGACTATTTTTATGTGCATAGAGAATACCCAGGTGATAAGACCATGTAAATAAAATCTAATGACCCTGATATTTTTACTGGATTTCAAGGATATTTAAGTGAAGATTCTGGAAAAATTTTGTATTTTTCCAAAGAGCAGAACTATAGGAATTAATTCTATAAGCATTTTTCTTAAATTATGGAGAAATACATATGAACTTTCATACAAATCCAAGTGCACCACTGGAAAGTATTCTTCACGCTGCTTCTAATAAAATTTATTATTGAATTTTTGGACAGTTCTACTAGGAGATATGGATTTTTCCAAGTTGGGGCAAAATCTGGAATTAAGATTAAATGGGAAAGTTTAAATAATCCAGGGGGGTCCACGGGTTTAAAATGGACCAATCTCTGGGCGGCAACACGGAGGGTTACTGGGTTGACCGCGTGGTCACAAAAGATCCCCGAGCAGCGGCTTATCCGGGTGCGCGCTGCGCTTCCACGGACAACGGGGCCCCACGGGGTCGTCGTCTACCTCCCGTTAGGCGCACGAGTGCGGCGGTGCCTCGCTAGAGCTCTCACCGCCCGTCAATCCACGGCACGTCTCCTTGCCAAACTCACTGCCTAACCCTATTTTGAGGTGCTGAGCATGCCGGTGGGGTCAGCACACGCCGGCGATGGCAAGAAAGGCTTGCGTGACGGCAGCGGCGGCGATTAGGGTTTCGGCCATGTCGGCCAAGCCCTACAGTAGGTGAAACTGATCGGGAAGACCTTGGGAAGATTCATGGAAGCATGGGGAACAAGAATCTGGCCATAGGAAGGAGAGAAATGACTTGGAGAATGGTAGCACCGATGGACCGAGGAAGGACAGACCGGCTGTTGGGGAAAAATTGTATTCCGGCGTGAATACTCGATGAAACTCGATGGATTTTCTTTGAGGTGGTGTGCCTGGCCATATAGAACAACATAACACAAGTGCACAAGAAATAATTAACTGTATAACAGGAATTTCATGCGCAAAGCAACTCCACTCATAACCGGAGTTCGTCGGAAGATAAGCAAATACGGGGGCTAGGAGGCATGGCATGGGCTGAAACTTTACGAGCAGCTAGAACATGAGTAGTCGAACCTTTTTCCTTCTAGGATCGAGGCAAGATGATGGCCGTATCATCGGGTCGACGATGAGCAGAGGCGCGGCGAAACAGGGGAGATTTTTGGCGGCCTCAGGGATGGCCTAGCTGTGCAAGAACTTGTTCACAAAGCTGTGCAAGAGGTTGGGGAGTGAGGAGAGGCATAGAAAAGTGCTTAACATGGATTACCTTTGCTGCAAATCGGCTGGACAGGGAAAGAATCGGGAGAGGAGTGAAAATGGTGCTGGAGGCTTGAAGGTGAAGAAAAAGCAAGCTAGGGGCATGGAGGGGGTGTAAATAGGAGGCCAGGGCGAGCTGGGGGCAGCTGGAGTCGGCCACAATAGTGCAAGCAGCTGCCTGGACTTTGCATGCAATATGGTGTCACTTGGAGAGCCAAAACAGCACTTTGCTTTGGATGACAAGTGGGTCCCACCTTAATCTTCATCCCTTCCCCATCAATTCTACCACCTAATTCATTCCAAAATTTGCTAGATATTTTTGGATGGCTGGATTAATCATATAGAATTTGATTTTGAATTCCCATAGTTGATTTGACAAAGATTCATTTAAATTCAAACTTGAATTTGAATTTGAGTTGAATTCAATGTAGCTATTGAATTAAATAGCAATCTTGCTTCAAAAATTACGAAACTTTGCAGGGATGCTATTTGGAATATTTGGAATCCATTGGTCAACTCAAATCTTCATGATAAATTTATTTAAACAGTAGCTAAGTTTATTATTTTGTATTTCCTCATTTGGAGTTTGAATTAATTTTTTTTCTCAATTCCTTTTTAATGCTTTTTGTCATTCAAAAGTTTTGTCCTAACTGAACTTTGAATTATGGAAATTAGGGCTTTTACATAGGCCATAAGTTGGCCTATCCTTGTTGCAGCGTGGCTTTGACAATGGAGGGTTGAGTGTTGATTGTTGTGTTGCCTCCCATGGACACTATGGGTGTGGTTGAATAGAGTTTTTTTGATGTTGATCGTCCGCACATCAGGGTCTCCATGTGTTGGGTGTGATTTGTCATTCCTTGGCTAGGATAATGATAACCTTTAGATCCATAGGAATGACGTGCACTCAACATACATTTAGTATGTTTCGTCATTCTTTGGCTAAGGTGTATCATATCTTTTTGCCATAAGGGAGTGACATTCGCCCAACATGCATTGGGTATGATCAGTTGTTCCTTGGGTAAGGTACAACATAACTTCTAGCCACATAGGAACAACTTGCACCCAATGATGGTGGCAAATCCCTTGAGCTTGAATGAGTGCTTAGAATAGTTGAGAGCATAATGCTCTCACCTATTCGTGGCAGCCCATTGGTTGCTCATGGAGGGTTCCCATTTCAAATCTCTAGCCTCGTATAGTTATGGTTGACCTTCGGGCATAATTTCCGATAGGTAGCAACCATCCTCATTTACTCCTTGGCCAAGAGATGTTGAAATGGGATCCTCTAGGGATCCCAACAATCAGCTTCTTGAATGCCTGCATAGTAATATTACTCCTGCAAACTTCCTCTCTTGAATAGAGAGGGATGGTTAGCTCCTGATACTTGTACAAATGAACATTCGGGTTAGATAACCGAACTTTCATTTGTATGTACGGGGAAGAAAAAAATCAAAGATGCATTGGTTCCGATGTCAAGTGTATCCATGATTAATGTGTTATTTATTAATAAGAGTGGAGCTTTATGGATAATTCATGTTGCATATTTTCTAGAGCTCCTACTCATAGCAATGCATCTGATAGAAATATACTATATGGATCCCGACATCTTTTAAAGTTTCTAACCATCTTAGCTTTCAAGAGCAAATTTTATCATTTAGACCATGAGAAACAAGATTCTCAATTTTATCCTCCTAAACTTCACTAGGAATTTAAAATTTAGTGACTCCTCCAAAAAATGAAATTCAACTTTAGAGCATGGATATCACTAATTCCTAGGAGTTTGAAATCTAGTGACACCATCTATGCATGAAGCTCAATTAAAAATTATGGCTGTCACTATGCACAAGTTTCTATATCCAATTCACCAATTAAGTCATGCCCAAAAGTTTTATTTTCTAAACCTAGACAAAAATGAGTAAGTCTGCAAAACAGTGCTTAAACGATTCTAGGTACTTGTTTTAGATTTTTCCAAGTAAGGTGGGATTTCCTTGTGGAGATCTAAAAGTTAACACCCACACTTACTCTTATGAGGATGCATGAGAATTAAATGATGAGGAAGTGTCAAACTCCCTCACAAATGCAAGCAAATACATTCAATTCTATGGCAAACCAAACAATGAAAAATTCTAAACTCATACCTCATTTGAAGAGCATTTGGTGATGAAGGTCTTTGTGTAAGAAGCTCACAACATTGATTTTCGGCGTAGGCTTGATGGTTGATGTCAAATGCCAAGTTGAGATTGGATTTGGCAATGGATTTGGTTCTGGCTCCTCCATTGGGTCATCATCTTGAGCATTTCTCTTCCTCAAACTCAAAATGAGTTTGAAGGAGAGAAGTGTTCTCAAATCCTCCCAATGGTGACTTGAGCTTGATGAAACCTTCCACTTTCTTGCCATACCACCTCTTTAGAATTTTGACCTAGCTGCACTCTAATCAAGAACACACAAAACAACTCAAAAACAGGTTACGTTAGCCAAAAGCAAATTGAACCGAATTTTCAAATTGTCTTGCCCAGCTTGAAATAACTTGTAAATGCAATGAGGGTCAAAGCAAATCTTTTTGGTTTGAACTAGGAAGATAAATTCAAGTGGTCATGCACGTAGTTCATATCCAATTGAATTTTTCCCCTAATTAAAATTTTTAGTTTTATTATTGTTGGAAATTTTACTTTCCAACATGCAAGTGTGGAATTTCAAACATGCGAATGCAAGGGTTGATGCAATTTGGAAAACAAATATGAGATAACTACCAATTAACCTATTGGCAAGGACTCACTGAATATTTTGAAGTCCGATGAGTAGGACTTACCTCCGTTCTATTCAGCGCGATGATTTGTTGTCCAATCCCGGGGTTGAAGATGTGGACGATTTCTTCTGGTTTGATATGCCAAACTCATTTGGCTGTCATTTGGATATGTGGGCCACATGGTGGCCCTAGCCTCTCCCCGTTGTATTTATATAAACATGTTGTTGTAGCGATGAGTTCTCCCTCTTGAATGTATTCCTTCATGAGCATGGTGAGGCTTTGTCCTTCTTAGGGGTGCCATTCTGACCATATTGATATTCCATTGAATCAAGCCATACCTTGATCATGGATCAAAGGCTTCCTTGGGCATGATGACATGTGGACTCCACAATCAAACAAGAAACGCTTCATCCACAATGTCACTTGCCCTAGGTTGAATGGGTTTGGTCGAAGTGTGGGAATCCCAACAAGTGATCTGGGATATCTTGGACTTTGAATGCTCCTTAAGTTCTTGTCCTTGGCCAAGATCTTCATGTGAATGTTGTCTTGATTTCTGCTTGGCCAAGATACTTCAATGTAGGCTAGTTGAAATTAAATCCCTTGGAAAGCCATAGCCTCCTTGAATACAAGGGTGATGTTAATTCCAACCTTGACCTCCTTGTGAATGGTAGCCATTGGAGTTGTTGTTTGAAAAAGGTCCTCATGGGTCCTAGGGAAATAATTACCATGCGTCCCATGATGACACGGATTTTCACAAATCATGTGAATATCCACGACTTGGATTATCCAAACAAATCTCCAACGACTTTGATATTCATGACACTTCAATGGAAGGTGTAGTTCCATAACTAGCATATCCACCTTGTGAAGTGGTGTGCATGACAAGCTATGGGAACTCGAGCTTTCTTCAATCCACCCCTTGAGCGGAGACCTTCTTCTCATCCATGATGAATGAGAATAGGAATCCTTCAGCTCCAGCATGAATGTGGTCATGGATTGTTTGAGCCAACCCACGACAGGAGTGTTGGATGAAGATCCAACTATCCACCCCATGGTGGAGGCAAACCAATAATAACTTCTTGGAGCCTTTGACAAGCTTGGGTATGGATGACTTTGGCTCCTACTGAAAGCTGAAATTCTCCCGCAAAAGGCAATAGTGTTGCCTAGCAGACATTTGTTGAGGTACGCCTTGAACCATCTTGCATTTTAGCACTTGTGTCCTCGTTGGCCATCCCATACAATGGGTTGGCCAACACTACCCTGTTTTCACACAAAGGAGAAAATAAGCAAGGGTAATCCTGTCTAATAACTTTTAGTACCTATAGCTTAATCACAAGTGATAGCTATCCTTCACTTCCTTTTGCCTTCCCCGGCAACAGCGCCAAAAATGTTTGTTGACGGCTCCTAAGATATACTAACAAATCATCCCCGGCAACGGCGCCAGAAATGCTTGTTGACGGCTCCCAAGATATACTAACAAATCATTCCCGGCAATGGCGCCAGAAATGCTTGTTGGTATTTCTTAACACCACATATCATCTCCGGTAAAGAGATGAGATCTGCAAGCGCACGGAAGATACTGTTGTAGCATTTCACCCATGAGTATTCCCAAGGGTATCATATTTATCCCAAAGGAAGGCAATGGAGTAAAGTATATACTACTCTTATGGTCAAGCTATGGGATACTAATCAATTATCCGAACAGGCGGTAAGTTGATAATAGGGGTAGTGTGACACACACCTAGGCCATCTATTCTAAAGCATAAATTTGACCTAGAGGGAGATTGGATTAAAAGTTAGAGAGTTGCTCCTAGAATGCTCCTAATACATATACATAGCCTAAGGTAGATACTAATGGTCATGTCAATAATGAATTCCTATGCAATGGTATTCAACACATTGGGCATGGGCTTACCCCTAGCAATACTAGGATGACTCCCGCCAAGAGCCTGTGGCATAGCCGAACGTGGAGGATTACAAAGGACAGATAGGGCTGTCACCACCTACTACCTACCTCTTCAATCCGTGGGCCTACGAGACATCCAACGCTACTTAAATACCCTAAAACCATGCTAGCATACTAAGCAAATACCTTAAGAGCTGCAGGAAAAGCCATCCTAAGGCAATGAACCAAATCATTGTTGAAACAATGTTGATTGCATAGCATAGTTATTCATATTAACATAATCATATCATAACTACATAGACTATACTTGGGGTCTATAGTGTTTATGACCATAAGATGTGATCATGAGAGTACAATCATAAAGACTATACCTTCCACTTACATGGATTCCACAATCAAACAAGAAATGCTTTGTCCAAGTATACATATAAAAGAAGACAAAAGATAATATCTTTATTGAGCACAAAGTCAAAAATACAAGAAGGAATACATGAGACATACCTTTCCCAATGTGGAATTGGGAAGAGAGACTCCCCTTTCCCAATTTGTACTTGGGACTAGAGGCTCTCCTCTCTACATCCTAACTCCTATAAGGACTATGGAAGATAGTGTATACAATAGAATGATGCCCAAGTGGTGTGTGTTGAAGTGAGGGGTATGGGGTCCTATTTATACTAGTGTTGAGGTCGGTTCCTGCCACCAAAAGTGCGCGAATCAGTCGTCATTGACTCCAGGGAGCCGGGAGGAGCCAACACGTGGAAGTTGACCGTGTTTGGCGCCAAGACCAGGTCAGTCGACCCCCTGGTTCAGCCGACCTGGTCAGTCTCCAAACGGCCCGTACTTCCTCCAGGTGGCTGCCAGGTGGGTCCTATTGTTTGATATTGGTGCTACACCGTTAGATGGCGTCAGATACTTCTGTTTGTGGGCCATTTGATCCATGTGGTGCCACGTGTCGTCGCCTGATTGGCTGGGATGATATTTTATAGGATTGGTCCCTCTACATTTCCTGCATAAAATGCTGCATACACATATTTCTCCAAGTCCAAGTGGAATTGAGTTAGATAGAAAGGTGATGTGTGCAAGAAATGACAAATCCTTCACATTATTGAGTTGAATTGACGCATGAAATTGGTATATAACAGCCATCAACAACCGCTTGGGTGTAAAAGACCGCTTTTCAGAAGAACAAAAACGCAAAAATGCAAACTTAAAATTTTTTGAAAGTGGACTTTGGAATTTAAACTCACATGTAACACATGCGTTAACCAATGTTCACTAAAAATTATGAACTTGTTAAAACTTAAAGCCTTAACTGGAATAATCCGCCTAAAAGATTAACAATTCGAATGTTAATTCAAAATCAAGTTCCAACATCAACTTGAGCAACATCATGGAGTTTCCAGCTACATCGACGATGTGGACAAGATCAACCATATATCTGAAAACTGTGGACAAGATCAACCATAAACAAAGTAGGTGCTGTCCAAATTTTCAGAAAAAACTTTCAACTTGCAAAGGCAATATCTCATCAACCAGAAGTGATATGAGGTCAAATGAATACTCTTTGGAAATCGTTAGAAGTAATCTACAAGTTCTCTATTCAACTCCAGACCTAAAAATGTCATCTACCTATTCTAAATTGAGTTTGAATGCAAAGTTGTCAATCTGAACTGAACATCAAATTCTGAATTGCTGAAATTTTAGAAAACCTTAAAAATTCATATCTATTAAACAAGAACTGATATGAACACAAATAAGTACTTTCTGGAAATCTTATTACAGTGTCTATAAATTTGTCAATAATAATTTCTCCAGATTTGGGATAGAACTGTATGGAAACGTTGGATCAAACTGCTACTTTCTAAGCAAGTTCTGCTGAATGTGCCAGAAAATTCTACCAACTTTATAATAGCATAACATGCAAACCAAAAATGATCTAGGGACAAACCAATATTTTTAGAAAGGTCTTGAAGTGTACTTTAACTTTATTATTCACCTCAATATCTGATTTTGCCATAAACTGGATCAAAATCGAGTTTGCGTCCAGACTGGTCATTGGTCAAAACAGCTTGGCCAGTTTGGAACTTTTGGGTTTTGTCAGGCATTCGATTCTCAACTTCAACTCGAGGAGTGTCGTAACGAACCAATAGATGGTAATAAACTATTTACCAAGTAGAATGGAGTGTTTAACTCATTTGAAGCTCTTCTCCTTGGATAGACATACTAGTGTTTGATTTATGTTACTTGTCACATCACCCCTTGTGATTTTGAGCGCAAGTCGCAATTACTCGAGTTGCATCTCGTCTTCCCGTGAGGGTTGTTTGTGTTACGCTTTGACATCCTGGTTCAAAATTTTAAGGGGTAAGGTGAGCACTTAAGTAACCATAGTGTTCAACTAGCACTCTTTGGCACACTGTGATGTGTCAATTCCAAAGCAAACAAGTGAGATTACATCTTCAAGAGGATCCAACCTCGACCACCAGGTTGAGTTACTCTAGAAGAGTGTAACTTCAACTCCACTAAAGTGATCGAGAAGGATATCCATTCCTCCTGACTGATTGAAGTGAAGGTTAAGTGAAGCATCATTAGAGACGTGTCTAGTGATCTCGACCAGGTGTCTAGAGATAACTTTCGACATATAGTTAGTTGTCTTTCTTGTGTTGAAGATACTCCTCAATTCAACAGGTACCTCCAAGACTCAGATGAAGATGCAATTAAGTTGATTTGAACATGAACAAGATTTTGAAAGATCGATACCGTGGTATACTTTTCGCATTCCTTGTCAGTGCTCTTAAAAGTGAAATTCTTGATCGTGGTCGGGCCATGGAAGAGACATCACTTGTTGAGTGTCTTTCACGACCACGACATCCAATCCTTGCAAATCATCAGACAGTACTAGAGTTTTTTGTGTGTGGTTCATTTAGTCTTGCTCAAATTATAAAAGCTACCGCACCCTACACGTGCACCATTTGCACCATACATGTGCACCATTTGCACCATACATATGCACCATTTGCACCATACATATGCATCATTTGCACCATACCATGTGCATATTCAATGCACTATACAACATATGATGCATCATGAAGCATCATTACCAATTGTAGGATCGAAGAGCACGTGAAAAGCTACCAGAGGGGGGTGAATGGTAGATTTAAAAATCTTATGCAGAGGAAACAATTAAAACCCCAAACCCTTTCGGCAGAAAAACGATCTGTTAAAGAAATCGTGTATGAGACTAATCTAAACGTGTTTCACCGTGACAAAAGTGATAGATATCAGAGAGAATCAAGTCACAAAGACAACACAAAAAGAATTACTCAAATCCGTCGAGAAAAACTCAAGTTATGATCAAAAGATCAGACTATGGTAAATCTGACCTACCCGAGAAAAACAGTTCTGGAACACTGCAAAGAAACTCGTGTAGATCAAAATCCACAAATCCAATGACCATGAAATTTTTACAGATGATAGATAATCAAGTTGTGAAGACAACCGAAAAAGTATCACGTCAATTGGATCTGTAAAACTCGAGTTATGATAAAACCACCGACGAAAGGTAGTGCTGTCCAGAAACTCGACGAGTAAAACTTGTCTGGAACAAGTCGGACAAACAAGCCACAAAAGTTCCTTCGAACTATGAATTTTATTCAATAGAACACAAGAGAAACAGCCCCCAAAGTCGTCTCCACGAACTTTGGCCTTCCCTTGCTTATATAACCAGCCCTTAGGCCATCCCAATCTTAACTAGGACTCCAATCCTAATCCGATCACAATCGGAACATTCCATAACTGCTTAGGACTCTTCTATACGCAGATAGAAGCAATCTTAAGACTTCCAAACACCTTAGGAACGTATCCCACATTCCTAAACAACTCAAATTTGTGACCCACACGAAATCCTAACATAACCAACTCGATATTTTCATACCGAGCCATAACCGACTCTGCCGCAGCCAAAGTCATCAACCGATACGATCCGATCCTTCCGATCAGATCTTCCTTCCATAATCCGTCTGTAGAAGCATATTGCCATGTCATGCACCTCATGCATACGTGCGAACACCTTCCTTTGACCTTCATATGCACTGCCCTTTATTCAATCATCCTGCGCGACCTCCTGACCCGCTCAACCACAGTTCCTCCCGAACTTGGATGTTGGAACCTCATCTCCTCCTGAGACTAGTCCAATGGATCCTGTCACCAGCCATGACTTGAACTCAAGCAACACCGGCACATGAACAAACAACCAATCCATACGAGCCCAAGTCCTCGACTTGACTCAAGTTAGTTCCGAACACAACACCTTACGTGAGAACCTCACATAAGCATGTTGCAAAACCACAGTAGAAACGATTTCAACCATATCATCCAAAACGCACCAAAAACTTAGCAAATGAATACTAAGCAATCTTTCCAACAATGTAAAGCAAGTACGAAACATTGCAAATGAAAGGCAGAAGCACTTAGGTCAAGTTCCGGACCTTGCGAGAGCAACCCGGAGCTTGAGCCGGAGCTAACAAAAGCTAGTAGAACCTAGTGCCGGAGCTTTCCAAAACTAGTAGATCCTAGCACCGGAGCTTACCAAAAATTAGTCAAAACTAGTCAACCCAAAACCAGAGCTAGACAAAGTATGTCGGAGCTTAGAAAAAACATGCCGGAGCTATCAAATATATGCCGGAGCTATCAAAAACATGCCGGAGCTAACAAAGACATGCCGGAGCTAACGATAAAGCTCACCGGAGCTAACCAAAGCTAGTCGAACCTTACCAAGAAGTCGGACCTAGCATCTAACGTAACCGGAGCTACCCAAACAGAGCCGGACCTTAATAAAAAGGTGTTTTGGTGATATTTAAAACTTTTATCATCAAAGCCAAGTGTATTCACTACAAGCCAATGTATTCAGCACACATAGGTCTTACAATCTCCCCCTTGATGAATGCATTGGCAACACCATTTAAAATCCGAACATTGGCTTATTCACATAAAAGTTTTGAAAGCAATTTCTCCCCCTTTGTAAATCAAAAGTAAAATGAGATATGAGAAAATTCCCATATTATCTCTCCCCTTTATTATCTCTCCTTATGCACATATTTTCTTTCTCTTCATGATTATCTCTCCCCCTTTGACAGTGTATTCATCAAGTCATGAGCATATAAACAAATTATCTCTCCCTCTTTAGTTGTTATGAGCATATTATAACATATACATATAAACAAAGCTCATCCAAGTTATACTTTTAAGTACCTTACATTATCACATCAATGAAATACATAAGGTAGTGTAAGCCATGCTAGAGATCAAATGTAATTTTTCAATTTAAGCAAGTCATGATCTCACAAACTTAAATATTTCAAAACCTGAAAGCATGACACTAGTTGCTGCATTTTATCATTTTTCAAAGCATAAATTTAGACCATATGATATTTGCAAGAAATTATATGCGCATCTGCCTTATTCTAACCAACCAAGCCAAGCCTATGTCATTTGACAATTAGAAGCTTAAGGACATGGTTTTAGTCACACACAACTTCTTCCAAGTTCATATCTAAGTGCAATGACAAGCCATCTCAAAAGAAGAAGTGCGATGCATGCATATTCTCTTGATCTTTTCTCAATTTATATTTGTTCATAAAAACTCAACATGTGAGTTGATTACTTGATTAATTCTTAATGATTAAAAGCACTTGTGAACATGTAACAAGTTCAAAACAGTAAGAAAGTTCGACCATGACCAGTTTTAGTGTATGTAATTATTCCAATTACTAGACATGGCAAAAACTACAAAATGTATAACACGAGTAATGTAGTAAGAACTTTCAACATGTAAAAGGAATCACAAAGTCATGTATGTATGAAATACTATGCTCATTTTATTTTAATTCTAGATTCACACATAGACTTCCCAAGTTTCAAAAACTCCCTCTCAATTTAATCCATGAGGATGCATAACCCCTATTTCACTACGAATGAAACAAAAACGAGTGAAATCCATAGGTTTTGTAAAAATGTCAGCCAATTGATGTTCGGTATCTATATGGTGAAGCACAATGTTTCCTTTTTCAACGTTATCTCGGAGAATGTGATACCTAATATCAATGTGCTTAGTTCTAGAATGTTGCACGGGGTTTTTAGCAATGCAAATAGCACTAGTGTTATCACAAAACAGTGAAACACTATTTAGATCAACCCCATAGTCCTTAAGTGTTTGAACAATCCAAAGAATTTGTGAGCAAGTACTAGCAGCAGCTACATATTCAGATTCGGCTGTAGATTGTGCAACTGAATTTTGTTTTCTAGAGGACCAAGCAACAAGAGAATTACCAAGAAAATGACAAGCACCGGAAGTATTGTTCCTATCAATCCTACAACCCCCAAAATCAGCATCCGAAAAAGCTTTCAAAGTAACGGTTGAGGAAGAAGGAAGAAAAATGCCAAATTCTTCAGTTCCATGTAAGTACCTGAGAATCCTTTTGACGGCTTGACGATGTGAAACACGTGGGGAAGCTTGAAACCGTGCACAAAGACATACGCTGAATTATATGTCCGGTCTTGATGCCGTGAGGTACAAAAGTGATCCGATCATGCTTCTATATTCTTTTTGATCCACGGATTCACCATCTTCATCAAGTTCAAGTGTTGTTGCTGTTCCCATTGGTGTCCGAAGAGGCTTGCTTTTGTCCATGTTGAAGCGCCTTAGGAGGTCTTTGGTATACTTCGTTTGATGCACAAAGGTACCCTCCTTGGTTTGCTTGATTTGCAGCCCCAAAAAGTAAGTGAGTTCACCCATCATACTCATTTCAAATTCGGAACTCATCATTGCTGAAAACTTGGACACAAGATCATGAGAAGCACAACCAAAGATAATATCATCCACATACACTTGAACGAATAATGAGTCATTGACATGCTTAAGCACAAAAAGAGTTTTATCAACCTTGCCCATGGTAAACCCCTTTTCAAGTAAGAATGTTTTTAACCTATCATACCATGCTCTAGGGGCTTGTTTGAGACTGTATAAGGCTTTGGACAGTTTGTAAACATGATTAGGAAAATCTGGATTTTCAAAACCCGGTGGTTGTTTGACATAAACCTCCTCATCTATGTAGCCATTAAGAAAAGCACTTTTAACATCCATTTGATATAGCTTAAAACCTTTAGATGCTGCAAAAGCTAACAAAATTCTTATGGCTTCTAATCTAGCGACAGGAGCAAAAGTTTCGTCAAAATCTAGACCTTCAACTTGAGTGAAACCTTGAGCAACCAACCTAGCCTTATTCCTAACCACAACCCCATCCTCACTTTGTTTATTTTTAAATACCCATTTAGTTCCAATTAAAGTGTGACCTTGAGGTGGAGGTACAAGTTTCCAAACATTATTTCTTTCAAAAATTTCTAACTCTTCTTGCATGTCAATAATCCAAGATTCATTAGTGAGTGCGTGTGATATATCTTTGGGTTCAAAAGAAGCAACAAAAGCAGAATGAGCATGAGAGTTTGGATCGCAAAACCTGGACCGTGTGACTCGTTCGTGCAAGCTTCCAATCATCTGTTGTGGGGGGTGATCTTTGTAAAAACGTAGGGGAACGGATGTCTCACAAGCTTCTTCTTCATTAGGTTTATCGTAGATTAATGATCTTGTGACATGTGGACGATCAGGACCAGCAGAGGTGATAGCCGGAGCTTGTTCAATGTCCGGAGCTGGATACGTGTCAGCTTCGGAACTACCAGGAAGTATCACCGGCTCTTCATCATCTTCGAAAATACCCTCCCCATGAGGATACGGATCTGGTCCTGCTACACCGGAGCTTGTACCTGGGCTAGCTTCATCAAAAGACACTTCACAAGTCTCCACAATTTTGTTTGTGTCAAATAAAAGCACACGGTAGCCTCTAGTATGAGATGGATAACCAAGACACATGCCATCAATGGATCTAGGTTCAAATTTATCAATATTACCATGTTTCTTAACAAAGCATTTGCAACCAAAAGACCCAAAAGTGTGTAACACTAGGCCTATGTCCAAACCGAAGCTCATATGGTGTTTTACCTAGCTTAGCACGCAAGAAAACACGATTTGAGACATAACAAGCGGTTGCTAACGCATCAGCCCAAAATTTCCTAGGAGTTTGATATTCATCAAGCATAGTCCTAGCCATCTCAACTAAGGTTCTATTCTTTCTTTCTACAACACCGTTTTGTTGAGGTACATATGGTGAAGAAAATTGATGATCTATTCTATTTTCGGCACAAAAGTGATCAAAATATTTATTTTTAAATTCAGTTCCATTATCACTTCTAATTGCTTTTAATGATCATGGGTGATCAATTGATAATCTAAGAAATAAAGTTCTAAAGTGACTAAAAACTTCATTCTTAGATGCCATAAAATACACCCAAGAATATCTAGAATAATCATCAACAATAACAAGAGCATACCATTTACCTCCGAAGGATTGAACACGTGAAGGTCCTACGGTGTCAAGGTGCAAAAGTTGACATGGTTCAGTTTTCATGATCATTGTGAGAGGATTATGTGAACCTGTAACCATCTTAGCATGTCTACAAGAAGAGCACACAACTTCTTTGTCCCCTTTAAGCTTAGGCAGCCCACGTATGCGATCAAGAGCACTAACACGCGTTAGGTGATCAAAGCCTACGTGACCAAGTCTACGATGCCAAAAATATAAGTCATTTGAATCATTAGCAACTAGACACGTATGCTTAGTGGAAGACATATGAAAATCAGCTTTAAAAACTCTTCCAAACCGAGACATGTTAAAAATAAGCTCACTATTTGAATCTACAACTTTGCAGCAGTTTTTATTGAAAATAATTTCTAGATTTTCATCTAGCAATTGTGCAACAGAAAGCAAGTTGTATTTCAAATTTTTGACAAGTGCCACATTTTTCAAAGTGTAGTGATCATTTACTTTAACCGAACCCTTAGCAATTATAGGAGTTGAAGAATTATCGGCAAAAGTAACATTCTCTACACGTGACACAAAAGAGAGGGAGGAGAACCAATCTTTGTTACCGGTCATGTGGCGTGAGCAACCTGAATCCACAATCCAAATGTTCTCCTTCCTCAAACGTGTAACCTACATAGAAGCACAATACGTCGATGACTCAATACTGGGGTTAGTCAAAAGGCATTTAGGTATCCAGTACTGAGTCACACGATGTGCAGTAGGAAAAACACGCGAAAGCTGAGATAAAATAGCAGGTTTATGAGTCAAAGATTGAGGTTTTCTGTTCTTAACAGTTGATTTAGAAGTTGTTACTTGTTTAGAGTGAAAACCAGTAGCTCCGGAGGTAAAAGCAGAAGGTCCGGAGGCAAAAACTGAAGCTCCGGAGGGAACAACAGAAGATCCGGGAGCTCTCGGAGCTATCAGAACTACCGAAGCTGCTTTTGCAGATTTCTTACCAGAAGGTCCGGAAGCTACCTTTTCAAATTTCTGACTCACTAAGGCAGGTTGTGTTTTTCTAATTACATGAAAGTTATAAGATCTAGCAATTTTTCTTTCCTTTTTCTGTTGTTTAGCTAGTCTATAACAAAAATCTATGACATGACCATCTCTACCACAGAAGGTACAATGAAATTTAACTTTGTGTTCATGTCTATATGAGCAAGCAATATTTTTATTTGAAACCGAATGAGGCAACACTCCTGCAGATTTGAAAACCACTTCTTTTTGTTTAGGAACTGTTTGAATCAAACCACTTCCTAATGACTTTAGAATTTTAGGTGGATGTGCCTTGGCATGAACAAGAAAATCAAAACCTAAACCAGTTTTATCTTTGCAAGACTTGGAAGAATTCAGCAGCAAGTTTAGATTCTTATTCCCATTACAAAACCGACCTAGTGTCCTATTCATGTCATCAAGTTTCTTGGACAAGTCTGGGCAGTTTGCACATGAAGTTTTTCCTTTTAGTTTGCAATTGGAACAATTTTTAACTTCATAAGATCGTAAAACATTGTTCAGAATGGAAATTTCATTCATTGCATCTTTTAGTTTCTTATCAAGATTTTCACATGCGGAACAATGCAAATCATCTGTAGAACAAGAAGCATCTTTTAAGTTTTTATCACTAAGTGCAGCAAGCTTTTTGTTCTTTTCAATTTCTTCATCAATTCTATCTAGAGTGGAGGAATGTGCACTTCTTAGGGAGGACAATTGTTCATAGATTAAGTCACATGAGGGACATGCATCATCACTAGGAATCAAGGTTTTTAAACGGTTAATTTCAGATTCTAGTGATTCAATTTTATTAGCATTATCCCTAAGCTTTTTGTCCTTTTTCTTGACAATAATAGTTGCACGAGAAATAGCATCACACATTTCATTGAAGGTAGAACATACCTCATCATCGTCACTGTTGTGTTCTGCTTCCTCCTGACTTGATCTTGATCTTGCTTTGCCCACCATGAAGCATATGTTGGCCAAGTCATCATTTTCTTCATCACTTTCAATGTCAATGTCACTTGAACTGAGTTCTTGAAGCGCGGTGATGAAGCTGTTGATCATCTTGCGTCCTATGGTACCCTTCTTTTTCTTGTTGGAATTTTCAGAGGAGGTCCAGACCTTGCTTTGTTTTTCTTCCCGGGTGGTCGGACCTGAAAGGTTAGGGCATTCTGTACGAAAGTGTCCTGTCTTACCACATTCAAAACAGCGTTGAGGTCCGGAGCTTCCTCTCCTTCTAGTTCTCACATTTTGCAATGCTTTTGAGAATCTAGTAGAGATGAGTGCCAACTCCTCTTCTAGAAATTCTTCGATCTTTTCCAGGGTTAGTGAGGACAACAAAGCAAGAGTATTGCAGGATGATGATTGGCCGGAGCTAGACATATCACGTTGTGAGACAAATGCAATAGACTTGTTTGGGTTCTTACGTGCAAGGATGTCAATTTCATGAGTTTTTAGTTTAGAATAGAGTACATCTAATGTAAGAGAACTCATGACAGTTGATTCACGTATAGACGTTACTTTCATCTCCCAAATTGACATGTCTAATGCACTAAGGAGTTGTCTAGCATTTTCAGCATCTGAAAAATTAACATTCACGCTACGCAAGTTGCTGAGAATTTTATTGAAACGAGCAAAGAGGTCATCGATAGACTCACTGGGTTGCATCTCAAAACGCATATATTCCTTTTTGAACATATCTTGTTTTACCTCCTTGCTTGTGTTGGAGCCTTCATGGTAATCACAGAGAGCGCTCCAAACATCGTATGCTGATCGGAGGTGTGCGACATGATCAAAGTCGCTTTGAGTGAGTCCTTGGATGATCAAGTTTCGTGCTTTGTTGTTGTTGTCGACATCCTGGAGGTTCGTAGCCGTAACTTGATCGTTAGGTGGGACTTCATAAGGTTTGTACACCTTTTCCCATATTGCAAAGCCTTGTGCCTAGATGAAGGCCTCCATGCGTGCCTTCCAAACCTGAAAATCAATACCAGAAAACACACAAGGTTTGGCGGAGTACTTCTCCGTGATGATTAGTCAAAAACACGTGCAAATCTCAAAGATTAGAGCACCGTGGCTCTGATACCAATTGTAGGATCGAAGAGCACGTGAAAAGCTACCAGAGGGGTGGTGAATGGTAGATTTAAAAATCTTACGCAGCGGAAACAATTAAAACCCCAAACCCTTTCGACAGAAAAACAATATGTTAAAGAAATCGTGTATGAGACTAATCTAAACGTGTTTCACCGTGACAAAAGTGATATATATCATAGAGAATCAAGTCACGAAAACAACACAAAATGAATTACTCAAATCCGTCGAGAAAAACTCAAGTTATGATCAAAAGATCAGACTATGGTCAATCTGACCTACCCGAGAAAAACAGTTCTGGAACACTGCAAAGAAACTCGTGTAGATCAAAATCCACAAATCCAATGACCGTGAAATTTTTACAGATGATAGATAATCAAGTTTTGAAGACAACCGAAAAAGAATCACGTCAATTGGATCTGTAAAACTCGAGTTATGATAAAATCACCAACAAAAGGTAGTGCTGTCCAGAAACTCGACGAGTAAAACTTGTCTGGAACAAGTCGGACGAACAAGGCATAAAAGTTCCTTCAAACTATGAATTTTATTCAATAGAACACAAGAGGAACAGCCCCCAAAGTCTTCTCCACGAACTTTGGCCTTCCCTTGCTTATATAACCAGCCCTTAGGCCATCCCAATCTTAACTAGGACTCCAATCCTAATCCGATCACAATCGGAACTTTCCATAACTGCTTAGGACTCTTCTATACGCAGATAGAAGCAATCTTAAGACTTCCAAACACCTTAGGAACGTATCCCACATTCCTAAACAACTCAAATTCGTGACCCACACGAAATCCTAACATAACCAACTCGATATTTCCATACCGAGCCATAACCTACTCTGACGCAGCCAAAGTCATCAACCGATACGATCTGATCCTTCCGATCATATCTTCCTTCCATAATACGTCTCTAGAAGCATATTGCCACGTCATGCACCTCATGCATACATGCGAACACCTTCCTTTGACGTTCATATGCACTGCCCTTGATTCAATCATCCTGCACGACCTCCTGACCCGCTCAACCACAGTTCCTCCCGAACTTGGTTGTTGGAACCTCATCTCCTCCTGAGACTAGTCCAATGGATCCTATCACCAGCCATGACTTGAACTCAAGCAACACCTGCACATGAACAAACAACCAATCCATACGAGCCCAAGTCCTCGACTTGACTCAAGTTAGTTCCGAACACAACACCTTACGTGAGAACCTCACATAAGCATGTTGCAAAACCACAGTAGAAACGATATCAACTATATCATCCAAAACGCACCAAAAACTTAGCAAATGAATACTAAGCAATCTTTCCAACAATGTAAAGCAAGTACGAAACATTGCAAATGAAAGGCAGAAGCACTTAGGTCAAGTTCTGGACCATGCGAGAGCAACCAGGAGCTTGAGCTGGAGCTAACAAAAGCTAGTAGAACCTAGCGCCGGAGCTTTCCAAAACTAGTAGATCCTAGCACCGGAGCTTACCAAAAACTAGTCAAAACTAGTCAACCCAAAACCGGAGCTAGACAAAGTACGTCGGAGCTTAGCAAAAACATGTCGGAGCTATCAAGTATATGCCGGAGCTATCAAAAACATGCCGGAGCTAACAAAGACATGTCGGAGCTAACGATAAAGCTCACCGGAGCTAACCAAAGCTAGTCGGACCTTACCAAGAAGTCAAACCTAGCATCTAACGTAACCGGAGCTACCCAAACAGAGTCGGACCTTAATAAAAAGGTGTTTTGGTAATATTTAAAACTTTTATCATCAAAGCCAAGTGTATTCACTACAAGCCAATGTATTCAACACACATAGGTCTTACACCAATGAAGTACAAATGATAAATTGCATGATAATACTAAAATTCAGAGATAGATTATGTACTTCCATTCAGGCTGTTCCAAGGTGTCTAATGGCTACGATCATTTCACCATCTTCATTTGACTTTTTACATGGTTGATCTCTCTTTCATTGAGTGATACCTGGGCAACCGATCACTCAACCTCCCTTGCAACTCAACAGACACTTCAACTTCCGTCCTTGACTTGTTTAGGTTCAAGTGCTTTGATTGTTGCAATTATACCGTTCTTCATCATGTGATCACCGGTTAGATGATCAAACTTGTACAATCTATGATTCTCATTACTCGCAGAGGTTCTGTTTGATTATCAACCTCGCGAAACTCCTTGAAGTTCCTATAAGTTCTTGACTTGGTATATGGTAACCTTGATAACCTAGTAGTTACCATATGATTGAGTTATTTGCTGTGTTGAGAGCATGTGAGGATACTGAATCCGTAAATCTTCATATGCCACTGCTAAGAGTCTTCATCTTCTATTTCTATTATTTGAAGATGTTGATATACCCAAAAACCTTGTAGTCGTCATATCTTCAGTATTCCTGTTGTTTTGTTCACATAAGAGTGTTGAGTGCTTTGCTACTCTTATGCTACAGCAAAGGGATACTAGGGTTGGCTAAACATCAAATGAGGTAAATGATTGTTGTTTAACCTCATAAACTATCTTAACTCATGTTAGGGAAAATACCACATGAATTTGTAAGGACCTATGTAAAAACCAAGCAAGTAACCAAGAACCAATACTAAGATAGTTTCAAACTATCGAGGTGACCTAGAGAAGCAAAGAACAAGTGCTGATTCTTCCAGTCAAGACTAGGACAGGACAAGATGTCATGCCAGTGTAAGAGGACAGCGATAAAAGTTCAATAGCAGACGTGAGAGTAACGACGTGATACGGTCATGTCGAGCACCCTGTCAAGATTATCAACCTGGAGACTGGAATCACCAAGAGCAAACTTTAGAATTTCATAAGATGCCTTAAGATTATGACTACTTCGTAGAACCCAAGTCTTTAAGGGTATTGTTATTTTCCTTAGTCAATGACCCTCTCTTACGGATCGTTCCCTACTCGTTTTTGTTATTCTACTTGATAGAATCTCGGGACGAGATTCCTTTAAGGGGGGAGGATTGTAAAAGTCCGCTTTTTGGAAGAACAAAAACGCAAAAATGCGAACTTAAATTTTTTTGAAAGTGGACATTGCAATTTAAACTCACATGTAACACCTGAGTTAACCAATGTTCACTAAAAACTATGAACTTTTTAAAACATAAAGCCTTAACTGGAATATTCTACCTAAATGATTAACAATTTGAATGTTAATTCAAACTCAAGTTCCAACATCTACTTGAGCAACATCATGGAGTTTCTAGCTACATTGACGATGTGTAGTATCTTCGAGAACTTCCATCCTAATCTTTTGTTGTACCGGTGAGGATAATATCATGGGTGGGGCCCACTTATCGGGTGGGCTACTCGTCAGTTCTCATCAAACATCGTTTGGTTTTCTCTTCTGCATGTACATATCGAGAGCCGACGACGCACCATGAAGAGTCGTCCTTATCTCTGAACACCACACGTTTCCCTTCTACCTTCGTGGCAGCGCTTTTCCCCGCCAAGTCCACGTTGCCCCTATCCCTGCACTGTCGCCTCAACGGCTCAACAACAAATCAAATGTGTCCAATGCAAAAATTAAAGAACACAATTAGATTCCGCACATTCATCTGGTCACCCTGCTTCAATTTACATTACTGTTTGGGACTCTTGCTAGTAGAAATCTAATTTAGAAGAAAACAAAGTAGATAAAGAACAAAAGCAAAATCCTAGGGTGCTTTCAAAATTAAAATGTGAATTTGAAATTCAATTGAATCAATTCTCAAATTTGGTTCAAAAAATAGAATTTTCCACATACCAATTAACCAGCCCAAGGTTATTGTGCTTTGAGCTTATTTAAACATGGTTTGAATCTAAGAAAAAGAAAAATAGGATAATATCCATTGGTGGGGCCCACATATCAGACTTGTCCCAGTTACAGAAACCAGGTTTTGCTTCTTCTACGCGACTTCTCCCGGCTCTGCTCCACCAACCCGCGCTGCAGGCCGCGTCCCAGCCGCCACGGTGCTTCTCCTCCTCACCGGCGCTACCCCCACGCGCCGCTCGCCCAGCAGCGCCGTGCCATGCTCGCCGCACCCCACGCGCCGTTCGCCCGATCGCCACGGTGCACCACTCGCCCAGCAGCACCGCGCCCAGATCACCGCACCCTACGCGCCGCTCGCCCCCAGTCGTGCCTCATCTCCACTCCCTCGCCCGCGCCTGCGCCGCGACAGTCCCAGTCGCCGCGCGCGCCTCGCGCCCTCGCGCAAACTACTTTCCAGATTGTCGTCGCCGACGACCTCAACTGCCGACCTCCTTCTGCGGTGTTGCTCTGGCAGCGCTCTGCTCTAAACCCATCGTCCTCAAGGTGAGTGACCTGGCCCCGCGCTCCTCTCCTCCACCTCCCCGCCTCCCGGTCTCACCCCTGCGCGCTGCCCGTCCCCCACCGCCAATCGCACCTGACAGCGCCCAGGCCGCCCTACTCCACCGCGCGTCCTGTCTTTGCCGCGCGCGCCTAGCCCTGCTCACACCAACGTCCGACTCTTCCTTCTGCTTTATGCCACCCGTGCGCCGTTCGGCTCCTTGTGACAGCCGTTCACATCACCACCCCGTCAGCCTCCCTCTACGCCTCCTCCTGCTGAAGCGTGCCTGGCCCTGCTACTCCTCCCCGCTGGACGCTCCTTGCCAACGCCTTGGCTGTGCCTTGCGCCATCACCACCATGTTCGTGCTCCAAGCCGTGCACCTCCTGGCACCTTGTTGCGCCACTCCCTGCATCATAACATTGATGCACAAAGGGGTGCCCATCATATTGCATTGTGCCGCTACATCCTGCAACTCCACTAGAGTGCCCTTAGGTCGTTTACCTTTTACTTGGCACACCATCTCATGCCAATGTTTTGCCGTCGTTGTCCGCTTGACGTCATCACGATGTTCCACTTCATGGCCGTGTCCTGGCAATGAGACAAGGAATGCCTGAGATATAGATAGTGCGGGAACACAATCACGACACATTGGGTGATGGCCATTTGGCCAAATTAGGATTTAGTCGAGGCGAGATTCATCAAGTCCTAGGTGTAGCCAAGGTGCTCGATGAAATGCCTTCTAGTTCAAACCAAGGGTATTGGTGACCACCGATAACCTATGGCAGAGGAATGCAAGAACGTCGTGACAGTCAAGGAGAACTAGACCAAGGGGAACCTTGGATAAGAGTTTCTTGGTCGTGTCGCAGACGTTTCCTAATCGATCGCATAATTGCTTAATTAGGTGTGTTGCTTCATCGATGGCTGGTTCGTCGAGTCGCTTGCCGACGATCGAGTCGACATCACTAACCTTGAGACTCATTAGGTGGTGTTCAGGATTCCGCTCGCCACCGTTGACGAGTTATGGGTCGACGTGAACATTGATGAGACGACTTTCACGATATGGCAAAGCATGTTGTCATGACATAGTAATGCATTATGTTCAAGTTCTAGGATTTCACCGAACTCACCTAGACAATCTTGCAAAAGACACTACAAGTGTGTCATATAAGAACTTGAATGTTGCTTACGAAGTTAGTCGTAGCGACTGGTTTAGCTAAAAGTCACTTGAACGTTGTCTTGGTACTCACGTCAGGTTAGCAGTGCTTGTGATGACTCTTTGAGTCGAAGCAATGCAAATCTTACTTCACTTCTAAGTGTCGCTAGAGTTCCACTTCGATTCATCCTAATTCTGAACCCAGCGACGGTGGGACTGGTTCAACGCTTGGGTGTCTTGTGAAAGGTGGCCATATATGATGTCAACGAAATTGGTTGACCTCCTTTTTCAGACGGGCGTATATGTCGTGCGAGCCGGGTGTATCTTGATTCCAATCACCGTCGCTTGTGGAAGGGAGCACACTTATTAACTACGTTGTGACGTAGTAACAACTGGAACTGGGTGGAACTTGTTGTATGATTAAGCAACTTGGTTGAAGTAGTTGATAGAATATCTAAAGTTATAATTCTAAGCAACTTCACCTGCTATTATAAAACTGAACAAGGATCTACAAATAGTGAATATTTTCTTACTGCAGTTTAAACACAAGTCTTATGTTCCCATCATGTAGAGTTCCATGCTCTTAGGTGAGACGGTTACGTCTTGCTGAGCCTTGTTCTCACAATTGCATTTATATGAGTTTTGCAGGTGTATAGTTATGAAGGGTTCCTAGGCTTTGCCCTCGTCAGGGTACATAGCCAATGTAAGCCCTGGATGTTGCTGCTTTCTTCTGTAATGTTAGATTGGAGTATCCGCGGGTTGGATACGACCACTATTGCTATAGTGTAGGTTCAAGAGAGTAGTATGAAGACTTCCGCTGATGTAAGCTATTTTGTATAGAACTTTGAGATTAATGTAAGTTGCTCACAAATGTTATGAGTTCCTTGTTCTTTTCTGTGTTGTACTATTGGGTGTCGCACTGCACGACACCGTCCAATGTGATTCCTGGTTTGTTTCGACCCCGGTCCTCACAGCCTGGTATCAGAGCTACATTTGGAATAGCGCCCTTGAAAAAGAACCTTTTTTGAAAACTATAGACTTACGAGTGAGGATTTGGCAAAAGACACTACAAGTGTGTCATATAAGAACTTGAATGTTGCTTACGAAGTTAGTCGTAGCGACTGGTTTACCTAAAAGTGACTTGAACGTTGTCTTGGTACTCACGTCAGGTTAGCAGTGCTTGTGATGACTCTTTGAGTCGAAGCAATGCAAATCTTACTTCACTTCTAAGTGTCGCTAGAGTCCCACTTCGATTCATCCTAATTCTGAACCCAGCGACGGTGGGACTGGTTCAACGCTTGGGTGTCTTGTGAAAGGTGGCCATATATGATGTCAACGAAATTGGTTGACCTCCTTTTTCAGACGGGCGTATATGTCATGCGAGCCGGGTGTATCTTGATTCCAATCACCGTCGCTTGTGGAAGGGAGCACACTTATTAACTGCGTTGTGACGTCGTAACAACTGGAACTGGGTGGAACTTGTTGTATGATTAAGCAACTTGGTTGAAGTAGTTGATAGAATATCTAAAGTTATAATTCTAAGCAACTTCACCTACTATTATAAAACTGAACAAGGATCTACAAATAGTGAATATTTTCTTACTGCAGTTTAAACTCAAGTCTTATGTTCCCATCATGTAGAGTTCCATGCTCTTAGGTGAGACGGTTACGTCTTGCTGAGCCTTGTGCTCACAATTGCATTTATATGAGTTATGCAGGTGTATAGTTATGAAGGGTTCCTAGGCTTTGCCCTCGCCAGGGTACATAGCCAATGTAAGCCCTGGATGTTGCTGCTTTCTTCTGTAATGTTAGATTGGAGTATCCGCGGGTTGGGTACGACCACTATTGCTATAGTGTAGGTTCAAGAGAGTAGTATGAAGACTTCCGCTGATGTAAGCTATTTTGTATAGAACTTTGAGATTAATGTAAGTTGCTCACTAATGTTATGAGTTCCTTGTTCTTTTCTGTGTTGTACTATTGGGTGTCGCACTGCACGACACCGTCCAATGTGATTCCTGGTTTGTTTCGACCCCGGTCCTCACAGCCTGGTATCAGAGCTACATTTGGAATAGCGCCCCTGAAAAAGAACCTTTTTTGAAAACTATAGACTTACGAGTGAGGATTTGGTATTAGGCCCACATAAGGACTTATATTCGCATAGTTACTTAAGGTGGCAAGCTAACATATTTGTTATTATATTCTGTAACGACTCTGCGACGTCAGGTAAGAGGTAAGGTAAGCCAACGCAAGCGGATCAATGGCGGTAAGCTCCCCTGTACGAGAGGCAGTACGACGATTGTCCCCCGTGGCTTGGCACGGGAGTTAATATGAGTCTGTGAACCTTCTCATGGTTCTGAGAACATATGAAAACACTGCTACCCGGCTGCTTTAGGTGAAAGCGTGGATACCCCATCGTGTGATCAAAAATGCGATAGTATGCAACTCTTGGACAATTCATGTTTAGTGTGCCAAACGCAACGCTCGCCATCAGCGCGCCTCTATGAGGTAGGGGTAGTAGGTGGTATCTGTTGGGTTGATGAAATTCCCAACCGTGACGACCCGTTCGCACTCTACTCGGGCCCCCCATCGTGTGGTTCTGAAACACAACCACGTTTTCCAAGATGTGTTCTCCTCAAGGACGGTCTGTATGGAATGATACAGTGCGTTAGATTGGACACTGATATATTATTAATGTGATAGCCTATCCTGCTGCCCATGTGGCTTGCCACTATGGCACATTCTGTGAAATGGAAATTGTGTGTCTTCTGCAAGTACACTAACCGCGTTAAATGTATTGCGAGTAGAATCTATTTGCGATTGCTTCAATTTAGTGTAACCTATGAGACATATATGCGGAAGGCAATCCGGTTAGGTTTTTCTATTTGGTGAGCACGTAGTACCGGCATCTCATTTGGGGTTACATCGGACGCGTCGACAATTCAAGTCCGTGTCAAGAATGTAACTCCAATATACATGTTTTGATTAACTCCAATGACAAAGTTCCACAGCTAATTTCTGAAAATGAATTTAATCCAAACTTTTATCGAGCTTACACCTAACTGTGCAGTTTGGACAGCCAGTTGCTGAACTTTGACAGTGAATATCTCCTAATTGGCCCCACCAATGCAGACGTTCAAAACAGTCCTGGAACATTTGAGGAGTCCCCTACAACTTCTCTTTTCACCTCCAGGACTTAAAAGCAAATCAAACTGGTGAAATCCACCGAAACAAAAACTGCTACAATTATCTGAATTATGGAACCAGTCTGTTTATTTTGCAATATCTCCGGGTAGGAACAACTTTTAGAGTATTGTGATACAGTTACGAAAATTTTAGAAGCTGTTATACAAGTTTGTAATTCAAATTTTTCCCAAATTAAGCCCAGAAATATTTCAAATGCCTAGCTTAAAATGACAGATCTGTTCAGGAGTTGCCAAACTGTACCAGAAAAACATTGAAATTTAACCAGTCATATCTTCTAATCTATAAATGTAACATAGTCACATATATACATTTCCAGAAACCTTATAAAGTACTCTACCAATTTTATATTGAACTCCAAAGCGAATTCTCTGTTTAACAGGGTATGATTCAAAGAATCGTTAAAACGGTCCTGGCAGTCCAGAAATCTGGGCATTGTGAGCACTGTTTGGAACTTATCAATTATGCACCTGTACGGAAGTTTTTAAGGACTGAAGAATGAATTTATGAGAAGCTTATGTAATTTATTACAATGTTGTAATGGAAATTTTGTGCATATATTGAATATTTTTGACTGTTTAAACTGTGGCCAAAACTCTAACTTTTAGGGGAGGTTCTGTCAAAATGGCCCCGGAAAACTATCAGCTTTAACCTACCATAACTCTCAAACTCTTGATGCAATGGAGGCATATGAGTAACTGTTAGAAAGGTATGAAAGTCATATACAACTTTGGTAATTGGCTCATCTCATTAAAGTGAAATTTTCTTTGTCAAGTTTGAGTTTGAGTATAATGTGGTCAGGATGGACAGAATGTAAGCAGTTACATTAGGAAGGTTGAGGATAATGTTGCAACTCTTTGGTTCACTCTCCTACTCTATATTTGACATACTCTTTACTGTGTGGTTATACATGTGACCTGATTCAAGTATATGTTAAAAATGGATTCCCCATTGCTGCAGATGGAAGATACTAGGCCGACACTTAAGGGGGAAGGAGTGCACCCTAGTAACTAAGTGATAGACACCATTGTATTACACATAGTTTACATCAACACAGAACCAATGAATTGGGAACTGATCTGCAAGTAAGCAAGAATGAGTAGGACATTGAATTATTGGATCCAAAAGAATCAGGAATGAAGAGTGTAAACTGAGGACAACGGTAGTGACTTTGAACCCCAATGCTTAGTGAAACTCAACCATCGAGTTCTTCAGCTTCTAGACAAGGAACCATGGGTAGGTAGTATGACTTAGAGATTCATTCATACTGATTTAGGTTTTTAATCCTGACCGTGGATCAAACACGGTCCCTTGTCAACCACTTATTGAAAACTACCAAAGTAGACGTTAGGTACTTGCTTTTCGAAAGTTACTCTCCCTGCCACTTCTGAGGGTAACCCACCTCACCTACTTTAGGTTAGACATAGGAGGTCGAGAACACTTTGGGATGAGAAATCTGATCCATTGCTAATACACCGCAATTCATTTTTTTATATGTGGTTGTTAGAAGGTCTCAGGGAACTTATTGCTACCACTTTTATTTTGAGACCATCAAACTTGGTCGATACGTGAAAGTACCATCTCTTGTTCGGCATCCTTCATGACCCAATTACTCAATCCTTGTGTATATGGGATACTTCTTATCGTGTTTGAATTGTCATAACTATTCTTGCTCAAACTAAAAAAATGAATGCACATACCTTATGCGTAATTCCCCGGGGAATTGCGTTCACTACGTAAGAAAGGCTCATACAAGACGGACCCGAACGAAGAAGGAAAACGAACAAACTATGCGTCTCCATCGTTGCGTCTCACATTACATTGGCATCAGAGATGGACTTCAAGGCGTGTCGCCGATCGAACTAGGTGCGAGACACGCTCAAAAGAAGCATGTCTCCTTTCTTTTTGTCATAACAGACAATATTTACGGTGTCATTGGAGAAACCGCTGGCATGCATCACCCACATGCTTACAAGTGTGACAGGCCTTACAAAGCACGTCGCAAATATATTGACTATCCGAGATGCTCTGTTATATAGCGCGGCGCAGATTCATTAACTTATGTGAGACAGGCTTTATAGAAGCTTGTCTCCTTTATGTAGGTTATCCGAGATGCTCTCTGCTACAGCTCGTCGCGGATTGTTTGCAGGCACTACTATTAGGAGCTGGCCATGATTTAGCAGCCGTATTACTAGTGTCAGCAACATACTGTTCATGAACATATGTATATCCAAAATTACCACACGTTTAATTATAATGACCGATCAAATATTACCAAAGTGTCAATCATGGTAATCAAGTATACTAATTACACAATGAAGATTGTTCATCCTGATTATAATATAACTAATTACACACGTCATAACTGTCATCATCGAATCCTGTATACCGTAATGAAAATTCTCCCGATCAATGACTTCATTGACGATTAGCCTTCATAGCCTCTAATGCTCTGACTGAGACATCCTAAACTTCAACTGTAATAAACACAAGAAAAAATTGGTATACAATTGTAATAAACACAGGAACTGTTAGTGAATGGAGAACAGAGCTTACTTGTAGCACATGCAGTTGGTGAGCATCTGCAAGGCATCAGCAGAGAAGTTGTTCTCATGGTAAAGGACATGGTACTGAGCTGGTGTGATTGTCCCCTAAAAAAACAAACAATTTACATTCCACTGTTGCTTTTATAGCATGATATCAAGAACTCGTGAGAGAAACAACAATTATCGCATGGGTACCTTGATTCCAGCATGGCTGCAGAGGTAGAAATCAAACTCAGTTGGATGGCAAATGCTGGTGTCAACCACAGTTCTTGTAGTTTCAAGGGTTTGTGAATCAGAATTTATTATACATCGATATTCCAAACAAATACATTACTTATGCATTGAATATAAACAACAAAGATGAATGTATACCGTAATGAAAATTCTCCCTTTGGATCAATGACTTCATTAACGATGAGTCTTCATTGGACATCCTAAAATTCAATAAAATCATTGGAATGCATGCTCTAAGGGCAGGGTCGAGGCGGCGGCGTGCTCATGGGGTAGGGGACACGGCGGCGTGCTCCGGGACGAGCTGGCGGAGGCGCCAGAGTGGCGGTTCCTCAACTCTCTGATGACAGCAGGTCGGCTTGCTCCGGAGACAGGGAGAACATATCGATTACTGAGGTCAGGGTCAAGGCGGCGGCGTGCTCTAGGGACATGGGACGAGGCGGCATGCTCCGGCGTGCTCAACTCTCTAATGATGAAGGTCGGGGTTGAGGCAGGGTCGGGGTCGACGCCGGCAGCACGACAATGACGAAGAGCGAGTTGAGAAAGAGGGATGGCGGTGGCGTGCTCCAGGGACAGGGGACGAGGTAGCGTGCTCAAATTTTTGATGACGCAAATGTTGGGGTCGACAGCGGCGGCATGCTTAGGATCTACGGTTTATAGGTCAAGAGAGCGCGCGACAGCTAAAAATTTTTGCCAGTTGTTGGGAGAGAGCGCGTGATAGACAAAAAAAATTGGTGTAAATCAGAGACACAATAGTGTAAAGCGCGTCTCTCATTATTTTGTGGCCTTGGACATGCCACAATGTCCTAGATGCGCCACGGTGTGCTGAAGCCAACCAGGAACAACATCCATGACATTACAACGTGTCCAGCTGGCAACTGTGCGCAATGCCTTTTATGATCATTGCATTGCACTCAGCTTTCCAAGGTGGGACAAAAGATCTTCGGCGTAAATCGGAGACGAGCCACTGAAAGGCGCGTCTCGCATTATTTTGTGGCCCCGGAAACGCTGGAGTGCCCTAGATGGGCCACGTTGTGCTGAAGCCATAACAACATCCAAGACATTCCAACGTTTTCCAACTAATAACTGTGCGTAATGCCTTATACAATTGTTGCAACGAGCTCAGCTTTACGAGGTGGGACAAAAGATCTTCGGAACAAATTGGAGATGCGCCTTTCCAAAGTTCGTCTCTCATGCACTCCTCACATTGCCACTCGCACGACATCGTGAACCGTTGTAGACGCAATGATATTGCAATTCATGGATTAATTGGAATTCAGGGATAAACAAACGCAATGACATTGCAATTCAGAGATAATTTGCAACTCAATGAATTTCATAGTTCATACTTTGCGTGCCCTCTAAACTAGATTCAAATCTAAACTTATTCCTAAAGCTCCTATTAATCAATCTAAACTGTACCGTCCATCTTGCCCCCAAACACATCTCTTATATTGCCTGAGATTAACATTCTTTAAATTGACAAATGTCAAAGGAGGAATGAATAACCTATGTTGGTCACAAACACAAAGTGGCTAACCTTGATAAGTAAATTATAGCAATCATTTTCAACATCGGGAGCATTTGGCTGATGTAGCAAACGCTTAACTTCAAGTAGTATAGTTTTGATTGTAAAACCAGTGCACCACCCCTATGAAATATCAATTTAAGCAACATAAGAAACGAGTTCAAATAAGTTCGGCAACAATTACTAATTACATGAGCAAAATAGGTTTATCCTACAGTCTTTTGATCAAGAATCCCAATGCACAGTGCTCCTGAGCGATGGACATTTGGGTGGAAGAAACCACTTGGAAAGGCACATCTTGGAGACAACAATGGATAGTCCTTTGAGAAGGAGATTGTCAAGGGATATTAAACACCTTCCAATTAAGTCTACAAAGGAAATTCATTAATAGGTGGACGATGGTTAAACTCATATTGTGCTTGTTCTTCATGACTTACCCCTTCTTTACTGGGGACAATGCACTGTCACTTCAATAAATCTTCCGATTCAAGCTTCGCAGAGAAATCCTCCATAGACGGAAAACAAAACTAAAGATAAGTTCATAAGTCCATTGCAGATCTACATATATACAACTATGCGACCGGTGTGCCATATGTACATACATGGGGATGATTCTTGCACCACGCCAAGTGCTCCTCCTTCAGTCGGCTATGCGCCAAGCCCATACCATCTATGAACAGTGACGACGACGAGGAGGACAGCGACGGCGACGACGATGACGACGAGGAGGATGGTGACGACGAGTACAGCGATGACGACGACAGCAGTGATGGCGAATAGAGGAGGCGGTCACACTGGAGTTTGTCGATTAGTAATAAAGGAGCACCCGAGGCGAAGAAGAGACGAGAGAGATAAATGCGAGACGCGCTTTAAGTTAAAGAGCGACTTCCATTGTCAAAGAGATGAAGAGACGAGGGAGATAAATGCGAGATGCGCTATAACAAAGAGAGACTCACGTAAATCAAAAGCGCGTCTTTTATAGTCGAAAGAGAGACGCGTAGAACGAGGTCTGCGGAGAACTTAATTTTGGCGGTGTGGTGCAAAGACGCGTGCGACGTCTGTGCGTGACCTTTCGTTTCCCTGAGGCGGTATCGATGCATCCCATCATTCCATCAATGTACGGGAAACCAACCGCTCCCTCGATGACTCCGCACGGACCTTATTTATGACGCGCCATCACTAGTGAGTTCTGCACAAGCGCATCGCTCACTTTTAATCCTCAACTTTTCTTCGTCTTCTCCACCCCGATGACCCACCACCACCATGGCCGACCATCTGCTGCCAAGCCCTCTGAGGGAGCCACCGTGCAAGAAACTGTGCTGCAGCTCCTCCAAGTGGTTCAACACCGAGCAGCACCTCCTTATGGCGCAAGAGGAGTACGACAATATGTCTCACGCCATGAGTTCCTTGGGTCTGGGTACCCTTCCCCAGTTTACTGGAATGGGTACCATCGACCATTACCTCTTCGCCCTCACGAGGGTGGCCGATCGTCTTGACATTCTGTTCAAGACGATGGCCCAAGTGCTTGGCCCTGAGGGCCGCAGAAACCTGGTGGAGGCTACAAAAAGCAACCTCATTCATGTGGTTGCACCGGCGGTGCAGCCAGCGCAGCGGGAACAATCGGCCCAGGCTCCTGTTGCATCGTCGCCGGAGGAGGAGGAGGAGGAGGAGGAGTAGGATTACGAGTAGGATTTAGTTTTTCTTTGTTGTTTTTAGTTGCTTCTATTTTGTAAATATTGTTAATAAATGAAATCTATCTTTGGTCATCTATGTGATTTAATATTATCTTGTGTGGTCATCAACTGTGTGAATGAGTGAATGTGTTGCATGTTCATCGTGTTCCTCAGGTATCATAAGGAAGGGTTTGATTATATTCGGGACTAGAGAATGATTTAGTTATCAAGTGAGATGTGTGATATCAACAGTGAACCGAAGCAAAATTGAGAAAATCATGAAGCTAAAGGTGACGTGTGGAATCGAAGACGCGCTTTCCATTAGAGAACGTCTCTCTTTTTGCACATGAGAGAGAGATGTTGATCATAGGAGACGCGCTTCGCAATGAAGCTTGTCTCCATTTTGCGTTACAGCACATACCTTATATAAGGCACCATTAGTGTCTCCTCTTCAATTTGTTCCGCTCAGAAAAGCCACCATGGCCAACGTTCCGCCGCCAAGTCCGCCGAGAGAGCCACCCTGCAAGAAACAGTGTTGCCGCTCCCCCGATAGGCTCAACAATGAGCTGCTCGAGATGATGTTCGACAGGTTGTTCGACCAGTTCCAGAGGCTGCTCTAGACGATAGCCGAGGTGCTCGCTGCCGAGGGCCACAGTATCCTAGTGGTGGCGATGGCGAGGAACCTAGGTTGCGAGGCTCCATCACTGGATCTGGACCAGACGAAGGAAGCGGCAGAGGAGCCGGAGCACCCGGAGTAGTCAGAGCAACCGGCGGAGCAGACGGAGCAGCCGAAGCAACCGGCAGAGCAACCGTAGCAACCGGAGGAGGAGGAGGGGTAGGAGGAGTAGGATTTAGGTTTTCTTTTGTTTTTTTTAAGTTGATATTTTTCTTTTATTGTATCTTATACTTCTTTCTTGTGTTTTGTAATATATTTGTTATTTGTGACCAATTGTGTGAATGATTCAATGTGTTATCAGTGTTCATGTGACGCCCGGTTCCGAAAAATGAACCAAGCTAACGCATATGTGTGCCCAGGATGATCAACAAACATACACGAGTGCATTCAAAAAACAGTATGCAGGAAATTACCACAAGACAAGATTAATTAACCAAATTTTATTACACAAACCATATTATCCTTTATTACAAGCTCTAATGTATATTTATGACAAGTTCAACTAATGCAGCGGAAATAAACTAATTAAGCAAACTAAACAGCTCGACAGCATAAGCAATAGGGTATAGCGCAGCTCCAATCAACACCACAGGCAAAGCTGACGGTAGACACGGCCTAGAACTCCGCATTATCACTATTAAATTCCCAATCCTGACCTGCAACTGTTGGGGGGATTGCAAGAGTGAGTACATGTCGTACTCAGCAATTGTGGAAAGTATGAGATGTGGCTGATTCAAATGACGACAATAATAATGGCAAAGTGCTGAAAAGTACATCAAAACATTTGAAAAGCAATATATTACATGTATGTGAAGTAAACCCATCATAATCATAAGTAATATCATAATACCAGTCTATAATTCACCATCCTCATCCATAAATCCAGATTTCACCATTCGCCAATAACCATATTCAATACCAGAAATTAATCCATAACCATAATACTGACCATAACCATCCCAAATACCAAATTCCCTCTAACCATGGAAGTTGTCAAGGTGCTCATAACCGGGAGCACGGCTATCATGATAGTTTATTTAACTCTGCATTTGTACCACTTTACCCACGTGTTCACGATTTTATCACCTTTCGATGACTAGAACCTCTATTATGTCGTCTCACACTTCCATCTGTGTGTGGCCAAGAGATCACAAAATAGCCTTTACAAAGGGATTACTAGCCTATTTAGACCCCACTGAGGTTTCACCGGTGGTGATGCCTCCGACTGAGCACATCTTCATCCAAGGGCCCCCTCTTGAGCCATTCGGATCCCAGGGTAGTCCCACCAATCATCAACAAACCCAATCCGACTACCCCTTCCCCGAGCATCCACAATGGTCCAAACAGCACTAGCAAAGCCCTAATAAATCAGCTATGCCGCACAATTACTTGGCCTCGTTGTGGCACTGTAGTCCTGGCTTATTATCGCATGAACCGGTCCTTAGATCTAAAGCATACAAACCACCATGACATCCAACCCATCTACATACCAGGCTTGCTTAGATCACCCATTACCATATCATATTTAACCAGTTCATGTTAACCATAATATCATCCATGCATAATTAAATTAAGTGGTATAGTTGTTTTCCATCCCAGTTGATTAAGCGAAGCAAAAGGTAAAAAGCCCTCCCCGACTCTCTACCATATATTCCAGGTGACAAGGGTGGTTTAAAAAATCTAGTAAACTTCCTATCATAGGGTTCCCATCAAATTGACACAAGCATGCAGTTTGCAAACAAAACATTTATTTAAAAACGGGATCAATATGCTTCAAGTACACTTGCCTTGCTTATGCGGTTGATTAGGATCAAAGCCTTCAAACTCTTGGTGTTCTAGATCCTCTACAGCACTCTCTAGCGCAAATCCGTCTAATCCACAAAATGAACATACAAGACAAGAAACACAATCAAAGAGTGCACAAATATTACGCAATATGTCATGACATGCATGATTAATGCAAATGCAGGGTAGAACTTGTTACTAGATTGCTTTTAATGACAAGTAACTATTTCTAATAGCTTTTAGCAAGTTTATACAGGTTTGGAGTTGATTAGATCAAATTTTAGAATTAATTCAACACAATTTAACCAGAAAGATCGGACTAGTCCGCTAGGGACCGGACAAGTCCGCACTCTGCGAGATCAGCGGATTAGGGTTTTCTAGATCGACGTGAATTTGGATATTAGGGGTTGAATTCACGTAAGGAAAAGATAATAGGAGGTATACTAGGTGTTTAGGACTCCAATGAGTCAATAAACTTGGAGGTAACACTTGGATCTTGATGATCTAGGGTTGGTGATGAACTTGGAGATGAATTGGTGGTGAAGGACAAAACTTGTTGGAGATCTTGATCCTCTTTCGTTTCCTCCTCTTCTTCTTCTTGCTTGGGATCTCCTCCTCCTTCCTTGATGGTGGCTCTCCATGAACTAGGGTTTGGGTGGGGTGGAAAAGTGGCAAATAGATGTAAAACCAAGGGGTGGGGTTGTTTATATAGAGGTGGAGGCTAGGGTTAGATGGATTTCGAGTTTGAGAGGAGTAGAGGCCGGTTTAGAGTCCCACATGGGCTCTAAAAGAGTTAGGCACGACGTCCCTAGGCCCACTTAACGTGAAACTTAAGAAACAAGTCATAAAACAAAAGATCAATTCGGAGTCACGAAATATCGGACAAGTCCGGAAAGGACCGGACTAGTCCGAAGTCATCCAGAGAGAAAATCGGACAAGTCTGGCCAAAAATCGGACAAGTCCGACTTTAAACATAGATGAAATCGGACAAGTCTGCTGGAACACCGGACTAGTCCGGAAAAGTCCAAGGACGTAACAAATTTTCAAGGATTCTTGGAATATCGGACTAGTCCGCACAAAATCGGACAAGTCCGAAAGTTTCCAGTGGCAAAATCGGACTAGTTCGCAGCAAAAACGGACAAGTCCGTTTTTAGTCAGAGAGAAATCGGACTAGTCCTCAGTAAAATCAGACTAGTTCACACTTTCCTGCATTTTAAGTGTGGTTTTGTTCCAAATCAATTTTAGATTCTCCAAATCAATTTTAGACTCGTTCCTCTTGTTGTGGGTTAATGTTAAACATGTATATGAGTGTATGTAGGGCATGATGCATGAAAAAGAGGGTGTTACAGTTCATCTGTGTGATGAATATTTTGTGTGTTCAATTGTGAATGAATGTGGTCATTGTTCAGAGCCGTGTTCATGTATGTCTGTAAGCGAAGACAAAGGAGACGTGCTTTTAGTAAAGGACGTCTAATTTCACCCGCTTATAAGAGACGCGCTGTGCTACAAGTGCATCTCCCATTTGTCCAGAGAGTAGACCTGTCTCAGATCCATACTTAACCGAGACGCGCTGTAATGTAATGCGTCTCCTTGAACGTTCAACCGAGCCATATCTGATCCTCGCTGAAGTGGGCTCGTCTCGCTTAAGCTTTTGAGAGATGATCGCCTTTGAGCGTGTCACCCATCTTTGTCTCCTATTTGGGTTTCTCACGTAGTGGTTGTGTGTGCATCACATCATTCGATTTGTGATGCATCATGATACATGAGTAATATTAACTTCTGAGCAACAATATGTATCTCCATTCAAATACTTGAGTAGTGTCTAATATTCTTGACTTGTGAACAACTTTATAGGTCACAACGCCAGTTGCTTGATTCATTATCTTGATTACGCAAGGGAAACAAACTACTTAACACCCTTGTGATTAAACCACAGTTGAGTCTCTATACTTGACCTGTTGAGACTCAAGTACCTTCATTGTTAACTATTTTCTAGTTTTTAAGGATCTCGATATGATTCTCTACCCCGTGAAAACCTTGCACTCTCTCCTCTTGATTGCCAAGATGATGGAACTCGTTGACTTGTAATGCATGGTGACATTGTTTTGTCCAAACAACCTTGTAGTCACCATCTATTAAACATCTTTGTATTGGGATGACATAATGGAAAGCGAACCTTGAACTCTCTTATGTCAGTGCAAAGCGATTTCTCCTTTGTCCTACTTGTTGAGGTAACCATTCTTGCGAATTAATCATTCCTTGTTTAAATCTCACAATACATCTTGATGCCTCTCTAAGAAAACTACTCAGTCAAACCCTTAAGGACTCAGCTAGAACAAAATAAGTAGAGAGATTAGCTACACTTTCTATTATAAGTCATCCTTGTTATAAAGAAACTCAAAGAGCAAAGATGGAACACCGGAATCAAGAATAGGATAGTAAATTCTTCAAGAAAGAACATAAATGATCGAAGCCAAGACCGTAGAGTTGAATGTGTCTTCCTTATAGAAAAATGATGCCTCATTCAGGAGTAAAAATCAAAACTTCAGAGCATCGTCATAGAATTACATGTAGAAGACATGGACTTTGCAGTTCAATCTCACCTGCATCAAGTATCTAAATTCAGATCACTCGGACGAAGACTCATTTTATGAAGAATAAGATGATGTGGTACAATAAGCTATTACAGACTAACTACACCGTCAAGGAACCTACATGGGAATGCAAAGAGTTTCTTCCGTCCCATCACCCGATTAGTTATTGTCATCACCGGTAACTCGCTTTAACCTTCTCTATTCACTAGAATCTCGGGGCGAGATTTCTTTAAGGGGGAGTAGTTGTGAAAGCCCACATTTGAGAACACAAAAATGTAAAATTATGAACTTAATTTTTTTTCAGTTAAACTGAGATGTTACACTCCGTTGAATTAGGTCAGATAAATAATGATGTTAAAAATATGAGCTTGTTAAAACTTGAAACATATGGTATTATTTTCAAGAAAACGGATGTGCAAAAGAAAGAATTTCATATTTATACCAAACAACAATGTTAAATTGATCTTAAACTTGATTCAAAAACCAAATGCCAAGTTAAGTTCAAAATCTTAATTATAAATTAAATATCAATTGTGACTTCACCCTTGTGTCCCTAAAATTCAGATGAGCAAAACTACAAAATTTTAATATTTTAGGAGTTGATTTATTATGAGAAATAATCCACACATAAAGATGGATTTGAAATTCCAAATGCAAATTTTAAATTCAGATTACTTTAATGCAGAATATAAAATCACTGTGGGACTCTTCACATTTTATTTAGTGAACTTGCCAACCTTGAGTATGGTAGCGCTTATTTACTAGTGTATTTGAGAGAGAGAAAAGGATGGCTTAACAGAAAGTGAGGCCCACTTGTCAGGGAGAAGAGAACCAACCGACTCTTTTTCTCCCTCAGCTCACGCGCGCACGCCATGCACTTTCTGCACGTTGCCACCACGATGCTGCAATAGGTGAATACGTTGCCCTTATCCTCTCTTAAGCCTGTGTGCCAATTGCCGATTTGATGATTGCTTCGCTCTTCTATGCACGCACTCCTGCTCTATTTATTTTCGCCGAGCTCTTCTTGCCACTACCCTGCTCGCTGCTCCACCATGGCTGACAACTCTGCCCCAAGACAGCTCCTTGCGGGAGCAGGCCACTGCCGCACCTGAGGACTGGCTGAGCCCCACACAACCTTCTGCTGTTCCTCTCATGCGCTGCTCGTTTGGGATGCTCGGTGTTTCCCGTCAAGCCCTGCCAAGAGGAGCGCACCATGAGTTGCGACATCCCTTGGTCAATCCTCTCTAGCACGCACCAAGGCTGGCCCTGCTTCCTCAAGTGGCCCCGAGGCATGTTCATCCTCTGGGTTCATACAGCTGCGCCCATGCTCAGCAAAAATCACCCATGCCGTGGACTGCTGCTTGCTTCTCTGTCCATGGCCATGGAGTCACTCGTGTGATGACTTCCTTCCCGAAGCATACAAAGCTTGGACATTTGTAACACCCAAATTTTTCCCCTCTCATCTGCTCTTTCTCCATCTTGTGGGGACCACTCGCCAGCACCCTTTTCTTCCATATTTCCTATTCTCCACCGAAGCCCCGATGCCTCATGCGCGTGCCCAACAAACCAGGCAACAGAATCCCAGTGGTTTCGGCCTCATATGCCCGCTTTCCATCTGCCTACGCCGCACCTCCCTTCTATAAAACTGCTGCCGCACCCTAGGGTTCTTCCATGCCCCAAAAATTACCCCACTACAGCTTTCAGATAGCCGATGCCGCAAACTAAGCTACAGCGTCAGCAGGTTCAGCAGCTGCAGCAGTGTCCCGCTTTTCCACCTCATAGAGCAGAACAGGTCCAGCAGAGTTGGCAGCAGAGCAACAGAATCAGTGGAGCAGATTGATTGGGCCGTGCTACACTTGTGGTGAGATGGGTCCTCTCGCCAGCTGGTGCCAGAAGAGTAAGCAGTCACAGCAGCAGCAGAAGCATAATTTCATGCATGGTCAGGTGAACCATGTAGCTTTGGTGGAGGCTCAGGAGGCTTCAGACGTGGTGAATGGTACGTTCTCTGCTGACACTCACCCTGCTACTATTTTGCTCAATTCAGGTGCTACACATTCATTTATTGCTAAGGAGTTTATACAGGGGCATGCTATGCGAACAACATCTTTGACCCATGTGATAGTGGTCATCTCTCTTGGAGGAGAATTCAAGACGAGTCAGGTGTGTTCAAAAGTGCGTCTAGACATAATGGGGGTGGTCGTCTCTGCAAACCTCATTGTGTTGGAGTCACGAGGCATCGATACCATCTTGGGGTTGGATTGGCTGGCCAAGTATGATGGTGTGATTTATTGCGCGGTGAGGACTGTTAGGTTGACACACAATGATGGCACTATGGTGGAGTTCTCATCTACCCAAACGCCAGCCGAAAAGATCCAGCTTAACCAGATCGACACTACAGAGGGGATCCGGGTGGTTAGTGAGTTCTCGGATGTTTTTCCTTAGGAGTTGCCAGGTATGCCACCAGATCGACACATTGAGTTTGTCATTGAGTTAGTACCAGGTACCGCTCCTATATGTAAGAGACCGTACAGGATGGATGCAAAGCAGTTAGCAGAGCTTAAGGATCATATCCAAGAGCTTCTAGACAAAGGCTATATCCGTCCTAGTTCCTCGCCTTGGGGAGCACCAGTCATATTTGTGCCAAAGAAGGATGGGACTCAGAGATTTTGCGTTGATTATCGGGCTCTTAATGCAGTAACCATCAAGAACAAGTATCCTTTGCCACACATTGAGTACTTATTTGATCAGCTCAAAGGGGCATGTGTGTTCTCTTAAATTGACCTTCGTTCGGGGTATCATCAGCGCAGAGGGGCATGCGCGTTCTCTAAAATTGACCTTCGTTTGGGGTATCATCAGTTGAAGATTCGGGGCTCAGATATTTTGAAGACCGTGTTTGTCTCTCATTATGGTCTCTATGAGTACACGATCATGTCATTTGGACTGACTAATGCTCCACCCTACTTCATGTACCTTATGAATAAGGTATTCATGGAGTATTTGGATAAATTCGTGGTGGTTTTCATTGATGATATTTTGGTTTTCTTGAAGAATGAGGAGGAGCATGATGAGCATCTGAGATTTGTGTTGCAGAAGCTTCATGAGAATCAGATGTATACCAAGTATAACAACTGTGAGTTACGGTTGAAGGAAGTTTTGTTCTTGGTGCATATCATATCTGAGGGTGGAGTATCGGTCGAACCAAACAAGGTGTCAGATGTGCTGAAATGGAAGGTGCCAAAGAATGTGGGAGAGATCAGAAGCTTCTTGGGAATGGCAGGGTACTATCGCCGATTTATTGAGGGCTAAGATTGCTAGACCGCTTACGAAGTTGCTTGAGCAGGGGCAGTTTTCAGATGGAGGCCCGAGTGTGAAGCAAGTTTCCAGGAGTTGAAGAAGAGACTGACATCAGCACCTGTGTTGATAATGCCAGATATGAAGAAGGAATTCTCAGTTTATTGTGATGCGTCCGGACAGAGTTTGGGATTTGTCCTTATGCAGGAGGGACATGTCATGGCATATGCTTCTAGACAACTTCGGAAGCATGAGAGGAACTATCTGACACACGACTTGGAGTTGGCAGCTGTGGTACATGCTTTGAAGCTTTGGAGACACTACTTTATGTGGAAGAGGACAGAGATCTACACAGATCACAAGAGTCTCAAGTATATATTCATGCAGCCGGATCTCAATCTCAGACAGCGCAGATGGTTGGAGCTCATCAATGACTTTGATTTGGGGATCAACTATCATCCTGGGAAGGCCAACGTGGTTGCAAATGCTTTGAGCAAGAAGGTGCATTGTAACGCTTTGGCGTTGCAACCTCAGCTTTGTGAGGAGTTTGCGAGACTTAATCTCTGCATGGTGTCTAGCACGGAGGCAGTGATGATGGAGGTGGATTCCACCTTGGAGCACGATATTCGAGAATGTTAGAAGAATGACAAGAAGATTTTGAAGCTTAAGCGTTTGATGGAGGAAAACATGGCTCCTAATTTTTGGGTGGACGAGCAAGGGACACTATGGCTCGAGAAGAGGATATGCGTGCCAAATGATAAGGCCATCAAATAGTTGATCCTGCGAGAGGCTCACGATTCAGATTACTCCATACATCCTAGGAGTACTAATATGTATCAGGATCTGAAGGGACGCTATTGGTGGCTTGGTATGAAGCGAGATATTGCAGTATATGTGGCGTTGTGTGACACGTGTCAGCTTGTGAAGGCAGAGCATGAGAGACCTACGGGTTTGCTACAACCCTTGAGGGTGCCAGAATTGAAGTGGGAGGAAATCAGTATGGACTTCATTGTGGGGTTGCCCAAGACACAGTCAGGTTATGACTCTATATGGGTGATAGTGGACCGGTTGACCATGGTCGCCCATTTCATACCAGTTAAGAAGCACTACCCTAGGTCAAAATTGGCAGAGTTGTATATGTCAAGGATTGTGTGTCTCCATGGTGTGCCTAAGAAGATAGTTTTTGATCGTGGTGCTTAGTTCACGTCGCGATTCTGGTAGAAGTTGCATGAGTCTATGGGCACTCATTTGAATTTCAGCTGAGCATATAACCCGTAGACAGATGGATAGACAGAGAGAACTATGGACATTTGGAGGACATGTTGAGAGCTTGTGCTTTAAAGAACTACAGGAGTTGGGATAAGAATCTGCCTTATGCGAAGTTCTCTTACAATATCAGTTATCAGGCCAGCTTGTAGATGTCACCGTATGAGACGTTGTATGGAAGGAAGTGCAGGACTTCGTTGTTTTGGGATCAGACAGGAGAGGGTTAGGTGTTTGGACCAGAGGTGTTGAGAGATGCTGAAGAGAAAGTGCGAGAGATACGGAAGATTTTGAAGACATCACAGTCCAGGCAGAAGAGCTACGCAGACACACAATGACGAGAGTTGACTTTTGAGGTGGGAGACTATGTGTACCTCAAAGTGTCACCCATTAGAGCGCTTCGTTGATTCAAGTTGAAGGGTAAGATATCACCTAGGTACATTGGGCCATTCAAGGTGTTGGACAGAAGAGGTGAGGTTGTTTATTGACTAGAGTTGCTAACTCGTTTGTCAGATGTGCATGACGTGTTTCACGTGTCACAATTGCAGAAGTGCCTCAGAGCACCAGAGGAACAATTGTCGATGGATGAGGTGAACATTGAGGAAGATCTCTCTTATGCTGAGTACCTCGTCAAGATTCTTGAGAGGTCAGAGCGCATCACAAGAAATAAGAGGATCCCCATGTGCAAAGTTCAATGGAAGCATCATTCCGAGTAGGAGGCCACATGGGAGAGGGAAGAAGACATCAAGACGGAGTTCCCAGACCTATTCTCATAAGTCTTCTAAATCTTGGGGCGAGATTTCTTTTGCGGGGGGGGGGGGGGGGGGGAGAGTTGTAACGCCCAAATTTTCCCCCCTACTCTGCTCTTTCTCCATCATGTGGGGCCCACTCGCCAGGACCCTTTTCTTCCTTATTTCCCCTTCTCCACGAAAGCCCCGATGCCTCACGTGCGTGCCCAACAAATTAGGCAATAGAATCCCGGTGATTTCGCCCTCATCTGCTCGCTTTCCATCTGCCTACGCCGCACCGCCCTTCTATAAAACCGCTGCCGCACCCTAGTGTTCTTCCTTGCCCCAAAAATTCCCCCAGAAAGGGAGCACAACCATTTCCGCCATTCCTGCCTCGATGAGCCGCCGTGCAACACGTTTGGCCATCAACCTTCGCTTATTTGCGGTGCTGACTTGCCGTCTTGCTTTGTAGGGGCACAAGGGAGCATCCATGGCCCTCCCCATCGCGGATTCGCAGTGCCAGACCCAACCCCGACGGATTTTTGTGAGTGCCTAACATGCTCACTGTCATCCCATCATTCTCGTTCGTTTCTTCCCCTATTGACACTACCACATCGTTCTCCTTGCTCCATAACGTGCTCCAGACACGAAGAACGCGAGGAAACGCCACCCAACGACGTTCCCGACGAAGGACAACACCATACGCCGCCCTTCACCGTCGCGATCTTCTCACCGCGCCTTTCCAGATCGCACAAAGCCCCTAGGTGAGTTTGTGAGGACACTCTCCGCTGATTTTAGTAGTTAACGATGAGTTTCATGGATGATTTTTGTTGGATTTGGAGCTCCAATCAGCTCACTGCACGCCATCAATGGCGGTGTAGCCTCCTGGACAGAGGAGGAAGAAGCACAGTGCCTCATTTGCCCCGAGCCGTTGGATCGTGTTTCAACGTCCCAGATTAGAAGAGGACATACCCCTTCGTTTTATTAAATCTGTACCGTTCTCTTTATATCCTAGGGTCACGAAGGGTCCAAGTGTACCCCTTGGATTGTTCTAAATCCAAGCCCTCCTCTTTAAATCCGATGTCCTAGGTTATAAGACCCCATACCCTTTTGCCACATTATGTTTATCCCCCTAGCAGATTTAGGAAAATTACCCGCAGGCCCCTCGTTTTATAGAAAAGACCCTAGGCTGTCTAATAATTAGTATTTTTGCTGTAAATTGTGTACTGAGTCCCTGTGGCTTGCTGTTCTTACATTTTAACCTCTGTCCTAGTCCGAATTTTTGTAGATAAACATTGGCAGTGCTGTTTCTCCAAAATTGTCCCTGTAACTTGCTGTTTTGCATTTTTAGCCTTTATAGTGGTCCATATTTTTGTAGAAAATCCCTGTACAGTCATGTTCTTGCCCAAAATCCTTTGTACCATGTTTATTTTACTTACAGAACCTTAGTAGGTGCTGTTTTGCATAACATTCCACCAGAAATAGGTATTTATGCTTTTTAATGTTGAAAGTCCTCAATAAATATATTCCAGCATAACGAAAACTACTTATAGCATAGAATTAATTGATCCATACATGCATGAAGACATAAGTGCGTAGGTTTCGTTGTATGTTTATGTGTTATCGTATTTTATTTTTTTTGTGTTGTTTCTTATTATTTTCTCATTACTATTGTTTCGCGTACGATGACATGGACAGAGCCAGCCCCGGAGCCGACCTTCAATTTACAAGACCAAGACTTTGACGTAGCCGAGCAGCAGCACTTCGCCGGAGGCACGTGCCCTTGACCATATCTCTCCTGTTAGGAAACTAAGGATGTAGATAGAATTAGTTGCATGCAGTCAATTAATTTGAATCCTATGATAGGTTGTTTACTATTTTTATCTATATTATTCCTTGTAGCCATATTGGGTGGATTATGTTACATGTCGGGATATTATTATGCTTAGCCATCATGTCTTAGTTGGAATGAATTATGGGATTTAATATACTTGTTATTATATTACTCTTAATCATACGGATATGTGGTGGTTTGTAGTTGGAGTGTAGGAATCTAGGCAGACTGGTCGGTTCAGTGGGTGCATGCGTGCACGAGACTCGAGTGGGTTGCTAGTGTCTGCCGTAGATTTTAAGGACCGGTTCATGGAGCATGTAACCCGGCTTTACCGTGCCACCACAAGAATGCTATGGAACAGTTTGGCCAATTAAATCGATTTCTACCTTATTTTGTGTATACCATGTGAGATGTTTGAGTGGTGCAAGAGGGGGCTGCCGCGGAGAGGTACAAATAGACTCTGTCGTGGGGCAAAACCTTAGCGGGTGTGCATTGGTTTGGTAGTGTGATGTAAAGGACTCATAGTGATATCGTGGCCACACACCAAAGGAAGTGTGAAGTGTGATTCGCGATCACGGGCATCAGGGAGGATCTAGTCCAATTTGCGACAAGGGACGGAATCACGACTTTTGGGTAAAGTGGTAAAAACTCTGCAGAGTGTAAAACTATCTAGATAGCTGCGCTCGGGGTCAAGAGCAACGCTTGGACTTATTCATGACTAGCTGGGTTGGATGGTTTGGTTTTGGTGACGGGTTGGTCGGAACCCGGCGAGTTGGTGTCCAGTTGGTTTGAGCCTAGACAGTTCTTGTTGGTCACTTGGTTGAGACCTGAGGGTCTTGGTTTTGGTTACTAGAGATTGGAATGGTTCACCTAGTAAATAGGATGCTAAGGTAAACTAAGGATAGGGAGTTCTGCTTAATGCTTACATCGTGTCTAGCATTACTCATTGATTAGCATGCATGTCATAATTTCCCACACTTGTGGAGTACATTAGGTACTCACGCTTGTTTGTTGTCTCTTTTTCTTGCATGTACTTGCTTCTTAGACCATGGAGATAGAGCGGGTGGTGATGAAGATGACGGCTTCGACCCTGGCGTGCAGTACGAGGCTGGTGTGTCCCCGGACAACGCCTGTGATGGAGTTACACACTTAATTATCCGATGCTATGTATCTTTTCCTTTTTGGACCTTTGAGTCATTTATGTACTGAATAAATACGTTGAACTTGGCTTTGTATATATGATTTTCCACTTTTGTCGTCTTGTTTATGATTTAACTTATCCTGGCATACACGAGAGTGTCTTTGGTTTCATTGCACGAACCAAGCGGGACAACATTCTTCTTCCCGCCGATTTGCACACCGCCTCGGGTTTGGGCCGCCACGGCACCTCAACGCCGCCCCACAGCCTCATCCCCGTTCCAGCTCCAATCAGTGGTCTCTAAGGTCCGCAAACCTCTCCTCTCCGCGCTCCTCAATTTAATTGAGCTCTCATGCCTCGGTTTAGCCAGAACATCACATCTTGTGGCCACCATTTGTCAACTTGGGTCTTCGATAAACAGCACTTTGCAATCAATCTCGTTGCAACTAGAGTCTAAATTCGGGTTCCCCATGGCTTAAGGGTGCTGTAAGATCAAATTCCCAACATGTTTGCCCATTGCCAAGCGATGTCCATGCCACTGCCGGCACCGTGGCCGCTGCCGCCGTGGCTGGTACTGTTCCAGTCATTGCCGAGGGCCGCCATGTTGCCCAACAGGTGTTCCTGTATCCTTAGATTCGTTTCCACATTGTTCCTCTGCCTTTTGTTAACTGTGCGCACAGAAACACCCACGAATTGCCACTGATCCGGCGTCCTTGTGCCTCTCTCCAGAGGTTGAAGATGAACCTGCCTGTGGGCCCAATCTGTCAGCCCCAAGCCACCCCTGGATCCTCTGCAGTTTCCTAATCCAATGTGGCTGTGCGCGTAAAGACTTTGTAGCCCAGTCTGTTGCCTTGTCCACAATGGGTGTTTTGAACCCAGTGGCCCCACCTGTCATTCTTTTCTGATTTCCGTATGAAATTTAAACTCCAGAAAATACCCAGTACTTGTAGAAATCATAATAAATAGTAGGCCAATCCGAAAAATGACCAATAAATTTCTACAGACGCCTGATAAGCTATACTTTGCAGTACACCAGTTTAATTGACATGGAACATCTCATGAAAATCTATAAAAATCTAAGAAGGTAAACATTTGGGAAATTCTTCTGCAAGCTACAGAGCCTAGCAAATTCTTAAATTTGTATGGTAAGTCCCTTATCATTCTTATAATCCACAGTTAATTTTCCAAGTCTGATTGACCTGCAAATCTGGAACAATAAACTGTAAAGTGCTCTCTAGTAATTAAATTGCAGATAAATCACAACAGCTTTAATAATCCTAAGAATTGGTGGCAAATTTCCTTAGTATGTCCTACACCTCCACTAATTTCCTCCAGACCACAGCTTAACCAGAACAATGTGAAATTGGTTAATCAAGGGTACTTTATATATTGATTCAATATAGTAACTACCGTAATTATAACCCCTACTGATCTTAATCCTCCTATTTGCAACAATAATACTTATAAATCTAATTAAGTACCATTTATGTACAAAAGTCTATTCTTTCCTCTTTGCCTTTTGCCTAATGGATTACATCCTTCTCCGTATGTTCATTAAGCACATAGATGATTTTCTTTCATCATCTAGTAAATGAAATGAAGATTATTAATTCCCTTGAGAAGCAGCAGCAACTTCAATTACTTTCTTATTAGCTCAGCTGTGATCCCTTATTAGTAGTGGAGCCTTCGTTCAACTCATAAGACACTACTATTGCTAAATTAAAAATTTCAATGTTGTCATGCATCTTCATATTGATAGATTATGACAAAGACGATGGATGAGGAGCACAACTCGGAGGAGAAGAACTAGTGTGGACCCGGCTGCAAGCAAGGATGTGCTCAAGAACAATATTTTCTCAAGCAGTAGTAAAGAACAAGCAAAGGCGGAAAACGATCAGAAGCTTCAGCCAGAAGATCAAGCCTGACTATCGACATTTGCTTAGTCGCAACCTAAAGAAAGCCCTGATTTGCATTTAAGTTGTTATAATGTTTTGCTTTTATAATCAATATGATGATAATTGTGCATTAAGTCTAGAGATGTTTGATACTCAACATGCATGACCCAAGAATCCCTAGAGTCTTGCTAGAATAGAACTTTACATGATTATAGTGGCTATCTTAAAGATTGAGGCAATGAATGGAAAGAATGTTGAGGAAATGAATGAAGTGGTATGGCTTGAGTAGACGAACTCTACTCGTGAACAGTAATAAGTGGGATCAATTGGGAGGAAACTGGAGACCAGGCAGGAAGATTAGGACTTCTCAAGAATGTGGTTCTGTGGGCATAGTTCCAGCCTATGTCGATTGAGGATTGTATCATGTGCAGCCCCGCTGGACAAGTTTGAATATGTACTGGATGCATACTGGCTCTAATGGACCCAACAAACTGATATAACTTGTTAACCTAGGTGTTGAGGCATACCCCACTGTCTTATACACCACACACGTCGACAGGAGTGTAGAAGTCACTATGGCGTACCCGTATGTGTGGCTTACTGCCGAGACGGTGGGACTGATTCAATGCTTGGGTATCTTGTGAAAGGTGGCCATACATGACATCAACGAAATTAGTTGATCCCCTCTTTCAAACGGGCGTGTATGTCGTGCGAGCCGAGTGTATCTTTATTCGAATCACCGTCGCTCGTAGAAGGGAGCATACTTGTTCATTGTATTGCGACGTAGTAACAACTGGAACTGGGTGGAACATGTTGTATGGTTAAGCAACATGGTTGAAGTAGTTGATTGAAGAACTAAAGTTATGATTCTAAGCAACTTCACCTGCTATTATAAAACTGAACAAGGATCTACTAATAGTGAACATTTACTTACATCAGTTTAAATTCAAGTCTCATATTCCCAACACGTAGAGTTCCATGCTCTTAGGTGAGACAGTTAAGTCTTGTTAAGCCTTGTGCTCACGGTTGCATTTATACGAGTTTTACATCTACATATCTATGAAGGGTTCCTAGGCTTTGCCCTCGTTGGGGTATTCAGCCAATGTAACCCTAGATGCCGCTGCTTTCTTCTGTGATGCTAGAGTGGAGTATGCGAGGGCTAGATACAACCGCTACCTCTGTAGTGTAGGTTCAAGAGAGAAGTATGAAGACTTCTGCTGATGTAAGCTCTTTTGTATAAAAATCTGAGATTAATGTAAGTTCCTCACTAATGTTATGAGTTCCTTGTTCTTTTCTATGTTGTTCTATTGGGTGTCGCATTGCACGACACCACCCAATGTGATTCCTGTTTTGTTTGGACCCAGGTCCTCACATATCCGCACCATTATATAGTGACTTGGTCTATGACATGTGGGATCATGCCACGTGGGCCTCACATGGTAGTGATGAAGTCACAAGTCAGTGATCCTCTGTATATATAGGGGATGCCTTCGCCTTTTTTGCATCATCGCAATGGCCTTCCTCTTCCTCTAGCTGCATTGTAGTCTTCCTCTTGCTCTTCTTCTGTCCCCGGCTTAATGGCTGCTCCTCTGTCCCAACTCCAACCTCACCTCCGTCCCCATCTCCAACTGCACCTCTGCAACCTTTCTGTGCGGAAGAGCGGCAGTACCTACTAAGGAAAATCACTCACCTGGAGTATTTGGTTGCCGTCATGGAAAAGGAGCACGACCTTAAAGAATGCCATGAACTAATGCGAGGGATGTATTTAACAATACTTCTCATGCCATGTTGCTTCTGGGTCTTGGTCACCTTCTAGAAAATATTGGAATGGGCAAGCATGACAACAACATCTACCACTACCTCTACTAGTTAGGCACAGTGGCCGGGCGTCTTCACGCAATGTGGGAGACTGTTGGTGAGGTGCTTGGGGTGGAAGACCGTAAGGGTTTGTTCGAGGAGATCGCTGACAAGTGTGAGGCGGAGTACCCACCAGAGGACCAGGCGATCGTCTATTTTTTCTTTTGTTGTTTGAAATAATGCTTATTTTAATGAAATGTTAATGAAGGTTTGTTTGATGATAAATGTTTGTTATCGACTATCGAATGCACCCTTGACACGGATCGTTTGACAAACAAGTTATACAAAGCATTCAAGTTCGTAAATAAAGCATTCAAGTTCGTTACAAACAAGTTACAATACAAATTGTCAAAGGGGAAAAATAACAAGTGCCAGATTATCGATTGGAGGCGCACCTCTATAAAGCTCATCTCTCATTTATGTATATGGGAAATGGGCATGTTTTGGGCAAATTGAAAAAGTGCCAGATTCACCTTGTGGAAGTTGATAATCAACTTCTCGTGGTGGGACAAATCACAGCGGCATGAATCGGAAAAGGGAAAGTGGAAGCAATGTCTCTGTTGATATTTCCTACGCACTACTAACAATTCATCCCTAGCATGGGTGCCAGAAATGCTTGTTGGTAGGTTTTAATTCTCAAGTGAACGTCCGCAAGCACATGGAAACTATTGATGTAGCATTTCTCCTTTTAAGAATATTCCCAAAGGGTGTCATTTATATTTTCCCAAAGGAAGGCTAGATGGAAGTAAAACAATCATCAAGTGGAAAGGCTTAGGTTGGTCTAGGTAGGGTTCTAGCAAGGATGGGTTAAATGATAAGTTGAGATAGTGTGACACACACAAGAGCATTCTATCCTAAGGGAATAAGTGAGGTAATAGAGGAATTTGGCTAAGAGTTAGGTAGAGACTCCTCCTATGCTTCTAATGTACATATACATAGCCTAACTTAGTTACTAATGATCATGTTAATTACGAATTCACATGCTAAGTGGATTAACACATCAGGCATGGGTTTACCCCTAGCAACACTAGGTGACTCCCGCCGAGCGCTTGTGGCATAGCCGAACGTGGAGGATTACAAAGGACAGATAGGGCTTTCACCACCTACTGCGTACCTCTTCAATCCATGGGTCTACGAGACATTCAACAATACTCTCTATCCTAGCACCATGCTAGCATATTAAGTAATTATCTTAAGAGCCTAGGCACAATCCACCCTAAGGCTATGAACTAAATAATTGTTGAACCAATGTTAATTCATAGCATAAGTGATTCATGTTAACATAACCATATCATAGCTAATGAGACTATAGTGGAGGTTTATAGTGTCTATGATAATGTAATGAACATGGTATAGAACAATCATAAATACTACTCCTACAACAAACATGGAATCCACAATCAAACAAGAAATGCTTCATCCAAGTATATGAACATATGAAGACTAAAGATAACATCTTTATTATGAATAATGTCACAAATACAAATAGGAATATTGGAGACATACCTTTCTCAATTGGGAAGAGACTCCTACTCCTCTCCTACTTGGACTATGGACTAGAGACTTTCCTCTCTACAGCCTATACTCCTCTAAACCTATGGAGAGTAGTGGATACAATGATGAATACTCAAGTGGTGTGTGTTGAAGTGAGGGGTGAGGGTCCTATTTATAGCTTCGAGAAGGGTCGGTTCCCACCACCAAAAATGCGCGAATTAGTCACCTATGACCACTTCAAGCCGGGAGAAGCCACCACATGGAGTTTGACCGAGAAAGGTGCCAGTACCTAGTCGGCCGACTGGGGGGGGTCGACCGACCTGGTCTTTTCCCCTTTCGCGGTGTGCTTCCTCTAGGTGACTAGTAGGTGGGTCCCATTGACTGATATTGGTGCAACACCGTTGGATGGCCTCAGATACTTCTGTTTGTGGGCCATATGATCCATGTGGTGCCATGTGTTGTCGCTTCATTGGCTGGAATGATATTTTATTTGATCCATCCCCTTGTTTCACTTCATTTCTGCATTCAATCCCTGCATGCACTACTTTCTCCAAGAACAAGTGGAAATAGATTAAATAGAAAGGTGATGTGTGCAAGAAATGACAATTCCTTCAAATAGTTGAGTTATATTGACGGGTGAAATTGGTGTATAACAGCCATCAACAAACTCCCCCAAGCTTATCCGTTGCTCGTCCCGCGCAATGACAAGATTTTAGGTTGATGATCATGAGTTGCTACTATGTTCTACTTTTCAAAAGTACCATGTGGACAACAAAATACTCTACCTAGTTTTGCAAAAATTGGCACGGTACTTCATCCATCTTAGGTTCTTATGGGGCTTATGCCATCTCCTATCCATGGGTGGTTGAAAGATAGAACCGCAAATTGAGCACACATACCCTAGAAATCATGTTCCACTTAAATTCCGGAGAGTTTAATTTAGATTTTAAGTATCTCAATTTGATTCTCTCTAGTCACTCCTTTGTGTGTAGTGGAAATATATCCTCACAAAGGCGTTGTGCCTAAATCCATCCTACCTCTACATAAGGCTTGTATGCGGAGCTTGGTAGGGAATATAGTAGGCATATTTGCAACACATAATATTGCTAAGTCAAAAGAGCAAGCCTTAGGAGAAATCAGTTCAAAACAATTTGATTCAAGACTTGTGCATGTGTGATGGAATGGAGTGGATGTGGATCTTGAGATGACTCTTTTTCTGAGTGGACTCTCTTAATTATGATGTAACCTTGCATTTTCTTTTTCTTTTAGCCATGTCTTCTACTCCCTTTTTATGCAATGAATTTTGTAGAGAGTACTAAGCGTGAATGATATGGAATTTCTCTTTTTATTGTGGGATGGTGGTATGATGGAAATTTGCTTAATTCTAGTGTAGAAGTATAGCATGTGCAAGTGAGTTCTTGAATTCAAAAAGTAATGAAAGAAATCTCACATAGGTCTATACTAGTTTGAAAAATCTCAATGTGAAAGAAAATAGCATATGCATAAGGTCTGTCAATGTAAGGTATCATATGGCTTTGGTGGGTATTTCCAATCAAATGAGGATAACTCAGATCTTTTTAGAATTTCTCCGGAATCTAAGTTTCACTATCAAACAAGGAATAGCAGCCCTATCACTATATCATATCTCACAACAACTTATAATGGAATAAGCTTTTGCTACCCACAATTTCCAAATCAAAGCAAAAGCAATTCTAGCCAATGAGAGCAATATGTTGGAGAGTAGTAAGTTGTAAACTAGGGACTTAGGAAAATTAAAATGGAGCAACTATTCTTCATTTCATCTATGTGAATTCCAAGTCATTCTTACCGCACATCTTTTATTTTATTTGAAAATTAAACCTGTCCTATATTTTTTAAATGCAAGGTGGATGATGGGTAAGTGGAAAATAAATATGCAAGGGGTAGATACAATTTACCTAAAGTGGGGGTCCTCCCCCAAGCTTGTTCTTCACTCACGTCCGGGTCGAGGGTTGAACCCTTGATAACGGAAGTATGCCGCGAGATCAGCTTGTTGTTGTTGTAGCATGGAGTTGAGGTTGATGAATTGAGCGTCCAGGTGTTGTTGCCAGTCTTAGGTACCTTGGACATGCCCTTGGAGAGTGTTGTAGATGTCACTCGTCCTTACTTCAAGCTCCTCCATACGTCTAGAGAGGTCCGTCATTCCTTGGCTGCAGTCACGATGACTTCTAGCCGAAGTGGAATGACATCTTCTCATAGATGTTAGAGGCAAGCTGCTAGAGCTTGAGGTGGATAGGGGTGTCTCCCATGTAGCACCTGACCATCCATGCCAAGACGGACCTTTGGTCTCATACGATGGAGGTTGAGTCCATCCAGGTGCATCACCCACTGGGTTCTCTTCCTCTTCGTACCCATGGACCGTGGAGGTTGTCGGCGGCATGGCTGCTCTCCTAGTACAACTTATAGTTACCGTGCCAGAGAAATTACTTCTTTCGGCTTCCTCAATGGTAAGTAGGTCAATGGTTAGCCTCCGACATTTGTGCAAATGATAATTTTGGTTAGGGAACCGAATTTCATTTACAGAGCCGAGATAATAAAATATGAAAGAGCCATCTTGATCATTCTTAAGGGTATGTCCTTGCATTAAATATTCCTCATCAATCAATTCTCTCTCATTTTCAATGTATTCAAATGAAGAATATTCAAGTGCTCCTACCCTAGTACCAATACGGGTAACCATTGAAGTGCATTCAATTGGCCCTACCCTTGGAATGTAATCTAACCATTGTGTTATTATGGCAATAACTAGAGCAACTTTTATCTTTTTAACCATGGCAAATAAAATTTTCAGCTCATCATCATGCACTATCCTTACATCTCCTCTAATGAACATAGTCATATCCACCCGTCTATGCATGAAGCGTAAAGTGGGGTTGTGCAAGTGGCTATTCCTAGGTGCACTACATCTGACCTCACCAGTTAAATCTTGCCAAAAACTTTGTTTATTAAACTTAGACAAATTGTCTAATTCTAGCAAACAATGTTTATAAAAGCCTAGGATTTGACATAATTCTTTCCATAGGATGTTGTATTCCTTTTGAAATAATCAAAAAGTAATACCACCAAATCCTATCTTGAGTGTGCAAAGGAATTGTATGGAGAGAAAGCATGAACCTTTCTCCTCTATGTGAGCAAAATTTTTCTATCCTAGTGCACACCAAATGGAAAAGAATTCGGAATCCATACCTATTTTGGAGATCAAATCCGGATCATAAGCTTTTGTATGAGAAAACTCATGATCTTGGAGGAGCTTGCGTGCTTGATCTTCATCTTTACTTTGGATGCCGAGGTTGTCATCGTGAAGAAGTTGATGAGGGTTGCTCCTCTCACCCATGGGGGTGTCCTCTCCTACACTCCTCCTCTGTGAACTTGGTGTAGCAACGGAAGAGGGGTGTGCACTTGAGTCTCCACCATGGCTAGAGCTTATAGCCTCCTTCCTCTTTCCAAACAACCTTTCCATTCCTTTCACGGCCACAACAAACAAGAACACAACAAGGAAAAAACTCGAAAAAGGTTATGTTAGCAAAAACAAAACCCTGGTGAATTTTCCCTTGAAGAACTTGACAACAAATTGCAAATGCAATCAAAAGCAAATTTTTTTTAATGGATTTTGAGCAAGAGTGCTTCAATGAAGAGCAAGAAAAACAATTGGAGCAAGAGTGAGTGACTATGGGGATGTATGAAATGAGGTGAAGTGTTAAGAGAAGAGCTACTCACGACCACAATTTATAGTGTGCAATCCCCGACGGTCACTACGGCATTAAATGAAGCCGTTGGATGAGAGAGAGTCAAAATGGCTATTTCCCCTAGTCGGTCGAATAGCGGGGGTCAGCCGACCTGACAGGTGGGCCCCCCTGTCCTTCCTTTTGGCAGGTGGCTCCACAGCGGCTATGGAATTAGCATGTTGGTGAAATACCACTTTTGCAGCTCAAAAAGATTGTTTTCCAAATAAAAATTCCTTTTTCAAAACCCAAAGATTTTATTTTTGTGAAAAATAAAGAAATAAAAATGATAGTTGAGAATATAAGATTCTCAACTTGCTAAGAAAATCAAATATGCAGTGGAGAAAAACGAACTAAATGGGGAAAAATCAAATGAAGAGAAAAGAAAAGAAAAATCAAATAAAGGATAACTACCAATTTAACCCATTGGCTACGTCCCACCACCGTCCGATGAGATGGGCATCCCTCCTTCTTCATTTCCTGATGTAAGTGCATCTAGGATATCCCTTGTGGGTTTTGGCTAATTGATGACAAAAATATGATATCCTAATGAAACTATTGAGATGATTGCAGGACAAACAAAGTGAAACAGCTCGATGCACACAAAAAGGTGAAAAATGGAGTTGTGTCCAAAGAGGGACACTTTGATGGAACCTGGAAGAACAAATTAGATTTTAAATGTATAGGGAATGTATGAGAGACACACTCCAAGAGATCACGACCTGCACAGGGGTAAAGGTTTTTAAAATTAACCTAACTTTCACAATGCACCGGACTAGTCCGATCATGGACCGGACTAGTCCGCCGAACTTTCTGTAGTCCACCTTCACAGAGCACTGGACTAGTCCGATCATAGACCGAACTAGTCTGCCAGACTTTCTAGAATCTCCCATCTCTAGATACCGGACTAGTCCGTGTGTCCACCGGACTAGTCCGCTGAACTTTCTGGAGTATGTTTTCACAAAAGGCCAGACTAGTCCGTTTTCCAACCAGACTAGTCCGCCCAACTTTCTGGACTTCGAGTTACACTGTGACGGGACAAGTCCGGACTTGACCAGACTAGTCCGGTATTAGGGTTTTTCAATGGTAACTTTTTGGAAACCCTATAAATAGAGAATTCACGGCCTTCCACAGTGGACACACGTTGAATACTGCTGAAAACACAAACCCTAGCGCCGCCACCTTGTCCCAAGAGACCAAAACACATCTCCCCACACATCTAAAGTGCAAAACGAGCAAAATCAATTGAACACTTGGATTTGGAATTGGGAGATCGTCGTTCCTTTGTTGCGAGCGCTTGGGGTTTGATCTTTCTACACTCATACTCTGCTTTGTAATAATTTCAAGTGTATTTGATCGCCTCTTTAATTGTAATTCTCGTGGGAGCCCTCAACGTGTGAGGTTGCCCCACAAACTCGGTGATTACCCGTGCTAGTGGAATCAAGTCGGCCTGTGTGGTGACTTGAAGAGGAAAATGGTTGGAGACCCGGCTCTGTGTGAGCTTCCTCAACGAGGACGTAGATCTTGTGGTGAGGTCGAACCTTGGTAAAAATTCGTGTCTCTTGTGCCTCATTTACTTTACCTTTTGTTCACTAGATCACTTGATTGCTAAACAACAATTTAAGTTGCTTATAAGTCTTCACGTGCATTCATACAATAATCTTAAATCAAAGAATCTGTTGTTCTCATTTCCACTTCTAAAAGAATCTAGTTTCCCAAATAACACTTAATCAGTTCACATATTTTAGCACACCGGACTAGTCCGCCCACACAACCGGACTAGTCCGGTCAAACCAGTTTTTGACGACTCCATTAAGTGTGCAGGAAATTTTAAAGGCCTATTCACCCCCCCCCCTCTAGGCCACATTCAATTGGTATGAAAGCAAGGTTCTCCGCCAACGAGACTCACATCTCGGAGAGATCAATGGCCTCTAAGAAGAACAACGATATCCCGAAGATGAACATCAATGAGGAGGAACAAGAAGCTAAAGCCTTCGATGTGCTGAAAGAAAGCCCACATGATGATGAAGAAGTGCGACAACTAAAGGCACTCATGAGAAAGAAACTGCTAGGACAAAAAGGAAAAGAAGAAGAGAAGACGATGGGGAGTGGTCATCACGACTACTCCCGACATCCTTACAACTACAACCGTCTCAATTCAAATAATCACTATCTCTATATTCCTATGGGAAAGCCTCCACAGTTTGACGGAAGTGACTAACCATGTGAAAGTACAACATGAAAATGCATCTAATATCCCTGAATCCTAGTCTGTGGCACATTGTTTGCACAGGCATAGATATCCTGGACACGGATGAGGAACTCACTCCAGAACAAGAACAAGAGATTCACAGAAACGCACAAGCCGTCGCCGTGATCACATCATCACTAAGCAGAGAGGAATTCACCAAGATCGATGGTTTAGAAAGTGCAAAATAAATCTGGTATACACTTAAGACAGCTCACGAAGGAAATAGGTCGGTTCGTGAAGCTAAAATTGAGATGCTTAAAGGAGAGTTGGGGAGATTTGCTATTGAAGAAGGCGAATCACCTCAATACATGTACAACTAGATGAAGGCACTCATCAACAAAATTCGTGCCTATGGAAGTAAGAAATGGACGGATCACGAGGTGGTCAAAAGAATGATTAGAGCCTTCATGCCAAGAAATGTCACACTTTGCTCAATGATTAGAGAAAGCCTCGGATTTCACAAAATGACTCCCGATGAGTTATTGGGGAAGATCATAAATCATGAAATGATGGATAAAGAGGCTTAATACATCAAAGTCTTAGCCAAACTCACCTCTTCCAAAAGGAAAGAAGTTGCTCTCAAAGCAACGTGCAGACCCAAACTCAAAGAAACTCGTGAAGACCATGACGACAGGCATACAAGCGACGAGAGTACCGATCTTGATGATGAAGAAATGGTACTCTTTATCCAGAAGTTCAAGCTCATGATGAAAAGAAGACACGGCAACAATTCAAATGAATGAAAAAGCAAGGATAAAGGAAAATCCAAGGCTCGACGCACTTTCTACAACTGCGGAGAGTATGGTCACTTCATGGTGGACTGCCCTTACGAAGAAAACAAAAAGAAGAAGGAAACAAGGCCTCAAGAAAAGAAATATTTCAGAAAAAGAAGATAGGCTCTTCAAGCTCACATTGGCAAGGAGTGGGACTCAAGCGACGAGTCCTCCTCCGATGAAGAAGAAGAGATGGCCACTTTCGCAGTCAAGAAACCTACTATGAGAGCCACACTCTTCCCAAACATGGGAGGACGGGATATGAACAACCACACTTGCCTTATGGCTAAGGAAGGCAAGAAAAAGGTTCGACTTACTCCTCCTACGCTAAATTCCTCTATTGATGACTTTGATAGCTCTAGTGATAATGAAGAAATGTTTAGAGGATTAAGTAAAATTGCTTTAAAGAAAATGGAAATGTTGTCGAACGAAATCTTTGAAAAGTAGGAACTTGTTAACCGACAAGAAGATATGCTCATCCGTGAAAGGAAGAGATATCAAGAAGTTGAAAAGCTTCTTGAGCTTGAAAGAGAGAAGAACGAGTCACTTGAGTTTGAGCTAGCCTTAAGTAAAGAAACTTACTCAAAGCTATAGGACTCGCATATTGAAATCAAGGAAGAACTTGCTAACTTGTCAAAAGCTATAGGTGCAAGTTGAGTCGCTTAAGCAAAGTGACTCCTCTTCCTCCAAGAGCTCTTCCTCCAAAGATATGAGTTCGACGACAATCAGAACTTGCACATCTCTAGTAAGAAGAATGTTACTTCTAATACTTCAACTTCTCATAATATGCATGCTTCTCCAAGCGGCATCTTTGATAAGGAGAAGATCAAATATGCACGCAGTGCATATATGGTTACTAGACCTCCTAATGTCAAAGATAGCCTTGGTCTTGACAGGAACAAACACATGTCTACTCCTAATCATGCTAAGAATAGAATTATCTTTGTTAAGGAAAATCCCATGAATCTGATTTACAAATATTGTTTCGTACATTTGATGTTTCCTATGTTCTTATGAAAGCCAAATATGGAAAATTCATTGCTAAATATACAGGGCCACGCCACAAGAACTTGAAAACTTGTGTGTCGGTGCCCAAGACTCTTGTCACTAACCTGAGAGGACCCAAGCAATCTTGGGTACCTAAAACCAAAAATTAATTTATTTTTGCAGGGTTACTCCTCCGGTGGATCTAAATGGGTGCTAGATAGCGGATGCACAAATCACATGACCGGAGAGAGAGGTATATTTGTGGAGTACGAGTATAACAAGGATCCAAGTGAAGGCATATACTTTGGAGACAACAGCCAAGGAAAGGTCCTTGGTAGCAGTAACATTGAAATATCCTCTCAACACACCTTATCTAATGTTTTACATGTGGACTCTCTAGATTATAACCTTTTGTCAATATCTCAACTATGCGACAAAGGTTACAACTGTTTATTCACTAATGAGGGTGTGACCGTTTTTAGAAGAAGCGATGGCTCGATTGCATTCAAGGGAATGTTGAAGGGAAAGCTTTATCTTGTTGACTTCAACAAAGATAAAGCCGAACTCAACACTTGCTTGGTTGCTAAGACCAACATGGGATGGTTGTGGCATAGACGGCTAGCCCATGTTGGGATGAGAAATCTGCAGAAACTTCTAAAAGGTGGTCACATCCGTGGTCTTAAGGATGTGGTTTTTGAAAAAGACAGGTCGTGCAGCGCTTGTCAAGCAGGAAAACAAGTCGGAGCACCACACCCCGTCAAGAATGTGATGACTACCGGATGACCGCTGGAACTCCTCCACATGGATCTCTTTGGTCCAATTTCATACATCAGCATCGGCGGTAACAAATACGGTTTAGTAATTGTTGATGATTTTTCAAGATTTACCTGGGTATTTTTCTTGTATGATAAATCGGAAACTCAGGGAATCCTCAAGAAGTTCTTGAAAAGAGCTCAGAATGAATTCTCATCAACCATAAAGAACATCAGAAGTGACAACGGGATAGAATTCAAGAACCTCCAAGTTGAAGAGTATCTCGATGAAGAAGGGATAAAGCATGAGTTCTCGGCACCCTACTCTCCTCAACAAAACGGAGTGGCCAAAAGGAAGAACAGAACATTGATCGAAATGGCAAGAAGTATGTTGGATGAATACAAGACATCAGATCGGTTTTAGGCAGAACCGGTGAACACCGCTTGTCATGCCACAAATGGGTTGTACCTTCATCGACTACTGAAGAAAACTCAATATGAGCTTCTTACCAGTAAAAAGCCTAATGTTTCTTATTTCAAAGTCGTTGGTTGCAAATGTTTTATTCTGAACAAGAAACAGAGGGCCTCGAAGTGCGCTTCAAAGTTTGATGAAGGGTTCTTGCTCGGATATGAATCGAATGCCTACGCCTATCGTGTCTTCAACAAGGTGTTAGGCCTTGTCGAAGTAGCACGTGACATGGTGTTCGATGAATCTAACGGCTCACAAATGGAGAAAGTTGATAAGTGTGTGCTAGATAAAGAGGAAGCTCCATATGAAGCACTGAAGAAAATGGCACTTGGTGATATCTTACCACAAGAGGGAACATTTGACTCAAAAGCACAAGATGAACTTCAACACAGAGGCAATGATCAAGGGGGAGCTCTTTCACAAGATCAAGATGAGGAAGATCAAGAAGATCAAGAAAATCATGGAAGCAATGATCTAGGGGGAGACAATGCACATGAAGATAATGAAGAACAAGCAACTACACAAGTTCCACACCCAAGAGTACATCAGAGCGTGCAAAGAGACCATCCTGTCAACAATATCATTGGAGATATTGCTAAGGGAGTAACTACTAGATCTCGAGTTGCAAATTTCTGTGAATACTATTCTATTTTGTCTTTTCTGGAACCATACAGGGTAGAAGAAGCCTTAAGGGATCCAGACTGGGTGATTGCAATGCAAGAGGAATTGAACAACTTCGAAAGAAATGAAGTGTGGGAGCTAGTGGAGAGACCAAAGGCGAACATCGTTGGAACCAAATGGGTCTTTCGGAACAAGCAAGATGAACATGGAGTAGTAACAAGAAATAAAGCGAGATTGGTGGCCAAAGGTTATTCTCCGGTCGAAAGTTTGGACTTCGATGAAACTTTCGCTCCTTTAGCTAGACTTGAGTCCATTCATATTTTATTGGCATATGCTACTCACCATAATTTTAAGCTGTATCAAATGGACGTCAAAAGCGCCTTCTTAAATGGCCCGATAAAGGAGGAAGTTTATGTGGAGCAGCCACCAGGATTCGAAGACCAAAGGTATCCCAACCATGTCTACAAACTGCGTAAGGCTCTCTATGGCCTCAAACAAGCTCCTCGAGCTTGGTATGAGTGCCTTAGAGATTTTCTGACTCAAAATGGATTCAAAATTGGTAAAGCTGACTATACACTCTTCACTAAACATTGTGATGATCATGTATTCGTATGTCAAATTTATGTTGATGACATTATCTTTGGATCCACTAACAAGTCCTTCTGTGAAGAATTTAGCAAAATTATGACAGATAGGTTTGAGATGTCAATGATGGGTGAATTGATGTTCTTCTTTGGATTCCAAGTGAAGCAACTAAGATAAGGTACATTTATAAGCCAAACCAAATATACACAGGAAATTCTCAAGAAATTCAATATGGACAAAGCCAAGCCCATCAAGACACCCATGGCCATTAACAGACATCTCGACCTCAATGAAGACGGTCCAAATGTGGACCAGAAGGTATATCGGTCCATGATCGGCTCCTTACTTTATTTATGTGCATCTAGGCCAGACATTATGTTTAGTGTTTGCTTGTGTGCAAGGTTTCAAGCCGCACCTAAAGAGTGTCACTTAATTGTTGTAAAAAGAATCCTAAGGTATCTTGTGCACACACCCAACTTGGGCCTTCGGTACCCCAAAGGATCCAAGTTTAACTAGATAGGCTACTCCGACGCCGACTATGCAGGATGCAAAGTTGATAGAAAGAGCACGTCAGGGACTTGTCAATTTCTTGGTAGGTCCCTAGTTTCTTGGTCATCTAAAAAGCAAAACTACATTGCTCTTTCCACAGCGGAAGCAGAGTATGTTGCAGCCGGTAGTTGTTGCGCACAAATACTTTGGATGCGACAGACTCTTAGGGACTACGGCTACAATCTTAGCCATATCCCGCTTCTATGTCATAATGAAAGTGCTATAAAAATTTCACACAACCCTGTAGAGCACTCAAGAACTAAGCACATAGATATCCATCATCACTTTCTTAGAGATCATTCATTAAAAGATTACATTGTTATTTCACATGTTAGGACTAAAAAACAACTTGCATATATTTTCACCAAACCATTAGATGAGAAAAGGTTTTGTGATCTTAGGAATGAACTTAATATTCTTGACTCTCGAAATGTGGCTTGAAACGTTGCATACTTGGTTGAAACTTCAAATGTCACATTTTATTGGTAAAACTGCTCCTCACCTCTTTTTCTTCTAAGAAAACTATTTTAATGAAGAAATCTTGCAGTTTATGACAACTTTTATTGTTAATTGCCTACTGGTCATAATCACCAAGATTATTTGCAAAACTATTGTCCTTGGATCACTATTAATCATCTCTCTATGTATCATTATGTTCAAACTGGACTTGTCCGATTTTTTCTGGACTAGTCCGGACAGTCAAAATACTTAGGTTTTCCAAGGGCACCGGACTAGTCTGCCTCCTTGACCGAACTAGTCCGGTCGGCCGCGTATATAAGCGGTTGGTCGGCCCAAATCAAAATTTTAAGCCTCCCTCCACTTGGTCTCCCTCACCTCTCCTCTTCTCTCCTAAACCCTAGCCCAGAAAGAGACCTTTGAGTTGAGCCCTCAAAAACTAAGTTTTCTCCGTGGGAAATCCTCTCCTCGACGAGTTGATCATCCCCTCCGGACTCATCTGGACAGATTCTTGCTTCTTCAACGCGAATCTTCAAATCTCGGTAAATTTCACCCTAAAACCAAACTCTCCACTTTTCTCATTCTAGCTCATTTCACTTGACTCCAAGGTTGTACATTAGCTTCAGAGATGTATTCCTACCACTTCCCTACCCTTTTGTATCTCTAGATAGTAGTTTTGATTCAATGGATTTGCTAGGGTTCTTATGCCAGGCCGGACTAGTCCGACTCTCAGGTGCGGACAAGTTCGGTACACCGGACAAGTTTGGACTCTGAAACCGGACAAGACCGGTCTTAGACATCTGAATTCCTACAATTCCTTAAATCCTTGGTTCATTCTTATCTAATCCATGAACTCCTTATCAGGCACGATGTCTTCTGGCTCAGATGACAGCTCTTTCCACATTGATGAAGAAGTTCAACGCGAAAGAGCGAGGAGAGCCAAGGAGAGATACATGAAGAAAAGACATGATGTCAATGTCCACTCTCCACCCTCCGACGACAATCTGCCTAAGAAGAGGAAGGTTGTTGTCAAAAAGGCCCAAGGAAAAGCTGCTGAGAGCTCATCAGGGCCAAGAAGGGTTCTCAATAAAGGGAAGGGACTTGCTAGTGGTCCCATTGGGCCCTTGAAGATGAAAAACCTGAGTCACCGCAATAGGCAGCCCTCTAGTGAGGATTTCACCGGAAAAGGGGGTGAGCTAGCCGATAACTTTAGGAAGATTAATGTGTATAATCAACCTAGGCAATACTCTGACCCAAGATTCTGGAGCAACTTCCATGCCGACTACTACGAGCATGTGTACATGAAGGTGAAGAATCCTGTTGTGGATAGTCAATGGGTGAATATTGGATACCTGCAGTCAAAGAAGTATCCTGCTTTTCGTGAGGTGGTTGAGGCTCTGGAGAGGCACAGTCTGAAGGAACTGCTTTCCTTTGAGAATTACTGGAACAATGAGATCATCACACAATTTTACTCTACCCTCTACTTTGCTCGTGGTAATGGAGACAATCTTACTTGGATGACTCATGGTTCCAAGTATAGTGTCACTTATGATGAATTTGCAAGAATTCTTCACCTTGAACACACTCTGGATCATGATCTTGTCATCCACAATATGCAACCCTTGGAGAAGGATGAGCTTAAGTTCCTCTATGACACAAGGATGCCCTATATTCCTCCCAACATCAAATATCTGAAGCCCTTCTTTGTGGTCCTCAACAGAATCTTGAGGAAGACAATAGCCCCGAAAGATGGAGATGCGGGGACTATCCAAGGAACTTTGAGGACCCTAATGAAGGTCATTAGTGGAAGGATAATGTTCAATGTTTTTTAGTACATCTACAACGACATTGTGAACATCTCAATCACTCCAAATAGGTCTTGCAGGTATGCCCCGTACATCATGTTCATGATTGAGAAAGTGACGGGGATTGAGTTTGTCAAGGATGTCTCTCATACGGGGTTGAAGCCACAAAAGTCCACCGAGTACACCCTTCCCTCAGCACCAACTGCCCCTTCCTTCCCTGGAGCTGAGAGGAGGTCTAAACAATCTCAGGATGTGAATGCCACAAGATCTGCAGCTGCTCCTCCTGGCTCTGCTCCTATCCATGAACCCTCCGGTGGCGTCCTCAAAATGCTCTCCTCCATCTTTGCCTGCTGCCGCAATATCGAAGTTAGGCAGCGGAAGCATCAACAATATGTAAATGCCAACATCAAAGCTATCTGTGACAAGCTTGAGATTGAGCCGGTTGGATCACCGCCTGCCTACGAGGACTCAGAGGAAGATCCTGCTCCCGTGAATGATGATGGTGATGAAGATGAAGATCAGACCAAAACTGAAGAAGGGAGCGGCGATGAGTGATTCCCCTTGAATTTTCCCTTTTTGGTGCGTTGATGCCAAAGGGGGAGAGATTGAGACTAGTTTGAGACTATCTCTAGTAGTAGTTATTATGCTTTTGTGATCGAGGACATGTACCTATTTTTAAAACGTTGTAATGCACTATTTCTTTTCCTATGTGTGATGCTTATTGTTGCTCTAATGTTTACTTCTATGCTCATTATTGTTTATCTTTATTTCATCACACTTTGTTGATCACACACCTGTTAGGCACCCCACCATAAGGTGTGTGCATATGTGAGAAGCTTTTTGTGAATTTATCTTTATTTCTATATGTGCACACCTTATGAAAATCAAAATTTTACTCTCATTTGTGATATCTCAAATGGTTGTCATCAATCACCAAAAAGGGGGAGATTGTAAGTGCATCTAGGATATCCCTTGTGGGTTTTGGCTAATTGATGACAAACATATGAGATCCTAATGAAACTATTGAGATGATTGCAGGACAAACAAAGTGAAACAGCTCGGTGCACACAAAAAGGTGAAAAATGGAGTTGTGTCCAAAGAGGGACACTTTGATGGAACCTGGAAGAACAAATTAGATTTTAAATGTATAGGGAGTGTATGAGAGACACACTCCAAGAGCTCACGACCTAAACAGGGGTAAAGGTTTTCAAAATTAACCTAACATTCACAGTGCACCGGACTAGTCCGATCATGGACTCGACTAGTCCGCTGAACTTTCTGGAGTCCACCTTCACATAGCACCAGACTAGTCCGATCATAGACCGGACTAGTCCGCCAGACTTTCTGGAATCTCCTAGCTCTGGAGACTGAACTAGTCCGTGTGTCCACCGGACTAGTCCGCCGAACTTTCTGGAGTCTGTTTTCACAAAAGGTCGGACTAGTCTGTTTTCCAACCAGACTAGTCCGCCAGACTTTCTGGACTTCGAGTTACACTGTGACCGGACAAGTCCGGACTTGCACCGGACTAGTCCGGTATTAGGGGTTTTCAACGGTAACTTTTTGGAAACCCTATAAATAGAGCATTCACGACCTTCAACAGTGGACACAGGTCAAATACTGCTGAAAAGACAAACCCTAGCACCGCCACCTTGTCCCAAGAGCCCAAAACACATCTCCCCACACATCTAAAGTGCAAAACGAGCAAAATCAATTGAACACTTGGATTCGGGATTGGGAGATTGTCGTTCCTTCGTTGCGAGCTCTTGGGGTTTGATCTTTCTACACTCATACTCTGCATTGTAATACTTTCAAGTGTATTTGATCGCATCTTTCATTGTTATTCTCGTGGGAGCCCTCAACATGTGAGGTTGCCCCACAAACTCGGTTATTACCCGTGCTAGTGGAATCAAGTTGGCCTGTGTCGTGACTTGAAGAGGAAAAGGGTTGGAGACCCAGCTCTGTGTGAGCTTCCTCAACGAGGACGTAGATCTCCTGGTGAGATCAAACCTCAGTAAAAATTCGTGTCTCATGTGCCTCATTTACTTTACCTTTTGTTCACGAGATCACTTGATTGCTAAACAACAATTTAAGTTGCTTATAAGTCTTCACGTGCATTCATACAATAATCTTAAATCAAAGAATATGTTGTTCTAATTTCCACTGCTAAAAGAATCTAGTTTCCCAAATAACACTTAATCAATTCACATATTTCAGCACACCGGACTAGTCCGCCCACACAATCGGACTAGTCCAGTGAAACCAGTTTTTGACGACTCTATTAAGTGTGCAGGAAATTTTAAAGGCCTATTCACCCCCCTCTAGGCCACATTCACTTGACATCTGGGATTGGAGGGATGGGCTTGGATGGCTTATCTTGCTTCTTCCGCCATTCCTTATTTGGCGGCTTGGTGGACTTGGGCCTTTGAGGAGGCCCGAACTTCTCCGTCTTCTTGGGGTGTCGGCATGGACGATAAGACGAGTTTTTCTCATAGATCAATTTCCTCATGAATACAATGAGTGAGTCAACCTTTGGGGGTGTGATTTCGACCTCTTGGATGTGTTTAACATTTGGCCCATACCTAATACAGATCATGGAGCATTGCTCCAACTTTAGGCGAAAGTTAAACTTCTCCTCCTTGCCATTGATATGGAAGTGTATTTCTCTAGCTCCCACATCTATGCGATCCTTTGCGGTGCTTAGGAATGGGCGCCCAAGAATGAGCAGCGTATCCTTCTCGATCTCCATGTCGAGCACCACGAAAATCCACGGGTATGAAGCAGTTCCAGATTTTCACCGGGATATCTTTGAGAATACCCGCCAGATAACAGACTGAAGAATCAGCCAGATGGAGCTGCATTGGTGTCGGAGTAACCTCCATGAAGTTCAGCTGGTTGAAAACCACCTTGAGCATCACACTGACACTTGCTCCATTGTCACAAAGGGCCTTATCAATGTGGTGTGCCTCAATTGAGCTTGAGATTGTAGGACATCCAGGGTCCTTTTGCTACTTGCCCACTTGTAGAGAAATCATTTTGGCACTTTCCACGGGAGGTTCGGGCAGTCCTGGCATCTTGCCATTCTCCATTGGAGGAACATCAACTGCCTGTTGAGCCAACTGAGTCTCCAACTGCTTGTTGAAACTCAATTGATTCTTGAAGGTTGAGGACAATCCTTCAATCATGGCATTGATGCTTTCTAGGGTCTTGTCATTAGCCGAAAACTTCTTGGATGGAGCATCATTTATCTTCAAGTGGCTAATGGCTAGTTCTCTCAAGTTGGGTTGATTTCCATTGTTGCCATTGTTGTTGTACCCCGCTTGAAAGAATGGGCATGGTTGGCCCCACCCTTGACTCCTAGACGATAACCATTGTTGTTTCAATTGTTGGCTAGGTATAGGGCATCCTCGGGCAGTCACTGCCCAAATGGCCCGTGTTGCCACATACTTTACATATGATGTGAGAGTCTAAGGTATAGGCATTGCCACATACATCACCATTGGCTTGTCCATCAATCTTCTTTATAAGGAAGTCAAATTTAGAAGTGGTCATGTCCACCTCCTTTAGGGTGTGCATGCCTCCCTGGCAGGTATGGAGACGCTTGTCGCTAAAACCCATGTTTGACACCATCTTCTCAATCAAATATTTGGCTTTGGGCACCGTTAATGCGAAGAAGGCACCTCAGCGGTACCATCAACATGGCCACGGACGGAAGGGATCAACCCTTTGTAAAAGTTTTGGATTATGAGCCAATCACCCATCCCATGGTGGGGAATGGCTAGGATATACTCCTGCAGCCTTTCCCAAGCCTCGAGAATAGATTCCCTCGCATCTTACTGAAAGCTGGAAATTCTATCACGTAGGGCATTGGTCTTGCCCAACGGGAAAAACTTGGCGAGGAATACCGTAGAACATTTCTCCCAAATGTCTATAGCACTTCGCCTTGCGTAGAACCAGTGTTTTGCTCTGCCAAGAAGAGAGAACGGGAACACCCTCATCCTTTATCTTAAAAGTGCTACAAATCTCAAGGAACTGTTGCATGTGAGCACTTGCATCCTTGTTAGCCTTCCCACAAAATGGGTTGGCTTGCACCATAGTGATCAGGCAAGTCTTGATTTCGAATTTTATGTCTCTCGTGTTAACAGTGGGCCCAACTGGCACATTGTTAGCAGAGGGAGCCAAAAAATCACGAAGGGTCTTCTGGGCCATTGGTGTTTCTGTTGTTGGTGCAGTTGTGCTAGCTTGCTTTGCCGCTCGAGGATTCTGAGGGGTCATGACAAGAGGTCGATCTCTTAGAAGGGATTCGGGATCTTCAACAAAGTTTTCCAACAAGCGGAAACAAGACGTACACTACCCTGTTTTCACATAAAATGCGAAAACAAAGAGGGATCATCCTACTAAAACCTACCAGGGTCCTATCCCATTCACTCAATCATGTAATACTTCAGCTGCCTTCCCCGACAATGGCGCCAAAAATGATTGTTGTTATTTCCTACACACTACTAACAATTCATCTATAGCATGGGTGCCAGAAATGCTTGTTGGTAGGTTTTAATTCTCAAGTGAACGTCCGCAAGTGAACGGAAACTATCGATGTAGCATTTCCCCTTTTAACAGTATTCCTAAAGGGTGTCATTTATATTTTCCCAAAGGAAGGCTAGATGGAAGTAAAACAATCATCAAGTGGAAAGGCTTAGGTTGGTCTAGGTAGGGTTCTAGCAAGGATGGGTTAAATGATAAGTTGAGGTAGTGTGACACACACAAGAGCATTCTATCCTAAGGGATAAATGTGGTAATAGAGGAATTTGGCTAAGAGTCAGATAGAGACTCCTCCTATGCTTACTAATGATCATGTTAATTTATCATGCTAAGTGTATTAACACATCAGGCATGGGTTTACCCCTAGCAACACTAGGCGACTCCCGCCAAGAGCCTGTGGCATAGCCGAACGTTGAGGATTACAAAGGACAGATAGAGCTATCACCACATACTACCTACCTCTTCAATTCTTGGGTGTAGATACATTCGTTGCTACTCTATATCCTAGCACCATGCTAGCATATTAAGTAATTACCATAAGATCTAGGCACAAGCCATCCTAAGGCAATGAACAAAATCATCGTTGAACCAATGTTAATTCATAGCATAAGTGATTCATGTTAACATAACCAAATCATAGCTAATTAGACTATAGTGGAAGTTTCTAGTGTTTATGATAATGTAATGAACATGGTATAGCACAATCATAAATACTACTCCTACCACATACATGGAATCCACAATCAAACAAGAAACGCTTCATCCAAGTATATGAACAAATGAAGACTAAAGATGACATCTTTATTATGAATAATGTCACAAATACAAATAGGAATATTGGAGACATACCTTTCCCAATTGGGAAGGGACTCCTTCTACTCCTTTCCTACTTGGACTATGGACTAGAGACTCTTCTCTCTACAGCCTATACTCCTCTAAATCTATGGAGAGTAGTGGATACAAGGATGAATACGCAAGTCACGTGTGTTGAAGTGAGGGATGAGGGGTCCTATTTATAGCTTGGAGAAGGGTCGGTTCCCACCACCAAAAGCGTGCAAATCAGTCACCCATGACCACTTCAAGCCGGGAGAAGCCACCACGTGGAGTTTGACTGAGAAAGGTGCCAGGACCCAGTTGGCCGACTAGGGGGTTGGCCGACCTGGTCTTCGCCCCTTTTGCAGTGTGCTTCCTCTAGGTGACTGACAGGTGGGTCCCAATGACTCATATTGGTGCTGCACCATTGGATGGCCTTAGATACTTCTGTTTGTGGGCTATTTGATCCATGTGGTGCCATGTGTTATCGCTTGATTGGTTGGAATGATATTTTATAGGATCCATCCCCTTGTTTCACTTCATTTCTGCATAGAATCCCTGCATGCACTACTTTCTCCAAGGAGAAGTGGAAATAGATTAAATAGAAAGGTGATGTGTGCACAAAATGACAATTCCTTCACATAATTGAGTTATATTGACGGGTGAAATTGGTGTATAACAGCCATGAACAGTCTCGCATTACCTTGTGGCCTTGAAAAAACTGTTGTTCACTATTGACAGCTACTAAGAAACATTAACAAATCATCCCCGACAACGATGCCAGAAATGCTTGTTGATGTTTCTTAACGTCACAGATCATCTCTGGTAAGACATGAGGTCCGCAAGTGCATGGAAACTATCGTGCAGCATCTCACCCAAGAGTATTCCCAAGGGTATCATATTTATCCCAAAGGAAGGCAATAGAGTAAAGTAGACACTACTCTTATGATCAATCTATGGGATACTAATCAATTATCAAGACAGGGGTAAGTTGATAATATGGGTAGTGTGACACACACCTAAGCAATCTATTCTAAAGGGTAAATGGGTCCTAATGGAGATCAGACTAAGAGTTGGGGAGTTACTCCTACAATGCTTCTAATATAAATATACATAGCCTAGGTTAGATACTAATGAGATGTAAATGGTGAATACTTATGCTAAGTTGTTCAACATATCGAGCACGGGTTTACCCCTAGCAATAATAGGATGACTCCCACCAAGAGTCTGTGGCATAGTCGAACGTGGAGGATTACAAAGGACACATAGGGCTGTCACCCCCTACTGCCTACCTCTTCAATCCGTGGGTCTATGATACATCCAACGCTCTTTAACTATCCTAGCACCATGCTAGCATATTAAGTAAATACCTTAGGAGCCGCAGCACAAGCCATCCTAAGGCAATGAACTAAATCATCGTTGAACTGATGTTGAGATATAGCATAAGTTATTCATATTAACATGATCATATCATAACTACTTAGACTATAGTGGTACTTTATATTGTTTACGATGATAGTATAATGACATACAGGCATGATCATAAAGACTATTTGCACCACATACATGGAATCCACAATCAAACAAGAAACACTTCATCCAAGTATATGAATAAAAGAAGACTAAAGATAATATCTTTATTATGCATAAAGTCATGAATATAAGAAAATATACATGAGCCATACCTTTCCCAATTTGGACTTGGGACTAGAGGCTCTCCTCCCTATAGCCTAACTCCACGAAGGACTAAGAGAACTAGTGTATACAATAGAATGATGCTCAAGTGGTGTGTGTTGAAGTGAGGGGTGAGGAGTCCTATTTATAGGTAGAGAAGGGTTAATTCCCAACACCAAAATCACGATAATCTGTCACCACTGACTTCTTCAAGCTACGAGGAGCCAACATGGGGAAGCTGGCCGAGTTTCTCGCTAGGACCAGGTCGGCCGACTTGGTCTTTGCACCATTCAGCATGTGCTTTCTCCAGGTCACCTCTAGGTGGGTCCCTGTTGGTATTTCTTAACACCAGAGAGTTATCCACAAGCGCACGGAAATACTGTTGTAGCACTTCCCCTTAAAGAGTATTCCAAAGGGTATGGAATCCAAAGAACGTGTGTGCTAATCTTTCGAACTAGCTCACCCAAGGACACAAAGTTGTTTGGTAGGCAAGGAACAGAGAGGAATTCAAATTATTGATCCTAATTCAAGGTAGTTTGCAGAATATGCTTGCTTCGGGCATGGGCTTACTCCTAGCAATACTAGGACGACTCCCGCCAAGAGCCTATGGCATAACCGAACGTGGAGGATTACGAAGGATAGATAGGGCTGTCACCACCTACTGCCTACCTCTTCAATCTGTGGGTCTACAAGATATCCACTGATGATTTATAAACTAAGCACCATGCTTACGTTCTAAATCACTACTCTAGTTGTTTCGAACACAAAGCTACAACTAGAGCCTCTAATGAATTAAAGCAGTGAACCCACAAGTAACTACTTGTGCAAACTACTAAGAATAAAAGATCAAACTTGTATTGAATTCACAAAGGCTTACTTGATTGAGCAAAACTTTTGTAGGGGTACAAGTGTAGAAGAGGGACTTGACAAGTCCAAGCCTCCTTCTCCTAGACTCTTCACCACACTCTCCTTCTACTTTGGTAGCCTCTAGGACTACTCTAAACCTTTGGATTGCAGCACTATTCTCGACTTTTGGTGTGTGTGAGAAGTGAGGTGAGGGGGTCTATTTATAGGTGGAGAAGGGTCGGTTCCTGCCACAATTAATGTGCGAATCAGTCACCATTGACTCCAGGGAGTCGAGAGGAGCCAACACGTGTAATTTGACCGAGTTTGGTGCCAGGAAGAGGTCGGCCAAACCCCTGGTTCGGCCGACCTGGTCAAGGCTCCCCTCGGGGAGTGCTTCCTCCAGGTGGCTTCCAGGTGGGCCCCCTTGATATATATGGGTGCAACACCGTTGGATCTCCTCATACTCTTCTGTTTGTGGGCCATTTGATCAATGTGTTGCCACGTGTCATCGCCTGATTCGTTGAAATCCATTTTCATGGATTCATCCCTGCATGTTTTGGTATTTTGGGTAATAATTCACCTACATACAAATAGACACCAACACTTGTGGAATTGGGTTAGTGTATAACCCTACCACTCTGTTTGGTGTTTCTTTTATGCACATTATGAGGTGAATTGACGATCAAAGTATGGTACTTAAGGACCGTCAACAAACTCCCCCAGACTTAGTCCTTTGCTCATCCTCGAGTGAAGGCACGAATAACTAGAGTGTTGTCATGAATTTGCTATAAGGTAGAAACTAAGGATACTAGATATTTCAACTTATACCTTAATTCATGGATCCCCTTTGTGTATGTGGCTACCACATCAATCTTGGGTGTTTGAAAAGTGGAACGGTTAGAATGAAGTTCCTTTGGATCATTCCCTACTGAAATGATTAGGCAATTGCTATATTTCAAAGTCATAGGAACTTTTTCCCTTGCCTTCTCGATTGGAATCTCTCAAATCTCTCAAAGTGTTTGAGTCCTCACCATGGCATGTTTTTCCAATTCTTGTCCGTATACTAAAAGTGGCTATATCTGGAATTTGGTAGGGATGAATGTGGCGCACATTTGCAATTCATATGTTACTAAGTCAATAACTTGATCCTATGAGAGACTTATGCAATGAACAAAGTGAAGAGAAAATTCTTGTGCACATGAATGAAATGGAGGGGTGAGGTGATAACTCCCATGAATTTGCTCTCTCTTAAGGATGAAACATGGCTACTTTTTTTTAGCACTCTTACTTTTTTTCAAGAGTAGATGCTTTTTCTTTTTCTTATAGCCATGTCTTCTACTCCTTTTTTTAGAGAGGCTTCCATTTGTATTGTATGGAGTTTCTTTTTGGCGGATGGGTAATCGATGGATTCAAACTCTCAATGTGAGAAATTTTTGCATGAATGGAGTGCACAAGAGTTTTCAATTCAAAAAGTTCATGCATGTCACTCAATTGGGTCATGGGTTTGACAAAGTTCAATGAAAAGCAAAGTGGCATATGCTTGTGGTTTTCAATGAATGTATCATATGGCCTTGGTGTGTATATAAATTTCCAATGAGATATTTAGGAAAAGTTCAAGACTTCAAATAGTTACAAATGTCAAAATCAATTTCAAGCAAAAGGATGATTTCTAAGGAACTCATTTACCATATCACACTAGTCAAATACCTACATGATGTGTTTTTCCTATTGATTTATGGGAATAATAAACAAGGTAATGAATTGAAATACAAAGTATTCAAATTTTTAGCTTAAGCAAATTCTTGACTACCATGTTTTATTTCAATTTGTTGAGTTGATTCATTTTACATATGCAATGAGAAATATGAAATAAACTCAAACAGCAGGGTAGCGCATAAAAGTGGGGATAGGAAATCCAAACCGATTTTCTGGAGCGAAACAGAGTCGTACAGAGCAGAGAACAGGTCGGCCGACCCTCTGGTTTGGCTGACCTCCTGTTGTCTCTTCTGTGGCTCTATTTCGTTGGGTCGTTTTGTTTATTCGATCGCAATGTGTTTTGATATGCAACGTTAATTTTTCACGTCGGGATTTCGTGACTTGGGGACATGTTTCTCCCACACTTGTTTCCTGAATTCTTTATTCAACAAAATAAACTAAAGGGGGAACTTTACCGGTGTTAGATGAGCCGGTAAGCTCACTTTATTGAAATCAAATTATGGGGATTCTTACATTATTTAACCTAGCTTTAGAAAACAAATGTTTTTTATAAAAACATAAAATCCTAAGTAGTAACCATCCTATGCTGTCGGGACGGGAGGAAGATGATGATTTAATGAGGTGCAACTGTCCTCTCTGTTTCCGTCCTTTAAATAAAAGGGGAACGATGCATTTCACCAAGGATTTTGTGGAGGATATCGAGGAGGATCAACACGAGAAAAACAGAATGCGAACGGCGCGAAGGGAGAGTCAGTCGACCCTAGGGTTTGGCCGACCCCCTTCTGGCTCCACTCGGGCCACATTTTCTCAGGTCGATTAAATGGGCCTCATAGATGAAGAATTTGATGGGCCTATTAGTTGGACGTGGATAATTTAAACAGAATTTAAAGAAATGGCATGGAAATCGATTAGATTTACCACGTCAAATTCTTTTTTTGTATCCTTTTGGGAATCAAGAAATAATTTGAGTTGGTGCCCATTCACATTGAATAGTTGACCGTAATCACCTTGTAGTGTGATTGCTCTATGGGATGAAGTCTCTACTTTAGTGAAGGGTCCTTCCCATTTACTTCTAAGCTTCCCATGTCCAAAGAGTTTAACCCTAGAGTTAAAGAGTAAAATTTTATCTCCAGGATTGAACTCTTTTGGCGTAATCCTCTTATCGTGCCATCTTTTGGTTCTCTCTTTATAAATTCTAGCACTGTGGTACGCCTTATCTCTTCATTCCTCCAACTCAGACATTTGCTTCAATCGGTGATTTCCAGCATCGTTAAGTTTCATGTTCCACCGCTTGATGGCCCAATACGCTCTATGTTCAAATTCTATGGGAAGATGGCAAGTCTTCCCATAGACAAGTTGGAAAGGAGACATGCCGATAGGTGTCTTGTAGGCAGTACAATAAGCCCACAATGCGTCGGGTAGCTTTTGCTTCAATCCCGTTCCCATTTCCAAGACAGTCTTTTGCAGAATATTCTTAATTTGCATATTAGATGTTTCTGCTTGACCACTTGTCTGTGGGTGGTATGAGGTAGCAATGTTATGCTGGACTCCAAGTTCCCTTAAAAAGTTCCGGAAGGTCTTATCTATGAAATGAGACCCTCCATCACTTATGACCATACGGGGAGTTCCGAAGCGTGGGAAAATGATCTCATGGAACATTTTCCTCGCTTGCTTGGAATCAGCATTTTTGCATGGCAATACTTCTACCCATTTTGACAAATAACCGACGGCAACCAGAATATACTCACAATCATAAGACCTAGGAAAAGGTCCCATGAAATCAATACCCCATACATCAAATAATTCCACTTGGAGATTGTATGTTAGAGGCATCGCATTGCGAGCTGATATTCCTCCATGCTTCTGGCATTTCCAACATCTGCGAATGAATTCCTTGGTATATTCATACATTGAAGGCCAATAGAATCCACTCTGCCAGATCTTTGCCTGAGTACGGTAAACACCGTAATGACCACCATAGGGTCCAGCATGACATTTCTCTATAATTTTGGTGCCTTCGATTGATGGGACGCACCTTCTAAGAAGGCCATCAACACATACTCGATAGAGGTAAGGGTCATCCCAAAGGTGTCTACGACTCTCATAAATGAGTTTCTTTTTGCTCTCCCCTGGTGGTCTGTATCCCGTGACCATAAAGTTCACGATGTCCGCATACCAAGGGTGAGAGTCTGTCACCTTGAGGAGCATATCATCTCGTAGGAAGTCATTGATAGGCATGTCCATAGTTTGTGTGACTTCCATACATGAAAGATGATCTGCTACTGAATTCTCTACTCCTTTTTTATCTCTTATTTCCAGATCAAATTCTTGGAGTAGAAGAATCCATCGAATTAGCCTGGGTTTAGCATCCTTTTTGGTAAGTAGATATTTCAAAGCAGCATGGTCTGTGTAGACTATGACCTTTACTCCAACAAAATAGGATCTAAACTTGGCGATAGCAAAAACTACTGCTAGGAGCTCTTTCTTAGTTGTGGTATAATTGAGTTGGGCTCCTGTCAGAGTTTTGCTAGCGTAGGCTATTGTGTGATGCTTTTTATCTTTGGTTTGGCCTAAGATCGCACCAACATCTAAGTCACTGGCATCACACATGATTTCGAATGGTAGCGTCCAATCAGGAGGTTGGATAATTGGAGCTGAGATGAGTGCCTTTTTGAGTATATCAAATGATTTAAGGCATTCATCATCTAAATCCAAGGGAGCTTCTTTAGCTAATAGGTTGGTGAGGGGTCTAGCGATTTTGGAGAAATTCTTGATAAATCGTCGGTAGAACCCCGCATGACCTAAAAAGTTGCGGATTCTCTTAACATTGATAGGAGGTGGAAGATTTTCAATAACTTCAATTTTAGCTTTGTCCACCTCTCCCTCTCTCGGACACCAAGTGTCCAAGAACGATGCCTTCCCGGACCATGAAATGGCACTTTTCCCAATTAAGCACAAGGTCCTTCTCCTGGCATCATTGTAAGACCCTGTCTATGTTTTCTAGACAATGATCAAAAGTTTTTCCGTAGACGGAGAAATCGTCCATGAAAACTTCCATGATATCCTCGATCATGTCTGAAAATATAGACATCATGCATCTCTGGAAATAGGTAGGAGCGTTACACAGTCCCAAGGACATATGCCGGTAGGCATAGGTCCTGTAAGGACATGTGAACGTGGTCTTACTTTGATCATCGGGATGTATAGGAATTTGATGATATCCCGAATACCCATCAAGGAAACAGAAGTAGGAGTGTTTTGCCAATCGCTCTAGCATCTCATCGATGAAGGGCAATGGAAAATGGTCTTTCCTTGTTGCCTTGTTAAGTTTTCAGTAGTCAATGCACCTCCTCCATCCGGTGACGGTCCGTTGAGGTATTAATTCATTCCTCTCATTTTGAACGACCATGATACCTCCCTTCTTAGGCACTACTTGAACTGGACTTACCCATTCACTATGAGGAACAGGGTAAATAATCCCGGCATGCAGATGTTTCAAGACTTCCTTCTTGACAACTTCCCACATTGCATTATTCAATTGCCTTTGAGGTTCCCTTCAGGGGACACTCTCAGGGTCAATAGGAATATGATGGGTGCATAATGCTCGACTAATTACCTTGAGATCATGAAGTGAATATCCAAAAACAGCTCTATGCCTTTCTAACATGGCTATGAGTTTGAGCGTTTCATCATCTAAAAGCTTGTCACTTATGATGACAGGGGCTTCCAAATCGCCATTTAGAAAGGCACAACATAGGCCTGGAGGTAGAATCTTGAGCTCAACAGGAGGTTTTGGGGAGGGCTCTTCTTTTGGCAATTCAATTTCCTCCTGAAATTCATTCTCCTCTTGGATGAAGTCTTCTTCTCCTTCAATTTCAGGGGGTTCTAAAAATTGAAGAGTCCTAACCTCCTCCATTGGCTCATCTTGGATGGGAGATTCTGCAGATGTGTTCTTTGAGCGCAGAATAGGTATGGAGAAATTTCTCCCTCCAAGATTGATATTGAGGCTTCCTTCCAAAGGAACTTCCATGAGAAATTTGTCTATGGGAATCGCTATCATGATGTCAAAATATTGGATTTCGAACACGTGAAAATCTAGGAGAGCCTCAACATCTTTGTGTCTAACGGACACTTGTTGCAGAACCCCACATCCTTCAAGAATGGTTCCAAATGAATCTCAAAAGGATTTGCGTGTTGGTGCTAATGGCACATCACCATGAATGGCAAGAGCACAAGAATCAGAAATGATATTTGCTCCAACAGTAGGGTTGTATAGGATTCTCATTAGTGTCCCTCTAATAGAACGTAAAATAGTAGCCAAAGGTGAGGTCATCTGAAGAATTTCGGGTGAATTCTCGACTTCAGCTATCCACTCCCTGCTTAGGATAGAGGTCAAATCCTTAACCGTCTGACGGATGAACAACCCGTGAGGTGGTTTAGGTGGAGTTGGTGGCAATGAAGGTTTCCTATAGCAACAATACTTCGAGGTATTTCCATAATCTTTAAAAATCTCTTCCTCGAAGTAAAATGGAAACTGCAAGGGTTGAATTTCTTCTACCTTCGTAGTCTCAGGTTCGGGAGAGGATCCCTCTGGCAAGGATTAGGGTAAACAAGAAATGGGTTCATCCTTGTCCAGGAGTGCATCCTCCGTTCTTGACACGACTTCCTCCTGGGGAGGCTCATTAAGACCCATCACGAAGGAAGAATTTTCTAGAATTTTCTCCAGAAGATCCTTGCCTTCTTCTGGAGTCTTTTGGAGGAAATATCCTCCAGCTGTAATGTCAAGATATAGGACAAACTCTTTGTTTAATCCCATGAAGAAATGTTGCAAAAGCATTAGATCAGGGATTAACATATCTGGGCCAGAACTTTTCAAAAGAGAAAATCTGTCCCAAGCTGCACCTATGGATTCCTTCTCCATCTGCTGGAAGCACAGTACTTTCTTTCGTAAGGAAACAATTCGGGGAATGGGAAATAAAGCAAGACATAATTTGTCTTGTAATTCACTCCAATCACCGTTTGTCTTCCCAACGTAGTGGTTGTACCATTGTTTGGCTTTTTCCTTGAGGGAAAAAGGAAACAACTTCCATTTGAGAGTTTCATGTGTCATATCTTTGATTAGAAGGCGTGAACACAGTTGTCCGAACTCTCGTAGATGGTGGTAAGGGTTTTCACAATATATTCCTGAGAAGGATTGTTCCCGAGGTATAAAGCCAGGGCGAAGTTCATAGCTGGTTGAACAAATAGGTTCCGCCGAATGTGGTGGCTCACAGATCTTGCCCTTCAGATCAGAATAAGAAAGAATGGTGGGTTGATCCATTTATATGGTGGTGGTAAGGTAAGAATAAGAAAGGTAAGATGATAGATAAGGGGGATATGATACGAGGGTGATCTTGGTTCAAAGATTAAGAGCAACCGTTCCCTAGCAATAGCGCCAGAAATGCTTGTTGGTATTTCCTAACACCACAGAGTTATCCGGAAGCGCACGGAAATACCGTTGTAGCACTTCCCCTTAAAAGGTATTCCCAAGGGTATTGAATCCAAAGAACGTGTGTGCTAATCTTTCGAACTAGCTCACCCAAGGACACAAAGTTGTTTGGTAGGCAAGGAACAGAGAGTAATTCAAAGCATTGATCCTAATTCAAGGTAGTTTGCAGTAGATGCTTGCTTCAGGCACGGGCTTACTCCTAGAAATTCTAGGACGACTCCCACCAAGAGCCTATGGCATAGCAGAACGTGGAGGATTACGAAGGACAGATAGGATTGTCACCACCTACTGCCTACCTCTTCAATCTGTGGGTCTATGAGATATCCACAGATGATTTATAACCTAAGCAACATGCTTACGTTCTAAATCACTACTCTAATTGTTTCGAACACAAAGCTACAACTAGAGCCTCTAATGAATTAAAGCAGTGAACCCACAAGTAACTACTTGTGCAAACTACTGAGAATAAAAGATCAAACTTGTATTGAATTCACAAAGGCTTACTTGACTGAGTAAAACTTTTGTAGGGGTACAAGTGTAGAAGAGGGACTTGACAAGCCCAAGCCTCCTTCTCCTAGAATCTTCACCACACTCTCCTTCTACTTTGGTAGCCTCTAGGACTACTCTAAACCTTTGGTGTGTAGCACTATTCTCAACTTTTGGTGTGTGTGACAAGTGTGGTGAGGGGGTCTATTTATAGGCGAAGAAGGGTTGGTTCCGGCCACAATTAATGCGCGAATCAGTCACCATTGACTCAAGGGAGTTGGGAGGAGCCAACACATGTAATTTGACCGAGTTTGGCGCTAGGAAGAGGTCGGCCGAACCACTGGTTCGGCCGACCTGGTCAAGGATGGAGTGCTTCCTCCAGGTGGCTTCCAGGTAGGCCCCCTTGATATATATGGGTGCAACACCGTTGGATCTCCTCGTATTCTTCTGTTTGTGGGCCATTTGATTTATGTTTTGCCACGTGTCATCGCCTGATTCGTTGAAATCCATTTTCATGGATTCATCCCTGCATGTTTTGGTATTTTGGGTAATAATTCATCTCCATACAAATAGACACCAACACTTGTGGAATTGGGTTAGTGTATAACCCTACCACTATGTTTTGTGTTTCTTTTATGCACATTATGAGGTGAATTGACGGTCAAAATATGGTACTTAAGGACCGTCAACAGTCCCATCCCTTGATATGAGTGCTACACCGTTGGATGGCCTCGGATACTTCTGTTTTTGGTCTATTTGATCCATGTGGTGCCACATGCCGGTGCTTGATTGGTTGGGTGATATTTAATATGATCCATCCCCTTGATTCACTTCAATTCTGCATAAAATACCTGCATGCACCAATTTCTCCAAGTACAAGTGGAAATAGGTTAAATAGAAAGGTGATGTGTGCGAGAAATGATATTTCCTTTACATCATTGATTTATATTGATGGGTGAAATTGGTATATAACAGCTGTCAACAAACTCCCCCAAGCTTATCCTTTGCTTGTCCCGAGCAAAGTCAAGGCTTTAGGTTGATGATTAGGGGTTGCTACAATGTACTACTTTTCAAAAGTACCATATGCACAACAAAGTAGTCTACCTAGTATTGCAAAATATGGCATGGTACTTCACCAATCTTAAGTCATTATGGGGTTTATGCCATCTCCTATTCATGGGTGGTTGAAAAATAGAACAGCAAATAAAGCACACATACCCTAGAAATCAAGTTCCACTAATATTCCGGAGAGCTCAATTAAGATTTTAAGTACCTCAAAATATTCTCTCAATCACTCCTTTGTGTGTAGTGGAAATATTTCCCCACCAATGAATTTCGCCTAAATTCATCCTACTACTAAATAAGGCTTGTATGTGGAGCTTCGTAGGGAATATAGTAGGCGTATTTGCAACACATAATATTGCTTAGTCAAAAAAGCAAACTGTAGGAGAAATCAATTCAAACTATTTGATTCAAGACTTGTGCATGTGTGATGGAGTGGAAGTGGATGTGCATATTTGAGATGACTCCTTTTAGAGTGGACTCTCTTATTTTGCAGGGATTAAACATGGCTACTTTTGTCTCTTTTTTCTCATGCTTTTGATGTAAGCATGTGTCGAAGGGTCAATGCGACACTTCCCTCGGGCCACAAACTAGTGTTGTCGCAGAAGAGTATAAGACAGTGGAGTTTTTACGTGGTTCGGGCCGCAAGGAGCGTAACACCCTACTCCACGGTGGATTGTATTGCTTGGTTAGAATGTATGCGAGTGTGTGTGTGTATCGGGGATTCTGAGTCTTGTCCTTGTAACGGTGGCGGTCTGGGCCTTTTATAGACAACGCGGGACACCTTACAAGTGGGGCTCCGGGGCCTGACAGGTGGTCCCGAGGCGATATTATCCTAAAGATCTAAGGCTTCTTGTGTATGCTGCATCTGACCGCAGCTTGAAGACCCGTTATCTTGCCGTGTCGGACACCAATGGCTATGCATAGTCGTTGATGATGGCAGGGAACGTCCCATCTATCTTCTCGCCATAAGCTACCCACTTGGCGATGTCGGGTAGGCCTGCGGCGCCTTCACTGTGATGCGATTGGATGGAGTAGCACCTGACAAGAGGCCTGCGCCGCACCTGTATGCTTGGGGAAAGTGCGCACCTTCAAAGCATGACTGGACAAGACGCAACACCCCTTACTCTCGCCGCCTACTACCCAGGGCAAGTTGCAGGACACGTGGCAGCTCTAGAGCCCTCCTCGGTGGGAGCAAGGGCCAGAGCCGGAGGACGCGTGGCAGCTCCGGAGCCCTCCTTGGCGGGAGCAAGGGCCTAGAGCCGGAGGACGCGTAGCAGCTCTGGAGCCCTCCTCAGTGGGAGTAAGGGCCCGGAGCCGGAGGACGCGTGGTAGCTCCGGAGTCCGCCTCAGCGGGGAGGCCGGGTCCAGAGCTTCTTCTTGTATGCGGGGGTACCCGGTCTTGAGGGTACCGATAGTGGCTCCTGGGCCCACCTGGGGGAGCCGACGATCCTGTAGGTGGGGCCTTCATCTTGTCTTGTAAAAGTGACGCAAACGGGCCCCGTGGAGGGCACTGGAGCTTGGAGAAGGAACATCGGCGGCCCCCTTCAAAGGCGCCGAAACTTGGAGAAGTGATGCCAGTGTCCCCCTTGGGGCGCTGGAGCTCGAAGAAGTGACGCCAGCAACCCCCTTGGGAGGCGTCGGAGCTCGAAGAAGTGACGCAGGCGACCCCCTTGGAGGCATCAGAGCTTGCGGAAATGACATCGACGGCCCCTTTGGGGGCGCCGGAGCTCGGAGAAGTGACGTCGACGGCCCCCTTGGGGGCATTGGAGCTCAAAGAAGTGACGCCGACGGCCCCCTTAGGAGGCGTCAGAGCTCGCAAAAGTGAAGTCGGCGTCCACCTTGGGGGCGCCAGAGCTTGCAGATGTGACACCATCGGCCCCTTTGGGGGCGCTGGAGCACGGAGAAGTGATGCTGGCGGCCCTCTTGGGGGCGCCGGAGCTCGGAGAAGTGACGCCGGTAGCCCCCTTGGGGGCACCAGAGCTCAAAGAAGTGACGCTGATGGCCCCCTTAGGAGGGGCCGGAGCTCGCAGAAGTGATGTTGGCGGCCACCTTGGGGGCATCGGAGCTTGGAGTAGTGACGCCAACGGCCCCCTTGGGGGCACCGGAGCTCAGAGAAGTGACGCCGGCGGCCCCCTTAGAGGCACCAGAGCTCGAAGAAGCGTCGACAACACCAACCACGGTCATGTAGAACGTCATCGGCGGGCTCCCTGTATGTTCTACACACACGGTAGACAAAAAGTAATTTTGCTCATCGGTCACCACTTCCCTGCTCTTTAGTTTCGTTATGGCTTACTGTCCTTAACTAATATACGAGGCATGGGTAATTCGGTGCGACAACATTCAGGGTATGGTCGCTGCCTTGCTCAAGGCATGAGTCATCCGGCCCTCTGTACTTAGCTGTTAGCACTGGGAGGCAAGGTGCGCATGCTTCGGTTATAGAACCAGGCCAAGTAGGTTGCACACCCTGGACCTCCAGCTCGACGTTAGCCTTTCAGGAGTTAGAACCATTCGACACCATGGACCCCAACCAAGAAAACGATCATCGGACCCAAAACACATTGCAAGTACCTCATGCGGATCTGCCTTTAGTAGGATAGCACAACTGCAACTAGGACAAGACAGGAGAATTGTAACCGGGCACATGGCAGACGATATGCAAAAGTAAGCAAAAATTAAAGCGTAATGTAAATAATTTTGCTCATCGGTTACTCCCTTCGTCCTTTTAGTCTCGTTCTGTCTTATAGTCCCGAGCCGTGCTTACGATGTGTGGGTAATTTAGTGTGACAGTATCTGGGTTATGTTTATCACTCTGCTCAGGTGTGTGTGCCGTCCGATCCCCTGTACTAAGACGTTAGCGCTGAAGAGGCAAAGTGTACACGCTTAGGGTGCAGGACCAGGCTAAGAAAATTGTACCTTCTGGACCTCCCATGGACGTTAGCTTTTCAGGGGAGTGACCATTCGGCGCCAAAGGCTCCCGAGTAGGGAAACAACCAAAGAACCGAAATACATCACAGAAACCTCAAGCAGACCCGCCAGTAGCAGGATTGCATAACCCCACTAGGCGCGAGACAGGGAGAGAGTGTCCGAGCATATGACAGAGAATATGGGAGAACGAGCATGAATTGATGATCATAAAATTAGTGCGTAATTAAATGAACATGAACGGAGAATATAAAAAGACAATGGCTCTTCTAACTTGGTAATCATAGGAGGAGGTAGGCTTTACAAGAAGGCAACGACCTGCTCCGGATGACAAGGGAGGAAAAATGAACAGGCTTAGGGTATGGAACCATGCTAAGCAGGTTGAACACTCTGGACTGGACCCACCGGAGCTTAGTTGCTTCGAGCTCTGCTCCTAGATGTTATGACACCCTTTTTCAGAGAAGAAAATACTATCCTACCACTATGCCCAGGGCGAAGCTTTAACGAAGTGGTGTTGGGGAGGCAAAGTGTACACGCTTAGGGTGCAGGACCAGCCTAAGCAGGCTGCATCCTCTGGACCTCTCACCTTGCCAGAAGTAAAACTTATAGCAGATCTTCGGGTCAAACTTACCGTAACGCCTTGGTGATGTCGTTGTCACAGTGGTGGCGGGAAACCACTTGATGTCCTGCCCATGAGACCCCTTAGAGGCCCCCTGGTAGGCATGCTTACCACTTAGTCGCAGGATGTCGACGGCGGGCCCCTGGCAGAGAGCGGGAGCTTCAATAGTTGATGCTAGCGGGCCCCCTGGGAGCGCCAGACCTGAATTGAGATGTGTGGTCATCATCGGAGAGGTCGCCGGTGGTGATGGTATCGAGGTGGCCACTGAACCGAGGCAGTGCCCACCCTCAACAAGCAAAATGTCGACAGCGGGCCCCCAGGGAGGTGTCATATCTGGATGCTCCGACGACACCCACCATCAACGCTAAGAAACGTCAACGGCGGGCCCCCTGGGAGGTGCCAGAGTTGGATGCTCCGGCGTTGCCAATTGTCGGTGTAGAAACATCGACAATAGGCCCCTTGGGTGGTGCTAGAGCTGGCTGCTCTGGTGTAACCCATCGTCGTTGTTGAAGCGTTGACAACAGACCCCTTGGGTGGTGCCAGAGATGGCTGCTCCGACGTCGCCCATCTTCGGTGTAGAAACGTCGACGGCAGACCCCTTGGGTGGTGCCGGAGCTAGCTACTCCGACGTGCCCATCATCGGTGTAGAAACGTCGACAGCAGGCCCCCTGGGTGGTGTCGGAGTTAGATGTTGTCTGTGGCGCCTACAATCAACACTAAGAAATGTCAACGGCAGCCCCCTGCAGGCCTGATGAACACCATGGTGGTGAAAGCGCTACCACTTTTGTGAGACAAAAAAGCCTCTTCCTGCCCTGCCAAATGTCGAAGGGTCAATGCGACACTTCCCCTGGATCTGCTAAGGAGCAGCCCGCGGAGGTTTTTGTTCAGCGGGGCTTAGGCATCAAACTTGTGTTCTCGCTGAAGAGTATGAGACAGTGGAGTTTTTACGTGGTTCGGGCTGCAAGGAGCGTAACACCCTACTCCACGGTGGATTGTATTGCTTGGTTAGTGTGTATGCGAGTGTGTGCGTATCAGGGATTCTGAGTCTTGTCCTTGTAACGGTGGCAGTTCGGGCCTTTTATAGACAAGGTCGGAAGCCTTACAAGTGGGGTCTTGGCGCTCGACAGGTGGTCCTAGGGCGATCTTATCCTAAAGATCTATGGCTTCTTGTGTACGCTGCCTCTGACCGCAGCTTGAAGACCCGTCGTCTTACCGTGTCGGACGCCAATGGCTATGCATAGTCGTTGATGATGGCAGGGAACGTCCCATCCGTCTTGTCGCCATAAGCTACTGACTTGGTTGTGTGGGGTAGGCCTGCGGCGCCTTCACTGTGATGCAGTTGGACACAGCAGTACCTGACAAGAGGCGTGCGCTGCACCTATACGCTTGGGGAAGGCACGCGCCTTCAGAGCGCAACTGGACAGGACGCACCACCCCTTACTCCCACAACTTACTGCCCATGGCAAGTTGCAGGACACGTGGCAGCTCCAGAGCCCTCCTCGGTGGGAGCAAGGGCCTGGAGCTGAAGGACGCGTGGCAGCTCCGGAGCCCTCCTTGGTGGGAGCAAGGCCCGGAGCCGGAGGACGCGTAGAAGCTCCGGAGCCCTCCTCGTTGGGAGCAAGGGCCCGGAGCCGGAGGACGCGTGGTAGCTCCAGAGTCTGCCTTAGCGGGGAGTCCGGGTCCGGATTTTCTTCTTGTATGCGGGGGTACCTGGTCTTGAGGGTGCCGACAGCATGCATTTTCTTTTTTCTTTTTCTTTTCCTGTAGCCATGTCTTCTACTCCCTTTTTATGCAATAAATTTGTAGAGAGTACTAAGCATGAATGGTATGGAGTTTCTCTTTTTATTGTGGAATGATGGTATTATGGGAATTTGCCTACTTCTAGTGTAGAAGTATAGCATGCAGAAGTGATGTCTTGAATTCAAAAAGTAATGAATGAAATCTCACATAGGTCTGTACTAGTTTGACAAATCTCAATATGAAGACAAATAGCATATGCATAAGGTCTATCAATGTAATGTATCATATGGCTTTGGTAGGTATTTCCAATCAAATGAGAGTAACTTAAATCTTTTTTGAATTTCTCCAAAAATCTAAGTTTCACTTTCAATCTAAGAATAGCAGCCATGTCACTATATCATATCTCACAACAACTTCAAATTGGATTAAGCTTTTGCTACCCACAATTTCTAAATCGAGGGAAAAGTAATTCTAGCCAATGAAAGCAATATTTTGGTGAGTAGTAAGTTATAAACTAGGGACATAGGAAAATTAAGACATAGCACTTATTTATCATTTCATCTAAATGAATTCCAGACCATTCTTACCGGAAATCTTTTATTTTATTTTGAAAGCAAATCTACTCTACTTTTTTATGTTTTTTTATATGCAAGGTAGATGATGGGTGAATTCGAAATCTTCTTACCGCACATCTTCTATTTGATTTTGAAAGCAAATCTACTCTACTTAATTTATGTTTTTTCATATGCATGGTGGATGATGGAAAATAAATATGCAAGGGATGTGATACAAGTTACCTCAAGTGGGGGTCTTCCCCCAAGCTTGTTCTTGTTCAAGGTCCACGATAGGGGTTGAAACCCTAACGACAGATGTAGGCCATGAGGTTGGTCTAACCTTGTTGCAGCATGGCTTTGTCATTGGAGGGCTGAGTGTCGATGTTGGATTGCCTTCCATGGGTTTCATGAGTGTGGTTGACGAGAGTGTTGTTGATGTCACTCATCCACACTTCAAGGTTTCCATAGGTTGGATGTACCTTGTTATTCCTTGGCTAAGGTAGTGACAACCATTAACACAAAGGCATGACATGCACTCAACATGCGTTGAGTGTGTTCCGTCATTCTTTGGCGAGGTGTATCATACCTTATTGCCATAAAAGAATAACTTGTACCCCTCGTGCATTGGGTGTGATCCGTCATTCCTTCGCTAAGGTGATGATACCCATTAGCCACAAAGGAGTGACATGTAACAAACATGTGTTGAGTACAATCCGTTATTCCTTGGCTAAGGTATAACATACCTATAACCACAAAGGGATGACGTGCACTCAACATGAGTTGAGTGTTATCCGTTGTTCCTGGCTAACGTATCAAATACCTTTTAGCCACATAGAAACAACTTGCACCCAATATACATTGGATGTGCTCTTGTCATTCCTTGGTTAAGGTACACCATACCTTGTAGCCACAAAAGAATAACGTACACCCAATGATGGTAGCCATTCCCTTGAGCTTGAATAAGTGCTTAGAATAGGTTAGAGAATAATGCTCTCACATATTCATAGCATCCCATTGGTTGCTCATGGAGGGTTTCCATGTCAATCTCCAGCCTCGTATAGTTATGATTGACCTTCGAGCTTAATTTCTGATAGGTAACAACCATCCTAATTTACTCCATGGCCAAGAGATATTGAAATGGAATCCTCTTAGGTTTTCCAACAATCGTATCTTCGAATGCCTGCATAGTTATTTTACTCCTATAGACTTCCTCTCTATGATAGACAGGGGTGGTTAGCTCCCGATACTTGTACAAATGAATTTTCGGGTTAGGTAGCCAAATCTTCATTTGTATGTACGGGGAAGAACATGACCAAATATGCATTGGATCCAATTTCCTGTGTATCCATAAACAATATATGAATCATTGCCAGGAGTCGGGTGTGGGGACCGGCGTTTGCACATCCGAGGATCTCATTGGGTGGTGCCGTGCGATGCGGCACCTAACAGCACACACAAAAAGGATACCAAAACATATAAAGTTTTCATTTCATAATAAGAACAGTTTACAAAATAGTGTACAACAGGGGTACACACGAAGCGGAAAATAAATACTCATAATCTCACCTAACTAAGCAGGAGAGAAGACATACATGCCCTAGGATGCTTCTCACTAGCCACAAGAAGAACATTCAGCAGCGGCATGGTTCACATGAGATTTATCTCGATACCTCGAGATCTCATGTACAACCTGAACCGCAGAAATAAACCTAAAACCTGCAAAAATCGTTAAAGAGCAAACGTGAGCATAAGGCTCAGCAAGACTAACCCGTCTCACTAGACATATGGAGGGTGAATACTAAGCATAGTTAAGGAATAGCATAAATAGACTCGCCTACAAGTGGATCCTTACAATCATGTTTTAAGTAGCAAATGACATTCTTCAAGCACGGCACATCATAGACTCCACAATCAAACAGGAAACGCTTTGCCGATGATATGACATGCTCAAAGCACATAATGCTATTACAGCTAAAGTATGGGGAAACTATAAACTTTAATTTTGCTATCTCTAAGTCATACAAGGTTGCAAAGCAATTATAATTCAATACAACATATTTTTCTGGCTTCTTTAGTATTTACTACGTCACGACAGCGACGGACAAGTGGTACTCTATTACCGTGAGGGATGGTGATTGCAATCAGGACACACCCGGACTGCACGTCACGCACACCCGCGAGGGAGATACATACGTGCTCTCCTCCCAGCGTCATACGTGGCCACCTTTCACCCAAGACCCCAATGTTGACAAACCTCTTCATCCCGAGCAAAAGGTCCCCTACACAGACACGTCGAAGTTGGCCGCTAGAAGATTTACACCTTTATGCCTTCGCATCTCCATTCAAGGACAACCAAGGAGTCTCCACACTACAGTCTGAAGTTACATCAATTTAATGGGCCCATATACCATTATGCAACCGGTACAGTTCAAGCTTGCCCAACGGTGCCGCATACGGCACGGTCCTCAAGTGACACAGGCAGGGCTACGCGCCTGAGATTCCATCTCGTCGACTCCTATTTCCCCCTGGCCAGTCTCATATTCATTTCATAAGCCATTTTTAATCTTCCACCCTCATGTCAACTGTTATTCCTATCTCGCGAGTAGATTCCAACTACTCGACTTCTACCGGATTTCCTATACATTAGCAAAGCAGTTACTACAGGTCAAACTGTAAACCTTTGCAACCCTGCCATAGGATTTGTCGATATGCATGTAGAGTATCAAACACCTTATATGTAATGCACAATATCAACTGAAGACGTAAGTGATTAAAACTGGAAAATTTTTGAAAGGCTCTTAAATGGAAACTGGGGCTTGCCTTAGTTTGCGACTCGATCAAATGTCAATTGTTAGTGGTCCTTCTCTGAAGTCTCCTCCAAGGACTTCAAGTGGAAACCCTGGCCTTCTCCTCCAAGCGATGCTGTTCATCAATATCGATCACGACACGACATGTATATATGAACGCTAGTAAATTATAATGTAGATATAGTTCATAAGCTTCTAACTATGGTTATAGTGAGTGAATGATCTTCTTTGGCTTTGGAATTTTTATGGTAGATGTTAGGGACTACAAGGAATACTCTTGCAAAGAACAGGAGATGATCAAAGTAGTTTGTTGTCTCTAAAATTATGGTAAGCAATAAAGTTCCAAGAATTTTAGAGAAGAAACTGTAGCTTGTACAAATCTGCCAGTTGATGATCATGATAGAGGATGTTGTTCTGGTTCTAGCAGAATTGGTTTCATAAATTTCTAAGTCTTGGTGAAGGAGATATTAAATTTCAAAGTTGGCAAGAATTTCTGGAATTATTTTATTACTGAATTTTAGCTTTTCAGTTAACATTAAGTTGGCAACTGAATTAGAACAAGGAGACTAAGTCAGTTAAATCCCAAATTTTTACAGGGACTAGTGTATGTCTAAAGAAAGGTTCAGTCCAAATTTGGGACACGATAAAGCAACTGAACATCTGTAATAATTCAATGACTAAAAAAAAGTAATTGAATTATACAGAGGTTTATACGGCTGCAATGGCACCCAAACAGTTTCTGGTAATCAAGAAGAGGGTAATGTATTTTATGTGAACTTTGGGGATTTTTCCAGTGTACAGTTCATCTGGAAAATTTGTATTTGTATTTGGAAAGATTGTTTCCTACAGAATTTAAAAGTACGTTTCACAAAACCTAATTGGCACTAACAGAAACTAGAGATTAAGGGCTTTCAAACAAAATTTGTTTGAAGATTTTTGGAGCAGTCTACAGATAGTTATGGATTTTCTAAGTTGGAGCCAAATCTGGAATTGTTTGAATTAATTTGAATTCAAAACAATAGCACCTGGGCCCCACCAGCTGACGTGGCATGCTCTGGTCAAAGCAACACACGGGTGCGCACGGTTTTTCCCACGTGGTCAAACAGGTCCCGCAGCCACAGCAGATCCGCGAACCAAGGTAAAACGCTCACTGACGTGTGGACCCTGTGGCACCTTCGTCTTCCTCGGGGAGACGGTGCGCAGGCGGCGCTCGCGGTTCCCTGGGCGGCGCGCTCCGGTGAGCCTCGCCGGTTCCGAGTTCCCGGCCACCGCAGCACCTATTCTTGGGCGCCCAACCCTAAAATCATGCGCTGAGCACGATGTTGGGGTCGGTGAAGCTTGCCGACGGTCGCAAACGGCGGTGCATCAGCGGCGGCGGCAGCTAGGGTTCCGGCCGTGTCGGAACCGTCGCTCCATGGCTAAAAATCTTCGAAAAAGGCTGGGGAAGTCTTCTGGAACCATGAGGGAAGTGATGGGAAGGTGAAATCATCGTTTAACGGCCGGCAAAACCATCGTCGACGGCGACAAAGGTAACTTCTTAATGGCGGAGGGAAGAACTCTTGATTCTTGAGCTACAACTTATCATTTTTGGTGATTCCAGTTCGAGAGGGTGCGCAAGGAAGTGTAGAAACTATTTGCTAGCAATTTTGAAGAGAGTGTCCAGGCGCACCACTTTGCAATTGGAGTCGAAGAACGAAAATGCTCGCAGCAGCCTGGCACCGTGGATCAGAGACGGCGCACGGCAACCTCGATGGCGAGCTCCGGTGTAGCTTCAAAATACCGGCCAAAACATCAACGAAGGAACGAAAGGAGTGAACAAAAGGCTAGACGAATGAGTGGGGAACAACTTTGCCATTGAGAGCTTGGCGCAAGAGGCTTCTAGCTGGCCGGCAACAAGCGCGGCGCCGGCGGTCAGAAAACTTGCGCTCGGGGCGAAATGACGCAGATCGTCAGCTCGGCGTGAGGGAGGACGAAAAGATCGACCGTAGAGTGATAAGGAGGAGCAAGGGCGATATTTGTAGAGCTCAAACGGAAGCAGCTCACTGCTGTCGTGCTGGGCATGCACGCCGTCGCGGTGGCGCGCGCAGCGCGCGCTGAAATGCGACTGCACGTGGGCTGCTGACTGGTGGGCCCCACGAGTCAGCCTCACAACCCCTGCCCACATTGTAATTCATTTTAAAATGGTAAATGAACTCCAAAAATCATGAAACTTCATGTATAAGTCAAGAAAATTATGCTGAACACAATGGTGTGTTTAGATCTTTATGTTCAAGTATATTTTGACCAAATTTTGAATTTGAATTTAAACTTGATTCAAATTTGCTGAGCGTGTCAATTAAAATAACAAATGGACTCCAAAATTCATGAAACTTTTCAAGGAGCTTATTTGTAACTTTAGAAGACTATAGAAAAATTTATAGCCTTAGATTTGAATATTTTTGACAGGGCATGTGTATACAGTAGCTATATTCTATTTTGAGTATTTGAGTATATGAGGTACTATAAATTGATTTGCCCAAGCAAACCCCATTCAAATATTCCAAAATTTTGCAGAGATGATATTTGAATTATTCTAATATTATTGGTGAAGTATGTTTCTAATGTTAATAAAACTGTAAACAAGAGAAGAAAAAGGAATTGAACAGGTTCAAGTTTATGTACATGACCATATCTTGAACTCCATTAAATTTGAATTTAACTGACAACTGAATTTCATATTTTGGATTAAGTGGGATTTTACATTCCTCCCCCCTTAACAGAATCTTGTCTCGAGATTATAATAGGAAGGATAAAAGAAAAAGATCTAATGAATATATGCCGCTAATAAGACCAGATAGTTGAATTTAAGAAAATCCTCGCTTTCCCAAGTTGCTTCTTCGGTGGTATGGTTGTTCCACAAGACTTTGTAAAAGTGCAAAGTGCGGCTTCTTGTGGTGCGAGCCTTCTCATCGATGATCTTGAACGGATGCTAAGAATAAGTGAGATCAGGTTGTAGAGCTTCAAGGTCTTCTGTGCGGACTTCAGCTGGGCATTTAAGACACTTCCGCAACTGAGAGATGTGGAATACATTATGAATTCCAGAGATAGATGCCAGTAACTCCAGACGATAGGCCACAGGTATGCATTTCTCAGTGATAGAGAACGGCCCGATGAATCATGGAGCCAGCTTTCCCTTCACCCCATAATGGTGAATCCCTTTCATTGGAGATACACAAAGGTAAACGTGATCCCCAATGTCGAAGTGAAGAGGTCGGCGTCGTTTATATGCATAACTCTTCTGTCGAGATTGAGCAACCTTGAGATTGGCTTGGATTACTCGCACTCATTCTTCCGCTTCATTGACCATATCAATGCCATATGTCACTCTTTCACCAGACTCACACCAATTCAATGGTGTGCGGCATTTCCTGCCATAGAGAGCTTCATATGGCGCCATCTGGATACTAGCTTGATAGCCATTGTTATATGAAAACTCCGCCAATGGTAGATGATCATCCCAATTTTTACCATGGTAGATGGCACAAGCTCGTAGCATGTCCTCAGGACATGATTTACTCGCTCCATCTGACCATCAGTCTGCGGATGATAAGCAGAACTTCGAATCAACTTGGTACCCAATGATGCGTGGAGCTGCTCCCAAAATCGAGCAACAAATAAGGATCCATGATCTGAAATGATAGTGCGGGGTACTCCATGTAGGCACATGATCCTTGTGATATACAACTCTGCATACTTGGGACCTTGATAGTTGGTGTTGACAGGGATAAAATGAGCTGACTTGGTCAACCGATCAACTATCACCCAAATCGAATCATGCTTACGGAAAGTGAGGGGTAACCCTACGATGAAATCTATGCTGATGTCTTCCCACTTCCATGCCGATATGTTCAAGGGTTGTAACTGTCCGGCTTGCCTCAAATGGTCTGCTTTCCCTCACCGACATGTATCACATTCGGATACATACTTCGCTATCTCACGCTTCATCTGGGACCACCAAATTTTCTTCTTCAGATCCTGGTACATCTTGTTGCTACCCAGATGAATAGAGTACTTGGATAAGTGTGCTTCATCCAAGACCTTCTTTCGGAGCTCCATGTCATGGGGTATGACTTTATGGTCTTTAAACCAAATAGTACCGTGATCATCACATCGAAAGCATTTCATCTCCCCCTTCTTCATTCTCTGTCGAATGTGCGACATTCCCTTGTCTTCCTTTTGTGCCTCTATGATATCCTCCCTGATGGTAGGGATGAGAGCTAGATTTTAGAGCGCTCCATATGGAACCAAGTATAAAATCGGCTCATCCTCTTCCATTGAAATGATCGACAGATGATTGACATGAGACTTGCGGCTCAGCGCATCTGCAACTACATTTTCTTTGCGAGGATGGTAGTGGATCTCAATCTCATAGTCTTTGATCAATTCCAGCCATCTCCGCTGTCGCATATTCAAGTCTTTCTGGGTGAAAATGTACTTCAAACTCTTGTGATCAGTGTAGAGATGCATTAGATTGCCTAATAGATAGTGCCTCCACATCTTCAATGTGAGCACCACGGCAGCGAGCTCAAGATCATGAGTCGGATAATGTTGTTCATGATTCCAAAGCTGCCGGGATCCATACGCGATCACTCTTCTATATTGCATGAGTACACAACCAAGACCAATGCCAGATGTATCACAATAGACATCAAACGGTTTGGTTGTGTCCAGCTGAGCCAACACCGGTGCTGTTGTGAGGTGTTTCACCAAAGCTTGAAATGCTTCTTCACATTCTGTAGTCCATACATATCTTGTTCCCTTCTTCAGTAGTTCCATCATTGGTTTAGCTATCTTTGAGAAACTCGGAATGAACCTCCGATAATAGCCAGCCAAGCCAAGGAAACTACGAACTTCATGTACGGACTTGGGAGATTTCCACTTCAGGACTTGTACAATTTTGCTTGGATCAACGGCAATACCATTAGCCGAGATGATATGCCCTAGAAATGGCACTTGGCGGATCCAAAACTCACACTTGCTGAAGTTTGCATACAGTTTGTGATCCCTTAACCGTTGCAGCACAATATGCAAGTGTTTAGCGTGTTCTTCTTCAGATTTAGAATACACCAAGATGTCGCCAATGAATACCATGACAAACTTGTCCAACTCCGGCATAAACACCGAATTCATGAGATACATGAAGTGAGATGGTGCATTGGTCAACCCAAAGGACATGAAAAGGTACTCATACAGCCCATACCTCGTAGAGAATGCGGTTTTTGGAATGTCCTCAGGTTGAATCTTAATCTGATGATAACCTGAACGAAGGTCCATCTTTGAGAATACCTTAGCACCCACTAGTTGATCGAATAAGATATCAATGCGTGGCAGTGGATACTTGTTCTTGATGGTGACAGCATTCAGTGGACGATAGTCCACACACAACCTCAAAGTCTCATCCTTCTTCTTCACAAACAACGCAGAACAACCCCAAGGTGATGAACTTGGGCGAATAAAACCCTTGCTCAATAAGTCATTCACCTGCTCCTTCAATTCCGCAAGTTTCTTCGGTGCCATCCTATACGGCTTCCTTGAGATTGGCATGGTTCCTGGCGTAAGTTCAATCTTGAACTCGACGTCACGTTCTGGTGTCCTGCCCGGAAGATCGTCAGGAAACACATCTGGATATTCACACACTACTGGGATATCCTCAAGCTTCTTGGCACTTGTGTGATGCACTGCTGAGACTCTTGGTGCGGTATCCAAAAGATTTAAAGTGTTGCCACCATGGAATTGAGAATTCAGTCGGACAGTCCGCGAGCTAATATCAAAGATAGCTCCATGATGTGTCAACCAAGACATTCCCAAGATGAGGTCAATCTGCTGACCTTCCAAAATAATGAGGTTCACCGCATAGATACTTCCACCCATGCACAAAGGTGCTCGAGAGACAACCTCATTATCTGAAATATTGCCTCCAGGTGAACTGACACAAAATGGATGTGAGACAGTCACAATTGGCACTTGATGTTTCAGCACAAAAGACTTGCTCAAAAAGTTATGAGTAGCCCCAGAGTCAAACAGAACGACTACTGGTTGATCATGTAAAGTAAACATGCCTGCTAAAACAGGTTCCCCTTCTGGAATGTCCTCAATCGCAGCATAATTAACACTGGCAGACTTCGATGAGGTCTTCTTTTTAAGTTTATGGTGCTGATCAGAATTTTGGGACAAGGACAATTGGACACGGTCACGTTCCGTCTTGTGACGTTCCCGTGCTAAATGCATTCTGTGCTTTCCACTTAATTGGGGTGGACTGACAACATGCACATCTTGCAAAGATTGGGCTGCAAGAGTGAGATCATACTGCTGCGGTGGAGAACCAGGACACTCTTGCACGCTTTGCTGAGGTGCAAGCAAGGTCTCCACTGGATAGGAGTGATACCGAACCTGTTGTGGTTGCTCACTCGACCAAAGCTGTCGACCGGACGGTAAGCAATATACCGCTCGATCCTCCTGAGGAACATCACTGATAATCTTCAGTGATGTCTTCCTCTTCCTCTTCGCTGCCTGATAGCAAAGAGTTGCATCCTCCTAAACAATAGCGGCACCAACCAAGTCTTTGTAGTTGTCGTTATTGAATAACACCAGTCAAGCTCGAAGCTCGACGTTCAGTCCTCGAATGAAACAATCACACTTCAACGCCCCGGTATTTACATACCCAGGCGCATATTGAGCCAAACGATTGAACGCCTTGGAGTATTCATAAGCACTCATTTCTCCTTGCTTCAACTCCACAAAGTCCTCCAACTTGGTTTTAATCATCCCTGTAGAAATGTGGCATGCACGAAAAGCATCACGGAACTCCGGCCAGGTCACACGATGAGCGTCAGGGAGAGTGGTGAGATATACAGACCACCAAGCTCCTGTGGATCCGTGAAATTTTTGAGCGGTAAATAAAGCCTTCTGATACTCATCACACTGGAGTAACTCAAACTTGGCTTCAATCACCCGGAGCCAATGTTCCGACTCCAATGGTTCCCAGGCTTCTGTGAAAACTGGTGGTTGAGTTGCCAAGAAATCCAGATATGTGACTTGAGGTTGATCAAGTGGTCGAGCCTCAGGTTGTACACTCCGCTGTACCAACGTCTGCAGAGACTCGGCCATCCTTGCTAAGACTTCTGCTAATCCGGTTGATGATGGCACTGGTGGTAGAGTTGAGTCATCTCCACCATGAGAAGAATTACCCGGTTCACCCTCAAAATGAGTGTGATCCATGCTGCAAGAGTGAGCATTACGGTTAAGATCCAAAGTTGCAGTACCAACTGGAATCATGATAAAGACCGCAATATGCATCACGTTACAATGCAGTAGATAAGGTGTAAAAAAAGATTAGAACATTGAACTAGACCCAAATAAGTGATACTGCCCACCAATAACATAACATGGTGTTTGAACTTTATGTTAATCAATCATGTGGAGTAATCACCCCTAGACCTGATGAGTGACATAAGAAGGTGAAACTAAAACGATATGAGTTGATAATATCGCATACTAGTATGCCGTCCAGTTTCTGGTTCATCAGACCAGTCTGTAGAAATGTAATTATTTCTCATAGTTAAATGCAGAATTTGGTCGGGAGTTCAACTACAAATTTATAGTAAACTCAAAAACCTTTCCAGAATGTATTACGTTGTTCCCATAGCCATTCTGGAATGGAAGATACAGAAGCTGGATTAATGGCTACAAGACAGTTCAAATCTGGAACATGAACTTTAGTTCTGTTCCAGCAGACCATCCTGTATAAATTCGAAATTTTCTCCCCGTAAATGGCAGGAATAGGATTTGAGTTGAATACAAAAGTTTTATAGCACTTCATAAGATTTCCAGATTGTACTTGAACACCTCCAGGTGAGCTCTGCATTAAAAGTTATACGGATTTGAAGTTGACTAACATTTCCTGGAAATTTTGACAGAACCTCCCCTGTATATGTGGGTTTTTGTCCACAGTTTATACAGGTATATCAAAACAATATCTTGAGGTAATGACAAATTAAACATGGTACCAAATCATGTTAACATTCCATGAATAAATTGTTTCAGGCTTACAAAGTCGTCATACAGGTCAAAGCTCGCAAATTCCAACTATGCACAAATGATTTCTGGTCCTGGACTGCCAGAACAGTGTTTGCGACAATTGGAATTGGGCTCTGGTAATGAATGATTCAGACCAGGAGTTGAATAGAAAGTTGATAGAGAACTTCCTAAGATTTCCGAAAATGTATATATATGACTATGTCAAGTTTTAATATTAGGAGATATGACTGTCTAAAGTTGACAGATGAGTTGACTGGTTTTCTGCCAGCAGATCTGCAGTGTACCAGTTTCAACCTGGGATTTGGATTGGTTCAGTGTCGAATTAGAAAACACTTCAATTTACAAAGTTGTAGTGATGCTTCTGCCCTCTCTAGATATGCATCACAATAGGGCAGAATATTTTCCTACAAGAAGTTATGGTGAAAATACAGAGACTGTGTAATTGGGCAAGACATTTGTAGTAGTTTTTGTGGAGTTCAGTTTACACCAAGGTTGGATCATTTTCAGTCCTAAAGACCAAAATAAACTTTATAGTGGACTTGATGATCTTTCTAACCATATAGCATATCCTTAAGTTATTCTTCAACTAACCAAGATTACGACCTGGCGAAGTTGATCAAACTTCTGCCAGAAATAAAGAACCTTGATTCTTCACGAGTTATGAGTGATATTCACCTTGCAATGTCCAAAACTTACCAGCAACTGGTAGTCAGACTTTCCAAAAAAAAATTAATGCAACCATTCTGACGTTGGGGATGGTCAAGTATCAAAGTCGATACTAACAGTACTACATGCCTCACCAAAGAAAATTCTAACCGGTATATCCAGATAAGTTTATAGGTGGTCCTAGTATCGTTCACTCGCAATCGTGTGCTACACGGGTCGCTACCGTAGTCAATGCTGCAAAAGACAAACAATCCCCTTTCACACCTTCACACCTCCAGGGCGGCACGGGGAAACACGATACGTAGTCACAATAATATATACAAAAGTAAATGCATACGACTCTGGTGTGAGTCGCCCTCGAGCGAGGTCATGTCTCAAGGTACATGGCTGTAAATATGTTTGTACAGCAAAGACTCCCGTATGAACCGGCTTATACACGGTCAGACATACGTGTTTCGCATGCTCCCATAGAATACGAATGATTCTAGAGAGGCATACTATCAGGTTATACACCACCCGACGGGGGCTCCCACTAACTTTGAAGCACGCTGGGGTACCGCGTGTCATAGGTTCTCAGAAACATGGAAAGTTTTAGAGACTCCTATTAACTTTTCCGTGCCAAGCCACAGAAAACTTCCATGCTACCTCTCGCATGGTGAGATTACCACAATTTATCCGCTTACGGTGGCGTACCTTACCTCTTACCTGACGTTGAAGCGTCGCTACAGAATTAATAACATATAAGTTAGTTTATCACCTTTATAACTTATACTAATAATAGTCCTTAATGGGCATATAGCTAATCCTCACTCGACTACTTCGGAGTTTTTGAAAAATAGGCTCTTTTCGAGCGGCTATTCCCAATGAAGCTCTGACACCATTTTTGTGGGGACCGACGTCCGCACATCCGAGGATCTCATTGGGTGGTACATGCGATGCGGCACCTAACAGCACACACAAACAGGATACCAAAACATATAAAGTTTTCATTTCATAATAAGAAGAGTTTACAAAAGAGTGTACAACAGGGGTACACACGCAGTGGAAAATACATATTCATAATCTCACCTAACTAAGCGGGAGAGAAGACATCCATGCCCTAGGACGCTTCTCACTAGCCACAAGAAGAACATTCAGCAGCGGCGTGGTTCACATGAGATTTATCTCGATACCTCGATATCTCATGTACAACCTGAACAGCAGAAATAACCCTAAAACCTGCAAAAATCGTTAAAGCGCAAACGTGAGCATAAGGCTCAGCAAGACTAACCCGTCTCACTAGACATATGGAGGGTGAATACTAAGCATAGTTAAGGAATAGCATAAATAGACTCGCCTACAAGTGGATCCTTATAATAATGTTTTAAGTAGCAAATGACATTCTTCAAGCATGGCACATCATAGACTCCACAATCAAACAAGAAAAGCTTTGCCGATGATATGACATGCTCAAAGCACATAATGCTATTACAGCTAAAGTATGGGGAAACTGTAAACTTTAATTTTGCTATCTCTAAGTCATACAAGGTTGCAAAGCAATTATAATTCAATACAACATATTTTTCTGGCTTCTTTAGTATTTACTACGTCATGACAGCGACGGACAAGTGGTACTCTATTACGGCGAGGGACGGTGGTTGCAATCAGGACAAACCCGGACTGCACGACACACACACCCGAGTGGGAGACACATATGTGCTCTCCTCCTCCCGTCATATGTGGCCACCTTTCACCCAAGACCCCAATGTCGACACACCTCTTCATCCCGAGCAAAAGGTCCCCTACACGGACACGTCGAAGTTGCCCGCGAAGATTTACACCATTATGCCTTCGCATCTCCATTCAAGGACAACAAAGGAGTCTCCACACTACAGTCTGGAGTTACATCAGTTTAATGGGCCCATATAACATTATGCAACCAGTACAGTTCAAGCTTGCCCAACGGTGCTGCATACGGCACGGTCCTCAAGCAACACAGGCAGGGCTATGCGCCCGAGATTCCATCTCGTCGACTCCTATTTCCCTTGCCCGGTATTGTATTCATTTCATAAGCCATTTTTCATCTTCCACCCTCACGTGAACTGTTATTCCTATCTCGCGAGTAGATTCCAACTACTCGACTTCTACCGGATTTCCTATACATTAGCAAAGCAGTTACTATAGGTCAAACTGTAAACCTTTCAAACCCTCCCATAGGATTTGTGGATACGCAAGTGGAGTATCAAACACCTTATACGTAATGCACAATATCAACTGAAGACTTAAGTGATTAAAACTGGAAAAATTTTGAAAGGCTCTTAAATGCAAACCGGGGCTTGCCTTAGTTTGCGAGTCGATCAAATGTCAATTGTTAGTGGTCCTTCTCTGAAGGCTCTGCCAAGGACTTCAAGTGGACACCCTGGCCTTCTCCTCCAAGCGACGCTGTTCGTCAATATCGATCACGACACGACATGTATATATGAACGCTAGTAAATTATAATGTAGATATAGTTCATAAGCTTCTAACTATGGTTATAGTGAGTGAATGATCTTCTTTGGCTTTGGAATTTTTATGGTATATGTTAGGGACTACAAGGAGTACTCTTGCAAAGAACAGGAGATGATCAAAGTAGTTTGTTGTCTCTAAAATTATGGTAAGCAATAAATTCCAAGAATTTTAGAGAAGAAACTGTAGCTTGTACAAAGCTGCCAGTTGATGATCATGATAGAGGATGTTGTTCTGGTTCTAGCAAAATTGGTTTCATAAATTTCCAAGTCTTTGTGAAGGAGATATTAAATTTCAAAGTTGGCAAGAATTTCTGGAATTATTTTATAACTGAATTTTAGCTTTTCAATTAACATTAAGTTGGCAACTGAATTAGGACCAGGAGACTAAATCAATTAAATCCCAAATTTTTACAGGGACTAGTGTATGTCTAAAGGAAGGTTCAGTCCAAATTTGGGACACAATAAAGCATCTGAACATCTGTAATAATTCAAAGACTAGAAAAAAGTAATTGAATTATACAGAGCGTTATAAAGGTGCAATGGATCCCAAACTTTTTCTGGGAATCAAGAATAGGATAATGTATTTTATGAGATTTTGGGTATTTTTCCAGTGGACAGTTCATCTGGAAAAATTGTATTTGTATTTGGAAAGATTGTTTTCTACAGAATTTAAAAGCAAGTTTCACAAAACCAAATTGGCACTAACAGAAACTAGAGCTCAAGGGCTTTCAAACAAAATTAGTTTGAAGATTTTTGGAGCAGTCTACAGATAGTTATGGATTTTCTAAGTTGGAGCCAAATCTGGAATTGTTTGAATTAATTTGAATTCAAAACAATAGCACCTGGGCCCCACCAGCTGACGTGGCATGCTCTGGTCAAAGCAACACATGGGTGCACACGGTTTTTCCCACGTGGTCACACGGAATGCCGCAGCCACAGCAGATCCGCAAACCAAGGTAAAACGCTCACTGACATGTGGACTCTGCGGCACCTTCGTCTTCCTCGGGCCGACGGCGCGCGGGCGGCGCTCGCGGTTCCCGCGGCGGCGCACTCCGGTGAGCCCTCGCCGGATCCGAGTTCCCGGCCACCGCAGCGCCTATTTTTGGGCGCCCAACCCTAAAATCATGCGCTGAGCACGATGGTGGGGTCGGTGAAGCTTGCCAATGGTTGGAAACGGCGGCGCATCGGCGGCGGCGGCAGCTAGGATTCCGGCCGTGTCAGAACCGTCACTCCATGGCTAAAAATCTTCGAAAAAGGCTGGGGAAGTCTTCTAGAACCGTGAGGGAAGTGATGGGAAGGTGAAATTGTCGTTTAACGGCCCGCAAAACCATCATCGACAGCGACAGAGGTAACTTCTTAATGGCGGAGGGAAGAACTCATGATTCTCGAGCTATGGTCTATCATTTTTGGTGATTCCAGTTCGAGAAGGTGCGCAATGAAGTGTAGAAACTATTTGCTAGCAATTGTGAAAAGTGATTGAGTGTGGAAACCGAATTTAATGAAAAACCAAGCTAGTTCATAAGCTTCGGTCGAGAGTAAAACTTGGATAACTTGCTCGATACTCACGTAAATGAGGAACGGCTTTTACCATCGTGCAAAGGGTGTCCAGGCGCACCACTTTGCAGTTGGAGTAGAAGAACGAAACTGCTCGCAGCGGCCTAGCACCATGGATCATAGACGGCGCACGGCAACCTCGACTGCGAGCTCTGGTGTAGCTTCAAAATACCGGCCAAAACATCAACGAAGGAACCAAAGGAGTGAACCAGAGGCTAGAAGAGGGAGTGGGGAAAAACTTTGCCGTTGAGAGCCTAGCGCGAGAGGCTTCTGGCTGGCCGGCAACGCACGCGCGGCGCCGGCAACGCACGCGCGGCGCCGGCAGTCGGAAAACTTGCGCTCGGGGCGAAATGACGCAGATCGTCGGCTCGGCATGAGGGAGGACGAAAAGATCGACCGTGGAGTGATAAGGAGGAGCAAGGGCGATATTTGTAGAGCTCAAACGGAAGCAGCTCGCTGCTTTTGCGCTGGGCATGCACGCCGTCGCGGTGGCGCGCGCACCACGCGCTGAAATGCGGCTGCACGTGGGCTGCTGACTGGTGGGCCCCACCAGTCAGCCTCACAACCCCTGCCCACATTGTAATTTATTTTAAAATGGTAAATGAACTCCAAAAATCATGAAACTTCATGGATAAGTCAAGAAAAATATGATGAACACAATGCTGTGTTTAGATCTTTATGTTCAAGTATATTTTGAACAGATTTTAAATTTGAATTTAAACTTGATTCAAATTCGCTGAGCGTCTCAATTAAAATAACAAATGGACTCCAAAATTCACGAAACTTTTCAAGGAGCTTATTTGTAACTTTAGAAGACTAAATAAAAATTTATAGCCTTAGATTTGAATATTTTTGACAGGGCATGTGTATACAGTAGCTATATTCTATTTTGAGTATTTGAGTATATGAGGTACTATAAATTGATTTGCCCAAGCAAACCCCATTCAAATATTCTAAAATTTTGCAGAGATGATATTTGAATTATTCTAAGATTATTGGTGAAGTATGTTTCTCATGTTAGTAAAATTGTAAACATGAGAAGAAAAAGGAATTGAATAGGTTCAAGTTTATGTACATGACCATATCTTGAACCCCATTAAATTTGAATTTAACTGACAACTGAATTTCATATTTAGGATTAAGTGGGATTTTACATTGGGCTTTATGGATAAATCAAGTTGATCATTTTCTAACGATCCTACTCATAGCAATACAAGTGATATAAATAAACTATATGGATCCCTTCATCTTGTAAAATTGTTAACCATCATAAGTTCTTACAAGAGCAAATATTTATTATGTAGATTATGGCAAACAAGATTCTAAATTTTATCCTCCTGAACATTTTTAATTTCTTGACTAGGAATTTGAAATTTAGTGATCCATGCATGAATGAGTTTCAAATCAAAATTATGGACACTACTATTCCTAGGTTGCTACATACCAATTCCCATTAAGTCATTCCATAAGCATTACCTAGGCCAAAAATGTCTAAGTAAATTTTAGCAATGCTTATGAAATTCTAGGTACTTTTTAAATTTATTCCCAAGTAAGGTGACATTCCTTTTGAAAAATCAAAAAAGAGTAATGCCAGCACTTACTCTCGTGGTGATGCATAAGATTGAATGATGAGAAGGTGTAAACCTTCCTTACCAATGTAAGAAAAAATCATTCAATCCTAATGTAATTCCAACGATAGAAAATTTTAAACTTGTACCTCAATTGAATAGCCGTTCGGGTTGAAGGTCATTGTGTGAGAAACTCACGACCATGGATTTTGGTGTAATCTTCATGTTCAATGTCTCCTGCCAATTTGAGGTTGGAGTTGAATGAGTTTCACCTCATTTGGACTACTGTCTTTAGCATTTCTCCACCATGAACTCAAAATGAGATCGATGGAGGGATATGTTCTTGATGGAGCCTTCCAACCTCTTTGCAAATTGTCTTGGCTGCACTAAAATCAAGAACAAACAAAACAACTCAAAAATGGGTTACATTAGCTCAAAAGCATGTTGTACCCTTTTGCCAAATTGTTTGCTCAACTTTAAACAACTTGCAAATGGAATGAATACTTAAGGGAAATATTTTTTGTTTGAATTAGGAAGGTGAATTCAAGTGGTTACGCCCAAGGTTCATATCCAAATAAATTTATTTCCTAATTCAAAATTTTAGATTTATGATGGTTGGAAATTTTACTTTCCAACATGCAAGCGTGTAAATTCAAACATGCTAAATGCAAATGCAAAGATTGATGGAAAATTCAAATATGCAGTTGAGAAATCAAATATGAGATAACTACTAATTAACCTATTGACAAGGACTCGCTGAATTTTTGAAGTCCGATGGGTGGGACTTACCTCCGTCCTTTTTAGTGCGATGATTTGTTGTCAAATCCCGGAGTTAAAGATGTGGACAACTTCTCTTGATTGACATGCCAAATCTCCTTTGGCATGTCAGTTGGACATGTGGGCTACATGGTGGTCCTAGCCTCTCCGTCATCATGATGAAGACTTGTTTATGTAGTGACGACTTCTCAATCTTGAAGATATTCTCTTATGAGCATTGTGAGGCTTGTCCTTCTTTAGGGGTGTTACTTCAACCTTCTTGATGTTCTTTTGAGTCAACCCATACTTTGATCATGGATCAAAAGCATCCTTGGGCATGATGTCATGTGGACTCCACAATCAAACAAGAAACAATTTATTCACAATGTCACTTGCCCTAGGTTGCATGGGTATGGTCGAAGGGTAGAAATCCCAACAAGTGGTTGTGGGATATCTTGGATCTTGAATGTTTTTTGAGTTTCTTGTCCTTGGCAAAGAGCTTCGTGTTGTCTTGATTTCTTGATTGTCCATGCACAAGATACTTAGAGGTAGGCTAGTTGAACTTAAATCCCATGAAATCCTCATAGCCTCCTTGATTACAAGGCTGATATTGATTCAACCCTTGACCTCCTTGTAGGTGATAGCCATTGGAGTTGTGTTTGGAAGGAAGAATCCTCATGGGTCCTATGGAAATTTTTCCCCATGTGGCCCATGTTTGACATGGATTTTCACAAATCATGTGAATATCCGTGGCTTGGATAATTCCAAACACTTCTTCATTGACTCGATCTATCATGATACTTCAATGGGAGGTGTAGTTCCATAGCTAGCATGGTCACCTTGCTAAGTGGTGTGCATGTCAAGCTAAGGGAACTAGAGCATTATTCAATCCACCCCTTGAGTAGAGACCATATTCTCATCCATGATGAATGAGAATAGGACTCCTTCATCTCCAGCACGAATGTGGTCATGGATTTGTGGTGCCAGCCCATGACATGAATGTTGGGTGAAGAGCCAACTATACACCCAATCATCGAGGCAAACCAAGAACTCTTGGAGCCTCCCCCAAGCTTGGGAATGGATGAATTTGGCTTCTACTGGAAGCTAAAATTCTTTCGCGAAAGGCAATGGTGTTACCTAGCGGACATTTCTTGAGGTACACCTTGAATTATCTCGTAGTTGAGCACTTGCGTCCTCGTTGGCCACTACACTGTTTTTACACAAAAGGAGAAAACAAACAAGGGAAATTGTGAGACCTATGTGTGCAGAATACATTGGCTTGTGCTGATTACATTGGAATTGATGATAAAAGTTTTGATTACTACCAAAACACATTTATCATCAAGGTACGACTCTAGGTCTGAGCTCCAGCAAGGTCTGACATTCTTTGTCTAGGTCCGGCTAGCTTTGGTTACCTCCGGCGCTAGGTACGACTAGCTTTGGTAAGCTCCAGCGCTAGGTCCTGTTAGCTTTGGTAAGCTCCAGTTCAAGGTCCAGTTAGTTTTGACAAGATCCAGAGCTAGATTGCAATGGCTCTGCTTTTACTTTGCAATATTTTGAACTTATTTTACGTCTATGCAAAGTTTGCTTAGTATTCTTTTACTAAGTTTTTGGTGCATTTTGGTGGTTATTGCTATTATCAATTTGCTATGGTTTGCAACATGCTTATGTGAGGTGCTCACGTAAGGTGTTGTGGTTTCAGAACTAACGAGAGTCAAGTCGAGAACTTGTGCTCGGAAGTATCGATTGCTTATTCATGTGTAGGTGTTGCTTGAGTTCATGATATGGCTGGTGACAGGATCCATTGAACTAGCCTTAGGAAGAAGATGAGGTTCAATAACCAAGTTCGGGAGGAATTGTGGTTGAGTTGATCAAGAGGTTGTGCAGCATGTTTGAATCAAGAACAATTCATATGAAGGTATTGTGGACGTCGTTGGAAGATGTTTGCACGTATGCAAGGAGTGCATGGACGTGGCTACATGTATCCGAGGCGTGATGAAGAGAAGTGGACGTAAAGAATTAATCGGAAAGGTCTAACCAACTAGGTTATGGACTCAGGCTGCGGCTGAGTCGTGTTTGGCTCAAATATGGAAAATTTTGAGTTGGTTATGATAGGATTTCGTGTGGGTCACGAATTTGAGTTCTTTTAGGTATGTGGGATACGTTCCTAAGGTGTTTGGAAGTCTTAAGATTGCTTCTACCTGCATATAGATGAGTCTTGAGCCATTATGGAATGTTTCGATTCGTGAATTGAGTAAGATTAGAGTCCTAGTTAGAGTTGAGTTGGCCTTCGGGCTGGTTATATAAGCAAGGGAGGCTAGAGCTCGTGGTAGACGACTTTGGGGCCGTTTCTCTTGTGTTTTGATCAATAAAATTCGTAGTTTGAAGGAACTTTTGTGCCTTGTTCGTCCGACTTGGTTTTGTCAAAGTCTTTCTCGTAGAGTTTCTGCACAACAATATCTTGCTTCGGTAGTTTTATCATAAATCGAGTTTACATATTCGATTGACGTGATTCTTCTTGGGTTGTCTTCACAACTTAATTTTCTATCATTTGTGAAAATTTTACGGTCATTGGATTTGTGGTTTCTGATCTACACGAGTTCCTTTTGCAGTGTTCCAGAACTGTTTTTCTTGGGTAGGCCAGATTGACCTTTGTTCGAACTTTCAATCGTAACTAGAGTTTCTCTCGACGGATTTTGTGATTCTTGTTGTGACGTCTTCGTGACTTGATTCTCTACAATCTGTACTTGTTTGTAACAGTTGAACATGTTTATATTAGTCGCACACACGGGTTCTTCAATAGATCGATTTTCTGCCGAGGGGTGTTTTGTTGCTTCTGCTGAAAAGTTTTAATCTACCATTCACCCCTCCCCCTATGGTAGCTTTACACGTGCTCTTCAATCCTACAATTGATATCAGAGCCACAGTGCTCTAATATTTGTGATTTGCACGTGTTTTTGTCTAATTCTCATGGAGAAATACTCGGTGAAACCTTGTGTGTTTGTTGGTATTGATTTTCAGGTTTGGAAAGCACGCATGTAAGCTTTTATCCAGGCGCAAGGCTTCACGATATGGAAAAAAGTGTAAAAGCATTACGCTATGCCGCCGAACGATCAAGCAATGGCTACAAACTTAAGAGATGTCGACAACAACAACAATGCCCGCAACCTGATAATCCAAGGACTAACTCAGAGCGACTTCAATCGTGTTGCTCACCTTCGATCGGCGTACGATTTGTGGAGAGAACTTTGTGACTACCAAGAAGGTCCAACATGATCAAGGAGGTAAGGCAGGACATGTTCAAGAAAGAATACATGCATTTTGATATGCAACCCGGTGATTCCATTGATGACCTCTTTGCTCGCTTTAATAAAATTCTTAGCAACTTACGTAGCATCAATGTTAATTTTTCAGACGCTGAAAATGCTAGGCAATTACTATGTGCATTAGACATGTCAATTTGGGAGATGAAAGTCACATCTATTCCTGAATCTACTGTCATGGGTACACTTACATTAGATGTGATATATTCTAAATTGAAAACTCATGACATTAACATAATCTCATGTAAGAACCCCAACAAGTCTCTTGCATTTGTTTCTCAACGTGATATGCCTAGCTCCAGACAATCTTCATCTAGAAATCCACTTGCTTTGCTATCTTTAGTAACCCTAAAACAGATTGAAGAATTTCCAAAAAGAGGAGCTAGCATTCATCTCTACTCGATTCTCAAAAGCATTGCAATAATTGAGAACTAGAAGGAGAGGAAGCTTCGGAGCTCAATGATGCTTTGAATGTGGTAAGACATGACACCTTCGTACAGATTGCCCTAACCTTTTAGGTCCTTCTACCCGTGATGAAAAGTAGAATAAAGTCAAGTTCTTATCTGTCAACATCAACAAGAAGAAGAAGGGTTTTACAGGACGCAAACTGATATACAGTTTCATCACCGCACTTCAAGAACTTGGCTCCAGTGATGTAGACATTGGAAGTGACGAAGATGAAGATGATCTGGCAAACTTGTGCTTCATGGCGAGCAAATCAAGATCAAATACGGAGGATGCAGAACACAATAGTGACAGTGAAGAGGTATGTCCTACTTGTGATGAAATGTGTGATGCTATTTCCCGTGCAACTTTTATTGTTAAGAAAAAAGACAAGAAAACTTAGGGACAATGCTGTTAAAATTGAGTCACTAGAATCTGAAATTAATCGTTTGAAATCCTTGATTCCTAGTCATGATTCTTGTTCCTCATGCGATTTAATATATGAACAATTGTCCTCCTTAATAAATACACACTCCTCCACTCTAGATAAACTTGATTTAGAGATTGAAAAGAACAAAAAGCTTGTTGCACTTAATTACAGAAAGTTAAAAGATGCTTCTTGTTCTGCAATTGTGTGACACCCTCATTTTCATGCATCATACCCTACATACATTCATATACATGTTTAACATTAACCCACATAAAGAGGAACGAGTTTAAAATTTGATTTGGAACAAAACCGCACTTAAAATGCAGGAAAGTGCAGACTAGTCCGATTTTTCTGAGGACTAGTCCGATTTCTCTCTGACTAGAAAACGGACTTGTCTGTTTTTGCTGCGGACTAGTCTGATTTTGCTTCTGGAAACTTTCGGACTTGTCCGATTTTGTGCGGACTAGTCCGATATTCCAAGAATCCTTGAAAAATTGCTAAGTCCCTGGACTTTTCCGGACTAGTCTGGTGTTCCAGCGGACTTGTCCGATTTCCTCTCTGACTAAAGTCGGACTTGTCCAATTTTAGGCCAGACTTGTCCGATTTTCTCTCTAGACGACTTCGGACTAGTCTGGTCCTTTCCGGACTTGTCCGATATTTCGTGACTCCGAGTTGATCTTTTGTTTTACGACTTGTTTCTTGGGTTTCACGTTAAGTGGGCCTAGGGATGTTGTGCCTAACTCTTTTAGAGCCCATGAGGGACTCTAAACCGGCCTCTACTCATCCCAAACTCGAAATCCATCTAACCCTGGCCTCCACCTCTATATAAACAACCCCACCCCTTGGTTTGACATCTATTTGCCACTTTTCCACCTCACCCAAACCCTAGTTCGTGGAGAGCCACCACCAAGGAGGGAGGAGAAGATCCCAAGCAAGAAGAAGAGGAGGAAACGAAGGAGGATTGAGATCTCCACCAAGCTTTCGTTCTTCATCACCAATTCATCTCCAAGTTCATCACCAACCCTAGATCACCAAGATCCAAGTGCTACCTCCAAGTTTCTTGATTCATTGGAGTCCAAAACACCTGGTATACCTTCTATTATCTTTTCCTTACGTGAATTCAACACCTAATCTCCAAATTTACATCGATCTAGAAAACCCTAATCTGCTGATCTCGCAGAGTGTGGACTTGTCCGGTCCATAGCGGACTAGTCCGATTTCCCTAGATAAATTGTGTTCAATTAATTCCAAAAACTGACCTAATCAACTCCAAACCTGTATAACTTGTTAAAAGCTATTAGAACTAGTTAGTGATCATTGAAAGCAATCTAGTAACAAGTTCTACCTTGCATTTGCTTTAATCATGCATGACATGTCATATTGAGTAATATATGTGCACTCTTTAATTGTGTTCTTGTCTTGTTTGTTTATTGTGTTGATTAGACGGATTTGCACTAGAGAGTGCCGCGGAGGATCTACAACACCAAGAGTTTGAAGGCTTTGACCCTAATCAACTGCAAGAGCAAGGCAAGTGTCCTTGAAGCATATTGATCCTGTTTCTGAAATAAATGTTTTGTTTGCAAACTGCATGCTTGTGTCAATTCGATGGGAATCCTATGATACGAAGTTTATTAGCTTTGTTTGACCACCCTTGTCACCTGGAATATATGGTAGGGAGTCGGGAAAGGCTTTTTACCTTTTTGCTTTGCTTAATCAACTGGCATGGGAGAACAACTATACCACTCAATTTAATTATTCATTAATGATATTTTGGTTAATGTGAACTAGTTAAATATGATATGGTAATGGGTGATCTAAGCAAGCCTGGTATGTGGATGGGTTGGATGTATGGTGGTTTGCTTGCTTTAGATCTAAGGATCGGTTCATGCGAGAATAAGCCAGGACTACAGTGCCACCACGAGGCCAAGTATAGGTGTGGCGTAGCTGATTAATTAGGGCTTTGCTGGTGCTATTTGGACCATTGTGGATGCTCGGGGAAGGGGTAGTCGGATCGGGTTTGTTGGTGATTGGTGGGACTACCCTGGGATCCGAATGGCTGAAGAGGGGACCCTTGGTTGAAGATGTGCTCTGTAGGAGAAATCGCCACCGATGAAACCTCAGTGGGGTCTAAATAGGCTAGTAATCCCTTTGTAAAGGCTATTTTGTGATCTCTTGGCCACACACCTAAGGAAGTGTGAGACGACATAATTGAGATTATATAGTCATTGAAAGGTGATGAAATCACAAACACGTGGGTAAAGCGGTACAACCTCTGCAGAGTTTGTTTAAACTATCATGATAGCCGTGCTCCCGGTTATGAGCACCTAGACAACTTCCATGATTAGAGGGTACTCGATATTGGGATGGTATTTGGGATGGTTATGGATTAATTTCTGGTATTGAATATGGTTATTAGTAATGGTGAAATCTAGAATTATTGATGATGGTAGTGAATTCAGATTGGTATTATGATATTACTTATGATTATGATGGGTTTACTTCACATACATATAATATATTGCTTTCCAAATGTTTTAGTGTACTTTTAAGCTCTTTGCCATTATTATTGTCGTCATTTGAATCAGCCACATGTCATACTTTCCACACTTGCTGAGTACGACATGTACTCACTCTTGCAACCCCCCCAACAGGTGCAGGTCAGGATTGGGAGTTTAATGGTGATAATGCGGAGTTCTAGGTCGTGTCTACCGTCAGTTTTGCCTGTGGTGTTATTGGAGCTGCGCTATCCCTTATACTTAGTTTGCTTAGTCGCTTAATTAGTTTATTTCCGCTGCATTAGTTGAACTTGTCATAAACATTCATTAGAGTTTGTATTCGAGGATAATATGGTTTGTTTAATAAAATTTGGTTAACTAATCTTGTTCTTTGGTATTTTCTGTATACTCTTTTGTGAATGCACTCGTGTATGTGTGATGAACATCCTGGGCACACATATGCGTTAGCTTGGTTCATTTCTCGGAACCGGGCGTCACAAATTGATTTGCATTTTTCTACCTATAATGATCTTGAAAAAAACTAAAAGATGCTATGAATAAAATTTCAATACTGAACATTGCTTTACATGCTCATGAAGTTAAATATTATTCTAATTGCAAATTAAAAGGAAAAACTTCATGTGAAAACTTCCTAGAATTGTCTAAGAAACTTGATGATATGAATAGGACACTAGAGCAATTTGTGTTGGGAACAAAAATCTAAACTTGCTACTGAATACATCCAAATCTTGCAATGATAAAAAAGTTCCTAAGCCAAAAGAGGTCATGCTCATGCTAAAGCACATCCACCTAAAATTGTAAAGTCATTAGGTAGTGGTTTGATTAAAACATTTCCTAAACCAAAAGAGGTGGTTTTTAAATCTGCAGGAGTGTTGTCACATTCGGGTTCAAATAAACATACTACATGCTCATCTAGACATGAACACAAAGTAAAATTTCATTTTACCTATTGTGGTAGAGATGGTCATGTCATAGATTTTTGTTATAGACTAGATAAACAACATAAAAAGGAAAGAATGCGAGTTAGATCTTATAACTCTCATGCAAAATTTGCTGCACATACTAAACCGAATGTCAGGAACATGCAACATGTTGTTATGAATCAAAAACATTCAAAGTTTACCTCCGGAGCTTCAGTTTTTACCTCTGTACTTTTTGTTTTTGCCTCCAAAGCTACTCATTTTTTCGCTATACAAGTAATACCTTATAGGTCGTAGTTAAGAACAAAAAATCTCTAACTTTGACACATAAACATGCTGTTTTATCTCAGCTTTCGCATGTTTTTCCTGTTGCATGTCGTGTGACTCAGTACTGGATTACTAAATGCCTTTAAACTAACCCAGTATTGAGTTATCGACGTATTGTTGTTCTATGTAGGTTACACGCTTGAGGAAGGAGAACATTTGGATTGTGGACTCAGGTTGCTCATGCCATATGACCATTAACAAAGAATGGTTCTCCTCCCTCTCTTTTGTGTCACGTGTAGAGAATGTTACTTTTGCCGATAGTTCTTCAACTCCTATAATTGCTAAGGGTTCAGTTAGAGTAAATGATCAGTACACTTTGAAGGATGTGGCACTTGTTAAAAATTTGAAATACAACTTGATTTCTGTTTCACAACTGCTAGATGAAAATCTGGAAATTATTTTCACTAAAAATTGTTGCAAAGTGTAAATTCAAATAGTAAGCTTATTTTTAACATGTCTCGATTTGGAAGAGTTTTTAAAGATGATTTTGATATGTCTTCCTCTAAGCATAGGTGTCTAGTTGCTAATTATTCAAATGACTTATATTTTTGGCATCGTAGGCTTGGTCACGTAGGCTTTGATCATCTAACGCGTGTTAGTGCTCTTGGTCGCATACGTGGGCTGTCTAAGCTTAAAGGGGACAAAGAAATTGTGTGCTCTTCTTGTAGGCATGCTAAGATGGTTGCAGGTTCACATACTCCTCTAACAATGATCATGAAAACTAAACTGGGTCAACTTTTGCACCTTGACACCGTAGGACCTTCACATGTTCAATCTTTCGGCGGTAAATGGTTTGTTCTTGTGATTGTTGATGATTATTCTAGATATCTTGGGTTTACTTTATGGCATCTAAGAATGAAACTTTTAGTCACTTTAGAACTTTATTTCTTAGATTATCAATTGATCACCCAGGATGTTTAAAATCAATTAAAAGTGATAACGGAAACCGAATTTAAAAATCAATCTTTGGATCACTTTTGTGCTGAAAATGGAATAGATCATCAATTTTCTTCACCATATGTAGCTCAACAAAACGGTGCTGTAGAAAGAAAGAATAGAACCTTAGTTGAGATGGCTAGGACTATGCTTGATGAATATCAAACTCCTAGGAAATTTTGGGCTAATGCGATTGCAACCACTTATTATGTCCCAAATCGTGTTTTCTTCCACGCTAAGCTAGGTAAAACACCAAATGAGCTCCGGTTTGGACATAGGCCTAGTGTTACACACTTTCAAGTCTTTGGATGCAAATTCTTTGTTAAGAAACATAGTAATCTTGATAAATTCGAAGCTAGATCGATTGATGGCATGTTTCTTGGTTATCCATCTCATACTAGAGGCTATCGTGTGCTTTTACTTGATACTAACAAAATTGTGGAGACTTGTGAGGTGCCTTTTGATGAAGCTGGCCCAGGTACTAGCTCAAACATTGCAGGTCCGGATCCATATCCTCAGGGGGAGGGTATTTTCGAAGAAGAAGAAGAAGACTTGGTGATATTGCCTGATAGTTCCAAAGTTGACACGTGTCCAGCTCCAAACTTTGAACAAGCTCCTACTACCATCTCTGTTTGTCCTGATCATCCACAAGCCACAAGCTCATCAATCTATGATAAACCTGATGCAGAAGAAGCTTGTGAGACATCTGTTCCCCTACGAATTTACGAGAATCATCCCCCGCAACAAATAATTGGAAGCTTGCATGAATGAGTTACAAGATCCAGGTTTTTTGACCTCAATTCTCGTGCTCATTCTGCTTTTGTTGCTTCGTTTGAACCCAAAGATATATCACACGCACTCACTAATGAATCTTGGATTATTGCCAAGCAAGAAAAGTTAGAAAAATTTGAAAGAAATAATGTTTGGAAACTTGTACCTCCACCTCAAGATCACACTTTAATTGGAACTAAATGGGTGTTTAAAAATAAACAAAGTGAGGATGGGGTTGTAATTAGAATAAGGCTAGATTGGTTGCTTAAGGTTTCATACATATTGAAGATCAAGATTTTGATGAAACTTTTGCTCCTGTTGCTAGATTAGAAGCCATAATAATTTTGTTAGCTTTTGTTTCATCTAAAGGTTTCAAGTTATATCAAATGGATGTAAAAAGTGATTTTCTTAATGGCTACATAGCTGAGGAGGTTTATGTTAAGCAACCACCTGGTTTTGAAAATCCAGATTTTCCTAATCATGTTTTCAAACTGACTAAAGCCCTGTATGGTCTAAAACAAGCTCCTAGAGCATGGTATGATAGTTTAAAAACATTCTTACTCTAAAAGGGGTTTACCATGGGCAAGGTTGATAAAACTCTTTTTGTGCATAAGCATGACAATGTCTCATTATTCGTTCAAGTTTTTGTGGATGATATTATCTTTGGTTGTGCTTCTCATGATCTTGTGTCCAAGTTTCAGCTATGATAAGTTCAAAATTTAAGATGAGTATGATGGATGAGGTAACATACTTTTTGGGGCTGCAAATCAAGCAAACCAAGGAAGGTACCTTTGTCCATCAAATGAAGTATACAAGAGACAGTCTTAAGTGTTGCAACATGGACAAAAGCAAGCCTCTTCGGACACCAATGGGTACATCAACGACACTTGAACTTGATGAAGATGGTGAACCCGTGAATCAAAAAGAATATAGAAGCATGATCAGATCACTTTTGTACCTCATGGCATCAAGACCAGACATACAATTCAGCGTATGTCTTTGTGCACGATTTCAAGATTTCCCAAATGCTTCACATCGTCAAGCCATCAAAAGAATTCTCAGGTACTTACATGGAACTCAAGAATTTGGCATTTTTCTTCCTTCTTCCTCTACCATTACTTTGAAAGCTTTTTTCGGATGCTGATTTTGGGGGTTGTAAGATTGATAGAAAAAGTACTTCCGGTGCATGCCATTTTCTTGGTAATTCACTTGTTGCTTGGTCCTCTAGAAAACAAAACTCAGTTGCACAATCCACAGCCGAATTTTTGGTATCAGGGGCATGGGGCTCTAATCTTTGGGATTTGCACGTGTTTAAGTATGCAAGGGGGAGAAATTTATTTCTATCTCATTTGATTTTCAAAAAGGGGGAGAAATTGTTTTCAAAACCTTTCATGCCAATGTTCAGTTTTTAAGTGGTGTTGCCAAAGCATTCACCAAGAGGGAGATTGTGAGACCTATGTGCTGAATACATTAGCCTGTACTGAATACATTGGCTTTGATGATAAAAGTTTTGAATACTACCAAAACACCTTTATCATCAAGGTTCGACGATAGGTCTGGCTTGTTTTTGGTAGCTCTGGCAAGGTTCGACGTAAGGTCCGACTTTATTTGTCTAGGTCTGACTAGCTTTGGTCGGCTCCGACGCATGGTCTGACTAGCTTTGGTAAGCTCTGGCGCTAGGTCCTGCTAGCTTTGGTATGCTTCGGCGGAAGGTTCGGTTAGTTTTGGCAAGATCCGGAGCTAGATTACAATGGTTCTACTTTTACTTTGAAATATTTCGAACTTGTTTTACATCTATGGAAAGTTTTCTTAGTATTCTTTTACAAAGTCTTTGGTGTGTTTTGGTAGTTATTGCTGTTATCAATTTTCTATGGTTTGCAACATGCTTATGTGAGGTGCTGACGTAAGGTGTTGTGGTTTTGGAACTAATGAGAGTCAATTCGAGAACTTGTGCTCGGAAGTATCGGTTGCTTATTCATGTGCAGGTGTTGCTTGAGTTCAAGACATGGCTGGTGACGGGATCCATTGAACTAGTCTTAGGGAGAAGATGAGGTTCAACAACCAGGTTCGGGAGGAATTGTGATTGAGTTGATCGGGAGGTTGCACAGCATGTTTGAATCAAGAACAATGCATATGAAGGTATCGTGGACGTCGTTGGAAGATGTTTGCATGTATGCAAGGAGTGCATGGACGTGGCTACATGTTTCTGAGGCATGATGAAGAGAAGTAGACGTACATAATTAGTCGGAAAGTTGCAACTGACTAGGTTATGGACTCAGGCTGCAGCTGAGTCGTGTTTGACTCAAATATAGAAAGTTTTGAGTTGGTTATGATAGGATTTCGTGTGGGTCACGAACTTGAGTTGTTTTAGGTATGTTGGACACATTCCTAAGGTGTTTGGAAGTCTTAGGATTGCTTCTATCTGCGTATAGAAGAGTCTTGAGCCGTTATGGAAAGTTTCGATTCGTGAATTGAGTAGGATTAGAGTCCTAGTTAGAGTTTAGTTGGCCTTCGGGCTGGTTATATAAGCAAGGGAGGCCAGAGCTTGTGGTATATGAATTTGGGGCCGTTTCTCTTGTGTTTTGATCAATAAAATTCATAGTTTGAAAGAACTTTTGTGCCTTGTTTGTTTTACTTATTTTCGTCAACTCTTTCTCGTCAAGTTTCTGCCCAACACTACCTTGCTTCGGTGGTTTTATCATTACTCGAGTTTTACAGATCTGATTGACGTGATTCTTCTTGGGTTGTCATCAAAACTTAATTTTCTATCATCTGTGAAAATTTCACTATCATTGTTTGTGGGGTTTCTGATGTACACGAGTTTCTTTACAGTGTTCCAAACTGTTTTTCTCGGGTAGGACAAAGTGACCTTTGTTCAATCTTTTGATCGTAACTGAGTTTTCTCGATAGATTTTCCTGCTTCTTGTTGTGGCGTCTTCATGACTTGATTCTCTACAATGTATACTAGTTTTATAAGAGGTTAACACGTTTAGACTAGTTGCACACACGGTTTCTTTAAAAAATCGGTTTTCTGCCGTGGGGTGTTTTGTTGCTTCTGCTGAAAAGTTTTAATCTACCATTCACCCCCCTCTGGTAGCTTTACACGTGCTCTTTGATCCTACAAAAGTATTGTCTAATAACTATTATTACCTATAACTTAATAACAAGTGATAGCTATCCTTCACTTTCTTTGCCTTCCCCGGCAACGGCGCCAGAAATGCTTGTTGACAGCTACTATGAAACATTAACAAATCACCACCGACAATGGCGCCAGAAATGCTTGTTAATGTTTCTTAACGTCACAAATAATCTCTAGTAAGAGATGAGGTCCGCAAGCGCACGAAAACTATTGTATATCATTTCTCCCAAGAGTATTCCCAAGGGTATCGTATTTATCCCAAAGGAAGGCAATGGAGTAAAGTAGAGACTACTCTTATGATCAAGCTATGGGATACTAATCAATTATCAAGATAGGAGTAAGTTGATGATATGGGTATTGTGACACACACATAAGAAATCTATTCTAAAGGGTAAATGGGTCCTAATGAAGATTAGACTAAGAGTTGGGGAGTTACTCCTACAATGCTTATAATATACATATACATAGCCTAGGTTAGATACTAATGAGAATGTCAATGGTGAATACTAATCCTAAGTTGTTGCACACATCGGGCACGGGTTTATCCCTAGCAAAACTAGTGCGACTCCTGCCAAGAGCTTGTGGCATACCCGAACGAGGAGGATTACAAAGGACAAATATGGCTTTTATCACCTACTGCCTACCTCTTCAATCCGTGAGTCTACAAGACATCCAACACTACTTAACTATCCTAGCACCATGCTAGCATATTAATTAAATACCTTAGGAGCTGCAGCACAAGCCATCCTAAGGCAATGAACTAAATCATCATTGAACTTATGTTGAGATATAGCACAAGTTATTCATATTAACATGATCATATCATAACTACTTAGACTATAGTGGTGGTTTATATTGTTTATGATGATAGTATAATGACATAAAGGCATGATCATAAAGACTATTTGCACCACATACATGGAATCCACAATCAAACAAGAAACGCTTCATCCAATTATATGAATAAAAGAAGACTAAAGATAATATCTTTATTATGCATAAAGTCACAAATATAAGAAAAGATACATGAACCATACCTTTTCCAATTTGGACTTGAGACCAGGGGCTCTCCTCCCTATAGCCTAACTCTACTAAGGACTAAGAGAACTAGTGTATACAGTAGAATGATGCTCAAGTGGTGTGTGTTGAAGTGAGGGGTGAGGGATCCTATTTATAGGTGGACAAGGGTCGGTTCTCGGCACCGAAAGCACGCGAATCAATCACCACTGACTTCTTCAAGCCGGGAGGAGCCAACATGTGGAAGCTGACCGAGTTTGGCGCGAAGACCAGGTTGGCCGACTAGGGGGGTTGGCCAACCTGGTCTTTGCACCGTTTCGCATGTGCTCTCTCCAGGTCACTGTCAGGTGGGTCCCATCCCTTTATATGGGTGCTACACCATTGGATGGCCTCGGATACTTCTGTTTGTTGGCCATTTGATCCATGTGGTGCCACATGTCAATGCTCGATTCGTTGGAATGATATTTTATAGGATCCATCCCCTTCATTCACTTCAATTATGTATAAAATACCTGCATGCACCAGTTCCTCTAAGTACAAGTGAAAATAGGTTAAATAAAAAGGTGATGTGTGCAAGAAATGATATTTCCTTCACATAATTGAGTTATATTGACGGGTGAAATTGGTATATAACAGGCGTCAACATTCACGCATCAACACACACCTCCACAACACGCGCCGAGGTGGGTGCCGATTGGTGAACATCAACTTTCGCAATGCCACGCCTTATATGCTCATTGCAACACGCTCATATTTCCATGGTGGGACAAAATATCTTCACTACCGTATACGAGACAAGCTTATTTAGAGTTTGTCTCCCTTTTGCTTCTGTGGTGGGACATTCACAGCGGCATACAAGACATTCTTACTTAGAGGCGTCTCCCATTTGCTGCATACGAGACGAGCTTATTTATAGCTCGTCTTCCTTTTGCTTTCGTGGTGGCACATTCACAGCAGCATACGAGACGTCCTTACTTAGAGCGCGTCTCCCATTTGCCAGGACGGAGCAAGTGCCAAATTCAGTAGTGCTCTATGAGAAACAGAACATATGGCATCAGTACTGCTCCATGAGAAACAGAGCATATGTGACCAATGAAAGTCAAATTTTCACTCAAATAGCAATATTTTCACACATTTGAGCATATATCAGACAAATATCCAAATGAAAGTCAATTTTCACTCAATTGACCATATTTTCACATATTGAGCATATTACACACAATCAAATTGCTTCATTACGTTGCGGTCTTCGTTTTTTGAAATTCTTGACCTTTCATGGTGGCCGTTGTGCAAGTAAGGAGCTTCGTTGGATGATTGTATTCTTGTCTTGATCATCGAGGTGAAGAAAGTGGAATCTCATCAAATTGATCACACTCTTCCTCATCGAAGGCATTCTCGACTACGACGATTATTCATTTCCAAGTATAACAAGCTTAAATCTTTTATTTGTTGTGTCTGGAACATTGAACACTTGAGCAACTTATTCTACTAACACGAAAGGCTCTGACTTATATCCTTGACGGTTAAGATCAACTCTAGTAAACCCATACTTGTCTTGTACAACATCTTTGATTCCATCAACCCAGATGCAACAGAAAAGAGGAATCTTGAATCCTTGAAAGTCAAGCTCTCATATCTCTTGTAATTGACCACAGTACATGTTTTTGTCTTGGCCTGTAGCATCATAAGCATCAACACAGATACCACTATTCTGATACATTCTTTTTTTTATATTGTTCTAAAGTGTAGAATGTGTGTTCATTTATGTCGTATCCTTGATATGTAATAACGGTGAATATAGGACCACGAGCTAACATTTTTTGGTCTTCACTTATTTGTGTATCCTATGAGTGAGAAATCTGATCTCGGAGTCAACCAATGATTTTTTCTCATTTGTTCATTTGCTAACCATGATTCATTGCGGCCAGGATTGTCTCTAAGCAGCACCTCCTTGTGCTCATCAAAGTACTCTGACACAATGGACATCTGCTGCAACACGTGGAAATAAGCACAGAAGAATAAATGTGGATCTAGAGTTATAGCCTTCTTCCCAATGATCCCTTTTCCTATAAGCCTCCCTTCACAACGAGACTTGGGAACAACAATCGGGTTACTCGGGTCAGTGTAATTTAGATCCCACTCCACAACTCCCTCTGTACATTATCTTTGTACCATGCTGCCCTCAGGGTATGCTTGATTTCTAACGAAGGACTTCAGTATGCTGTTGAATCTCTCGTACGCATACATCTGGTGAAGGAACATAGGGACAAGTAGCTTTATCTTCTTAATAAGATGAGTTGTGAAATGGACATTGATGTCAAAAAAGGCAGGTGGAAAATACATCTCAAGGAACCATAAAGCTTCATAGTGCATTTTTTCCAATGCCTCGAGATCTTCGTCACATAGTACTTTTTGACCAATTGCATTGAAGAAAAAGCAAAGGTTCATTATAGCCTCCAGAACATTGACCGGTAGGATTCCAAATTTTAAGAGCAATCATCTGCGTAAGCAATACATGGTAATCATGAGACTTCACACTGGGAGCTACTTTTAGATATGGAAATAAAATAAGGCTTGAAACATTCGTCGAGTAGCCAGATGGTAGATTTACATTTTTCAAGAATCCAAATAACTCTTTCTTATCATTTTTTCAAAGGGTGATGCATGATGTGGGTAGTTCTATTCCTTTTACCGAGTCATCGACCCACAACTCAGGCCTAATTCCCATTTTCTTTAGATATGCTTGTGCATGTCCGTGGTCCCTAGTTTTCCCATCCGTGTTAAGCAATGTCCTGAGTAGGCTCCCGCACACATTCTTCTCATTGTGCACCACATCAATTGAATGACGGGCGTCTAAGTCTTTCCAATACAGTAGCTCCCAAAAATCGATTGTTTCTTCGACATGTCATCTTTGCCAGTATTTTTGCCAGTCCTTTTCTGCTTACCAAGGACAAAATGGATATCCTTGACCATTTCATAGACCTCATGACCCGTGAGATGAGGTGCAGGATGCCTCTTCTAAGTGTTACCATTGGAATTATCATTCATACTCCGAAACGGGTGCTTCATTGGAATGTAGCGTTGATGTCCTATGTACACTATCTTTTGTGACTCGCTCAAATACTGTGATTTTGTTTCTCTCAAACAATGCGGACATCTGCAACCTACTTTATGACTCATTCCTGACAAGTTATGTGTCACAGGAGAATCACTAACAATCACAAATAAAATGGCTTTGAGGTCAAAGTACTCATGCTTGTGGACATCCCAGACCTGCACTCCTTTGTTGTACTACAACTGCTTCAGATCCTAAACCAGAGGCCTGAAATAAGTGTCGATGTCATTCCCAGGTTGTTGTGGCCCTAGTATCAGTACTGACATCATAATATATTTCCATTTGTTGCACAATGAAGGAGGAAGGTTCAAAATCGTTAGCACAATTGGCCATGGGCTATGTGTGCTACTGTTCAAAAAAGGATTCATGTCATCGGTGCTCATTGCAATCTTAATATTCCTAGGATCAATAGAAAATTCAGGACTTTGAGAATCAATGCTTCGCCACTGTGTGGCATTAGCACGATGTCTTATCATTCTAACATCCTGCTTACGCTTATCTTTGTATAATCGCAACAATTCTGACTCTTTCTTGTTTGCAAACCAACGCTTCCACCGAAGAATGATAGGAAAGTAACAAAACACCTTTTTAGGCCCACTTTTTTCTTCTATTGCAGTTCTTGACATCACCGTCGTCTTTCCTACGATTGAATCAGTACACTCCACAAATAGGGCATTTTTTTGAGGTTTTCATACTGATCATCATCGTCATTTCTCTCTACATTGCATATAATCTCCTCTATCTTATGCTCCTAAAACTCAATGTCATCATTGGTGAACCCTGATATATATGTTGGCTCATTCAGATCATCGTTGTGATCTTCTATGACACTGGTAGGGACCTCCCTCTTAAGATATGAATCTCTCATCTCTGCTTCATTAATCCCCGCATCCCCATGTTTGTTCCAACATCGATAATCCACCATGAATCCATACGTGATCAAATGTGACCTCAACACTTCATCTGTGCGATATCTCTTCTCATTGTTGTGCAATGTTTGCAAGGACAACAAATATTCCCTCTAATATTGTCCAACATGTCTTTCTTTGTGAAACCGATAAATGCATCTATATCTTTGTTATACTCATTGCAAAGGTGCGACCCATACATCCAACTTCAATCCAATGACATCTACGTACAGAAGAGAAGAGGTAAATCAAAGAAATTTGAAGCCACTGATAGTCAAGATCTAAAGAGGTAAAAATAGTAAGGAACAAGAGAGGAGGAGAGGACTAACCCTTCGTTTTAAGGGCCACTGATAATCACTGCAAGTTTTTTGGAAGGGCACCTCCAAAGAGGCAAAGAACAGGGCAACAACAGAGCAGATCTGGCAGCCACTTGTTCTGCTATAGCTGGGAGCTTGTTAAGGGCAATAGAAAAATGAGATGATCCTTTCTAACGATCGTCTCTGTATAGAGGGAATGGGAGACGAGCTTGCTTCCATGAAAAAAGTAGACGCGCCCGACCGGTGGGTATGGGAGACGCGCCCGCTTCGATGATAAAAGGAGACGGCCACTACAGGAAAAGCGATCATTTGCGACGGCCGAATTTATTTGCGACGGCCAGCCGTCGCAAATAACTTAAATTGCGACGGCCCGCCTCTGGCCGTCGCAAATAAGATGGCCGTCGCGAATAAGAGCTTATTTGCGACGGCTTTGGGACAGGCCGTCGCAAATAAGCGGTTATTTGCGACGGCCAACCATAAAGCCGTCGCAAATAAATGAGCCGTCGCAAATAAATGGCCGGCCACCAAGGAAAGAATGTCTCCTTCTCTTTTTTAATATGAGTCGTGCTCTAGTTACGCTTGTCTCCCTTTATTAGAGAAGCGGGCGCATCTCGGATACTTACTTAACTGAGATATGCCTTAAAGTATATTGTCTCCTTCTACCCTCAACCAAGCCAACTCTGATCCTCGCTGCTGCGGGCGCATCTCATTTTTCCTGATCGGAGACGGCCACCTTTGAGCTCATCTCCGATCTTTGTCTCCTATTTTGGTTTCTTACGTAGTTTTTCTAAAATTAACATCTCACACTAAAATTCTTAGAAAATTGTGAAACCAATTTTGTTGGATCATTCTTGACCTCCTCTAAACAGAACACCAACTCTTGGCCATGTTAAAGTCCCAGTTTTCCCTTGAAAATTCTGGAAAGTGTATAGGTTCATTTAATTTTATACAACAGATACTTCTAGGAACTTAGCCAAATTTTGTTAATTTCACATACTTAACTGTCTTTCCATTGAGCTATCATAATATCAATATTGATTCACTTGCATTTTCTTTGCATATCGAATAGTTGCCAAGCTCGAGAGAACCCCAGAGCCACTTGAAGTCATCCCTTTGGAGATTAACATTGACACCGTCTCGCAGCCAGACAAGGCCCGGTTTGCATTTAACAATGTTTTGAATTTTCATTTGTATCAATATATAGGGGTTAGCGATGTATGTGTATTAAATCTAAGTTTATTGGAGTTTTCCACTTGCATGACAATAGAACCTACGAGAGCTGGGTAGTTGGTTAAGTCCTTGATGTGTCCATGCTATGCTTAATTTTGTAGTTGCTTCGGTAGGAGTCGAGTAGTTGGAATCTACTCACGAGTTTAGGATTTGGGTTCACAAGGGTTTCGTTCGAGCAAGAGTTTCACCATTGTAAATATGAGATCGGGCATGGAGTAGGAGCAGCAGGACATAGGGGCTTGTGAGCTGTAGTTGTGCCTGTATCGGTCAAGGACCGATCCGTGTGCGGCCCTATTGAGCAAGTTTGAATCTACCAAAGTCATACTAGATATATGGGACCCAGTAAACCGATGTAACTTTCCCACCTTAGTGTCGAGGCATAACCCACCGCCTTATAGCCGCGGGTTGAGAGCAGCAAGGTGTAAACCTGCCAGCGGGTATGTCGTACTCCGTGTGGGGGGGCTCCTGCTCGTAGCGGTGGGACCGGTTCGACGTGTGGGTAGCGGGTGAAAGGTTGCCGCATACAACATCAGTGGAGTGTGCCTTCGCAGCTCCAATTGTGGGTGTATGTGATGATGACATCACTCCTATGGATATACGCAACACTCCGTTCAACATACAAGATGCAATCAATAGAATTCACACACCCAATTAATTTCAGAGGTGAGCTTGTTTTTATATGTTTTCTTATATACTTTATTTGAGAATAGGTTGCTACCTAATGACTTAATTGTGATTAGGATCCATGGAGAAGTTCAAGGAGTTATTGGAGGAAGATTTAGGGGCATGGAGGACCAGATATTACGTTTAAAGAAGATGTAAACCGACCCCAACTCAAATTCGTGTCCAACTTGGAGTCAAGGTGCAGTTCACACTAAAACGGACGTCCAGGATGCATACGAACTCCGTTTTTGACGTTCTAAGTATGCACAGAAAGGGGAGAGGATACACTTTTCAATGGCGCTGGTCCCATGTCAAAATTCCATTGGAGTTAGAGGAAATCGTCAAAACAAATTTGAGTTCAGAATCTATCAGGGTGTTGCGCCACCGTATTGGGTCATTAGGCCTTGTATCAACTCCAAGTCCATTACTTTCGTGTATTAGGGATAGGTCACGACCCAAACACCCCCTTGGACGTCTTCCCACCTATATATACTCCATAGTACCCGCCATAAACAATTGGGTTTTGCTTAGATTAATAATATCGCCGTTTATCGGATTGTGAAACCCCAATTCAGCAATTTCGGATTGCTTCTTCTGCGTTCTTGCTTGTGTTCTCAGTTCCACTTGCATGGATTAGCCTTCTTGGCAAGGTAAAGCGTGTGAATCACGGTTCATAACCAACAGAGCGGTGATGTATAAATTGTAGAGGTTGTTCGTGTTCTACTCGAGAGCCTTGAATCATCAATGTCGAGATCTCCATCAATCGACTTATCTATTACCTTTCGGAAGATCGGGTCTAAACCTCCTTATCAATTGGTGTCAGATTTCCAGGTTGCCCGTTAGCTAATTCATCTATACTTTTAATTGGTTTGTTTTTCATACCTAGAGTCCACAAAAAGGCCACAAAAAACTTGTTGTTTAGTAGATCTATTCATCACTTTGTCCAAACCACCATTGAGCCTTTGCAACTTTGTTATTTAGTTTGATTTTGCTGAGTGTGTTTCTGTGGTTGAGTCATATTGCTGGTTTAGAAGTGTTTTTGGTCTTAGTTTGAGTTTTGCATTGTGTTGATTCATCCTTTTGAATCACGTCATCACGTCCAGATTAGATTCATCTCGGCCTAGTTCGGTATTTTCATCATATTTCGCTCATAGAAACTCGGATTTTTGTGTTCTTGTATTTTCTAGAAAGCTTATGAAGTTTTCTATAACTTTTGTACTCGTCTATTTCCCAGAAAATAGAGTTATCAAGGTTGAAATTGCATTAGATCTGAATCGGTTATTGGCCTAGAATTTCTGAACAGTCTGTACTTTGGGAGAAATATCTTTTATTGTTATGATCCAAAATAGGTCTTCCATATACTGAAATTAAAGAGAAAGATTAGATATATAATCTTGCTGAAACAATGTCAGGTAAAAGCAAGAATCATGCATTATATGCTGAGATGATTGACATGATGATGATGACGATGGAGTTGCTCACTAAAAATAAAACATCGATCAAGGTTTCACATGACAACCAGACCACCTTTACAACACCTTCCACAAGAAGTAATTACATTCTCCCATTTTCTCCTTCTTATAGTGGTTTTGGTTACGATGAATATATTGCTTGGGAAATAGAGTAGGATAAAATTTTTGGACAATGGTATATGTGTGAGAGGAGAAAGATTAGAAATATTGCTACTGCATTAGTTTATTGTGCATTAACTTGGTGGGACAACTTAAGCGATTCACAAAAACCTCGAACATGAAAAGATATGAAAATTCTTATGCGAGAAACTTTTGCTAATATATCTCATTGCAAAGATGAAATACATGAACTTGAGAATAATTTTCTTGTTGTTCCTCCTCCTATGCCTAACCTTTTACAGGAACATGAAATAATAAATGTAGATGCAAATGGGAATGAGGTGTTGAACAACTCTTCTGAATTTTTTGATGAATCAACCATAGTGCATTTGAACTTCTTACTGAAAATGAGAGTAATGTTAATGAACAATGCTCTACATTTAAACAAGGTATGACATTTTCATATGTGCTGAATTTTGCTACCAATCATGCTATCGATGAGCAGCAACAAGATGAACCTTTTCATAATACACCTTTACCACTAGTTGATTTTTATACTGATTCTTAAAAGAAAAATGAGTTGTGTGCTGATCATTATATTGTACCCATGATAGAACAAGCAAATGAATTTTATACTTTATCACTCACTCGTGCTGAAATTCATAATTTGATCACCGCTACTGCTGAAAATGATGAGCTGAAATTTTTGTCTTCTCTGAATACTTTGGGTTATATTGAATTTGACACGCTTTGTGATTTAAATATTGTAGAGAGGAGAATATTTTCCCAATATGAATTTCCTTTATTATGTAGAAATATTTTTCATGCTATAGGCAACTATGAAGATAGTGGTGAATTTATGGTGCATATAGTTTACATATGCTCAAATGAGACCCATTTAGTGCTGCAATAACATGGTGAAATGCATGGATGCACTAACACTAATAATGTATTGTCAAGTTTTTCTAGCATTTTTTTCTTACAGCAGGGACAATATATAAAAGAGGAGCATTGTTTGCTACGGTTGTGCAATATGGACAACGCTCATTCTACCCCCCAAAAGAAAGCCTCTTTGCTCGATATACGAGCAATTTGGGGACAGCTTCTCATAAAGAAAGGGGAGAATGATGAGATCATGCACATTATCATTGCACAAATAAACATGGCACAATGTTTATTTGTTTGGGATCCTGGCTCAAGTGAATGGTCATGCCTATTTGATGGAGAACATGGAGATAGTGCACTATATCGTCCACCACCTTGGCCTCTTCCTTTGATGCACACAAGAGGATTTGATGGCGTTGCACATACGGATCCACACATGAAAGAAGATGAACTTGAGTCGAGGACGACTCCAATTCAAGAAGTGAAGGATGATGAGGACATCACTCCTATTGATATACACAACACTCCATTCAACATACAAGATGCAATCAATAGAATTCACACACACCAATTAATTTCAGAGGTGAGCTCGTTCTTATATGTTTCGTTATATATTTTATTCGAGAATAGATAGCTACCTAATGACTTAATTGTGATTAGGATCTATGCAGAATTTCAAGGAGTAATTGGAGGAAGATTTAGGCGCGTGGAGGACCAGATATTACATTCAAAGAAGATGGAAACCGACCCCAACTCAAATTCGTGTCCAACTCGGAGTCCAGAGCAGTTCGCACTAAAACGGATGCCCAGGATGCATACGAACTACGTTTTAGACGTTCTACATATGCACGGAAAAGGAAAGAGGATACACTTTCCAATGGAGTTGGTCCCATGTAAAAATTCGTTGGGGTTGATGGGAATTGTCAAAACAAAATCAAGTTCAGAATCTGTCAGACTGCTGCGCCATGGCATTGGGTCATTGGGCCTTTTATCAAGTCCAAGTCCATTATTTTTGTGTCTTAGGGTTAGGTCACGACCCCAACACCCCTTTGGAAGTCCTCCCACCTATATATACTCCATAGTAGCTGCCATAAACAATTGGGTTTTGCTTAGATTAATAATATAGCTGTTTATCAATTTGTGAAACCGCAATTCAACAATTTCAGATTGCTTCTTCTGTGTTCTTGCTTGTGTTCTCGGTTGCACTTGCAGGGATTAGCCTTCTTGGAAAGGTCGAGCGTGTGAAGCACGGTTGATAACCAACGGAGCAGTGGTGTAGTGATTGCGGAGGTTGTTCGTGTTCTACTCGAGAGCCTCAGATCATCAACATCAAGATCTCCGTCAGTCGACTTATCCATTACCTTTCGAAAGATCAGGCTTAAACCTCCTTATCAGTATGTGTCATGCAATTCGGGTATCCCTCAAGGAGTATATGGATTCGAGTCACCGTCCCTCGCGTTATTGGGTACCGCATGTTCACTGAGTCATGACGTAGTTAATTTTCGTTGTTGGAATATTATTGAATCAGGCATTATGGAATAGTTATGTATTGATACTTGTATGCATTAGAACAGATTTCTCACAAAAATTCGGATTTTTTAAGCCTTAATTTGTTGCTAAAACTGAAAATAAGGATGAAGAATTAGGTGAGTCGTTTATTGCAAACTGTTGTCCTATATTACGTATACCCTGCATATAGAGTTTCATGTTGACTGGAGAAGGTTATGTCTTGTTGAGCCTTCTGCTCATGGTTGCTATTTAAAGCTTTGTTGCAGATGACCACTATGATAAAAGGTTCACCGGTGAGGCATTGCTTTCGTTGTGGTACACGACCGAGTGGGAACCCTGTACGCCGTCGTGAGTTACACTTCTATGATGCTACTTTGTTTCCGTTCGTGGGCTGAACGGAACACTTATGCATACCTTAGGCTTGAGATTCGTGAGATATGATCTTTCCTTCCTTTGTAGTGTATTTTAATGTATATTATTTGTAAAATACAAAGCTTGTATAATACTATGTTGTTTTATGTAATACGGTGTACCTTTTTATGTTTCATGTTGGGTGCCGCATCGCACGATACCACCCAATTGCCATTCCTGGAATGTCGGGACTCCAATCCTCACAGAACTTCGCCGCTTGAGAGCCCGCAATCGAAGTGTCTGTGGAAGCAGTCAAGCTAGTGATCTGCAAACTCAACAAGTTCTTTGATCGTGAAGCGCGCGACCCACCTCTAGTTAACCAAGGCGCGGTGGGTCTGGAAGGACTTCTCATGTCATGTCATGCTAATTGAATATTGGTTGTGGTGGATAAATTTTCTCGTAATGCTCACTTTATTTGTCTTCGCCACCCCTTCTCAGCCTCAACAGTTGCCTAGGTATTCCTCAACCATGTTTACAAAACTCCACGGGCTTCCACAAGTAATCGTGTCAGATCGAGAACCAACTTTTACATTTAAGTTCCAGAGAGAGCTCTTTTTGCTTGTCAGATTTCAATTGCGCATGAGCTCAGCCTATCATCCCGAGTGGATGGGCAAACGGAACACGTCAATCAATGTATGGAGATCTATCTTTGTTGTTTCGCCAATGCTTGCCCTACCAAACACTACAAGAAAACGACAAACGTATGATGACCATTGTTGAAGTGTTCTTGCGACACTTCCCCCAGACCTACTTAGAGGGCAGCCCACTACAGTTCTTTGATTAGTGGGGGCTTAGTCTCCGATGAGGTTGCGCATTTTAGGAACTATGTACTATGGTGAGACGGTGGTTTTTACGTGGTTTAGGCTGCCAGAGCATAATACCCTACTCCACAGTGAGGTTTGTATTGCTTGAGTGTCTGTGTGTGTGTGTGTGGAAAATCCAATTTCACGTCCCTTCAAACAATGGTTGTCTGATCCTTTTATAGTAAGGTTGGGCACCTTACAAGTAAGGTTTGGGGCCCGGCAGGTGGCCCCGGGGCAATCTTATCAAAAAGATCTAAGGCTTCTCTTCTATGCTGCCTCTGACTTCACCTTGAAGACTATTTGTCCTACCGCATCGAACTCCAGTGGCCCATGCGTAGTCGTCGATGATGGTAGGGAATGTCCCATCCATCTGTCTTGTCGATGTAAGCTGCCCACTTGTGGAAGTGGGGTGGGCCTGCGACGCCTTCATTGTGATGCGATTGGATGTAGTGGTACCTGACAGGAGGCGTGCGCCGCGTCATGCGTCTGGGGAAGGCGCGTATCTTCAATGCCTGACTTGGACAAGGAGCACCGCCCAATTATTTCTGCAACCTACCAGTAAGGACAAGTTGCAGGATGCATGGTAGCACCGGAGCTCGCCTCCGTGGGGGAGGCCGAGCCCTGCGCTCTGGACCACGTGGCAGCCCTAGAGACTAACTCCAAGGGAAGTCGGGGGGAGGGGGGGAGGGGGGTCTGAGACGGCTGGACACATGGGGGTTTTAGAGCCCGCCTCCGTGGGGGAGGCCAGCCTGGAGCTTCAGGCCATGTGGCGGCATCAATGCCCACTCCTTTGCAGGAACGGGGCCCCATCCCGCTAGACACGTGCAAGCATGGGAGCTCATCTCTTCGGGGGAGCCAGTTCCCATCTTAAGGTCCATGTGGCAGTATCGGAGCCTGCCTTTGAGGAGGGACGGGGTCCGGGCCTGCTGAACATGTGGTGCCATCGGACCCTTCCTCGGCGGGGAGGCGTACTTTGGTGTTTTGATCTTGTGCGTGGGGGTACCCATTATCCTAGGTACCGACAGTGGCCCCTGGGTCCACCTCGGGGGAGGTGATAAGCCCACGGGTGGAGCCATAACCTTGCTTTCCCGCACTGTATTTTGATTTTTGCCTTGGGCAGTAAAAGCAGTTCGCTCCTCTGCCACCGTGGCCATGCGCCCTCTTCTGGTTGAAAGGTTGTGGCGACACGATCTTTGCTTACCACAGTATCTTTAACCGCGATAGTTCCCAATGTGGCTGCAGCGCTTCCGCTACTCCACCTTTGTGGGAACCGCCATGTTGTCTTTTAAGGTGGCTAACTGCTCGGGCCAGCTCTTCTGGCAGGGGACCTAGGCCCTGCTGTCATAGGCGCTGAGGGTTGCACCGCGCATTCTGGGTCCAGGCGACTCGCATGATGTGTTCAAGCATCACAGGGGTGATCAAAAGGAAACCTTTGTAGGCAAAGGTAGTACCTTCATTGTTCACATATCAACGGATGAGCCTCTGCCCTCTTCCTCTGAGCGCTCGATCCTTTGCCACCTACAAAGTTTTTGATTTTGTTCGCTCCAATGGCCGCGATGTTGCCTCCATCCCTCATCAAGGATGTAGCGCCAGTGAGGCGGCTACTTGGCTGGGAAGATGAGGAGCAGCGGGATCGGATCCACCATGGTTCCCTCCCTCTCGATGAGGAGGCTGGGGAGATCATTTTATTCACTTCATATGCTTACGCCGGGTTCGTTTCACCCTTATCCTCCTTCTTTGTGACGCTTCTAGAGATCTTCGGGCTCCATCGTCATCACTTGTCGTCGAACTCCTTGGTGGTGGTGGTGGTCCTCTCGCTCTTCTGCGAGATGTTTGTGGGAGTCCACCTGTCCGTGCTGGTGTTCTGGCAGTTCCTCGTGGTGAGACGGACCGAGAAGTGCAATACGAACTTCCTTGCAGCCTACTACTTCCAGCAGCAGCCTAAGTGTCCATTCATGTACATCACTCCCCTTTTAGCCGGGAGGTGGGAAAACTTTAGAGAAGACTGGGTGCTCGTGCGCACTGACGCTCACGATTGCTTGACCCTACCGACTTGGTGATAACCAGAAGCAAGACCAGGGAGGAGTGCACAGAGTTAGAGCCATCGTATGCCTTGGTAATGGAGCGGATTCGATACCTGGCGGACCACGACCTACCATCCCTGGCGGTGCTGGCGGACTTTGTGCACAATCGCTTGGCACCTCTCTGGCAGTGCACCTGCCTAGCGTGGCTTTACTTCGGTCTGCAGGACTACACCAAACTAGTGTGAGGTCCTGACCCAGAGATAAGCCAAAAGGAGGTGTTGCAGGTGATTTCTAAGTCGAGCGGCGACTTGTTGACTCCCAACATGTTTACCCTTCTCGAGCCTTGCTTGCCACCCTGGACAGATCGGGCCCTCAGAGTGAAGATCCTGAGGGAGATGCCGAAGCTGGACGCACTTCGGCTTGCACAGCGCAGGTTGGGGATGCGGACTAGGGGATAAGAATCCCCAACGCACAGTAGGATTCTGCGCCCAACCTGAGCTTCGGAGCACGGGAGGAAGAAGACCGAGCGTCAAGCAGGGGAAGGGGTAAAGCGCCACCCTCGACACAGGGAAGGGGAAGTCGTCGGCCCCCGACATGGGAAAGGGGAAGTAGTCGGTGGCTTAGGTCGTGAAGAATAAGCATCTGTGGTCATCGACGAGGGCAGCTCCTACCCCAAGCCAGCATCCGGTGGAGCACCTGCGCCCAGCCTCAAGCCTTGGTGGTTCTTCTAGCAGGGACCCTGCCGATCCTGCGACGAGTCATCTTTTGATCGAAGACGGCACACCAGCTTTTCCAAGATGGTCTTACGAGCATCGACCCATCGACATCCCCGCTGTTGGTGCGCCTGAAACGTTGGTGAGGGTACTGGGGGTGCCGCATCTATGGAGCACCAGGCTAAGAGGCCTCAATTCACGAGCGCCCTTGCTGCAGGAGTGGCAATGAACGTCAGCGGCAGCCCTGGAGGGGACATTAGAGGCAGCACAACTGGAGTGACGGTTGGAACCCAACACGAAGCTACGGAGTCCCTCGTCATGAGCCTGCTATCCTCAAGGGTCGGTGGAGGCGCACTGACGAGTACCAGCAGCAACGTTGGTGGTTTCAGTGGAGGTTTCGCCGGATCCGCCTTGCCCGCCGCATCGGCAGCGGTGCCCATGACCTCGGTGCAACCGAAGATCGAGGGCCAATAAAGCTTTTGGTGATGTCTGTAAGACACTCTTACCAAGCCTTGCATTGTTTTTTCTCACGTTCTCTTGTTTGGACAGTCCATGACTCCATGCTGCAGGTCATCGTCAGTCGTCGTGACGCCCTTCCCTCGGCGGCAGTTGTGGGGAGCACCCTATCTTCCAAGGGAGCCACGGTTGTGACGGTGGATCGGGCCCCCAGGTCAGTCCGGGAGACTGTCCCTCTGGCACACTCGCTTGGTGCGAGTGGTGAAGTACCCTAGGCTACTGTCCTGGATGTGGTGCCGGAGCCCGCACATCAAGCTGAGGATCCGGCCCCTGAGCTTGCTGTTCTGGCCGATAGTGCCTCGGCCGATGGCGGTGCTGCTGCTCCAAGTGGTGCTGCAACATTTACATGGCCCTCATCGGTGAGGTCCCTAGTGCTGGCGGCCTTGCCACCTTCCCCGCAATGGGATGAGGAGCCTAAGACGATCACAGGGTGGCCCTCCATAGCATGAGCTGAACCAATACTCCTCTCCGACATCATCGATTGGGCACAGTCTAGCCTTCACAAGTCATAGCGTGCTCTCATCACAGAGTGGGAGAAGCTACGAACAGAGGACGAATGTCTTCGAGCTCAAAACCATGTACTGGGGTCCATGATTGATGAGGTGAAGGAGAGGATCCGAAGGGAGCAGGAGATGTTGGAGCTGGAGCATCGTCTGGTGAAGGCCATGGACACCTAGTCATAGAAGATCCTGACCAAAGCCAAAGCGGCCAACCAAGCAACTGAAGCCTGACTCCGTTCCCTTGAGGAGCATCGAGAGCGTCTCGAATGTCGAGAGGTTGCTATTGTGGAGCGAGAGGGGGTGACCCAGGAGATGAAGGTGCAGGCTGAGGCGGACCGGGATAGCCTGCAGTTCCGCATTGATGATGTTAAGCTTTGCGAGTGTAACCTATTGTAGGATCGGGAGCATCACCTAGCAGAGTTCCACGCCCTCCTATTGTGTGAGCTCGACGTCGATGCCCGGAAGCATGTTGTGGACCACTGCGCCAGGGGGCTTGATATGCCAGAACAGCAGGCAGCCGCCCGGGAGAAGGATTCACCGAAAGCAGGGCAGCTGCATTGAGGGTGGCGCAACAAGAGGTCACAGACCTCCAAGTATCTCATGCGATCGAGGCGCATAGGGTTTGGGACTTCCAGGGCTGCACCGAGGAGGCACTGCAGCCGTTCGGCTTCAGCCCTGTGTGGAGTGGAGAGCCGACACAGGAGGTGAGTCAAGTGATCTCTGCGCTTGACTCCGCCAACATAAAGATGAAGGCTATGGGCACACTAGTCGCCTGCCGTGTGGAGACCAAGGGGAGAGATCTAGCGAAGGTGGTGGCGTCCCACATCCTGGTGTGCTACCGGAGTTGGTACCCGGTGATCCCCCTGGATCCGGTAGTCAATGGTCCTCTCAAGACGCGTAAAGAGGTGGCGAAGTATGAAGTAAAGAATTTTGCCCAATATGTTGCCGCACAGTTCATGCGCGATTGAGGCTGGTGGCCCCCTGGCAGGGCACCTTTGTATCCGGGACATGCCCCTTTGTAGAAAAAATTTAAAGAATTTTAATTCATGTTAAGTTTCTTGGCTCTCTGTTGTGCTTTTCAACTTGTCCACTCGGATCCTCAGCAGTGTAAGGGCTGGAAGAACCTTGCTGACTTTGTTAGCTTTTAATAACCAACGGTCGCACACTTGACATGACCGCTTTGCGCTGTTTAACATCCTACCTAAGGACCCCTTAGAGGCCCCCTTGTAGGTGTGGCCAATTGGTTGGGCACACTTACCACACTATCTAAGGATGTCGCCGACGATCCCCCGATGGAGCGTGGGAGCTTAAGAAGTTGACACCGACAGGACCTTAGGGAGCACTGGACTTGGAGGTTGATGTCGATGGGCCCCCTGGGGGGCATCGGGCTTGATTTGAAATTCATGTTCGCCATCGAAGAGGTCTTCAGTGGCGATGGTGACAAGGCAGCTGCCAAGCCAGGCGGCGTCGACTCTCAATGTTAAGAAACATCAACGGCGGACCCACTGGGAGGTGCCAAAGTTGGATGCTCTGGCGTTACCCATCATCGACACGTTGAAAATGTCAATGTCGGGCCCCTTGGCAGGTGCCGGGGCTTTATGCTCCGGCAACACCCACCATCAACACGTAGAAACGTCGACGACGGGCCGCTGGGAGGTGGTGGAGCTGGTTGTTGTGAGATCCTAGCTCAAGGCTTCATAGGATTGATAGAATATTCATACCACCAAGGTATACTTTCTTTTTCGGAAGCTCACCTGCAAAGAACTCTGAGGTTTAGGGTGCTTGGCCCAGAACAATTTACGAATGGGTGACCGACCAGGAAGTTTTCCTGGTGCGCATGAGTGAGGACAAAATGCATAGAAAAGACTAGTGTTGGCCTGTGGTCCTAGTGTGTGATCCTAGAGAACTGCCAGCAGAAATGACCGCTAGGCACGTAGTGGCTAGGGTGTTACAAAATGGTATCAGAGCTGACCCTCACGGTTTCACGGGTGCATACGAGTTAGTGACTTGGTACGATATACCATACTAATCGTAGGGATGTGGCCAAGAGAGGACGTCCTGGCTTGGGGTTGACCAATGAGGACGTCGGTCTTCTAAGGGGGGTGGATTGTGAACTTCTGGCTCAAGTCTTGATAGGATTGATAGAATACTCATACCACCAAGGTATACCTTCTTTTCTTGAAGCTCACCTACAAAAAACTCAGAGGTTAAGCGTGCTTGGCCCGGGGCAATTTACGGATGGGTGACCCATCGGGTAGTTTTCTCAGGTGCGCACGAGTGAGGAAAAATGCGCAAAAAAAGAATGGTGTTTGTCTGTGGGGCTAGTTTTGATCCTAGAGACCTGCTATCAGCAACGACTGCCAGGCCCGTAGTGGTTGGGTTGTTACAGTTGCTCTGGTGTTTCCCACCATCAACGCTTAGAAACGTCGATGGCGGGCCTCTTGGGGGGTGTGAGAGCTGGATGCTCTGGCGTCGCCAACATCAACACTTAGAAATGTTGACATCGGGCTCCTTGGGAGGTGCTGGAGCTGGTTGCTCCGGCGTTACCCACCATCAGCGCGTAGAAATGTCGACGACAGACCCCTTGGGAGGTGTCGGAGCTGGTTGCTCTGGTGTCACCCACCATCAGCTTGAAGAAAGATTGTCGGCAGACCCCCTGGGGTGCTAGAGCTGGATGCTTTGGCATCGTCCATCATCATTGTGAAGTACGTCGACAGCGGGGCCCTGGCAGGTAGGAGACTAAAGGATCTTTTTTAGCAACATGAGTGGAACGAGAGAGCATACTCACGAATCAACAATTGTGACCATTATGTAGAAAAAGTGTTGGTGAACCCCCTGGGGGTGCCGGAGCTGGGTGCCCAGATGGCGTCTAGCATCAATGCGTACAAAAGGTCGATTGTGACCCCACTGGGAGGTGTCGGAGATGGCTGCTCTGTTCCCCCAAAAGGCATGAACCCTGCCAATTGTTGACGGCTATTATATACCAATTTCAGCCGTCAATATAACTCAATTATGTGAGGGATTGATCATTTGTTGCACACATCACCTTTCTACTTGACCTATTTTCACTTGTACTTGAAGAAATATGTGTATGCAGATATTTATACAGGAATTGAGGAAAAGTATGGGGAGCAATCCTATAAAATATCATCCCAGCCAATCAGGCGACGACACGTGGCACCACATGGATCAAATGTCCCACAAACAGAAGTATCGGAGGCCATCCAACAGTGTATCACCAATATCAGTTAATGGGACCCACCTGGCAGCCACCTGGAGGAAGTACGGGCCATTTAGAGCCCTTACCAGGTCGGCCGAACCAGGGGTCAGCCGATCTGGTCCTGGCACCAAACGCGGTCAACTTCCACGTGTTGGCTCCTCCCAGCTCCCTAGAGCCAATAACGACTGATTCGCGTGCATTTGGTGGCGGGAACCGACCTCAACACTAGTATAAATAGGACCCCATACCCAACACACACCACTTGGGCATCATTCTATTGTATACACTATCTTCCATAGTCCTTAGAGGAGTTAGGATGTAGAGAGGAGAGCCTCTAGTCCCAAGTCCAAATTGGGAAAGGAGTAGGAGTCTCTCTTCCCAATTCCCCATTGGAAAAGGTATGTCTCATGTATTCCTTCTTGTATTTGTGACTTTGTGCTCAATAAAGATATTATCTTTAGTCTTCTTTTATATGTATACTTGGACAAAGCTTTTCTTGTTTGATTGTGGAGTCCATGTAAGTGGAAGGTATAGTCTTTATGATTGTACTCTCATGATCACATCCTATGGTCATAAACACTATGGACCACCACTATAGTCTATGTAGTTATGATATGCTTACATTAATATGAATAACTATGCTATGCAATCAACATTGGTTCAACGATGATTTAGTTCATTGCCTTAGGATGGCTTGTGCTGCAGCTCTCAAGGTATTTGCTTAGTATGCTAGCATGGTGCTAGGGTATTTATGTAGCGTTGGATGTCTCATAGATCCACGGATTGAAGAGGTAGGTAGTAGGTGGTGACAACCCTATCTTTCCTTTGTAATCCTCCACGTTCGGCTATGCCACAGGCTCTTGGCGGGAGTCGCCCTAGTATTGCTAGGGGTAAGCCCGTGCCCGATGTCTTGAATAGCATTGCATAGGAATTCATCATTGACATGACCAGTAGTATCTACCTTAGGATATGTATATGTATTAGGAGCATTGTAGGAGCAACTCTCTAACTCTTAATCCAATCTCCCTCTAGGACCCATTTACCCTTTAGAATAGATTGCCTAGGTGTGTGTCACACTACCCCTATTATCAACTTACCCCCTATCCGGATAATTGATTAGCTTGACTATAAGAGTAGTATATACTTTACTCCATTGCCTTTCTTTGGGATAAATACAATACCCTTAGGAATACTCATGGGTGAAATGCTACAATGGTATCTTCCGTGCGCTTGCGGATCTCATCTCTTTATCGAAGATGATGTGTGGTGTTAAGAAATACCAACAAGCATTTTTGACGCCATTATCGGGGATGATTTGTTAGTATATCCTAGGATCCGTCAACAAGCATTTCTGGGCCGTTGTCGGGGAAGGAAAAGGAAGTGAAAGATAGCTATCACTTGTGATTAAGCTATAGGTACTAATAGTTATTAGACAGGATTACCCTTGTTTGTTTTCTCCTTTGTGTGAAAACAGGGTAGTGCTGGCCAACCCATTGCATGGGATGGCCAACGAGGACGCAAGTGCTAAACTGCAAGATGATTCAAGGCCTACCTCAACAAATGTCCGCTAGGCAACACCATTGCCTTTTGCGGAGAATTTCAGCTTTCAGTAGGAGCCAAAGTCATCCATACCCAAGCTTGGGGAAGGCTACAAGAAGTTTTTCTTGGTTTGCCTCCACCATGGGGTGGATAGTTGGCTCTTCATCCAACACTCGTGTCATGGGTTGGCTCCACCAATCCATGACCACATTCATGCTGGAGCTGAAGGAGTCCTATTCTAATTCATCATGGATGAAATAAGGTCTCCACTCAAGGGGTGGATTCAAGAATGCTCGAGTTCCCATAGCTTGTCATGCACACCACTTCACAAGGTGGATATGCTAGTTATAGAACTACACCTCCCATTGAAGTGTCATGAATATACAAGTCATTGGAGATTTGTTTGGATAATCCAAGTCGTGGATATTCATATGATTTGTGAAAAATCCATGTCATCATGGGACGTGTGGGAATTATTTCCCTAAGACCCATGAGGACCTTTTTCAAACAACAACTCCAATGGCTACCATTCACAAGGAGGTCAAGGGTGGAATTAACATCACCCTTGTATTCAAGGAGGCTATGGCTTTCCAAGGGATTTAAGTTCAACTAGCCTACCCTAAAGTATCTTGGCCGAGCAGAAATCAAGACAACATTCACATGAAGATCTTGTCCAAGGACAAGAACTTAAGGAGCATTCAAAGTCTAAGATATCCTACATCACTTGTTGGGATTCCCACACTTCGACCAAACCCATTTAACCTAGGGCAAGTGACATTGTGGATGAAGCGTTTCTTGTTTGATTGTGGAGTCCACATGTCATCATGCCCAAGGAAGCCTTTGATCCATGATCAAGGTATGGGTTGATTCAATGGAATATCAATATAGTCAGAGTGGCACCCCTAAGAAGGAAAAAGCCTCACCATGCTCATGAAGGAATACATTCAAGAGGGAGAACCCGTCGCTACAACAACATGTCTATATAAATACAACGTGGAGAGGCTAGGGCCACCATGTGGCCCACATGTCCAAATGACAGCCAAATGAGTTTGGCATGTCAAACTAGAAGAAATCGCCCATATCTTCAACTCCGGGATTGGACAACAAATCATTGCGCTGAACAGAACGGGGGTAAGTCCTACTCATCGGACTTCAAAAATTCGGTGAGTCCTTGCCAATAGGTTTATTGGTAGTTATCTCATATTTGTTTTCCAAATTGCATCAACCCTTGCATTTGCATGTTTGTCCACACTTGCATTTTGGAAAGTAAAATTTCCAACCATCATAAAACTAAAAATTTGAATTAGGGGAGAAATTTAATTTGATATGAACTACGTGCATGACCACTTGAATTTATCTTCCTCGTTCAAACCAAAAAGATTTGCTTTGACCCTCATTGCATTTACAAGTTATTTCAAGCTGGCCAAGACTATTTGAAAATTGGTTTCAATTTGCTTTTGGACAATGTAACCCTTTTTCGAGTTGTTTTGTGTGTTCTTGATTAAAGTGCAGCTAGGTCAAAATTGTGAAGAGGTGGTATGGCAAGAAAGTGGAAGGTTTCATCAAGCTCAAGTCACCATTGGGAGGATTTGAGAACACTTCTCTCCTTCAAACTCATTTTGAGTTTGACGAAGAGAAATGTTCAAGATGATGACCCAATGGAGGAGCCAGAACCAAATCCATTGCCAAATTCAATCTCAACTTGGCATTTGACATCAACCATCAAGCCTACGCCAAAAATCAAGGTTGTGAGTTTCTCACACAAAGACCTTCATCACCAACTGCTCTTCAAATGAGGTATGAGTTTAGAATTTTTCATTGTTTGGTTTGCCATAGAATTAAATGTATTTGCTTGCATTTGTGAGGAAGGTTGACACTTCCTCATCATTTTATTCTCATGCATCCTCACAAGAGTAAGTGTGGGTATTGAGTTTTGGATCTCCAAAAGGAAATCCCACCTTACTTGGAAAAATCTAAAACAAGTACCTAGAATCCTTTAAGCATTGTTTTGTAGACTTAGTCATTTATTTCTCGGTTTAGAAAATAAAACTTTTGGGCATGACTTAATTGGTGAATTGGCATATAGAAACGTGGGCATAGTGAAAGCCATAATTTTTAATTGAGCTTCATGCATAGATGGTGTCACTAGATTTCAAACTCCTAGGAATAAGTGATATCCTTTCTCTAAAATTGAATTGCATTTTTTGGAGGAGTCACTAAATTTTAAATTCCTAGTGAAGTTTAGGAGGATAAAATTGAGAATCTTGTTTGTCATGGTCTAAAAGATAAAATTTTCTCTTCAAAGCTAAGATGGTTAGAAACTTCTATAGTATATTTCTATAACATGCATTGCTATGAGTAGGAGCTTTAGAAAATATGCAACATGAATTATCCATAAAGCTCCACTCTTATCAATGAATAACACATTGATCATGGATACACTTGACACTGGAACCAATGCATCTTGGATTTTGTTCTTCCCCGTATGTACAAACGAAAGTTTGGTTACCTAACCCGAACGTTCATTTGTACAAGTATCGGGAGCTAACCATCCCTCTATATTTAAGAGAGGAAGTTTGCAGAAGTAATATTACTATGCAGGCATTCAAAAAGCTGATTGTTGGGATCCCTAGAGGATCACATTTCAACATCTCTTGTCCAAGGAGTAAATGAGGATGGTTGCTACCTATCGGAAATTGTGCCCAAAGGTCAATCATAACTATACGAGGCCAGCGATTTGAAATGGGAACCCTCCATCAGCAACCAATGGGCTGCCACGAATGGGTGAGGGCATTATGCTCTCAACTATTCTAAGCACTCATTCAAGCTCAAGGGATTTGCCACCATCATTGGGTGCAAGTTGTTCCTATGTGGCTAGAAGCTAAGGAATGACAAATCACACTCAACACATGGAGACCCTGATGTGCGGACGATCAACATCGAAAACACTCTATTCTACCACACTCATGGTGTCCATGGGAGGCAACACAACAATCAACACTCAACCCTCTATTGTCAAAGCCACGCTGCAACAAGGATAGGCCAACTCATGGCCTACCTCCATCATTAGGGTTTCAACCCCAATGACGGACCTTGATCATGTATAAGCTTGGGGGAGGACCCCCACTTGAGGTAACTTGTATCACACCCACTGCATTTTTATTTCAAATTATCCACTGCATATTTACTTTCAATTCATCCACCATCCACCATGCATCTAAAAAAACATAAAAATAGGAACTTAGATTTGCTTTGCTTATCAAATAAAGATGTGCGGTAATAATCATTTAGAATTCACATAGATGAAATGATGAATAGTTGCTCTATTTTATTTTTCCTAAGTCCCTAGTTTACAACTTTCTACTCTCTGAATATTGCTTAAATTGGCTAAAATTAACTTTGCCTTGATTTAGAAATTGTGGGTAGAAAAAGCATAATCTACTTCTAGGTTGTTGGGAGATTTGAATTAGTAATATGGATGCTATTCCTATTTTGAAAGTGGAACTTAGATTTCTAGAGAAATTCTATCAAGATTTAAGTTTCCCTCATTTGATTGGAAATACCTATCAAACCCATATGATATTCATACATAGACAACACCTTATGCATATGCTATTTGCTTTCACATTGAGCCTAGTCAAACTAGAATAGACCTATGTGAGAAATCATTTAATTCCTTTTCAATTCAAGACTTCACTTGCACATGCTACACTTCTACACTATAAGGAAGCAAAATTCCATCATATCCACCATTCCACAATAAAAAGAAAAATTTCAGGCTATTCATAGTTAGCACTCCCTTCAAGTTATTGCATAAAAAGGAGTAGAATACATGGCTACAAGAAAAAGAAAAAGAAAATGCATGCTTATAACATAAGCATGAGAAAAAAATATGCTTACTCCATAAGCATAAAAAAAGGGTAGCCATGTTTCATCCTTGCAATAAAGAGAGTCCACATCAAAAGGAGTCATCTCAATGGTTCCACATCCACCTCCATTCCATCACACATGCACAAGTCTTGATTTCTCCTAAGGCTTGCTCTTTTGACTTAGCAATATTATGTGTTGCAAATATGCCTACTTACTTTCCCTACCAAGCTCCACATACAAGCCATATTCAATGAGTAGGAATAGTATAGGCATAATGCCTTGGTGAGGACATATTTCCACTATACACAAAGGAGTGATTGAGAGAATCAGTTGAGGTACGTATAATCTAATTTGAATCTCTCCAGAATTTAAGTGGAACTTGATATCTAGGCTATGCTTGCTCCATTTGCTGTTCTATCTTTCAATTACCCATGAATAGGAGAAGGCATAACTCCCATAGTGACTTAAGAAGGGTGAAGTACCATAGCCACTTTTGCAATACTAGGTAGAGTATTTTGTTGTGCACTTGCTACTTTTGAAAGGTAGAACATTGTAGCAACTCCTGATCATCAACCTAAAGTCTTGACTTTGCTCGGGACGAGCAAAGGATAAGCTTGGGGGAGTTTGTTGACGGCTGCTATATACCAATTTCAGCCGTCAATATAACTCAATTATGTGAAGGATTGATCATTTCTTGCACACATCAGCTTTCTACTTGACCTATTTCCACATGTACTTGGAGAAATATATGTATGCAGATATTTATACAGGAATTGAGGAAAATTATGGGGACAATCCTATGAAATATCATCCCGGCCAATCAGGCGATGACACGTGGCACCACATGGATCAAATGGCCCACAAACAGAAGTATCTGAGACCATCCAACGGTGTAGCACCAATATAAGTCAATGGGACTCACCTGGCAGCCACCTAGAGGAAGTACGGGCCGTTTGGAGCCCTGACCAGGTCGGCCGAACCAGGGGGTCGACCGACCTCGTCCTGGTGCCAAATGTGGTCAGCTTCCACGTGTTGGCTCCTCCCGGCTCCCTGGAGTCAATGACGACCAATTCGCGCGATTTTGGTGGCGGGAACCGACCTCAACACTAGTATAAATAGGACCCCATACCCCTCACTTCAACACACACCACTTGGGCATCATTCTATTGTATACATTATCTTCTATAGTCTTTAATGGAGTTAGGATGTAGAGAGGAGAGCCTCTAGTCCCAAGTCCAAATTGGGAAAAGAGTAGGAGTCTCTCTTTCCAATTCCACATTGAGAAAGGTATGTCTCATGTATTCCTTCTTGTATTTGTGACCTTGTGCTCAATAAAGATATTATCTTTAGTCTTCTTTTATACGTATACTTGGACAAAGCGTTTCTTGTTTGATTGTGGAGTCCATGTAAGTGGAAGGTATAGTCTTTATGATTGTACTCTCATGATCATATATTATGGTCATAAACACTATAAACCCCCAATATAGTCTATGTAGTTATGATACGCTTATGTTAATATGAATAACTATGCTATGCAATCAACATTGGTTCAACGATGATTTAGTTCATTGCCCTAGGATGGCTTGTGCTGTAGCTCTTAATGTATTTGCTTAGTATGCTAGCATGGTGCTAGGGTATTTAAGTAGCGTTGGATGTCTCGTAGACCCACGGATTGAAGTGGTAGGCAGTAGGTGGTGACAACCCTATCTGTCCTTTGTAATCCTCCACGATCGGCTATGCCACAGGCTCTTGGTGGGAGTCACCCTAGTATTGCTAGGGGTAAGCCTGTGCCCGATGTGTTAATCTACTTAGCATGAGAATTCATAATTAACATAATCATTAGTAACTAACTTAGGACATGTATATGTACATTAGAAGCATAGTAGGAGTCTCTACCTAGTTCTTAGCCTAATCCCTCATTATCTATTCCCTAAACCCATCCTTGCTAGAACCCTACCTAGGCCAACCTAACTTTTCCACTAAATGATTGTCTTACTTCCATCTAGCCTTCCTTTGGGAAAATATAAATTACACCCTTTGGGAATACTCTTAAAAGGGGAAATGCTACATCGATAGTTTTTGTGCGCTTTTAAGATAAAGGACGTATCACCTGATGTTGTCCGTCTTAGGCTGTTCCTGTTCACTCTTCTTGGGAGAGTGAACAAGTGGTTCTACACGAACCGAGGTGTTGTAGACACTTGGGAGAAGTGTTCTACGGAATTCCTCTCCAAGTTTTTCCTGTTGAGCAAGACCAATGCCCTACGTGGAAGAATTTCCACCTTCTAGCAAGATGCCAAGGAATCTATTCCTGAGGTTTGGGAAAGGCTGCAAGAGTATATCCTAGCATGTCCCCACCATGGTATGGATGACTGGCTCATCATCCAAAACTTTTACAACTTGCTGATCCCTTCCGCCCGTTACCATGTTGATGCTGCTACTGGAGGTGCCTTCTTCTCATTGATGCTGCCAAAAGCCAATGATTTGATTGAGAAGATAGTGTCAAACATGGGTTGGAGCGACGAGTGTCTCCATACCCGCTAGCGAGGCATGCACACCTTGAAGGAGGTAGACATGATCGCTGCTAAATTGGACCTCCTTATGAAGAAGATTGATGGACACGGTAATGGTGAAGTATGTGGCAATGCCTATGCCTTAGACTCTCATATCACATATGAAGTCTGTGGCAACACAGGCCATTTGGGCTATGACTGCCCAGAAACCTGTGAGGATGCCCTATACCTAGCCAACAATGGAAACAACAATGGTTATTGTTTAGGAGGTCAAGGGTGGGGCCAACCATGCCGATTCTTTCAAGGAGGGTACAACAACAATGGCAACAATGGAAATAAACCCAACTTGAGATAACTTGCCATTAGCCAGCTGAAGATCAATGATGCTCTATCCAAGAAGCTGTCGGCTAATGACAAGACCCTAGAGAGTATTAATGCCAAGATTGAAGGACTATCCTCAGCCTTCAAGAATCAATTTGGTTTCAACAAGATGTTGGAGACTCAGTTGGCTCAACTGGCAGCTGTTGTTCCTCCAATGGAGAATGGCAAGATGCCAAGACAGCCCGAGCCTCTCGTGGAAAATATCAACGTGATTTCTTTACAAGGAGGCAACTGGTGAAAGGACCCAGGAGGTCCTACAATTTCATGCTCAATTGGGGCACACCCCTTTGACAAGACCATTTGTGACCTTGGAGCAAGTTTGAGTGTGATGCCCAATGTGGTTTTCGACCAGCCGAACTTGACGAAGCTTACTCCAACACCAATGCAGCTCCAATTGGCTGATTCCTCATTCCATTATCTGGCGGGTATTACCGAAGATGTCCTGGTGAAAACCCGGAGCTGCTTCATACCCGTGGAGTTCGTGGTGCTCGACGTGGAGGTCGAGAAGGATACGCCACTCATTCTTGGGCGCCCGTTCCTAAGCACCACGAAGGCTCTCATAGATGTGGGAGCTAGAGAAATCCACTTCCATATCAATGGCAAGGATGAGATGTTTAACTTTCGCCCAAAGCTAGAGCAATGCTACATTATATGTATCAAGTATGGGTCGAATGTTAAGCACATTCAAGAGGTCGAAATCACACCTCCAAAGGTGGACCCTCTCATTGCATTCATGAGGAATTTGATCTATGCAGAAAACCCATCTTATCATCCATGCCGACACCCTAAGAAGACGAAGAAGTCTGGGCCTCCTCAATGGCCCAAGTCTACCAAGCCGCCAAAGAAGGAATGGCGGAAGAAGCAAGACAAGCCGTCCAAGCCCATCCCTCCAGGACCAGATGTTAAGAACTGAAGAAGGCGGAATGTCCATGTCATCAGATGGTGGTGAGACCTAGCCAATACGTTAAACTGGTAGTTCTTCTTTTCTTTGTTTTTCTTTTTTCTTTATTTGGATTTCCCCATTTAGTTTGAATTCTCCGACTGCATATTTGATTTTCCTAGTAAGTCGAGAATCTTATATTCTCAACTATCATTCTTATTTCTTTATTTTTCACAGAAAGAAAATTGTTTGGTTTTGAAAAAGGAATTTTTATTTGGAAATACATTTTTCTTTGCTGAAAAAGTGGTATTTCACCAACTTGCTGATTCCATAGCCGTTGTGGAGCCACCTGCCAAAAGGGAGAGTAGGGGGGCCCACCTGTCGGGTCGGCCGACCCCCCTACTCGGTCGACTAGGGGATAGAGACATTTTGGCTCTCTCTCCTCCAACGGCTACATTTGGTTCCCTAGTGACCTTTGGGGATTGCACACTATAAATGGTGGCTGCGAGGAGCACATCTCTTCACATTTCACCTCATTTCTTACATCCCCAAAGTCACTCTTGCTCAAATTCTTTTTCTTTCTCTTCATTGAAACACACTTGCTCAAAATCCAACCCAAAAGATTTTCTTTTGTTTGCATTTGCAATTTGCTCTGAAGTTCTTCAAGGGAAAATTCGTCAGGGTTTTGTTTTCACTAACATCACCTCTTTCGAGTTTTTGCCTTCTTGTGTTCTTGCTTGTTGTGGCCATGAAAGGAATGAAAAGGTTGTTTGGAAAGAGGAAGAAGGCTGCAAGCTCAAGCCATGGCGTAGACTCAAGTGCACGCCCCTCTTCTGTTGCCACACCAAGTTCACAGAGGAGTGTAGGATAGGACACTCCCATGGGTGAGAGGAGCAATCCTCACCAACTTCTTCATGACGACGACCTCGACATCAAAAGTGAAGTTGAAGACCAAGCACGCAAGCTCCTCCAAGATCGTGAGCCTAAGACCAAGGCATAATTTCTTTTTTGCAGGCTTATTCATCCGGTGGAGCAAAATGGGTGCTAGATAGTGGATGCATCAATCACATGACCGGAGAAAGAAGGATGTTCGTGGAATATGAAGAAAATGAAGACCCAAGCGAAGGCATTTATTTTCGTGATAATAGTCAAGGAAGGGTGCTTTGTACCGGTGAAATTGCAATTTCATCACAGCATACTCTTTCACATGTTTTACATGTTCACTCCTTGGATTATAACCTTTTGTCCATATCTCAATTATGTGAAAAAGGTTATAATTGTTTATTCGCTAATGAGGGTGTGACTATCTATAGAAGGAGTAATAACTCAGTTGCATTCAAGGGTGTGTTAAAGGGAAAACTTTATCTAGTTGACTTCAACAAAGATAAAGCCGAACTGGACACATGCTTGATTGCAAAGACCAACATGGGTTGGCTGTGGCGTAGACGGCTAACACATGTTGGTATGACGAATCTTCAAAAACTCCTTAAAGGCGATCACATCCGAGGTTTAAAGGATGTTGTTTTTGAGAAAGACAGGCCTTGTAGAGCGTGCCAAGCCGGGAAGCAAATAGGAGCACCCCATCCAGCGAAGAATGTCATGACTACAACAAGACCGCTTGAACTCCTCCACATGGATCTATTCAGTCCAATTGCTTACATAAGCATTAGCGGTAATAAGTATGGTTTAGTCATTGTTGATGATTTTTTCACGTTTCACATGGGTTTTCTTTTTGCATGATAAGACAGAAACTCAAGGAACCCTCAAGAAGTTCATCAAGCGTGCCCAAAATAAATTCTCACTGAAGATCAAGAACATACTAAGTGACAATGGGACGGAATTCAAGAATACTCAAGGTTAAGAGTATCTAGATGACGAAGGAATAAAGCATGACTTTTCAGCACCATACACTCCTCAACAAAATGGAGTAGCCGAAAGGAAGAACCAAGCACTCATTGAGATGGCGAGGACAATGCTCGATGAATACAAGACTTCAGACAGGTTTTGGGGTGAAGTGGTTAACACCGCTTGTCATGCCATAAACCGACTCTATCTTCATAGTCTACTGAAGAAAACATCATATGAACTACTCACGGGTAACAAGCCGAATATTACATATTTTTTGTCTTTGGTTCAAAATGTTACATTTTAAACAAGAAGCACAGGGCTTCAAAGTTCATTTCGAAGTCCGATGAAGGTTTCTTACTTGGCTATGATTCGAACTCCTACGCCTATCGTGTCTTCAAGAAGGCCTCTGGACTTGTTGAAGTGACACGTGATGTAGTGTTCGATAAAACTAACAGCTCTCAAGAAGAGCAAGTTGATCAATGTGTGTTATATCAAGAAGAAGCTCCATGTCAAGGATTGAGAAGAATTGCGTTGGGCGATGTTCGACCACATGTGCCACCTCCAATTGCGAATGAACAAGATGAACCACAAGTGGAGGAAAATTATCAAGGGGGAGCTTTCACACAAGATCAACCTCAAGAAGATCAAGGTGATCAAAACATCAATGAGGGAACTATCCAGAGGGAGAAGAAGATGATAATCATGAAGATTTAAGACCACAAGTGCTACATCCAAGAGTACACCAAAGCATCCAAAGAGATCACCCTATCGATGACATAATTAGTGACATCCAAAAGGGAGTAATAACTCGATATTGCATAGCTAACTTTTGTGAACACTATTCTTTTGTACCATCTTTGGAACCATACCGGGTTGAAGATGCATTAAAAGATTTGGATTGGGTGATGGCAATGCAAGAAGAATTGAACAACTTCAAAAGGAACGAAGTGTGGGAGCTTGTTGAAAGACCCAAGTCCAACGTCGTCGGCACAAAATGGGTCTTTTGCAACAAGCAAGACGAACATGGAGTGGTAACAAGGAACAAGGCACGACTTGTGGCCAAAGGGTACTCACAAGTTGAAGGTTTGGATTTCGGCGAGACTTTTGCTCCCGTAGCTAGGCTTGAATCGATTCGTATATTACTTGCATATGCTACTCACCATGATTTCCAGCTTTATCAAATGGACATGAAAAGTGCATTGCTCAATGGACCAATCAAGGAGGAGGTTTACATGGAGCAACCACCCGGTTTTAAAGATCAAGAGTACCCCGACCATGTGTACAATCTGTGTAAGGCCCTCTATGGCCTCAAACAAGCTCCTAGAGCTTGGTATGAATGCCTTTGGGTTTTTTTTATTGAGAATGGCTTCAAGATTGGTAAAGTTGATTACACTTTGTTTACTAAATACTTTGATAATGATCTCTTCATTTGCCAAATCTATGTTGATGATATTATATTTGGTTCAACTACAAAATCCTTTTGTCAAGAATTTAGTAAGATTATGACAGATAGATTTGAGATGTCCATGATGGGAGAGTTGAGATACTTTTTGGGATTCCAAGTGAAGCAACAAAAGGACAAGACGTTCATAAGCCAAACAAAGTACACTCAAGACATTCTCAAGAAGTTTGGAATGGAAAAGCAAAGCCCATAAAGACTCCCATGGCGACAAATGGGCACTTGGATCTCAATGAAGACGGACCAAACGTGGATCAAAAGGTATATTGCTCCATGATTGGCTCGTTACTTTATTTATGTGCATCTAGGCCTAATATCATGTTGAGTGTATGTTTGTGTGCAAGGTTTCAAGCCAATCCTAAGGAATGTCATTTGAAAGTCATAAAAAGGATCTTGCGATATTTACTTCATACACCCAACCTAGGCCTTTGGTATCCTAAAGGCTCAAAGTTCAATCTCATTGGATACTCCATTGCAGATTATGCCAGATGCAATATAGATAGAAAAAGTACCTCAAGAACTTGCCAATTCTTGGGTAGATCCTTAATTTCTTGGTCCTCCAAGAAACAAAATTCCATTGCCTTATCCACGGCCGAAGCGGGGTATGTTTTAGCCGGGAGTTGTTGTGCACAACTCTTTTAGACGCGACAAACTCTAAGGAATTACGGTTACAATATGAGTTGTATCCCACTCCTTTGTGATAATGAGAGTGCCATTAAAATTGCCATAACCCCGTTGAGCACTCTAGAACCAAACACATAGACAACTGGCATCACTTTTTGAGAGATCACTCAATGAAAGGAGACATAGCCATTTCCCATGTCAACACTGAAAAACAACTAGCCGATATCTTTACCAAGCCACTTGATGAAAAACGCTTTTGTGAACTCCAAAATGAACTAAATATCCTCGATGCTCAGAACGTGGCTTGAAAATTTGCATACCTATATGCCATCTTCAAAATCATGTTGATTGTGTTGAAAAATCATCTCTCTCTATTTTCTTCGAAAAACTATGTTAATTACTTGATCTTGGTAAATTATGGTCATAGTTTGATTGTTGTATGTTTACTGATCATATTCATCAAGATTATTTGTGTGCTTTTCGCCCCCTATATCTTTTTAAGCACCCTCGGATATATGAAGGGATTTATATCTTTCTGTCCAGGTGACTACGGACTAGCCTGTGGTTACCCCGGACTAGTCTGCACATTGTAGACTAGTCTGCTGAGTTTTCTGGTAGACCGGACTAGTCCGGTCCGACCACGGACTAGTCCGATTTTTAGACTACCTAAGCCTAGGGCCGGCGCATACCTAATCTTCTTCCTCCTCACAACTAGTCCTCATGTTCTCTCTCCTCACTCAAGTGCTCCCAAGGTGATTTTGCGAGTTCTCCATCAAATCCACACAAAGCTTCGTGGAAATCGATCTCCACTTAAGGGGATCGAAGACCCTGAACTAGTTTGCATCAAGAACTCCTTCAACGCCCTGAATCGAAGGATTTGGTAAATTTCTCTCCAAACCCTAGAACCTCCGATTTTCCTTGTTTTTGCTCAAATAGCTTAGCTCCCCCAGTCAATACATGCCTCCTTGTTTGTATTACAACTACACTACTTCACTTTTGCATTGAAGAATTCCATTACTTCATTGGATAGGGTTTATGCAGCCAAATATCGGCCTAGTCCATTATCGGTGCGGACAAGTCCAGTGCTCCAGACTAGTCCGCACCTGACCAACGGACAAGTCCGGTGTTTGTTGAACAAAACCCCAACATTCTTCAACTCGATGCTTTCCCTTGCAACCAACACTTATCTATGTCATATATCACCTTCTTGTTAGGATAATGTCGAACTCAAACGAGGATATCTCTGACTTCGAGACCGAATTGGATCAAGAGACTTTGCTCATGCCTCGGCGGGCCAAACCAAGAAAAGGCAAGACTGTGCCACTGATTCATCGAACACTCCACCTAGGGTGTAGAGAAAGGTTCTAGCTAAGAAACCAGCTTTGAGAGGGAAAGATGTGGTTGTCCTAGCTTGACAGCTCCACGCCAAACCAAGGGAAAAGGTAAGGGGCTTGCCTCAGGCCCGATTGGTCCCTTGACGATGACAACTCCAAGATAAGGGAATAGGAACTCCTCAGAGGAGAAGTTCAATGGAAAAGGAAGTGATGTGGCATGGAAGCTCAGGAAGATTGATGCCTATGGCAGTGGGAAAAAGGCAGTTGATCCAAGATTTAGGAGTCATTTCCACTCGGGCTACTACAGCTCTGTGTACCTCCAAATGAAGACTCCAATGGTCCGCAAACAATGGATCGACTAGATCCATTTTGAAATAAAAAATTGTGGTGCTTTTGATGAGATGGTAGAGGCTGCAGAGAGGCATGGTCTAAAGGACATGTTTTCCTTTAGATACAGCTGGAATGATAAAGTGATAGCCCAGTTTTACTCTACATGCTATTTTGCCAGCGATGAACAAGAGAGAGTGACTTGGATGACACATGGATCCAAGTACACAGTTACTTATGTTGAGTTTGCCAGGCTGTTGCACCTTGAGGACACCGACATCAATGAGATTGTGATTAACAATCTTGGTGTTTTGGAGAAGGACAAGATGGATTTTCTTTATGATACTCGCCTCAAATACAATCCTCCCTCAACCAAGAACATGAAGCATTTCTTTATGGTTCCCAATAGAGTGCTCCGAAAGACAATTGCTCCAAAGGATGGAGATACCGGGAGTGTCCAAGGTTACTTGAGAACCTTGATGTAAGTGATTAGTAGGAGAAGGAAGTTTGATATCTTCGAATACATCTGAAATGATATGGTGAACATCTCGTGCACACCAAACCGCTCTTGTGGCTATGCACCATACTTGATGTTCATGATTGAAAAAGTCACAGAAATTGAGTTTGTGAAGGATGTTGAGCATACTCCTCTAAGGCCTCAGAAGCCTCCTCAAGCCTCTCTCCCAGCTGCTCCCTCACCTGCCTCGAGTGAGGAACACCCAGAGAAAGCTCAAGAAGATACAAGGCCTTCCTCTGGCACTAGGGTCCCTCCATCTAACAAAGGGTCCGCTAGTGGAATCATGAAGTACTTGGCAGCTATCTTTGGATCTTGTCGTAAAACTGATGTAAAGGTTCATAAGATGAAAAAGGCAAGAAAAGAGCAAAAGAGATACGTGAAGGACAATGTCAAAGCAATTGGTCAAAAACTAAATATTGAGCCTATTGGGTCTCCAGTTATCTCATAGGACTTCGCTTCTGACTTCTTAGAGCTTCCACCTCTCTCTCCTTATGAGCTTGCCTACTTTGGCCTCCGGGGCACGATGAGTGGTTCTTCTCCTCCTCCTCCTCCTCAGGCTGACGATGAAGATGATGAAAGGATCGATAGCACAGAGTGAGTCGGCAACGAAGAGTAGATCCATCTTATCCTTCTTTTTGGTGTCTTTATGCCAAAGGGGAAGAGATTGAGGGGGAGTCTTAGGTTCTAGCATTATGTTGAGAGAGAGAGCTCTATTCATCTTTTGTATTTTTCTTGCTACTTTGTCATGCTTTTGGGTTTGTAAAACTTGTTTTGTTGCTACTCTGTCATGCTTTTGGGTTTGTAAAACTTTAATTATGCTCACTCATGCTTTTGTACATGTGTTGTGAAATGATGACTGTGTTATGCTTATGATCAATGGTTTATGTTTAAAACTTCTATGTATGCTTTAGATTCTTGATGTTATTATGATTATTTCTCTTATGATATCGACATCAATATTATTGCTCACACACATAGCTTTGCACCCCACCGTAAAGAGTGCACATATGTATTACTCTTACATTTGCTATTTTTGCTCAAAAGTCATATGTGCACACTTTATGAAAATCTGAATTTTTCATCAAATTTGTGTAATCTCAATTGGTTTTCATCAATCACCAAAAAGGGGGAGATTGAAAGTGCATCTAGGCATCCCATGTGGCTTTTTGTTGATTAATGACAAACAAATGAGATCCTAACAAAATTGTTGAGATGAGCGTAGGATTTAAAGAAATGAGGAAGAAAGTACAAAAAGGAAAGAGAATGAGGATTTAAAGGGAAAAGAGCTCAGGAGCTGAAAAGATTAGATTATTTTGTATGGAGTCTGTCGGAGAAAAACACCCCAAGAGCTCAAGTGAACAAATAATTCAACTCACTGCACATTTCCCAAGAAGAGCGGACTAGTCCGATATACACCGGACTAGTCCGATACCTCTCTGACTAAAAACGGACAAGTCCTCCCCTAGTGCGGACTTGTCCACAGCTCTTCACATTTGCACAACATCGGACAAGTCCGATATTGACCGGACCAGTCTGAAAACTCTTTGACTAAAATCGGACAAGTCCCTCCATGTGCGGACTTGTCCTTAGTCCTACACGGTGTTCATCACACCATACTAGTACAATATCTACCGAACTTGTCAGAAAAGTTTCTAACTAAGATCGGACTAGTCCGCATCTCAACAGACTAGTCTGGTATCCATCATTACTTAGGGTTTTCCACACGCCGCACACCAGACTAGTCCAGACATCGCAAACCCTAACGGTAACTTTTGGAAACCCTAGTATAAATAAAGGTGTCTAGCCATACATCAATTACTCTCGACCCCTTGCACCATCACACCTCCCAAGATCCCATAATTCACATCTCTCCACACATTCTAACCCTAAAAGGTACAAATCTTTGAGGATTAGCAATTGATAAAAGGAGAGACTTGTTCTACACATCTTGAGCTCTTGTGTTTGATCTCTCGTACTGATGAGGATATCACAACAGCAGAGACGCACTTTGAACTGCAAGGACCAATCACAAGAGCACGGGCACGGTTATTAAATCAGCAGGTGAATTCGTTCTTAACTTCTTTTGCATGTGAGTTTGAGAATAGATTGCTATGTGATGATTTAATTGTTATTAGGAATAATGGAGAAGATAAACAAGTGAAGAAAGGAGGCCTTGGGAGCGTGGAGAACCACCTGGGACGTCCACAAGTTGATGGAAACAGTTTACAACTCGGACTAGAGTTCACCTCGGAGTCCAGGAGCAGTCCACCTTAAAATAGACGCCCAGGAGGCATACGGACTCCGTTTTTGACGTTCTACATATGCACGGAAAGAGGAGAAGATAAGCTTTCCAATGGTTCTGGTCCCACCTCAAAATTCCTTCGGAGTCATTGGGAGTCGTCGAAACAAGTCGAGTCCAGATTTCTGTCCGGTGCTGCGCCACCGAATCGGGCCTTTGGGACTTGTATCCCGTAAGAGTCCATTAGGGACACGTCTAATCGTGTTTTGGTCGAATCCTAGCCTATAAATACTGCAGACGCCGGTCATATTCGGTGGGTTTTGCTTAGATCAATAAAATTGCCGTTCTACGGTTTGTGAGACCCCAACTTCGCGATTTCCGATCGTGTCTTCTATGTTCTTGCTCGTGTTCTCGGTTGCACTTGCAGGGATTAGCCTTCTTGGCGAGGTCAAGCGTGTGCAGCACGGTTGATAACCAACGGAGCCGTGGTGTAGTGATTGCAGGGGTACTCGAACTGCTCGAGTGTCGCGGATCATCAACGTCGAGTTCTCCACCCCAATCGACATACCTTTCGGAAGATCGGGCCTAACCCTACTCATCAATTGGTATCAGATTTCCAGGTTGCCCGTGAGGTATCTTTGTTTTCCTTCCATCAGATCGATTTTGTTTCGTACCTAGAGTCCACAGAAAAGCCACAAAAAAATTAGATCGTTTTTACCACTTCTCAGACTATAGTGCCTGCAGTTTCGTTTTTCAGTTTGCATTGTTGAGTTCGAATTCGTGTGGTCGAGTCTTGTTGCTGGTTTAGCTTTGTGTTTTGGGTCCTAGTTATCGTGTTCCGTCCTTGTTTTCTTGCTATTCGACACCTATTCCACAATCCCTAAATAACAAACCGATCCGCCACGTTCATCGGTTTGCCCTAGCTAGCCACCTTGCGTGAACTCCCGCATCGCCAGCACTAGATTAGATGACAAACCTTTGTGCCATTCATCCTTGAATCATCACACACCACCCCATTAGTTTCTGTGCAAATTCCTCATCGTTTTCGTATCCGATTGCGAGTTCTGTTCTCAAACCGAGTTGGAATCAACATCCAAAAAAAAAAATTGTAACTCGGACAGCCTACCTTAAAACGGCCATAACTTTCGCATACGAACTCGAAATCGGGCGAATTTTTTTTTCAAATTGATCTACACGAAATTTCGCATCTGATTTTCCGCCATGTAGCCGCGTTCGGTAAAATTAGATTGCCCAAATTCCCCTCGGAAGATAGGCTATCCGGCCTCCGAAGTTTCAGCACGAATTTTAAAGAATCTTCTTGATTTTCTATAGGCCGCATATTACATCCAATTGAGCTGCAAATTTGTGTGCTTCCTATATTTGTGCTCCTGAGTAAAGAAAAAAATATAAAAAAAATATTACAAAAATAAAAAAAATAGTGAAGAGCACGCATATTAAAGCAATTGGCCTATACCACTTGGTGCTGTTTTGTTGGTTATACCATTCTGTCTTTTTTTGCCTTAATACTTCCTTGTGTTGTGCTAGGCTCTAGGGCACTCGGTTGACCAGCAACAGTTTCCTACATTGAATACTTATTCAACTTTGTTTAGCTGTTAACGATTTTCTGCTTATTAGCCACCATATTGTGCCATCCAAGCTCCACCTTTCTCTTGAGCATATAGGTACCTTTGCAATCACCCCACGCTTCATTGGTTCATCTCACCGTCCACACCACCTGCGTTGTCGGTAAGAACACTTGTAAGAGCGTGGTAAGACGCTTGAGCGAGAGAGATTGTTTTCTTCAACCTTCCACATTGTCACTGTAGTTGATAGGGATAACATATTTTTTTGTTGTCTTTTGTTTCCTACTAACAATGGCAGGAGAAGACAATAATGACGAATGTGTTCAACATGCTGAGTTACGTGATATGATGAAGACCATGACGGATATGTTCGCCAAATACAACGCAGCAACGGAGGAGTCATTAGCGAACTTGACTCGCCAACTGGATGACCTTGCTCTTCGGATGAATACTTTTGAGGCTCGGTTGCCTCTCGCTGGAAGACAAGAAGACAATGCTTATGATGAACTGGAAGATCACAATAATCAGCCAAGACTGCCACTTTATCGTCGAGGTATGGGAGGTAATAATCATAACAATTATAATCGCCCTCCTGATGATCCTTTTGCTAAAGTGAAATTTACTACACCCTCTTTTTCTGGTGCTTATGATGCTGAGGCTTATCTTGATTGGGAGATGACAATAGAGCAAAAATTTAATTCCCATCTTGTTCCTGAACAACATAGAGTTCGTCAAGCCACTAGTGAGTTTAAGGACTTTGCTATCATATGGTGGAATGAACTTGTTAAAACTAGAACTGATCCTCCAATATGGGATAGATTAAAGGAAGCTATGCGTGTTCGATTTGTTCCTCCATCTTTTCAGCGGGACCTTCGCAAAAAATTGCAGTGTTTAGACCAATGTAACATGTCCGTAGAGGAGTATTATCAAGAGTTACAAAAGGGTATGTTGCGTTGTGGGGTAGTAGAGGACATGGATGATAAAATAGCTCGTTTTTATGGGGGGTTGAGGCGTGAAATTCAGGACATTGTTGATTACAAGGAATATGATACTGTTAACAGATTGTTTCAGCTTGCTATGTTGGCAGAAAAAGAATTGCAGGGCCGACAACAACAGCAACAACGCACGAGGAGCAACTTCACGCCGCGTGCAGCAACTACACCATCCAAAACAGCACCATCTTCGACCCCCCGTGCAGCGACTACACCACCCAATGGCGGCCAACGAACTATACCTGCTGCTCCACCTTCTCGCGTGCCGGAAGGCAGCAAGGCGACATCATTCAAGCCTTCGTTGTCCACTCCTTCTACCGGTCGTACTTCCGACATTAAGTGTCACCGCTGCCAGTGTCTTGGTCATATGATGAGAGATTGCCCGAGAAAACGAGCATACATAGCACGCGATGATGGCGGGTATGATAGTACTTCGGATGTTGAAGATGAATATTCTCTTGCTACTGAATTTACAGATCCAAATGACGAACACACCGAAGAAGAGGTACTTGGTACAACGGCGACAGAGAACTATAGGAGCATCATTGTGCAGCGTGCCTTGAGCTCCAAAGTGGAGACCGACGACAAGCTACAACGACACAACCTCTTCCACATGTTTCTCGTCATCAAGGACTGACGTGTACACACTATAATTGATGGAGGTAGCTGCAATAACTTGGTAAACACGGACGTCGTCAAGAAACTCGGTTTGACAACAAGAGCACACCCTCATCCGTACCACATTCAATGGTTCAACAACAGCGGTAAGGTTCGGGTAACACAAATAGCGAGAATACATTTTTCAATTGGTTCATACCATGATTTTGCTGATTTTGATGTTGTTCCTATGGATGCTTGTTCTCTTTTATTGGGTCGTCCTTGGGAATTTGATACAGATGATATTCATCATGGTAGAACCAATAAATATACTCTCATGCATAAGGGAAAGAAAATCACTTTGCTCCCCATGACTCCTGCTGAAATTGTGCATTTTGAGAAGAGTAAAATTCTTGAGGGCAAAGCAACAAAATTAGAATCTGAAAAACAGCAAGTTATTAAGTTAAAATCACCATCGTTGCTCGCATCTAAATCTGAACTTGCTGATTTATTCGATGCTAAGGGGATGTGCTATGCTTTAGTTTGCAAAGAAGCCATGTTTTCACTTCATGAATTGTCTATTGCATTGCCCCCTGCTGTTGCTAACCTTTTGCAGGAGTTTGAGGATGTGTTTCCCTCCGAGATACCCCTTGGTTTACCACCGATGAGAGGCATTGAACACAAGATCGATTTGATTCCAGGAGCAAGTTTGCCAAATCGTGCAGCATACAGGGCGAATCCACAAGAAACTAAGGAAATTCAGCGACAAGTCCAAGATCTTTTGGACCGCGGGTACATTCGTGAAAGCCTTAGCCCTTGTTCTGTTCCTGTTCTTTTGGTTCCTAAGAAAGATGGTAGTTGGCGCATGTGTGTTGATTGTCGAGCAATTAATAACATCACCATTCGATATCGTTATCCTATTCCTCGATTAGATGACATGCTTGATGAATTGAGTGGTGCTATCATCTTCACAAAAATTGACTTGCATAGTGGTTACCACCAAATTAGAATGGCACTAGGAGATGAATGGAAAACTGCATTTAAAACCAAGTTTGGACTTTATGAGTGGTTAGTCATGCATTTTGGTTTAACTAATGCACCCAGCACCTTTATGCGATTAATGAATGAGGTTTTACGTGCTTTCATTGGACAATTTGTGGTGGTTTACTTTGATGATATCCTCATTTACAGCAAGTCATATGATGAACATCTTGAGCATTTACGTGTTGTTTTTACTGTTTTGAGAGATGCACGTTTGTTTGGTAACCTCGAAAAGTGCGTCTTTTGCACCAATCGAGTCTCGTTTCTTGGATATGTCGTTTCCTCGCAGGGAAGTGAGATGGATGAGGCAAAAATTGAAGCAATCACCAGCTGGTCAGCCCCAACAACCGTCACACAGGTTCGTAGTTTTCTTGGTCTTGCAGGTTTTTATCGGTGCTTTGTGCGGGATTTCAGCACCATTGCAGCACCTCTACATGAGCTAACGAAGAAGGGAGTTCCATTTCGATGGGGCGAACAGCAGCAACAAGATTTTGATGCTCTCAAATCGAAGCTCACACAAGCACCATTACTACAACTTCCTGATTTTGACAAGACCTTTGAGCTATAATGCGATGCAAGCGGCATTGGTATTGGAGGCGTTCTCATACAAGGAGGTAAACCCGTTGCTTTCTTTAGTGAAAAACTTTATGGTCCTTCTCTGAATTATTCCACTTATGATAAGGAATTGTATGCCTTAGTACGTGTATTACAAACTTGGCAACATTATCTTTGGTCTAAGGAGTTTGTCATACATTCCGATCATGAATCATTGAAGTATCTTAAGTGTCAAACCAATCTGAATAAACGACATGCTAAATGGATTGAGTTCATAGAGTCGTTTCCATACATCATTAAGCATAAGAAAGGGAAGGAAAATATCATTGCTGATGCATTGTCTAGGCGTTATACCATGCTGTCCCAACTTGATCATAAAATCTTTGGTTTGGAAACAATTAAAGCATTATATCCTACTGATTTGGACTTCAAAGATGCTTTTGAAAATTGTAGAGAAGGAAGAACTTGGAATAAATATGTGCTGTGAGAGGGTCTCCTCTATCTTGCTAACAAGCTATGCGTTCCAGCTAGCTCCGTTCGTCTATTGCTTTTGCAGGAAGCACATGGAGGAGGTTTGATGGGACATTTTGGAGTGAAGAAAACTGAAGACGTGCTGTCCACACACTTCTTTTGGCCAAAGATGAGGCGTGATGTCGAGCGCTACGTGTCACGATGCACTACTTGCAACAAAGCTAAGTCTCGCCTTAACCCACATGGTCTTTATATGCCTCTTCCTGTTCCTAGTGTACCTTGGGAGGATATTTCTATGGACTTTGTATTGGGATTGCCTAGGACTAAGAGGGGGAGGGATAGTATTTTTGTAGTTGTTGATCGTTTTTCCAAAATGGCACACTTTATACCTTGTCATAAGAATGATAATGCCTCACACATTGCTGATTTATTTATGACGGAAATTGTTCGTTTACATGGTGTGCCAAATACCATTGTTTCTGATCGTGATGCAAAATTTTTAAGTCATTTTTGGAGAACTTTGTGGTATAAATTGGGAACCAAGTTGCTGTTTTCAACTACATGTCACCCACAAACGGATGGATAGACCGAGGTAGTTAATCGTACTTTATCCACTATGTTGCGGGCTGTCTTGAAAACAAATTTGAAGTTGTGGGAGGAGTGTTTACCACATATAGAATTTGCTTACAACAGATCCGTTCACTCCACGACAAAGGTAAGTCCATTCCAGGTAGTGTATGGTTTCAATCCCCATGCTCATATTGATTTACTACCTTTGCCTCCTTCTGAAACTATAAATTTGGATGCTACACAACGATCTGAATTCATTCTTAAGATGCATGAAACTACAAAGAAAAATATTGAAATGATGAATGAGAAGTATAGGATTGCAGGTAGTAAAGGTAGAAAAGAAGTAAAACTTGAACCGGGTGATTTGGTGTGGTTACATTTGAGAAAAGAGCGATTTCCCGACTTGAGAAAATCTAAACTTATGCCACGAGCTGCTGGTCCTTTTAAGATCGTTGAAAAGATTAATGATAATGCATATAAGCTTGAATTGCCTCCCGATTTTGGGGTTAGTCCTACATTTAACATTTCAGATTTGCGACCGTACTTGGGAGAAGAAGATGAACTTGAGTCGAGGACGACTCCAATTCAAGAGGGGGAGGATGATGAGGACATCACAACAGCGGGGACGCACATTGAACTGCAAGGACCAATCACAAGAGCACGGGCACGGTTATTAAATCAGCAGGTGAATTCGTTCTTAACTTCTTTTGCATGTGAGTTTGGGAATAGATTGCTATGTGATGATTTAATTGTTATTAGGAATAATGGAGAAGATAAACAAGTGAAGAAAGGAGGCCTTGGGAGCGTGGAGAACCACCTGGGACGTCCACAAGTTGATGGAAACAGTTTACAACTTGGACTCGAGTTCCAGGAGCAGACCACCTTAAAACAGACACCCAGGAGGCATACGGACATCGTTTTCGACGTTCTACATATGCACGGAAAGAGGAGAATATAAGCTTTCCAATGGTTCTGGTCCCACCTCAAAATTCCTTCGGAGTCATTGGGAATCGTCGAAACAAGTCGTGTCCAGATTTCTGTCCGGTGCTGCGCCACCGAATCGGGCCTTTGGGCCTTGTATCCCGTCAGAGTCCATTAGGGACGCGTCTAATCGTGTTTTGGTCGAACCCTAGCCTATAAATACTGCAGCCGCCGGTGATATTCGGTGGGTTTTGCTTAGATCAATAAAATCGCCGTTCTACAGTTTGTGAGACCCCAACTTCGCGATTTCCGGTCGTGTCTTCTACGTTCTTGCTCATGTTCTCGGTTGCACTTGCAGGGATTAGCCTTCTTGGCGAGGTCAAGCGTGTGCAGCACGGTTGATAACCAACGGAGCCGTGGTGTAGTGATTGCAGGGGTACTCGAACTGCTCGAGTGCCGCGGATCATCAACGTCGAGTTCTCCACCCCAATCGACATACCTTTCGGAAGATCGGGCCTAACCCTACTCATCACGTACACTCTAATTGTTTTATTGTATATCTTTTGAGTGTGTTCGGTGGTGTTCATCACTGTAATCTTTGGGGATCCCTCAATGTGTGAGAAAGCCCCCTTGAACAAGATATTTGCCCCTTCGTGGCTAGTGAAAGAGAATCGGCCTCCACGGCGACTCGACAAGGGTAGGGTTGGTGAAGACCCGATCCTCTGTGGACTCCTCAAGGGGATGTAGATTTCCTCCGTGGAATAGAACCTTGGGATAAAATCTTGTATTGCGAAATTTTGTTTCATCATTCATCATATTCTAGGGTTTGCATAATCTTGTGTAACTCACGTTGAAACATTGGAATTAAAATTGATCTTTGCCATACATTGTTTCATTGTTGGAATACATCCAAGTTGTCAATTACTTTTTGCTGCATAGGGTACTAGAAGTGAAATTATCGATCAATCTTGATCTTTCTAGTCCACGCATATCGGACTTGTCCGCACTGTACCAGACTAGTCCAATCTCCCTCTATTTGATCAATCTGTTAAGTGTTTCAGGGATTGACAAAGAATCAAATAGCCTATTTACCCCCCTCTAGGCTACATTCAAGTGCATATAGGAATAGCCACTTGCACAACCTCACTTTACGCTTCATGTATAGATGGGTGGCTATTACAATGTTCCCTAGAGGAGATGTAAGGATAGTGCGTGATGATGAGCTAAAAATTTTATTTTCCATGATTAAAAAGATAAAAGTTGGTCCAGTTATTGCCATGATGACACAATGGTTAGATTACATCCCAAGGGTAGGGCCAATTGAATGCACTTCATTGATCACCCGCATTGCTACAAGGGTAGGAGCACTAGAATATTCTTCATTCGAGTATATTGAAAACGAAAGAGAATTAATTGATGAAGATTATTTAGTGCAAGGACACACCCTTAAGCATGATCAAAATGGCTCTTTGGTATTTTACTATCCCGGATTTGTCAATGAAATACGGTTACCCAACCCGCTTATCATTTCTACAAATGTCGGAGGCTAACCATTGACCTACTTCCCATCGGGGAAGCCGGAAGAAGTAATGTCTCTGGCAGGGTGACTAGAAGTCGCACAAGGAGAGCGGCCATGCCCCCGACAACCTACACAGTCCATGAGTACGAAGAGGAAGAGAACCCAACGGGTGACGCACCCGAATGGAGTCAACCTCCTTCGTATGAGACTACATGGAAGACACTCCTATCCACTTCAAGCTCTAGCAGCTTGCCTCCAACATCTATGAGAAGATGTTACTCCACTTCGGATAGAAGTCAGAGTTACTATAGCCAAGGAATCACGAACATCTCTAGACGTATGGAGGAGTTTGATGTACGGACGGGTGACATCTACAACACTCTCCAGGGGCATGTCCAAGGTACCCAAGACTGGCAACAACACATGGACGCTCAATTCACCAACTTCAACTCCACGCTACAACAACAACAAGACCATCTCGCGGCATACTTCCGTCATCAAGGGTTCAACCCTCGACACGGAGGTGAGTGAAGAACAAGCTTGGGGGAGGACCCCCACTTGAGGTAAATTGTATCAACCCCTTGCATATTTATTTTCCACTTACCCATCATCCACCTTGCATCTAAAAAAATAGGATAGTTTCATTTTCAGTAGAATAAAAGATGTGCGGTAAGAATGATTTGGGATTCACATAGATGAAATGATGAAAAGTTGCTCTATTTTAATTTTCCTAAGTCCCTAGTGTACAACTTACTACTCTCCAAAATATTGCTCTCGTGGGCTAAAATTGCTTTTGCCTTGATTTCGAAATAGTGGGTAGCAAAAACTTAATTCTTTCTAAGTTGTTGTGAGGTATGAGATAGTGATAGGGCTGCTATTCATAGTTTTATAGTGAATCTTAGATTTCTGGAGAAATTCTAAAAAGATTTAAGTTATCCTAATTTGATTGGAAATACCTACCAAAGTCATATGATACATTATATTGATGAACCTTATGCATATGCTATTTGTCTTCACATTGAGCTTTGTCAAACTAGTATAGACCTATGTGAGATTTCTTTCATTACTTTTTTAATTCAAGACTTCACTTGCACATCCTATACTACTACACTAGAAGTAAGCAAAATTTCCATCATACCACCATTTCACAATAAAAAGAGAAACTATATATCCTTCATGCTTAGTGCTCTCTCCAAAATTCATTGCATAAAAAGGGAGTAGAAGACATGGCCACAAGAAAAAGAAAAAAAAAAGAAAATGCATGCTTAGAACAGAAGCATGAGAAAAAAAAAAGAAGAAAAAAGAAGAGAATGTAGTCATGTTTCATCCCTGCAAAATAAGAGAGTCCACTCAAAAAAGAGTCATCTCAAGATCCACATCCACTCCATTCCATCACACATGCACAAGTCTTGAATCAAATTGTTTTGAATTGATTTCTCCTAAGGCTTCCTCTTTTGACTTAGCAATATTATGTGTTGCAAATATGCCTGATATATTCCCTACCAAGCTCACATACAAGCCTTATGTAGAGTTAGGATGAATTTAGGCAAAATGCCTTGGGGAGGATTTATTTACAATACACATAAAGGAGAGACTTGAGATAATCAAATTGAGGCACTTAAAATATAAATTGAACTCTCCGGAATTTGAGTGGCACTTGATTTCTATGGTATGTGTGCTCCATTTGATGTTCTATCTTTCAACAACCCATGAATAGGAGATAGCATAAGCCCCATAATAACATAAGATGGGTGAAGTACCGTGCCAATTTTTGCAATACTAGGTACAATATTTTGTTGTGCACATGGTACTTTTGAAAAATAGAACATAGTAGCAACTCATGATCATCAAACTAAAGTCTTGACGGTTGTTATATACCAATTTCACCCCTCAATATAACTCAATTATGTGAAGGAATTGTCATTTCTTGCACACATCACCTTTCTATTTAACCTATTTCCACTTGTCCTTGGAGAAAGTAGTGCATGCAGGGATTCTATGCAGAAATGTAGTGAAACAAGGGGATGGATCCTATAAAATATCATTCCAGCCAATCAAGCGACGACACATGGCACCACATGATTAAATGGCCCACAAACAGAAGTATTCGAGGCTATCCAACGGTGTTGCACCCATATGAAGGCATGGGACCCATCTGACAGAGACCTCGAGGAAGCACAATCCCAACGGTGCCAAGATCGGGTCCGTCGACCCCCCTAGTCGGCTGACTTGTTCTTGCCCCCAAACGCGGTCAAATGCCACATGTTGTCTCCTCCCGGCTTGAAGAGGTCATGGGTGACTGATTCGCACGCTTTTGGTGTCGGGAACCGACCCTTCTCCAAGCTATAAATAGAACCCCTCACTTCAACACACACCACTTGAGTATTCATCCATTGTATCCACTACTCTCCTTAGGTTTTGAGGAGTATAGGCTATATAGAGGAGAGTCTCTAGTCCATAGTACAAGTAGGAGAGGAGTAGAAGGAGTCTCTTCCCAATTTCCAATAGGGAAAGGTATGACTCCCATATTCCTATTTGTATTTGTGACTTTATTCATAATGAAGATGATATCTTTAGTCTACTATTGTTCATATACTTGGATGAAGCATTTCTTGTCTGATTGTCGATTCCATGTATGGGGTAGGAATAGTATTTATGATTGTGCTATACCATTGTCATTACATTATTATAAACACTATAAACCTCCACTGTAGTCCAATTAGCTATGATATGACTATCTTAATATGAATCACTTATGCTATGAATTAACATTGGTTCAACGATGATTTAGTTCATTGTCTTAGGATGGCTTGTGCCTAGGCTCTTAAGGTAATTACTTAATATTCTATCATGGTGCTAGGATAGAGAGTAGCGTTGAATGTCTCGTAGACCCACGGATTGAAGAGGTAGGTAGTAGGTGGTGACAGCCCTATTTGTCCTTTGTAATCCTCCATGTTCGGCTATGCCACAGGCACTTGCGGGAGTCGTCCTAGTGTTGCTAGGGGTAAACTCGTGCCCGATGTGTTAATCAACTTAGCGTGAGAATTCATAATTGATATGTTCATTAGTAACTAACTTAGGCTATGTATATGTATATTAGAAGCATAGTAGGAGTATCTACCTAACTCTTAGCCTAGTCCCTCTTTGCCTCATTTACCCCCTTAGGATGGAATACTCTTGTGTGTGTCACACTACCTCCAATTATCATTTACCCATCCTTGTTAGAATCCTACCTAGACCAACCTATCCTCTCCATTTGATGATTGTGTTGCTTCCACCTAGCCTTCCTTTGGGAGAATATAAATGACACCCCTGGGAATACTCTTTCAAGGGAAATGTTACATCGATAGCTTTCGTGCGCTTGCGGATTTATATCTGTGATGTTAGTAGCTGTCAACAAGAATTTCTAGTGCCATTGCCAGGGATGATTTGTTAGTGTTACTTAGGAACTATCAACAAGAATTTCTAACGCTGTTACCGGGGAAGGCAGCAGAAGTATTGCATGATTGAGTGAATAGGATAGGACCCTGGGTATGTTTTAGTAGGATAACCTTTCTTTGTTTTCGCATTTTATGTGAAACTAGGGTAGTGTATGTCCGGTTTCCGCTTGCCGGAAAACTTTGTTGAAGATATTGAATCCCTTCTGAGAGATCGATCTCGTGTCGTTACTTCTCATAAGCTTTGTGAGGCAAAGCAAGCCAGCGTAACTGCACCAAGAACCTAAACGCCAATGGACCAGAAGACCCTTTGTGAGTTTTCGGCTCCCTCTGCTAACAATGTGCCTATTGGGCCTACTGTTAACACGGGCGATGTGACCTTTGAAATCAAGATTGGCCTGATCACTATGGTGCAAGCCAACCCATTTGGGGAAAGGCTAATGAGTATGCAAGTGCTCACCTGCAATAGTTCCGTGAGATCTACAACACTTTTAAGATCAAGGATTTATCTTCTAATGTGGTTCGTCTTAGGCTATTTCCGTTCTCTCTTATTGGGAGAGCAAAACAATGGTTCTACGTGAACCGAAGTGTTGTAGACACTTGGAAGAAGTGTTCTATGGCATTCCTCGCCAAGTTCTTCCTGTTGGGCAAAACCAATGCCCTACGTGGAAGGATTTCCAGCTTCCAGCAAGATGCCAAAGAGTCTATTCCCGAGGCTTGGGAAAGGCTTCAAGAGTACATCCTGGCCTGTCCTCACCATGGGATGGATGATTGGCTCATTATCCAAAACTTCTACAATAGGCTAATCCCTTTCGCCCGTTGTGTTGATGCTGCTATTGTAGGTGCCTTCTTCTAATTAACGGTGCCCAAAGCCAAAGATTTGATTGAGAAAGTTGTGTCAAACATGGGTTGGAGCGCCAAGTGTCTCCATACCTGTTAGCGAGGCATGCACACCTTGAAGGAGGTGGACATGATCGCTGCCAAATTGGACCTCCTCATGAAGAAGATAGATGGATAAGCCAATTGTGAGGTATGTGTCAATGCCTATGCCCTAGACTCTCACATCACATGTGAAGTCTGTGGCAACACAGGCCATTTGGGCAATGACTGCCCAAAAACCCATGAGAATGCCCTATACGTAGCCAACAATGGGAACAACAATGTCTATCATCCAGGAGGTCAAGGGTGGGGCCAATCACATCCTTTCTTTCAAGGAGGGTACAACAACAATGGAGATCAACCCAACTTGAGAGAGCTTGCCATTATCCAACTAAAGATCAATTATGCCCTATCAAAGAAGTTGTCGGCTAATGACAAGACCCTAGAGAGCATTAATGCCAAGATTGAAGCACTATCCTTGACCTTCAAGAATCAACTGAGTTTCAACAAGATGCTGGAAACTCAGTTGGATCAACTGGAAACTGCTGTTCCACCAGTGGTGAATGGCAAGATGATAGGATAGCCTGAACCTCCCGTGAAAAATGTCAACATGATTTCTCCATGGGAAGGCAACTAGCTGAAGGACCCTGGGTGTCCTACGATATCTTGCTCAATTGGGGCTCACCACTTTGACAAGGCCCTTTGTGACCTTGGAGCAAGTGTGAGTGTAATGCCCAAGGTGGTCTTTGACCAGCTGAACTTCACGGACCTTACTCCAACACCAATGCAGTTCCAACCGGCCGATTCTTCAATTCATTATTCGATGGATATTGCTAAAGATGTTTCAGTGAAAATTTGGAATTGCTTCATACCCGTGAATTTCGTGGTGCTCGACATGGAGGTCGAGAAGGATATGCCGCTCATCCTTGGGCAACCATTCCTTAGCACCGTGAAGGCTCGTATAGATGTGGGAGCTAAAGAAATCCACTTCCATATCAATGGCAAGGAGGAGAAGTTTAACTTTCACCCAAACTTGGAGCAATGCTCTATGATCCGTATTAGTATGGGCCGAATGTTCAACACATTCAAGAGGTCGAAGTCACACCTCCAAAGGTAAACCCGCTCATTGCATTCATGAGGAAATTAATTTATGCGGAGAACCCATCTTATCGTCCACGCTGACATCCCATCTTAAGAACTATCAACAGCTGCTCTCTAACAGCTCCGGAGGAAGTGTTGCAAGAACACTTCAACATTTGGCGCGCCAGTTAGGAGTGGGGCAGGCGATTGGATGCAGCGGTACCTAATAGGAGGCGTGTGTCGTGTCGTGTGTAAGAGCCCAATTTTCAATAATTCAAAGTTCAGTTAGGACAAAAAAATTTTGAAGAATAAAAAGCAATAAAAAGGAAATGAGAAAACAAATAAATACAAACTCTAAATGAGGGAATTCAAAAAAATAAACTTAGCTACTGTTCAGATGAAGTTAACATGAAGATTTGAGTTGACCAATGGTTTCCAAATATTTCAATTAGCCTCCCTGCAAACTTTCATAATTTTTTATGCAAGTTTGCTATTTAATTCAATGGCTACATTGAATTCAACTCAAATTCAAATTCAAGTTTGAATTTGAATGAAACTTTGTCACATCAACTATGGAATTCAAAATCAAATTATATATGATTAATACAGCCATCCCACAAATATCTAGCAAATTTTGGAATGAATTAGGTGGTAGAATTGATGGAGCAAGGATGAGGATGAGGTGGGACCCACTTGTCATCCAAAGCAAAGTGTTGTTTTTGCTCTCCAAGTGACACCATATGTCATGCAAAGTCCAGGCAGCTGCTTGCACTGTTGAGGTCGCCTGCAGCTGCCCCCAGCACGCCCTGACATCCTCCTTATCCCCCTCCCTGTCCCTGACTTGACCATTTCATCACCTTGAAGTCTCCAGCGCCATTTTTACTTCTCACCCGAAATCTTCTCTGTCCAGCCGATTTACAGCAAAGGTACTCTGTGTTGAGCATTTTTCTTTGCCTCTCTTCAGTCCCCAATATCTTGCGCAGCTTTGTGATCAAGTTCTTGCACAGTTAGGCCACCCCCGAAGCAGTTAACCACGAAACCGCGGCGGCCAGACCTGTTTGCCTCCTCTCTGCTCATCATCGACACGATGATACAGCCATCAGCTCATCTCGATCCTTGAAGGTAAAAGGTGTGTGATTCCATGTAGAACATGATCGTAAAGTTTCAGCCCATGCCATGCCTCCTAGCCCCCGTATTTCCATTTCTTCCGATGAGCTTCAGGTATGAGTAGAGTTGGTTCGCGTGTGAAATTCCTTTTATACGGTTGATTATTCCTTGTGCACTTGTGCTATGCTGTTCAATATGACCAGGCCATCAGCTCCAAGAAGATTCATCGAGTTTCATCGGGTATTCAAACCGGATTTTCCCCCAACCGCCGGTTTTCACCTTCTCGGTCCATGGTCGCCACCATCTTCCAAACCTTCTCTCTCCTTCTTATGGCAAGATTCTTGTTCCCCATGCTTCCTTGAAGCTTCCCGAAGTCTTTTCCCGATCAATTGAGCCCACCGTAAGGCTCGGCCGATATGGCCGAAACCCTAACTGCCGTCACCGCCATCGCGCAAGCTTTTCTGGCCATCACCGGCATGCGCAGCACCTCGAAATATGGCTAGGTGGCAAGTTTGGGGAAGAACGGTGCCATGGATCGACGGGCGGCGAGAGGTCCGGCGAGGCGCCGCCGCGGTCGCACACGCGGCTGGAGGTAGAAGACGACCGGGCGGGCCCCGATCGTCAGTGAGAGATCAGCGCGCCCCGGATCAACTGCGGCTCGGGGATCGTTTGTGACTATGCAGTTAACCCAGTAACCCTCTGTGTTGCCGCCCAGCGACTGGCCCGTTTTAAACCTGTGGGCCCAGCCTTTATTCAAATGTTTCCAATTGGAATTTTATTCCATAAATTGCTCCAACTTGGATAATCCATATCTCCTAGGATATTTGTCCAAAAAATCCCAAATAAATTTTGTTAGAACCAGGATGATCTGTAATTTCAAGTGGTGCACTTGGATCTGTATGAAAATCCATAAATTATCCTCAATAATTCCACGAAGCAAAATGCCTTTGGAATTAATTACTGGTGCTCCATTCATTTAAAAATTTCCAAATTCCTCCACATCATTCCAAATAATACCCTTGAGCCCCAGTAAACGTTTCAGATCCATTGGAGCTCAATTGTATAGCTAAATTTTGTTTCCAGTCTCTAGGTACCTGAAAATTCCAAAATTCTATGAAGGGTTTTTATACATTGAATTTTATACAACAGATACTTCTATGAACTTAGACCAAATTTGGCCACAACCTCACCCATAGTGCCTAGTGTCCTCTTTAAAATTTCCAGGACCAGTGGCCGTCATTTAATATACTTAACTCTCTTTCCTTTGAGCTGTACTATAATACCAATATTGATTGACTTGCATTATTCTTTGCATATTGAATAGTTGTCGAGCTCGAGGAGATCCCGGAGCCACTGGAAGTCATCAACCCGGAGAATAACTTTAATCTCGTCTCACAGCCAGGCAAGCCTCGGTTTGCATTTAATAGCATTTTAAATTTATTTGTATCACACTATATGGTTTAGGATGTATGTGCATTAAGTCTAGGATTTTCTTAGAGTTTTCCACATGTATGACCAGAGAACCCATGAGAGAAGGGTAGATGTTTAAGTCCTCACTGTATCCATGCTATGCTTAATGTTATAGTTGCTTCGGTAGAAGTCGAGTAGTTGGAATCTACTTGCGAGTTCAGGAATTGGGTTCACACGGGGTTGATCGAGTGAGAGATTCACCATTTGATTAAATATGAGACTGGGCATGGATTAAGAGCAGCGGGACATAGGGGCCTTTGAGTTGTATCTGTGCTTGTCTCAGTCAAGGACCGATCTGTGTGTGGCCCTGTTGAGCAAGTTTGAATGTACCAAAGGCATACTGGATATATGGGACCCAGTAAACCGATGTAACTTGTCCACTTAGTGTCGAGGCATACCCTACCGCCTTATAGGTGTGGGTTGAGAGCAGCAAGGTGTAAACTTGCCAGCGGGTACGTCGTACTCCGTGTGGGGACCTCCTGCTCGTAGCATTGGGACCGGTTCGACGTGTAGGTAGCGGGTGAAAGGTTGCCGCATACAACATCAGTGGAGTGTGCCTTCGCAGCTCCGAGCGTGGGTTTATGTGTCGTTCTATTCGGGTATCCCTACAGGTGTATATCGATTTGAATCGCCGTCCCTCGCGGTTACTGAGTACCGCTTATTCACGTAGTTAATTATTTGGAGCTGAATATTATTAAATCATGCTTTATGGAATAATTATGTTTTGATGCTTGTATGTTTAGATCTGATTGTTCATTAAATTTCAAATTCTTGAAGCCTTAATTTGCTGCTAAAAGCTGAAAGTAAGGACTAACATTTAGGTGTGTCTTTTATTGCAAACTGCTGTCCAATCTTATGTATATCCTGCATATAGAGTTCCATGCTTAGAGGAGACGGTTAAGTCTTGTTGAGCCTTTGTGCTCACCGTTGCTATTTTAAGTTTTTGCTGCAGATGATGACGTATTTGATGAAGGGTTCGCTGGTGACGTGTTGCCCCCATTGGGGTACACGGTCGAGTGGGAACCCTGCACGCCGCCATGATGTTTTCTGTGTGCTGCCAGTGTGATTCCGTTCTAGGGCTGAACGGAATGACGATTGAATAGCTTAGGCTTGAGTGTCGAGAGCTATGAACTTATCTTCCACTGTAGTGTATTTAAATGTATATTATTTTTAAAAGACAAAGCTTGTATAATACTATGTTGTTTTATATAATATGATGTATCTTTTTCTGTGTGATGTTGTGTGCCGCATCGCACGGCACCACCCAATTGCGATTCCTCGAATGTGTGGACTCCCGTCCCCATAGACTGGTATCAGAGCCGCATTGGGAATAGCATGCTTAAAAAGGATCGTATTACGAGAAAAATTTAGGTTTCGGTGAGGAATCGATAGTAGCCCACATAAGGATTATTATTGGCATAGTTACTTAAGGTTGCAAAGCTAACTTATGTGTTATTATATTCTGTAACGATGCTCTGACGTCAGGAGAGAGGTAAGATACGCCAGCGCAAGCGGATCAATTGTGGTAAGCTCACCATGCGAGAGGTAGCATTTGATTGTTTCCGTGGCTTGGCATGGAAATGTCAATATGAGTTATTGAAACTTTCCATGTTTGTGAGAACATATGACACGCGGTACCCCAGCGTGCTTTAACATTAGTGGGAGCCCGGTCGGGTCGGACATAACCTGATGCGCCTCCTACTAGTGCAGCACTATGCAAAGACATGGGACCCCGTCGGGTGGTAGAAAACCTGATCATGTACCTCGAGACGTGGCTTAACTCCGGGCGTCCCGTATGGAATGACACGGGACGAATGTTTTTACTTTCATATATATTGTGACTGTTGAAATTATCGCCCGTGCGGGCTGTGTTGTACGACACCATATGATTGATCAGTAGTTTGTGTGTATTGACAGGTACACTGACCACGTGATCGTATTGCGTTTAGAAATTATTTGTGAGTGAATGTCATTAAGGCCACCGTTGAGACGTATGCCGGAATACCGGCTATGAATTTTTACTTTATGATGCACGTAGTACCGACATATACTCCATTGATGCATTAATCACTTTTCTGTAAAATGGAACTGAGAAGCTTTAAAACTACTTATATTAGCTATCGAGCTCTGATTTTGAACTGAGTTTTCAAGATTGGAGTAGGTTTTGAAGTCACCAATTAAAAAACAGAGTGTTCTGTTTTCTGCCAGAAAAATACCTGACTTTGAGAAACCATATCTCCTAGTAGAAAAATCCAATGAAGGTGTACCATATATGGATGGAAAGTTTAGAAGTCTTTTATAACTGTTATGTTCAACTCTAGAACTGAATTCCCCTCTAACCTGTTCAAATTTTCAAAGTTCCAAAATCTGCTAAACTGGACAGAAACTGGAACCCTCTTTGGACTCCATGCTGTTTTGACCATATCTCCCATTCAAAAATTCGAACCGGGCTGTGCAAGACAATTTTGGAATACTTTTAATTTGTAATACAATTTTTTAATCTGTGGATGTTGTAAATTGTGGAGTTTTATATCTGGAAATTGTGGCCCAAAATCAGCATAAACAAAGGAGATGCTGTCAAAATTTCCAGAAAAACTATCAGGTTTACAATGCCATATCTTATCAACGGGAAATGATCTGGAGGCAAACCAATACTTTTTGGAAATGACTTAAAGTGTACTTGACTTTTGTAGTTCACCTCAAGATCTGATTCTGCCATTTACTGGGTTAAATTTGTGTTTGAGTACAAGCTGGTCTGGTTTCAACAGAATCTTTATCGGTTTGGCAGAATTGGTCTTATTATGAATCTGGTCCTCGATTTCACTTCAAGAAGCGTCGTAACGGACCAGTTGTCTATACTCCACCATTTACCAGTGGAACTGAGAGTTTGACCCACTCGAACCTTTTTTCTTTTATGACCATGTTTGTGTCATATTGAAGATAAAAATGTGTATTCGCACGATCACGCGCATAACGTCTCGTCAAGATCAGTGATAGCCGAAATGAACTTTGATCCATGAAGTTCATTATTTTGGAACTCGCTATTGTAACATTGGTTCAGGTATGATGTATTTTGTTTAAAGTATATACTTTATCAATATATGTTACCGTTATGCAAGTTTGGTTATTAATACACACACCATTGTTGTTATCCTTGAGTGATCTTACAACATCACATCTCATGTTGGATTCATAGTTCTGACTGCAGAATAGTGCGCACCCGTAACACGCTCGAGATTGGTGGCACAAGCCAGGGAGGTGATGACTCCCAGCAGCAGAGAACTCATGATCAACGACAACTGACACCGCCACCTCCACCTCCTCCTCCGCTTACGTTGGCGGATGTGATTGCGGCAATGGTAGGTTCACGCGACAAGCAGACCGAGCTGCTGCGGACCAACGTGCAGAATATGTCCCGTCAGCGGGGGCGTTCAGACGGAGGCAATCATCAGCCTCAACACACCACCTACTCGGACTTCTTAGCAACTCATCCACCGGTCTTCATGAAGACCGATGAACCTCTTGAGGCGTATAACTAGCTCCGCACTATTGAAGCTAAGATCAGGTTGCTCCAATGCACCGAACAGCAGAAGGCGCTCTTTGCGGCACAGCAGCTTCACGGCTCTGCCGGCGCATGGTGGGCAAATTATGCCGCCTCTCTGCCGGCTGGTCACAACGTGACATGGACTGAATTCCGGGAGGCGTTCCGCGCCTATCACATACCTCCCGGGATTATGAAACGCAACCTTCAAGAATTCCTTGAACTCAAGCAAGGCGGGAGGAGTGCTCACGAGTACTCCAAGGCCTTCAACCACTTGGCGCAATATGCGCCAGATCATGTGAACACGGAGGAAAGGAAACGGGACTGTTTCTATCGAGGTTTGAATGCAAAGATGAAGGACAAACTCGATTTGTTCAATCGTGGCACATTCAATGATTTTGTCAACGCGGCGGTTGTACAAGAGGATGCAACACGCGAGTTGGTAATGTTGAAGAAGAGGAGTGCTCCACAGGGCAGCAGTGGTCGAGCTCCACAAAAATACTGAATGGTGTACCGATCACCGTCCGGTCAAAGTTGGCAGCCCCCGGCACGACCGCCAATGTTCCGTGGCCGCACATTCAACGCACCGAGCTTCCGACCACCCCTGCCACAGCAGCAACATCAGCAGCAACAGAGTATGATACCTCGTGCACCACCACAGCCGAAGCATGCATCGGGTTCCCATCCTCCGGTCTATGGTGGTCCGACACAATACACGTGCTACAACTGTGGACGTGTCGGACATCTCTCCTACAACTGTCCAGACAAGCAAGGCACAGGACAAGCATCGTATCAGGGTGCTAATCAACCCCGCAACCAGCCCAAGAAACCAAATACCAAACCCGGGAACATCCACCACATCGCCATTGAGGACGTACCGGAAGGCGAACCCGTACTCGCGGGTACGTTTACTCTCATCGATCACCCCATTATCATACTTTTTTATTCTGGAGCCACCCACAATTTCATTAGCAGTTCATATGTTGTCAAGCACCAACTACAAATATTTCCTACTAAATATCCATACATGATTTGTTCCCCGGGTGGGAAAATATCAGCTCATAGTATGATTCCTAAAGCACCACTGTGCATTGGTGAAAAAATATATCCAACCACTCTCATTATCTTAGATGGCCAAAAGATCAATGTCATATTAGGTATGTCGTGGTTACATCACCACGGTGCTGTTTTGGACATCGTTCCTCGAACCGTTCATTTGGATTCTCCACTACACAGTCCACATACTCTCATTCTTGATCGACCTGTAAAAGAAATTGCAGCAGCGTACCACTCTGAATCCCTTAAGTTGGCAGACATCCCGATGGTCCGTGAATACCCCGATGTGTTTCCCGGCAATCTGCCAGGCATGCCGCCCGAATGTGACGTCGAGTTCAAGATTGAACTTGCGCCGGGAACCACACCGATCTCTCGAAGACCTTATTGAATGGCGCCCAATGATCTAGATGAATTAAAAGAACACCTCAAGGACCTACTGGACAAAGGATTTATTCGCCCAAGCTCCTCACCTTGGGTCTGCATCGCGCTGTTCGTTAAGAAGAAGGATGAAACATTAAGGTTATGTGTGGACTATCGTCCGCTAAATGTCGTGACTATCAAGAACAAGTATCCACTATTTCGCATCAACATTCTCTTCGATCAATTAGTGGGTGCTAAGGTATTTTCCAAGATGGATCTTCAGTCCGGATATCATCAAATCAAAATTCAGACTGAAGATATACCGAAGACGGCATTCTCAGCGCGATATGGACTATATGAATATCTTGTCATGTCATTTGGTGTCACCAACGCTCCGGCCCACTTTATGTACCTTATGAACTCAGTGTTCATGCCGGAGTTGGACAAGTTCGTCGTGGTCTTCATCGACGACATCTTGTTTATTCCAAATCAGAGGAAGAACACACCGAACACTTGCATATCGTACTCCAACGATTGCAAGACCATAAACTCTATGCAAAATTCAGCAAGTGTAAATTTTATATCAGTCAAGTGTCATTCTTAGGACACATTATTTCAGCTTAGGGCATTGCTGTGGACCCAAGTAAAATTGTTCAAGTGCTGAAATGGCAATCTCCAAAGTCCGTACATGGAGTCCGAAGCTTTCTTGGTTTAGCAGGATATTATCGGAGGTTCATCCCGAGCTTCTCGAAAATTGCTAAACCAATGACCGAGCTGTTGAAGAAAGGTACAAAATATAATTGGAGTGAAGCATGTGAGAAGGCATTTCAAACATTAGTGAAGCATCTCACAACAGCCCCAGTTTTAGCTCAACCGGATACTACGACACCGTACGATGTTTATTGTGATGCATCCGGCATCGGTCTTGGCTGCGTTCTTATGCAAGAAGGATGTGTTGTCGCATATGGATCACGGCAGCTCTGCAATCATGAACAGCATTATCTGACTCACGACTTGGAGCTCGCTGCCGTGGTGCTTGCTCTAAAAATGTGGAGGCATTACTTGCTTGGAAATTTGGTTCACCTCTACACCGACCACAAAAGTTTGAAATATATCTTCACTCAGAAGGAACTGAACATGAGGCAACGAACATGGCTTGTGTTGATTAAGGATGATGAGATTGAGATTCATTATCATCTTGGCAAAGCTAATGTGCTTGTTGATGCGCTTAGTCGCAAATCTCATGTCAATAACTTGACCATCACACCTATGGAAGAGGATGAACCGAGTCTATACTTGGTATCATATGGATCTTTATAAAATATTGCTCTCATTCCGACGATCCGAGATGATATTATTGAAGCTCAAAAGAAGGACAAGGGCATGTCTCACATACTCAAGAGGATGGACAGCGGTGAGATGAAGTGTTTTAGAAAATATGAGCAGGGTGTTATATGGTTCAAGAATCGGATTGTAGTGCCCCGTGACATGGAACTTCGAAAGAAAATTTTGGACGAAGCTCATTTGTCCAAATATTCCATTCATCCGGGCAGTAATAAAATGTATCAATACTTGAAGACTAAGTTTTGGTGTACACGGATGAAGTGTGAGATTGCTAAGTACGTATCTGAGTGTGATACTTGTCGGCGAGTGAAGGCCGACCATATGAAGAAAGCGGGACACCTGCAACCACTTAATATTCCGGCATGGAAATGGGAGGATGTGAGTATGGATTTTATCATCGGATTGCTACTCACATTCCGGAAGCATGATTTGATTTGTGTGATAGTTGATCGACTAACCAAATCAGTCCATTTCATTCCGGTAAATGTTGGATTCAATGCCAAGAAATACGCGGAGTTGTACATATCAAGAATCGTGTGCCTACACGGCATTGCTCGCACGATAATTTCAGATCGAGGCTCAATGTTCGTTGCTCGTTTCTGGGAGCAGATGCATGCCTCGTTGGGTACTAAACTGATTAGAAGCTCTGCCTATCACCCGCGGACCGATGGATAAACTGAGCGGGTGAATCAAGTACTTGAGGACATGTTGCGAGCGTGTGCCATCCACCACGGTAAAAATTGGGACGATCATTTGCCGTTGGTAGAATTATTGTACAACAATGGTTACCAAGCGAGTATCAATATGGCACCATATGAAGCCCTCTATGGCCAAAAATGTCGCACCCCGCTGAATTGGTGCGAGTCCGGCGAAAGAGTGACCTTCGGGATTGATCTAGTCAATGAAGCCGAGGAACAAGTTTGGATCATTCAAGCGAACTTGAGAGCGGCTCAATCTTGATAGAAGAATTATGCACAAGCAGCGTCGCCCGCTGCACTTCGATGTCGGGGATCACGTGTACCTTCCCGTGTCTCCGATGAAAGGAATTCACCGGTTCGGAGTAAAGGGAAAGCTAGCTCCTCGGTTTATTGGCCCGTTTGCTATTATGGAGAAGTGCGGACCTGTGGCTTATAGGTTGGAATTGCCGGCATCTCTTGCTGGTATCTACGACATTTTCCACGTATCTCAGCTCCAGAAATGTCTCAAGTTCACAGTTGCCGTCCACATGGATGAAATCGGCGAGTTGCAACCAGATCTCACATACTCCGAACATCCAATTTAGATTCTCGACGAGAAGGCTCGAACAACGCAGAACCGCACATTGTGGTTCTATAAAGTGTTATGGAGCAACCATACTGCTGAAGAAGTGACATGGGAATCCGAAGAATATCTCCGCTCCAACTATCCGGATTTCTTATCGTCTCATATCCGGTAATTTCTCTCCTACTTTCGTCTCTTCATTATAATCTCGGGACGAGATTCTTTTAGGGGGGGGGATGTAAGGGCCAAAATTTTAATAATTCAAAGTTCAGTTAGGACAAAAAATTTTGAAGAATAAAAAGCAATAAAAAGGAAAAGAGAAAAACAAATAAATATAAACTCCAAATGAGGGAATTCAAAAAAATAAACTTAGCTACTGTTCAGATGAAGTTAACATGAAGATTTGAGCTGACCAATAGTTTCCAAATATTTCAATTATCCTCCCTGCAAACTTTCATAATTTTTTATGCAAGTTTGCTATTTAATTCAATGGCTACATTGAATTCAACTCAAATTCAAATTCATGTTTGAATTAAATGAAACTTTGCCAAATCAACTATGGGAATTCAAAATAAAATTCTATATGATTAATACAGCCATCCCACAAATATCTAGAAAATTTTGGAATGAATTAGGTGGTAGAATTGACGGAGCGAGGAAGAGGATGAGGTGGGACCCACTTGTCATCCAAAGCAAAGTGTTGTTTTTGCTCTCCAAGTGACGCCACATGCCATGCAAAGTCCAGGCAGCTTCTTGCACTCTTGAGGTCGCCTCCAGCTGCCCCCAGCACGCCCTGACCTCCTCCTTACCCCCCTCCCAGTCCCTGACTTGACAATTTCTTCACCTTGAAGTCTCCAGCGCCATTTTTACTTCTCACCCAAAATATTCTCTGTCCAGCCGATTTGCAGCAAAGGTACTCCGTGTTGAGCACTTTTCTATGCCTCTATTCACTCCCCAATCTCTTGCGCAGCTTTGTGCTCAAGTTCTTGCACAGTTAGGCCACCCCCAAAGCAGTTAAACACGAAACCGTTCTTCACCTTGAAGTCTCCAGCGCCATTTTTACTTCTCACCCAAAATATTCTCTGTCCAGCCGATTTGCAGCAAAGGTACTCCGTGTTGAGCACTTTTCTATGCCTCTATTCACTCCCCAATCTCTTGTGCAGCTTTGTGCTCAAGTTCTTGCACAGTTAGGCCACCCCCAAAGCAGTTAAACACGAAACCGCGGCCGCCGGAAAAAGTCCCCTGTTTGCCGCCTCTCTGCTCATCGACGACACGATGATACAGCCATCAAATAATCTCGATCCTTGAAGTAAAAATGTGCACGATTCCATGTAGAACATGCTCTTAAAGTTTTAGCCCATGCCATGCCTCCTAGCCCCCGTATTTCCATTTCTTCCGACAAGCTTCGGGTATGAGTAGAGTTGGTTCGCATGCGAAATTCCTTTTATACAGTTGATTATTCCTTGTGCACTTGTGCTATGTTGTTCAATATGACCAGGCGCATCACCTCAAAGAAGATTCATCGAGTTTCATTGGGCATTTGAACAGGAATACCATTTTTCCCCAACCGCCGGTTTTCACTTCCTCGGTCCATCGTTGCCACCATCTTCCGAACCATCTATCTCCTCTTTATGGCCAGAGTCTTGTTCCCCATGCTTCCATGAAGCTTCCCGAAGTCTTCCCGATCGATTTAGCCCACCGTAGGGCTCGGCCGATATGGCTGAAACCTGAACCGCCGCCGCCGCCATTGCGCAAGCTTTTCCGGCCATCGCCGGCGTGCGCTAACCCTTGATGTGCTCAGCACCTCAAAATATAGCTAGGTGGCGACTTTGGGGAAGAACCATGCTGTGGATCAACGGGCGGTGAGAGGTCCGGCGAGGTGCCGCCGAGTCGCGCGCGCGGCTGGAGGTAGAAGACGACCGGGCGAGCCCCCGTCGTCAGTGAGAGATCGGCGCGCCCCGGATCAGCTGTGGCCCGGGGATCGTTTTTGACTATGTGGTTAAACCAGTAACCCTCCATGTTGCCGCCCAGCGATTGGCCCTTTTAAACCTGTGGGCCCGGCCTTTATTTAAATGTTTCCAATTGGAATTTTATTCCATAAATTGCTCCAACTTGGGAAATACATATCTCCTAGGATACTTTTCCGAAAATTCCGAAATAAATTATTTTAGAACCATGATGACCTATAATTTCAAGTGGTTCCCTTGGATTTGTATGAAAATCCATAAATTATCCTCAATAATTCCATGAAGCAAAATGCTTTGGGATTAATTACTGGTACTCCATTCATTCAAAAATTCTCAAAATTTTCCAAATAATTCCAAATAATTCTCTTGAGTCCCAGTAAAAGTTTCAGATCCATTGGAGTTCAATTGAATAGCCAAAATGTGTTTCCAATCTCTATGTACCTGAAAAATCCAAAATGTCCAGAAACATTTCAGAAATTTGTCCAAACTTCTAAATTCAATATCTCACAGTAGAATGCTTAGAAAATAGTGAAACCAATTTTGTTGAGTCACTCTTCACCTACTATAAACACAAAACCAACTTTTAGCCATGTTAATGTCCCAGGTTGCCCAGGAAAATTCTGGAAATGGTTTTTATACATTGAATTTTATACAACAGAGACTTCCATGAAACTAGCCCTAATTTGGCCACAACCTCACCCATAGTTTATAGTGTCCTCTGTAAAATTTACAGGACCAGTGACCATGATTTAATATACTTAACTATCTTTCATTTGAGTTGTGCTATAATACCAATATTGATTCACTTGCATTATTCTTTGCATATCGAATAGTTACCGAGCTCGAGGAGACCCCGGAGCCACTGGAAGTCATCAACCCGGAGACTAACTTTAATCCCGTCTCACAGCCAGGCAGGCCTCGGTTTTCATTTAACAGTGTTTTAAATTATATTTGTGTCACACTATATGGTTTAGGATGTATGTGCATGAAGTCTAGGATTTTCTTGGATTTTTCAGCATGCATGACTAGAGAACCCATGAGAGAAGGGTAGATGTTTAAGTCCTTGATGTATCCATGCTATGCTTAATGTTATAGTTGCTTCGGTAGAAGTCGAGTAATTGGAATCTACTCGCGAGTTCAGGAATTGGGTTCACACGGGATTGGTCGAGTGAGAGATTCACCATTTGATTAAATATGAGACCGGGCATGGATTAAGAGCAGCAGGACATAGGGGCCTGTGAGCTGTAGCTGTGCCTGTGTCGGTCAAGGACCGATCTGTGTGCAGCCCTATTGAGCAAGTTTGAATGTACTGAAGGCATACTGGATATATGGGACCCAGTAAACCGATGTAACTTGTCCACCTTAGCGTCGAGGCATACCCTACCGCCGTATAGGTGTGGGTCGAGAGTAGCAACGTGTAAACCTGCCAGCGGGTACGTCGTACTCCGTGTGGGGCCCTCCTGCTCGTAGCGGTGGGACCGGTTTGGCGTGTAGATAGCGGGTGAAAGGTTGCCGCATACAACATCAGTGGAGTGTGCCTTCGCCGCTCCGAGCGTCGGTGTATGTGTCGTGCTATTCGGGTATCCCTGCAGGTTTATATCGATTCGAGTCGCTGTCCCTCGTGGTTATTGAGTACCGCTTGTTCACTGAGTCGTGACGTAGTTAATTATTTGGAACTGAATATTGTTGAATCATGCTTTATGGAATAATTGTGTTTTGATGCTTGTATGTTTAGATCCGATTGTTCACTAAATTTGAGATTCATGAAGCCTTAATTTGCTGCTGAAAGCTGAAAGTAAGGACTTACATTTAGGCAAGTCTTTTATTGCAAATTGTCGTCCTATCTTATGTATATCCTGCATATAGAGTTCCATGCTTAGTGGAGACGGTTATGTCTTGTTGAGCCTTCGTGCTCACTGTTGCTATTTTAAGTTTTTGCTGCAGATGATGACGTATTTGATGGAGGGTTCACCGGTGAGGCGTTGCCCCCGTCGGGGTACATGGACGAGTGGGAACCCTGCACGCCGCCGTGATATTTTCTATGTGCTGCCAGTGTGATTCCATTCTAGGGCTGAACGGAATGACTTTTGCATAGCTTAGGCTTGAGTGTCGAGAGCTACGAACTTATCTTCTGGTGTAGTGTATTTAAATGTATATTATTTGTAAAAGATAAAGCTTGTATAATACTATATTGTTTTATGTAATACGATGTATCTTTTTCTGTGTGTTGTTGGGTGCCGCATCACACGGCACCACCCAATTGCGATTCCTGGAATGTCTGGACTCCGGTCTCCACATCGTGCGTCTGGGTATCGCGCGTGTTTCAATGCTGTAATTGCATAAGGCACACTACCCATTTACTCCCGCAACTGGGTTCAGGGCAAGTTCTGGGACGCGTGGCAGCACAGGAACCCACCGCCGCGGGGGAGGCCGACCATTCATTGCGGGCCACGTGGCAGCCCCAGAGCCTAACTCCAAGGGGAGTCATTGGGGTCTGGGACTGCTGGACACGTGGAAGTTCTAGAGCTCGCCTACGTATGGGAGGCCATCTCGGATCTTCGGGCCACGTGACGGCACCAGAACATACTCCTTTGGAGGAAAGAGGTCCCGCCCCGCTGGACACATGGTAGCCTGGGAGCTCGGGTCCTGTCTTGAGGTCCACGTGGCAGTACCGTAGACCGTCCTTGAGGAGGGACAGGGTCCGAGCCTGCTGAACATGTGGTGCCATCAGATCCTGCCTCGGCGGGGAGGCAACATACTTAGACGTTTTTATCCTATGCGTGGGGTACACAGTATCCTGGGTACCGACAACTGCCATTATTTACAATGGCTATCTAGCTTTATAAGAATTCTAGTACAACACGAGACTGCATTCCGCCCTGAGCAAATCCCCATTTGAAGTTCTTTATGGTCATTCCTTGACACACACTGGTTTTTTATATTGACGGTGCTTGTTCTGGGTCTGACCTTCATTCATGGCTTCAAGACAGAGCAATCATCACTGATATAGTGCACCAACATATGGACCATGCTCGGTTTTGAATGAAGAAGCAAGATGACAAAAGACGAAGTGAACAAGCATTATCTATCAATGACTAGGTCTATGTCAAGCTCCAACTCTATGTGCAGTCATCTATGTCCAGGCATTCATGTCAGAAACTTGCCTTCAAGTATTTTGGTCCATTCCAAATTGTCGATCGAATTGGGTCAGTGGCTTACAAGGTCGCCTTTCCTGCCGGCTCTTCCATTCATCCTGTCTTCCATGTATTCCAGTTGAAAGAGGCCCATCGTCATCCACTCCAGGTATGCCCTGAACTACCAAACACATTCTCTGCTTACCAGGTTCCTCTGAAGATTTTGCATACTAGTCATGTTCTCATGAACAGCACAACTACTCAACTTCATGTCCAGTGGTAGCACATCCCAGAGGAATTTGGCCACATGGGCGGACCAATATCATCTTCATCAGGTGTTCCTACTTGGGGACATGCAGGTTTCCCAGAGGGAGGGGATGTCAACACCGCTACTAAAGTCGGATCCACGGAAGCGCATGAAGATACTGGGCCTCGTGCTGTGGGACTCGGCCCAGGAGACCGAATAATCTTCTCACCGGTTCCAATGGCCTCATACATGAGTCAGTTGTAAAAGGGAGCCGCGGGTGAACATGAAGGAATAGACTATACAGACAAATGATGTTGTCGCTAAGCTACTTCCTCCCTCCCTCCTCCTCTTCTTCCCTGACCTCTCGTTCTTCCGATCTCCTCTACGAACTTCCTACGATCTCAACCCTAACAATTGGTATCTGTTTTGCCGATCCCCGGGCTGGAAGACCACAAGGAATACACGGTCCGTTAGAAGCTCCACGTCGCCATAGAGCCCAACATCAAGCTGCTCTTCGAGGAGTTTTCAAGGCAATTCCTCTCTGATCTCTTCCAATCTCCTCTACGAACTTCCAACAATCTCTACCCTAACATCAACCCCGGCAAAAGTTGTCCTGGTACAGCACCAATTTTGTGATTTCCCCTACGCCTGCTAGTGTTGGTCATTTTTGCATTCTTTTGCAATTGATATTAATATTCTTCAGCCACCATTGGAATCCAGTGAATTCTCCAAGCATTCGGACGCAATCCGTAGATTCATTTTTCTTTTTACAAACGAGCAAAAAAATTTGGATTCCAAAAGCTAATTTGGTTCCAAACTGTGAACGAAAGGTACGGTATAGACCGATTTGATTGAGAAACTGATTTCCACCCGTTTCATGCTTGTAGTACTAAACATGAATGTCTCCGTGTGTCTCAACCCTAACTCTACTTTGTATTTCTTTGTTTGGCAACATCTCGACTGATTTATCGGTGACTCAGAAACGATTATTCTAGCCAAATGCCCCCTTAGGCCTCATTTCATACAGTTCCAAATTCATCTTTAAAATGTTTCAAATTCATATTCTCTCATATGAAGCGTTCCTCAATTGAATTAAAATCTGTTTATAGAATTATTTAGCTTAGTGCCCGAATTCAGAATTAGTTTGTCAAAATGTGAAGGAAGTAAATCAAAATTAGATGAAACTCTTTTTTGTCTTGTTGGCTAGGTATAGGGCATCCTCACAGGTTTTTGGACAGTCATTGCTGTGAGGACCGGGTCCGCACATTCCAGGAATCGCAAAGGGTGGTGTCGTACGATGCGACACCCAACAGCACATACGAAAGAATACAGAAAAATACAAAGTTTTATCATATAAATAGCGGAAGTCTTTTACAATACTTAATATACAGCAAAAGATAATACTCATAGCTAAACTCTCAGCCTAGCTATGCAAAAGTGCAGTCGTCCAGCCCGGGGACGCTACACACTAGCAACACACAAAAATTCACGGCGGCGTGCAGGGCTCCCACTCAGCGGTATACCCCGACGGGGGCATCGCCTCATCTTTGGGCCCTTCTACATCTCACCTGCAACAACTTCATATAGCAATAGTGAGCACAAAGGCTCAGCAAGACTTAACCGTCTGACCTAAACATGAAACTCTACATGTAGGAATACTTAACATATGAATAGATTTAGCAGTAAATGACTCGCCTACATGTTGGTTCTTAATTTTCAAGTTAATAACAGCAGCTTACCAGTTTAATAACAGTAACTTTAGTGAGCATATTTGACAGCAATCATAGTTACAAAGCAATTATATTTGAATACATCATATTCTCCTGGCTTATTCAGTATTTACTACGTCACAAAGCAGTGAACAAGTGGTACTCAAATAACCACGAGGGGTGGTGATTTCAATCAGTATACACCCGGATAACATGTCACATACACCCATTTATGTTGCTTTGGCAAGGTTCGGAGCTTGATTGCAATTGTTCTGCTTTTATCTTGCAATGTTTCTATCTTGCTTTACACTTATGGAAAGTTTGCTTAGTATTCTTTTACTCAGTTTTTTGGTGTGTTTTGGTGGTTATGGTTGATATCATTTTGCTATGGTCTGCAACATGCTTATGTGAGGTGCTCACGCAAGATGTCGTAGTTTCGAAACTAATGAGAGTCAAGTCAAGGACTTGTGCTCAGAAGTATTGGTTGTTTATTCATGTGCAGGTGTTGCTTGAGTTCAAGACATGGCTGGTGATGGGATCCATTGAACTAGTCTTAGGGAGAAGATGAGGTTCAACAACCAAGTTTGGGAGGAATTGTGGTTGAGTTGATCGGGAGGTCGCGCAGCATGTATGAATCAAGAACAATGCATATGAAGGTATTGTGGATGTCGTTGGAAGACGTTTGCACGTGGGCAAGGAGTGCATGGACGTGGATACATGGTTTTGAGGCGTGAAGAAGAGATGTGGACGTAAAAAATTGGTCGGAAAGGTCCAACCGACTAGATTATGGACTCAGGCTGCGGCTGAGTCGTGTTTGACTCAAATATGGAATGTTTTGAGTTGGTTATGATAGGATTTCGTGTGGGTCACGAATTTGAGTTGTTTTAAGAATGTGGGATATGTTCCTAAGTTGTTTGGAAGTCTTAAGATTGCTTCTATCTGCGTATAGAAGAGTCTTGAGCAGTTATGGAAAGTTTCGATTCGTGAACTGAGTAGGATTAGAGTCCTAGTTAGGATTGAGTTGGCCTAAGGGCTGGTTATATAAGCAAGGGAGGCCAGAGCTCATGGTGCACAACTTTGGGGCTGTTCCTCTTGTGTTCTATTGAATAAAATTCGTAGTTGAAAGGAACTTTTGTGCTTTGTTCATCCGACTTGTTTTCTTCAAGTCTTTCTCGTCGAGTTTTTGCACAGCACTACCTTGTTTCTGTGGTTTTATCATAACTCGAGTTTTATAGATCCGATTGAAGTGATTTATTTTGGGTTGTCTTCACAACTGAATTTTCTATTATCTATCAAAAATTCACGATCATTGGATTTGTGGTTTCGGATATACATGAGTTTCTTTGTAGTATTCCAGAACTATTTTTCTCGGGTTGCACAGAGTGATCTTTGTTCGATCTTTCGATTGTAATTTGAGTTCCTCTCGACAGATATTCGTGATTCTTGTTTTGAAATATTCGTGACTTTATTGTCTACAATATATATACTATATTTGTCACAGTTCAACACGTTTAGATTAATCGCACACATGGTTTCTTTATCAGATCGGTTTCCTGTCAAAGAGTGTTTTTATTGCTTCCGCTGAAAAGTTTTTAATCTACCATTCACCCCCCCCCCCTTGGTAGCTTTACACGTGCTCTCCAATCCTACAATTGGTATCATATAGCCATGGTGCTTTAATATTTGTGATTTGCACTTTTTTTGACAAATCATCATGGAGAAATACTCCGCAAAACCTTGTGTCTTTAGTGGTATTGATTTTAAGGTTTGGAATGCACGTATGGAAGCCTTCATCCAGGCTCAAGGCTTTGCAATATGGGAGAAGGTGCACAAGCCTTACGAAGTGCCATCAAACGATCAAGTTACAGCTACAAATCTGAGTGATGTAGACAACAACAACAAGGCTCGGAACTTGATCATACAAGGATTAACTTAAACGACTTCGACCGTGTTGCACACCTGCGATATGCATACAATGTGTGGAAAACACTATGCGACCACCACGAAGGATCTAACACGATCAAGGAGGTAAAACAAGGTATGTTCAAAAAGGAATACATGCATTTTAAAGATGCAACCCAGTGAGTCCATTGATGACCTCTTTGCTCGCTTTAATAAAATTCTCAGCAACTTGCGTAGCGTCAATGTTAATTTTTCAGATGCTAAAAATGCTAGGCAATTACTAAGTGCATTAGATATGTCAATTTGGGAGATGAAAGTCACATCTATTCGTGAATCTACTGTCATGAGATCACTTACATTAGATGTTATTTATTCTAAATTGAAAACTCATGAAATTGACATAATCTCACGTAAGAACCCCGACAAATCTCTTGCATTTGTTTCTCAACGTGATATGCCTAGCTCCGGCCAATCTTCATCTTGTGGTACACTTGCTTTGTTGTCCTCTCTAAGCTTTGAACAGATTGAGGAGTTTCCAGAGGAGGAGCTAGTACTTCTCTCTACTAAGTTCTCGAAAGCATTGCAAAATGTGAGAACTAGAAGGAGAGGAAGCTCCTGACCTCAATGATGTTTCGAATGTGGTAAGACAGGACATTTTCGTTCAGATTGTCGTAACCTTTCGGGTCATACTTCCCTGGATGAAAAGCAAACAAGGACGAAGCACTCCTTAGCAAAATATACGAAGAAAATGAAGGGTTTTACAGGACGTCAATTGGTGAGCAGTTTCATCTCTGCACTTCAAGAACTTGGCTCTAGCGATCTAGACATAGGAAGTGACGAAGATGATGATGATTTGGCAAACTTGTGCTTCATGGCAGGCAAGTCAAGATCAAGTATGGAGGAGACTGAACACAACATCGACAATGAAGAGGTATGTCCTACTTGCGAAAAAAATGTGTGATGCTATTTCTCGTACCACTGTTATAGTTAAGAAAAAGGACAAAAAGCTTAGGGACAGTGTTGTTAAAATTGAGTCACTAGAATCTGAAATTAATCATTTGAAATCCTTGATTCCTATTGAAGATTCTTGTTCCTCATGTGATTTAATATATGAACAATTATCCTCATTAAGAAGTGCGCACACCTCCACACTTGATAAACTTGAGTTAGAAATTGAAAAGAACAGAGAGCTTGCTGCAATTAATGATAAAAACATGAAAGATGCTAGTTGTTCTACAATTCATTTGCATTGTTCTACTTGTGATGATCTTGATAAGAAACTACAAGATGCTATGAATGAAATTTCTATATTAAACAATTCTTTACGTTCTCATGAAGTGAAATATTGTTCCAATTGCAAATTAAAAGAAAAACTTCATGTAAAAATTGCCTTGATCTGTCCAATAAACTTGATGACATGCATAGGACATTAGGTCGGTTTTGTAATAGGAATAAGAACATAAACTTGCTGCTGAATTCTTCCAAGTCTTGCAATGATAAAACTGGTTTAGGTTTTGATTCTCATGCTCATGCTAAGGCACATCCACCTAAAATTGTAAAGTCATTAGGAAGTTGTTTGATTCAAACAGTTCCTAAACAAAAAGAAGTAGTTTTCAAATCTGCAGGAGTGTTGTCTCATTCGGTTTCAAATAAAAATGTTGCTTACTCATCTAGACATGAACACAAAGTTAAATTTCATTGTACCTACTGTGGTAGAGATGGTCATGTCATAGATTTTTGTTATAGACTAGCAAACAACAGAAAAAGGAAAGAATGATTCCTAGATCTCATAACTTTCATGCAAAATTTGCTGCACTTGCCAAACCGAATGATAGGAACATGCAATCTGCTGTAATGAGTAAAAAACATGCAAAGTTTGCTTCCAAACCTACTGTTTTTCGTGCTACACATGTAACATCTCGTAGGACAGCAGTTGGGTACAAAAATCCTCAAGCTTTGGCTCATAAACCTATTGTTTTATCTCAGCTTTCGCGTGTTATTCCTGCTGGATGTCGTGTGACTCAGTACTAGATTCCTAAATGCCTTTTGACTAATCCTAGTATTGAGTCATCGATGTATTGTGCTTCTATGTAGGTTACAGACTTGAGGAAGGAGAACATTTGTATTGCGGATTCAGGTTGCTCACGCCACATGACCGGTAACAAAGAATGGTTCCCCTCCCTCTCTTTTGTGTCACATGTAGAGAATGTTACTTTTGCCGATAATTATTCAACTCCTATAATTGCTAAGGGTTCAGTTAGAGTAAATGATCACTAAACTTTGAAGGATGTGGCACTTGTTAAAAATTTGAAATACAACGTGATTTTTGTTTCACAACTGCTAGATGAAAATCTGAAAATTATTTTCACTGAAAATTGCTGCAAAGTTGTAAATTCAAACAGTGAGCTTATTTTTAACATGTCACGATTTGGAAGAGTTTTTAAAGCTGATTTAGATATGTCTTCGTCTAAGCATAGGTGTCTAGTTGCTAATGATTCAAAGGACTTATATTTTTGGCAACGTAGACTTGGTCACATAGGCTTTGATCATCTAACGTGTGTTAGTGCTCTTGATCGCATACGTGGGCTGCCTAAGCTTAAAGGGGACAAAGAAATTGTGTGCTCTTCTTGTAGACATGCTAAGATGGTTGTAGGTTCACATGCTCCTCTCACAATGATCATGACAACTGAACTGGGTCAACTTTTGCACCTTGACACCGTAGGACCTTCACGTGTTCAATCCTTCGGAGGTAAATGATATGTTCTTGTGATTGTTGATGATTATTCTAAATACTCTTGGGTTTACTTTATGGCATCTAAGAATGAAGCATTTAGTCACTTTAGAACTTTATTTCTTATATTATCAATTGATCACCAAGGATCTTTAAAAGCAATTAGAAGTGATAATGGAACCGAATTTAAAAATCAATTTTTGATCACTTTTGTGCTGAAAATGGAATAGATCATCAATTTTCTTCACCATATGTACCTCAACAAAACGGTGTTGTAGAAAGAAGAACCTCAGTTGAAATGGCTAGGATTATGCTTGATGAATATCAAACTTTTTGGAAATTTTGGGCTGATGTGATTGCAACTACTTGTTATGTCTCAAAATTGTGTTTTCTTGCGCGCTAAGCTAGGTAAAACACCATATGAGCTCCGGTTTGGACATAGGCCTAGTGTTACACATTTTCGGGTCTTTGTTTGCAAATGTTTTGTTAAGAAACATGGTAATCTTGACAAATTTGAAACTGGATCCATTGATGGCATGTTTCTTGGTTATCCATCTCATACCAGAGGCTACTGTGTGCTTTTACTTGACACTAACAAAATTGTGGAGACTTGTGAAGTGTATTTTGATGAAGCTAGCACAGGTACTAGCTCAAACATTGCAGGTACGTATCCATATCCGCAGGGGGGAGCATTTTCATTGAAGATGAGGAAGAAGTGGTGCTGCTGCCCGAAAATTCAGCAGCTAATGACATTGTTCCAGCTTCTGATTTTGATTCATAGCCAACACTGACGACCACCATTGCTGGTCCAGATCCTCCTCAAGTCACAAGCTCATCGCTTTGTGATGAACATGAAGAAGAAGAAGAAGAAGCTTGTGAGGTGTCCACTCCCCTCCAGATTCTCAAAAGTCATCCTCCACAACAAATTATTGGAATCTTGCATGAACGAGTCACACGGTCCAGGTTTTGTGATCCAAACTCTCATGCTCATTCTGCCTTTGTTGCTTCTTTTGAACCCAAAGATATATCACACGCACTCACTAATGAATCCTGAATTATTGCCATGCAAGAAGAGTTAGAAAATTTTGAAAGAAATAATGTTTGGAAACTTGTGCCTCCACCTCAAGGTAACACTTTAATATGAACTAAATGGGTGTTTAAAAATAAACAAAGTGAGGATGGGGTTGTGGTTAGGAATAAGGCTAGGTTGGTTGCTCAAGGTTTCACTCAAGTTTAAGATCTAGATTTTGATGAAACTTTTGCTCCTGTTGCTAGATTAGAAGCCATAAAAATTTTATTAGCTTTTGCTGCATCTAAAGGTTTTAAGCTATATCAAATGGATGTTAAAAGTGTTTTTCTTAATGGCTACATAGATGAGGAGGTTTATGTCAAACAACCACCGGGTTTTGAAAATCCAGATTTTTCTAATCATGTTTACAAACTGTCCAAAGCCTTGTACGGTCTCAAACAAGCCCCTAGAGCATGGTATGAGAGGTTAAAAACATTATTACTTGAAAAGGGGTTTACCATGGGCAAGGTTGATAAAACTCTTTGTGTTCTTAAGCATGGCAATGACTCATTATTTGTTCAAGTGTATGTGGATGATATTATCTATGGTTGTGCTTCTCATGATCTTGTGTCCAAGTTTTCAGCTATGATGAGTTCAGAATTTAAGATAAGTGTGATGGCTGAACTCACTTACTTTATGGGGCTGCAAATCAAGCAAACCAAGGAAGGTACCTTTGTGCATCAAACGAAGTTTACAAGGGACCTTCTCAAGCGCTTCAACATGGACAAAAGCAAGCCTCTTCGGACACCAATGGGAACAACATCAACACTTGAACTTGATGAGGATGGTGAACACGTTGATCAAAAAGAATATAGAAGCATGATCGGATCACTTTTGTACCTCGCGGCATCAAGACCGGACATACAATTCAGCGTATGTCTTTGCGCATGGTTTCAAGCCTCCCCACATGCTTCACATTGTCAAGTCGTCAAAAGGATTCTCAGGTACTTACATGGAACTTAAGAATTTGGCATTTTTCTTCCTTCTTCCTCAACTGTTACTTTGAAAGCTTTTTTCGATGCTTATTTTTGAGGTTGTAGGATTGATAGGAAAAGTACTTCGGGTGCTTGTCATTTTCTTGGTAATTCATTTGTTGCATGGTCCTCTAGAAAACAAAGTTCAGTTGCACAATCCACGGTCGAATTTGAATATGTAGCTACTGCTAGCGTTTGTTCACAAATTCTTAAGGACTATGGGGTTGATCTAGATAAGTGTTCCACTGTTTTGTGACAACACTAGTTCTATGTGCATTGCTAAAAACCCTGTGCAACATTCAAGAACAAAGCACATTGACATTAGGTATCACTTTCTCCATGATAATGTTGAAAAAAAAACATTGTGCTTCACCATGTAGATACTAAACAACAATTGGTTGACATTTTTACAAAACCATTGGATTTCACTCTTTTTTGTTACATTCGTAGTGAAATAGGGGTTATGCATCCTCATGGCTTACATTGAGGGGGAGTTTTGAAACTTGGGAAGTTTATGTGTGAATCTGAAATTAAAATAGTATGAGCATAGTATTTCATACATATATGACTTTGTGATTCCTTTTACATGCTGAAAGTTCTTACTACATTACTCGTGTTATACATTTTGTGGTTTTTGCCATGTCTAGTAATTGGAATAATTACTTACACTAAATCTGGTGATGATCAAACTTTCTTGTTGTTTTGAACTTGTTGTATGCTCACAAGTACTTTTAATCATAAATAATTAATTAAGTAATCAACTCACATGTTGAGTTTTTATGATCAAATGAAAAATTGAGAGAAGATCAAGAGAATAAGCATGCATCGCACTTGTTCTTTTGAGATGGCTTATCATTGCACTTAGATATGAACTTGGAAGAAGTTGTGTATGACTAAAACCATGTCCTTAAGCTTCTATTTGTCAAATGACATAGGCTTGGCTTGGTTGGTTAGAATAAAGTAGATGCGCATATAATCTGTAGCAAATATCATATGATCATAATTTGTGCTTTGAAAAATATTAAAATGGAGCAACAAGATTCATGCTTTCAGGTCTTGAAATAGTTAAGTTTGTGAGATCATGACTTGCTTAAATTAAAAATTACACTTGATCTCTAGCATGGTTTACACTACTTTATGTATTTCATTGATGTGATAGTGTAAGTTACTTGATAGTATGACTTTGATGAGCTTTGTTTTATATGTATATGTTATAATATGCTCATAACAATTAAAATTTCTCTTTTGTACCTTGCTGAATACATTGTCAAAGGGGAGAAATTCACAAGTGTTTTTGGCACGATTCTTCTCAAGGGGAGAAGTATGTATAGGGGGAGAAATTTATTTCTATCCCATTTGATATTCAAAAACGGGGGAGAAATTGTTTTCAAAACTCTTCATGTAAATAAGCCAATGTTCGTATTTTAAGTAGTGTTGCCAATGCATTCATCAAGGGGGATATTGTGAGATCTATGTGTTCTGAATACATTGGCTTTGACGATAAAGTTTTTGAATGCTCCCAAAACATCTTTTTATTAAGCTCCGACTCAAGGACCAGGTAGCTTTGGCAAGGTTCGGAGCTTGATTGCAATTGTTCTGCTTTTATCTTGCAATGTTTCTAACTTGCTTTACACTTATGGAAAGTTTGCTTAGTAATCATTTACTAAGTTTTTTGGTGTGTTTTGGTGGTTATGGTTGATATCATTTTGCAATGGTTTGCAACATGCTTATGTGTGGTGCTCATGTAAGATGTTGTAGTTTCGGAACTAACGAGAGTCATGTCAAGGACATGTGCTCGGAAGTATTAGTTGTTTATTCATGTGCAGGTGTTGCTTGAGTCCAAGACATGGCTGGTGATGGAATCCATTGAACTAGTCGTAGGGATAAGATGAGGTTCAACAACCAAGTTCGGGAGGAATTGTGGTTGAGTTGATCGGGAGGTCGCGCAGCATGTATGAATCAAGAACAATGCATATGATGGTATTGTGGACGTCGTTGGAAGATGTTTGCACATGTGCAAGGATTGCATGGATGTGGCTACATGGTTCTGGGGTGTGATGAAGAGATGTGGACCTAAAAATTGGTCGGAATGGTCCAATCGACTAGGTTACAAACTCAGACTGCGGCCGAGTCGTGTTTGACTCAAATATGGAAAGTTTTGAGTTGGTTATGACAGGATTTCATGTGGGTCACGAATTTGAGTTGTTTTAGGAATGTGGGGAACGTTCCTAAGGTGTTTGGAAGTATTAAGATTGCTTCTATCTGCGTACAGAAGAGTCTTGAGCAGTTATGGAAAGTTTCGATTCGTGAACTGAGTAGGATTAGAGTCCTAGTTAGGATTGGGTTGGCCTAAAGGCTGGTTATATAAGCAAGGGAGGCCAGAGCTTGTGGTGCACGACTTTGGGGCTGTTCCTCTTGTGTTCTATTGAATAAAAGTTGTAGTTGAAAGGAACTTTTGTGCCTTGTTCGTCCGACTTGTTTTCTTCAAGTCTTTCTCGTCGAGTTTTTGCACAACACTACCTTATTTTGGTGGTTTTATCATAACTCGAGTTTTACAGGTCCGATTACGTGATTCTTTTTGGGTTGTCTTCACAACTGAATTTTCTATCATCTTTCAAAATTTCAAGGTCATTTGATTTGTGGTTTCTGATATACACGAGTTTCTTTACAGTATTCCAGAACTGTTTTTCTCGGGTAGGACAGATTGACCTTTGTTTGATCTTTCGATTGTAACTTGAGTTCCTCTCAACAGATTTTTGTCATTCTTGTTGCGACATATTTGTGACTTAATTATCTACAATATATATACTAGATTTGTCACAGTGACGGCCGGAATTGTCGGCGCGACGACGGTGGTGGCAGTTAGGTTTCTAGCAATGTCGGGAACACCTATCCCTAGCTCAAACATCTCATAAATCGATTGGAAACATTTCTGGGATCAATGGAAAGATGAAACGGAGGTGCAAAAGTCATGGAACGGCCGACAATGATGAGTTCGATGATGTACTGATTGTTTTCCCATGGCGGCTATGAAAATCGGCACATCATAGGCGTTCCTTGATTATTTTCTCTGGTTTTTGCTCGTGCAGCCGCACAAGGATGTTAGGAAACTATTATGCAACTGGATTAAAAGCTAGTTACATCTAGAAAATGAATTGCAAGGTAAACCTATCAATAACGTTTAAGGCATGCCGAAAAGGAAAAAAATATTTTGTGCCCGATAAGGGATTAACCTAAGAACGGTTTTCATCGTGAGCAAGGTAGTGTCCTGGTGCTCAGTTTGTCTGTTGAAGTCGAAGCTTGAAACGGCCTAGTTTGCCGGTGCCACGATGACAGAGGACGACGTCCACGGCGGCTCAACGACGACTTCCGCTGAACTTCAAAATTGGTGGAGATGATAGAACATAGCCTTGGCGCCATCTTTGCTGTTTGCATCGAAGAGAAAGGAGGCAGAACCAAGGTGCTCACCGGGGAGGAAAGGAAGGCGGCGGTGCTCTGTTTCACGGGAGGAAGAAAAACGAGCGGCACTGCTGTCCTCGTCGATGGTGTGAGGAAGTGAGCCAAGGGAGGAATGGTGAGGTATAGGGTAGCGCGCTGGGATGCGCTCAAGCTGGCAAGCAGCTCGCTGGTGATTGCATGCGATGCGGTGTCACTGTGGTGAGCTGCCGCAGAGCACTCCCGTAGAATCCTCACTGAACAGTGGGTCCCACAGCCCCCCTTAAGTCTATCTTCTCTAGTCCCATAATTCCACCACCTAGATTTGTCCGAAAATTCCAGATATTTGTGGAGAGGGAAATTCAAATATGGAGATTATGATTCTGAAATCAATTCCCTGAATTGACCCAGTTTCATTTTAATTCAAAATTTGAATTTGAATTTGAATTTGAATGGTATTCGTCGGTGGGTAAACCCGGCAGATCTCCCGACACTACTATTAGTAGTCCGTGGAGTTTGTAGTTCGGTAATGGGCGCGCAGAGATTCAAGAGATGGTGGCAAATTAACACAGACGTTTACGTGGTTCGGGCCACCTGAGCGTAATATCCTACTCCATGGGGTGTGTAGCTATTGTATTGAGCGTCTAAGAGCTTTCGGTGAGAGTCCCCCATTGTGCATCACCGACCAGTCCTCTTATAGCACAAGGACTGGTCGTTACACTGTTAGCCTGGCCTGACATGTGGCCTTGGCGGTTACTAATGTTTAATACATAATAAATGGGGTTAATTACCCTTAATAGTGTGGTAACTGGCCTTAACAGTGCCGTTACTGGTATTAAATGTCTTCCGATCGTGTGTCATTTATATGGTATTAATGACACTTATTCGGGTCTTGAAGAATTTAATAGCCCCTTGAAGGTCTGAGCCGTTGGGGGTCCACCAGTCTGATTGTTGAGGTTGAAGGTCCGGCGGTTCGGACACATGGCAACTCCGGAGCTTACCGTCGTGGACGGGTAGGTCCGGTGCTATTGGACACGTATCGGTATCGGAGCTTCCCTCTGTCTAGGGTTATGTCCGGGGGTGCCATACTAGTATCCAGTCCGGAGCTTTCTCATGTGTGGGTGATAGCTCCGGTCTTATGATACACGTGGCGGCCCTGGGACTAACCATGTCGGGGAAGCAGGTCCGGTTACGGCTGACATGTGGGGCCTTCGAAGGTCTTCAAATCTGGTAGATGGAGTTTCCTTGTGATCTTTGCAATCCCAAGGGGTATCCGATATGCAGGGTACCGACAGTGGCCCCCTGGGCCCACCTCTGGGAGAGACCCTTTGGATGAAGTCATTCTGCTGGAGGTGGGTCCATTCTTCAGTTTTTGAGCCGTGTCTTCAAGGGTCTTCGGATGTGCCGTTGGTGGTAGTTCGCAGTTAAACCACCGCGGTGTGGCATATCCTGGATACGGCAGGTGAGATCTTAGCGTGCAGATCTCACGCAATTGAAGGTCACCGGTTCCCAATACGAAAATTGTATCGGTTCCGCGCGCCCTGTTAGGCCGCCGCCTTCGGGTTTCCTGCCATTCATGATGACAACCGTTCACCTGGGGTAAGGACCTCGACTTGATCGTCGGGGTGGTCTCGGGCCCCCTTGTCATTGGCAGGGTGAAGTTTTTGAATGGTATCGTTGGCTCCTCTACGGTTTCTATCCAAGCGTTGTGGGGGCTTACTTAAGAAGGAAAGCACACACCGTTTGGGGGTTCTTTACGCCTTTCATTCGAACTTGCGCTCAAATCCTCCAAACTTTTGCTTGCTTTTCCTCTCTCGCCCCGTTGTGCCGCGATGAAGTTGGGACTCCCCAAAAGACGCATTGGGAGCAAGAAGTAGTTGTCCAGGGTCCGGACCTACATGGTATGGTCTAGTGACTCCTTTGAAAATGACATTCGCTGCGGCGAGCTTCCCTTCGAGAAGAAGTGAGCCAGAGATATGGTGTACTTCCTTGGGTACGCCATGGCGGGTTTGATCCCGCCTTTCTCCACCTTCTTTCTGATGTTGCTAGATTTCTATGGCCTGCAGCTACACCATATAGGCCCTCATTCCATCTTGCTGGTGGCGACTTTTGTCCACTTTTGTGAGATGTGGGTGGGCATGCCTCCTTGCGTGGAGTTGTTCCGGACCTTCTTCACTGTCCACCGGACTGGGAAGAGTGATGAGTTCATCGGCATCTACTACTTTGTGAAGCAGAAAAACTCTCCCATCAAGTACTTGAGGTCCTTCCCTTCTCGCAAGTGGGACGAGTGGAAAGAAGACTTGGTGTTCATCACTGTTGATGGACACGAGAGGCTAGAGCTACCTGAAGGCCTTCCTTGCATTGACACCGACACTTGGAAGGACGTACCGGTGCTACCGAGGGAGTACAGGCCCATCCTGGACAGAATCCAGGAATGTGTCGAAGGTGGGGTGACCCCGCAGATGGTCTTCGGCGACTTCTTAATGAACAGGTGGGCCCTGTTGAGGGCTAGGAGCCGGCCTGCCTGGGCCTTCAACAGTGAGATGGATACCATCTGCATTGAAGTCGGCTTAGATAGCAACTTGGCCGGTGAAGCCTTGAAGACCCATCTCAAGAAGTTCCAGCCTGGGAACATCGGTCCTAGCGACATGTCTCCACTGGCGGCCTTCCTGCCTCTGAATATGATTCCAGAGGAGTGTAGAGAGCTCCGAAGGAAAATGCCGATGTTGGATGACTTGGGCCTGGTGGAGAGGCGATCAACCTCCGAGGTGGCAATCCCCGGGGCTTCTGAAGGCGGCTTTGCCCCCGCCCCAAAGCCAAGAACTGAAGTCATAGGCAAGGGCAAGGAGTTGGCCGAGTCCTCGAGCCGCAAGAGGAAGCTGAAGCATGCCGACGGGAGGTCCGTCAGACCTGCTCCCTCCACAATGGCTCCTTCTCCCCGGCGGAGGAGGTTTTTGGTGGCAGCAACTACTCCAGCGTCGGCATCTCCCCGGGGTGCTAGCTCCGGCCATGTGGCTCCAGTAACAGGGCCAGCTGAAGGCTTTGGGTCTGGAGGTCCTTCCCGATAGCAGCAGCAAGCTCCGGAGAACCTTCCAGAGCTGACACGCCAGGGGCCACAGGGTCCGACGCCGAGCGTCCAGGAAAGAGGTTCCGCGCTAACTGGAGTAGAAGCCTTCCAAGGTAAGTTTGATTTTTTACCTCAGTTGATTGTTTTTTGTTGTAACTGCATTTTGAGTGTCTTTGTCCTTCATCCACAGAGTGCCCAAGAAAGGGGTTGAAGCTCCAATTCATGCAGCAGCAGTTGAGGCTATGCAGGCGGAAGCTCCAGCTCTAATTCCAATGCCGCCACAAGAGGTGGCTGAGGCTGCGGCAGCTCCGGCGCCGGCTGTCATGGTCTTGGACCTCAACTCATCCCCAGAAGCTCCTGTGGTAGCACCGGACCACGGGAATGAAGATGTACCAGCGGCACCAGCCCCGGAGGTTGAAGCTCCGGGCTTGGATGCTGAAATGATGGACGCTCCAGCCTCAGAGCCGGAGGTAGTTGCGATTCCGGCCCTAGAGTCGGATGTTCTTGAAGCCCCGGCAGTCGAGCCAGTGGTTGATGAGGCCCCGGCGGTAGAGCCGGGTATTGATGGAGTTTCGGCGCTTGAGCCGGTTGTCGAGGAAGCTCCAGCGGTAGAGCCGGTTGCGGCAGAAGTTCCGGCGGTAGAGCCGATCGTCGAAGAAGTACTGGCGCATGAGCCAATTGCTGTAGAGGTGCCGGTGCTCGAGCCCATGGTGGTCGAGGTGTCAGCACTGGAATTGGCGGTGTAGGAGGCGCCAATGTCGGAGCCGAATGTGGCCTCAGCTCCAGCGGAATCTTCTACGCCCGCCCCGGAAGCAGTGGTCCCGGAGGTGCCCGCACCTGAGCCAGGGTGCCAAGATGAAGCTGTCGGCCCCCCGCCTGAGGGGCCAGTTGTTGATGATCTTGCGGCGGGACCTTCGGAGCCAATTCTGGAGGTCGTAACTTCTACTGCAGGACCTTCCTCGACAACGGCCGAGGCTATCCCAGATGACGGCCCTAGTGTCGTGGAAGCTCAGGGGACCGCTCTTGTATAGTGGGACCCAATTTTTGTCACAGAGAACCCCCTGGAACCGGCGGAGATTACCTCGGCAGGTCCTGACCCGAGCCCCCTGTCGATGTCTATTGACAACGCCTGCTCCAGTCTTCGTCAGGTCCAGCTGGCTTTCTACCACGACAGCAAGGCCCTCGAGGAGGAGCGCCAAACTCTTAGGAGGTGCTGCAACCGGCTCCAATATGAGACCAAGCTGGCGCAGTCGAGGCTGGCTAACGACAAGGAGTGGGTTAGGAGGGAGAAGGTATGGTTGGAGTACTGGGGTAAGCTGCTAGATGAGAGGGAAAGCATGACACGATCCCTTGACAACCAGTCCCGGGCCATCTACGAACAGGCCAAAGCTGCTAATAGCGCAAGAGAGGATCGCCAAGAGAGGCTCGACGCCATCCACGCTAGTCTCGTCAAGTGCCGGGAGGCTCTTGAGGAGCGGGAGAGAAAGCTCGAGGATGAAGAGCAAAAACTCCTGGAGCTGCAGGAAGACGTTGTAAAGAGGGAGGAAGAGCTCACTCAAAGGCTAACTCTAGGTGACAAGAGTCTCAAGGAGCGCACCAAGAAATTGGATGAGCGCTGCGAGAGAGAGGATAAGAAGTTCTGGGAGCGAGGGCAGGAACTCCACAGGAGGGAGAATGTCATTGCTGCCAGGGAGAAGAAAGTGCGGGGCCGGGAGAAGGACCTGGTTGCCCGCCGGAACAAGATCCACCTCCGGGAGGAAGAGCTCGGAAAACTCGAAAGGCAGGTTGTTGAGAAGATTCAGCGGAACGCCAAAGAGGTTAAGCGCCTTACCCGTGAGAATTTGGAGCTTGTGGCAACCAAAAGATCCTTGGAGGAGGTGTGAGGCTCGAGGACTGCGGAGTCCAAACAAGTTAGGGACTTCCTGGGCAAAACCAACGACGCGCTGACGCCAATGGGTTTTAGTCCTGTGCGTCCGGATGATCCGGAGCTGGAGCTGGACCTGGCATTACAGGCGTTGAGTTCGGCAGACAACAAGCTCATCAAGATGGGCGATGTCATCGCGGACCAGCTGGAGACCGAGGGACAATCCCTGGCGAAGGACGTCGCAGAATTCATGCTAACATGCTACACAAGCTGGGACCCTCAATTCCCCCTGGACCCAGTGCTTGAAGGCCCCATCGAAGGAGAGGGAGAAGTTGCCCAAGCCAGCATATCGGAGGCTGCCCAGAAAGTCGCCTCGTTCCTCCATAGGGTCTAGGACCATCTCTTTGTAGCTCCCACATGTATCCTCTCTTCTTTTTCTCCAATTTTGTAATCTCTTGTCCCAAGATGAATGAAATCCAAGTTTTTTGTGAATTTCATTTTTTGTCTGCAACACCTTTGTCCCACTTGGCCCCCTGGTAGATGTACACAATTTGATTGTGAACATGTACCAAGAGGATGTAACAGTTGTTGAAGACTTGCGCACTTCGAACTTGTAGAATGTAGGTTCGAAGTTTTTGATAGTGAAGGCCCCCTGAGGCTATCGAAGCTTAGAAGCTCCGGCGTTGACCATCATTGGAACTTAGTAGCTCCAGCAGTAGTCTCCATCAACGCGTAAAGCATCAATAGTTAGTCCTCTGAGGTGTCGGAGCTTGATAGCTCCGGCAGTGACCTCTGTCAACATGTGGTGTGTCGACAGCAGACTCCACTATAGAGTCTTCCCACCATCTTTTCTTCATGTTGACAGCTGGCCCCCTAGCTTTACCGGAGCTAAGTAGCTCCAGCGACGCTCGCTATCAATGTTTGAGCATCGACCACAAGCCGCCTAGAGGATGTCGGAGCTTTGGCAGCTCCGGCTTCATTCACCATCATCATGAAATATTTATTTTTCCTGCACACCGAAGTCAATAAAAGTAGCAAAATCCATTTCCTATCTATAACTTCATTGCGGATTACTATTCCCGAGAAAGTTTTAGGTCGAACACAATTCTAAATACAATAAAGTGTGTCGCCTTGTTTCCTTCAGGTCCGATCGTTTCTGGACTCGCCTTACTTCGGCCTGCCGGGGTGTAGGTAGAGTGGCGTACTTAGGGTGCATGACCAGGCTAAGTTGATAGCACACTCCAGCCATAGATTTGCTTGGCGGCATTCAGACGAGTAGACCATCAACAATGTTTGGACCCGGAAGAATAGACGATGCAACTCGAATTGTACATGAACTGGTTGAGCTAAAGTTTCTTAAGAATTGCACCACTTTGTTATAGACAAGAAAGAGAAAAATAAAAAATATTGAGCCTGTACAAAGTAAATGCACGTGGATTCTGTTTTCACATAATGACGTCTTTCATTATAGGTCCGGGGTACAGGGGAAACAAGTACACTCTTAGGGTCCGGAACCAGACTAAGTGTGTTTCGTTTCTCGTTTGACCCAAGGTAGCTATCTACACTTTTAGTTCTGAGACTATGACAAGTGTTGCATGGACGTTGCGGACCTAACGGGGTAGGTCCAGCTGTCCTCCCGGAGGAGCTACCCGACTCTGTACAATGACTCTATAACATACATCACATGTAATTACAGACTCACCTTTGTGATATTAAGCGTAGAACTTATGGAGGTGCTCAATGTTCTAATGATTTGGGAGAGGTGTCCCATCCTCGGTTGCCAAGCGAACGCATCTAGGACGGGATACTTTGATCACTCGGAAGGGTCCTTCCTAGCTGGGGGAAAGTTTGTTTAACCCTTCTCTGGATTGTATTCTCCGTAGCACCAAATTACCTTCCTCGAGCTGTCGGATGTGAACATACCATTGGTGATAGCACCGAAGAGCTTGGCGATATCGGGCATTCCGAACAGCTGCTCGGCACCTTCTCTCTTCAAGGAGGTCAAGGTCTTCATGCCGGAGCTGGTCCTGTGTGGCTTCGTCGAAGGTCCGGACCCGGAGCATCCCCAAGGTGATTTCTGGAGGAAGGACTGCTTTAGCTACGTACACCAGAAAGAACGGTATTTCTCCAGTTGAGTGATTTGGAGTTGTCATGTTGGCTCATAGAGTGGGTGGAAGCTCTTCGATCCAGTTGGCTCCATGTTTTTTCAGGCGCTCATAAGTGCGCGTCTTGAGTCCTTTTAGGATTTCTTCATTTGCTCTCTCGGCTTGGCCATTGCTTGCCGGGTGAGCTACGGAAGCGTAGCTGACATGAATGCCCAGGTCTTTGCAGTATCCTTGGAAAGCAGAGCTTGTGAATTGGGTCCCATTATCTGTTATGATTTTGTTCAAGACTCCAAATCTGCATACGATGGACTGCAAGAAGTTGATAGCCGATTGCTTTTTTATTGTCACAACTGGAGTTGCTTCCGACCATTTGGTGAATTTGTCAATGGCAACATACAGGAACTTGTAGCCTCCGATGGCTCTTGGGAAAGGTCCCAAGATGTCCATCCCCCACACAGCGAAACGCCATGTAGGAGGTATCATTTGTAGAGGCTGAGCCGGTGTGTGAATTTGTTTTGCATGAAACTGGCATGCTTCACATTTCTTCACCAGCTTAGTTGCATCCTGGAGCGTTGTAGGCCAGTAAAAGCCATGTCGAAAGGCTTTACCGACCAGTGTGCGGGAAGACGCGTGGTTCCCACACTCGCCTCCATGGATTTCTGTGAGGAGCTCGCAGCCTTCTTCCTTTGTGATGCACCGCATTAGGACGTCGTTGGCACCACGCCGTTAGAGATCCCCTTCTACCAACGTGTATCATTTAGCCAATCTGACTATCCGGTCAGCGGATACATCATCATCAGGAAGGATATTGTCTTTCAAGTAGCTCCAGATCTCTGAGATCCATGCATCAGAGCTAGATTGAGCATTTGAGTCTTGCGTGTTGGGTTGCTCGGAGCTTCTGGCAGCACCTACAACCCTTGATGGCTGCCATGGTAACAGGGCCATCGGGACCGCCAGCTTCGGGGTGCTGGTCTCGCCCCCCTTGCTCAGTTTGGCGGGCTGAGCTGTGGGTTTTGACAATCTACGGACAAAGGTTCCGTCGGGAGCCGGAGCTCCGGTTGACGCTTTCGTCGAGAGTTTGTCAGCTTCAGCGTTATGGACACGCTGGACATGGTGGAGGTCCAGGACTTCGAAGTCCTTTGAAGCCTCTGTACTTCAAGGAGATAAGTAGCTAGTTGGGGATTGTTGCAGGAGCATTCACCCTTCACCTGTTTAATGATGAGCTGCGAATCTCCCTTGACCAACAGCTCCTTGACACTATATGACAGTGCCACCTTTAATCTGTAAATGAGTGCTTCATACTCCGCCATGTTGTTGGTCGCCTTGAAGTCAAGGTGGACCATGTATTTTACCTTCTCCATGGTTGGACCGAGGAGAAGGACTCCAGCTTTGGCCCCTGCTTTTGCATGGAGCCATCGAAGTAGAGAGTCCACTGAGGCTCGGTGAAGACCGGAGCCTTGAGTTCTGGCTTCTGCTCACTTGGGCCCCCAGGGTTTGATGGAGAGGGGGTCCATTCCTCCATGAAGTCCGCCAGTGCTTGACTCTTGATCACTTGCCTTGGGATGAATTCTAGGTCAAACTCGGCCAATTCCGTTGCCCACTTTGCAATGTTCCCAATGGAATAGGGATTATGCAAGATCGCACGCAGTGGATAAGATGTCACCACTGAGATCTTATGAGCTTGGAAGTAATGGCGAAGCTTCCTGGAGGCAATAAGAACTGCATAGAGCAGCTTATGCACTTCTAGGTATCGAGTCTTGGCATCATGGAGTACTTCACTGATGAAGTACACTGGGCGTTTGACTGTTCGAACCCTCTCGGAGGGGCCCGGAGCTTCCTCCTCATTGACACGGACCCTCCCAGAGGGGTCCGGAACTTCTTCGGGATCCTCCAGGTCCTTGCTGAAGGAGCCCGGAGCTTCTTCTGGAGTGACCCGGACCTTCCCGGAGGGGTCCGGATCCTCTTGTTCAACAAGTGTAACTCCTTGTTGACTCAAGTCTGGGCGCTGGGACCCAGACTCGCCTTCAGGAACCTCTGGACTCTCCCGAAGCAGTATAGATTCCTGAGCTTGTAACGGTTCTGGTCTCTCTGTAACTAGGACCATGCTGACAACTTCGTCAGTTGCCGAAACGTAAAGTAGTAAAGGCTCACCAGGGTTCAGAGCTACCAAGATTGGTAGAGTGGTGAGGAGCTGCTTTAGCTTCTGGAACGACTTTTCTGCTTCTTCAGACCATTGGAATGGTCCGGACTTCCTCAATATCTTGAAGAAGGGTAGTGCCCGTTCTGCCAGTCTTGAGATGAACCGGCTGAGGGCGGCTAGACTTCCAGTCAGCTTCTTGGTGTCCTTGATGCGGGCTGGTGGCCGCATATCTTCAATAGCATTAATCTTCGCCAGATTCGCCTCTATGCCTCAGTGGTTCACCAAGAATCCAAGAAGCTTTTCGGAGCTAAACCTGAAGACACACTTGTCTGGGTTCAGCTTTGTGCGGGTGACCCGCAGCTTGTCGAAGACAGCTTGCAAGGTGTCAAGAAGTGACTCCTTGTCTTTGATTTTGATGATGATGTCATCAACATACACTTCCACTACGTCTCTGATGAGCTCTCCAAAGGTTTTGTACATAGCTCGTACAAATGTTGAGGCTGCATTCTTGAGACCAAATGGCATGGCAGTATAACAATGCAATCCATCTACTGTGATAAAAGAAGTGTGCTCTTCATCTTCCCTAGACATTCTGATTTGATGGTACCCAGAATATGCGTCTAGGAAACACAGTAATTCACACCCGGAGGTGGAATCCACTATCTGATCTATTCTAGGTAGTGGGAATGGATCTTTTGGACATGCCTTATTCAGTGTTGTGTAGTCGATACACATCTGAAGCTTCCCGCCGGCCTTGGGTACAACGACTGGTTTTGCCAGCCATTTTGGGTGGAAGACTTCTCAGATGAATCGAGCTTCGAGCAACTTCTTCACTTCTTGTCGTATGAAGTTCTGTCGCTCTACTGATTGCTTCTGAGGCTTCTGATGTACAGGCTGAGCATCAGGATAGATCTTCAGATTATGCTCGATCACTTCCCTAGGGATCCCAAACATTTGTGATGGTTGCCAGGCAAACACGTCAACGTTAGCCCGAGGGAAAGTGATTAGCGTGAGTTCCTATTTGTCATTTAGACCTCCCGATACACGGGTGGTCTGAGCGGCATTGGAACCGATTTGGACGACTTTGACGGGAATGTCGATGTCGTTGCTTGGTTGCACGCGAGGTGCGGAGGTCGAGCCTTGTTGACAAATGCTCGGGGGTTTTGGAGTTTGCTCCTGCCTGGATTTTTCCTCCTGCGCTGTAGCAAGCGCGTGAAGTTCTTCAAGAGCAGTACTCCAGTAGTGCGGTCTCCGCGGATCCAGAGAACACCAGCTGGTGTTGGCATCTTCAACACCAAGTAGCCATAATGAGCAGCAGCCATGAACTTGTATAAGGTTGGTCTGCCCAGAATGGCGTTAAAGGGTAAGTTGATCTGAGCAACGTCAAAGACCAACTTCTTAGTGCGATAATTCTCCCAAGTATCGATGGTCACGGGGAGAGTAATGGCACCAAGTGGGGTTATGGCCCCCGGACCTACTCCGGAGAAAGGTCGGGAGAGGCGAAAGACCGAAGGTCGAAGTTGAAGCTTGATGAAAGCTTCGAAGATTATGAGGTTTAGCCACGAACCTCTATCCACCATTACATGGTGGAGTTGGATGTTGTTGATGGTCGGAGATATCATCAATGGAAGTTGGCCAGCTCCAATCATGTTCCGTGGGCAATCTTATGCATCAAAAGTGATGGTAGTGTCCATCCACTTTCGATGCGGCTCCGCCCTGGCGGTGGGAGCTACTGAGGCCATGTCCCACCGCATGGTCTTGAGGACACGGCGGGAAGTGATGTCCCACAAACCACCAAAGATGGTGTTCATGGTCTTCCGACGTTCATTGTTGGAGACGTCGGAGTCATCGTCGACGGAGGTGTATACAGCCTTTAGGACCTTTTTAGGGTCCTAAAAACCTAACTCCTCCTCAGCCGGAACTTCGTCGACTTTCTGTTTTCCTTCCCTTTGTCACAAAGCAACTTCTTCCTGCGCTTGTTGTAGCGCTCAGCAAGGTTCTGGACCTCTCGGCAGTCTTCCAAGTTGTGGCTGTTCAACTTATGTATAGGACACCACATTTTGGAGTTGTCGCCATCTTCAGATGAAGGACGAGGTCGTTTTTTGGGGCGTGGCCCCCGGCCACCCGGAGCTGCAGCAGCTGCAGCAGTAGGTGTGCCGGCCGACGGCTTTTTCTTGTCGTTGGACTTTTTCTTCTTTTTGCCACTCCCGGAGGTAGTGGCTTCACCCTTGAAAGATTTTTTACTATCCTCCAGAGGTGGTTTGGAGTGCATTTCACGGCCCTCCGCAGCTTTAGCACACTTGTCTGCCAAGCTGAAGAGCTCTGTGACACTGGTGATCTCCTTGATCGCCAGCTTCTCCAGCATCTTCTTGTCTCGTACGCCCTGTCTAAATGCCACAATAACAGAGGTGCTAGAGATAGAAGGAATAGTGTTTCGTACCTGGGAGAACCTCTAGATGAAGGAACGCAGTGATTCTCCCCCCTTCTGCGTAACAGCAAAAAGGTCTAGTTCAGTGCCTAGTCGGGTGTATGAACTCCCGAAATTGGCGGTGAACTGTTGGCACAATTCCGTCTAACTATTGATGGAGTTGGGCTGGAGGCTCATGAACCAGGACCTGTAGATCCCCGTTAAAGCCACTGGGAAATAGTTGGCCATTACGGCCTCGTTACCTCCGGCTGCAAGGATTGCAGTGGAGTAAATCTGGAGAAACTCAGCGGGATTGACAGTCCCGTTAAATTTCTTCGGCAGGTGAGGCCGAAACTTTTGTGGCCATCTGACCATGCGTAGGTGCATGGCCAGGGCATAACAACCTCCTCCTATTCCCTCAGGAACAGGACTATCTCGAGCTTCTCGCCTTTCGCGAGCACGCTCGATGTGAACGCGGTCGTCCTGTTGACGATAACGGCGATCAAGCTCTGCCCGGAGGTCGTGAGTTGAAAGCCTTGTTACTGTATGGGTGCGCCGCACCCCGGTAGGCAGCGACATCACTTATTGAGACGCAACACGCCTCCTATTTTGGGAAGCATGTGGACCAAGTCTGCCCGACAAAGTCCGATGCTGCGATGGGGCCCGCCCCGAGGGGGGAGGACCTTGGTTGCTGATGCGATCGACTGCTGCTGCAACCAAGTGTTCCACATCAGCCCTCCAATGCTCCATTGCACCCTGGGATGCACCCGGAGGTGGTGGGCGTTGGAGGAGAGCACGTGCTGCATGGAGCGCGTGTTCGGGATTGTTGTTATTCGCCGACGCCGTGACCGACGCAGATGCTCCATCCCATTGTCCAGCTTGATTTGCTGGTGCAGACGGTGGCGGCAGAGGCATGACTCCTGCTGGAGCCGCGGCACCTGCTGGTTGTTGCATGTTGGATGGATTGCCTCCAGTAGGTTGCGTAGCGGGGTTGCCGTTGGACGATCCAGCAGTAGAGTTTGCCATCCTTGAAATCTCGGGCACCCCCTACCTGGTGCGCCAATTGTCGATGGGTAAATCCGGCAGATCTCTCGACACTACTATTAGTAGTCCGTGGAGTTTTTAGTTCGGTAATGGGCGCGCAGAGATTCAAGAGATGGTGGCAAATTGACACAGAGGTTTACGTGGTTCGGGCCGCCTGACCGTAATACCCTACTCCACGGGGTGTGTAGCTATTGTATTGAGCGTCTAAGAGCTTTCAGTGATTGTGTGTGCTTGAGAGCGCGTGAGAGTCCCCCTTTGTGCATCGCCGACCAGTCCTTTTATAGCACAAGGATTGGTCGTTACACTGTTAGCCTGGCCTGACATGTGGACCTGGCGGTTACTAATGTTTAATACACAATAAATGGGGTTAATTACCCTTAATAGTGCGGTAACAGGCCTTAACAATGTCGTTATTGGTATTAAGGGTCTTCCGATCGTGTGTCATTAATATGGTATTAATGACACTTAATCGGGTCTTGAAGTCTTTAATAGCCCCTTGAAGGTCTGAGCCGTTGGGGGTCCACCAGTCTGATTGTTGAGGTTGAAGGTCCGGTGGTTCGGACATGTGGTAACTCTGGAGCTTACCATCGTGGACAGGTAGGTCCGGTGCTGTTGGACACGTCTTGGTACCAGAGCTTCCCTCTGTCTAGGGTTAGGTCCGGGGGTGCCATACTGGTATCCAATTCGGAGCTTTCCCATGTGTGGGCGATAGCTCCGGTCTTATGATACACGCGGCGCCCCTGGGACTAACCATGTCAGGGAAGCAAGTCCGGTTACAGCTGACATGTGGGGCCTTCGAAGGTCTTCAAATCTGGTAGATGGAGTTTCCTTGTGATCTTTGCAATCCCAAGGGGTATCCGGTACGCAGGGTATCGACAGTATTCAATGGAGCCACTGAATTAAATAGCAAAGTTTTTCAAAAATGTTGAAACTTTGCAGAGAAGATATTTGGAATATTTGGAATTTAATGGTGAACTCAGATTTTTATTTTGGCAAAGTTTGAACAGAAGCAAATTTGAATTTTTTTAATTCCTTTTTTTTGAAGCTTGAATTGGTTTAATTTCTCAATTGCCATTTGATTTTATTTTCTCATTCAAATTTTAAATTGTCCTTTCTGAACTTTGCACTATAAAACATTTGGGCTTTTACAATTGCCCAAACGGCCCATGTTTCCACAGACTTCACAAGTGATGTGAGTGTCTAAGGCATAGGCATTGCCATATACCTCACCAATGCCTTGTCCAACAATTTTCTTCATAAGGAGGTCCAATTTAGCAGCGATCATTCCCAACCCCTTAAGGTGTGCATGTCTCGCTGGAGGGTATGGAGACGCTCGTCGCTGCAACCCATGTTTGACACCATCTTCTCAATCAAATGTTTGACTTTGGGCACCATCAATGAGAAGAAGGCACCTCCAGCAGCACTATCAACATGGTCACAGACAGAAGAGATCAGCCCATTGTTAAGGTTTTGGATGATGAGCCAGTCATCCATCCCATGGTGGGGACAGGCAAGGATGTACTCCTGAAGCCTTTCCCAAGCCTCGGGAATAGATTCCTTGGCATCTTGCTAGAAGCTGGAAATTCTTCCATGTAGGGCATTGGTTTTGCCCAACGGGAAAAACTTGGCAAGGAATGTCGTACAACATTTCTTCCAGGTATTTATAGCACTTCGGTTCACGTAGAACCACTGTTTCGGTCTCCCAAGAAGAGAGAACGAGAACAGCCTAAGACGAACAGCATCAAGAGATACGTCCTTTATCTTAAAAGTGTTGCAGATCTCAAGGAACTATTGCAGGTGAGCACTTGAATCCTTTTTAGCCTTCCCACAAAATGGGTTGGCTTGCACCATAGTGATCAGGCCAGTCTTGATTTCGAAGTTTACGTCTCCCGTGTAATCACTGGGGCCAACAGGCACATTGTTAGTAGAGGGAGCCTAAAACTCATGAAGGGTCTTTTGGGCCATTGGTGTTTCGGTTATTGGTGTGGTTGTGCTGGCTTGCTTTGCCGCTCAAAGCTTCTGAGGAGTAACGACACGAGGTCGATCTCTCAGAAGAGATTCAGGATCTTCAACAAAGTTTTCCGGCAAGCGGAAACCAGACATACACTACCTTGTCTTCACATAAAATGCGAAAGTAAGAAGGGTCATCCAATTAAAATTTACAAGGGTCCTACCCTATTCACTCAATCATCTAATAATTTGGCTCCCTTCCCTGACAACGGCGCCAGAAATGCTTGTTGATATTTCCTACGCACTACTAACAATTCATCCCTAGTAGGGTGCTAGAAATGCTTGTTGGTAGGTTTTAAATCTCAGATGAACATCCACAAGCGTACAAAAACTATCGATGTAGCATTTCCCCCTTTTAAGAGTATTTCCAAAGGGTGTCATTTATATTTTCCCAAAGGAAGGCTAGATGGAAGCAAAACAATAATCAAGTGGAGAGGCTAGGTTGGCCTCAGTAGGGTTCTTACAAGGATGGGTTAAATGATAAGTGGAGGTAGTGTGACACACACAAGAGTATCCTATCCTAAGGGGATAAATGAGGTAATAGAGGGACTAGGCTAAGAGTTAGGTAGATACTCCTACTATGCTTCTAATGTACATACACATAGCCTAAATTAGTTACTAATGATCGTGTTAATTATGAATTATTATGCTAAGTGGATTAACACATTGGGCACGGGTTTACCCCTAGCAACACTAGGCCACTCCCGCCAAGAGCCTATGGCATAGCCAAACATGGAGGAATACAAAGGACAGATAGGGATTTCACCACCTACTGCCTACCTCTTCAATTCGTGGGTCTACGAGACATTCAATGCTACTATATATCCTAGGACCATGCTAGCATATTAAGTAATTACCTTAAGAGCCCAGACACAAGCCATCCTAAGGCAATGAACTAAATCATCGTTGAACCAATGTTAATTCATAGCATAAGTGATTCATGTTAACATAATCATATCATAGCAAATTAGACTATAGTGGAGGTTTATAGTGTTTATGGTGATGTAATAAGAATGTTATAGCACAATCATAAATACTATTCCTACTACATACATGGAATCCACAATCAAACAAGAAACGCTTCATCTAAGTATATGAACAATAGTAGACTAAAGATATCATCTTTATTATGAATAAAGTCACCAATACAAATAGGAATACGGGAGACATACCTTTCCCGATTGGGAAGAGTCTCCTTCAACTCCTCTCCTACTTGGACTATGGACTAGAGACTCTCCTCTCTATAGCCTATACTCCTCTAAACCTATGGAGAGTAGTGGATACAAAGGAACAATACTAAAGTGGTGTGTGTTGAAGTGAGGGTTGAGGGTCCTATTTATAGCTTTGCGAAGGGTTGGTTCCCACCACCAAAAGCGCACGAATCAGTCACTCATGACCTCTTCAAACCGAGAGGAGCCAACACGTGGCGTTTGACTGCAAAAGGTGTCAAGACCTAGTCGGACTACTAGAGGAAATAGGTTAAATAGAAATATGATGTGTGCAATAAATGACAATTCCTTCCCATAATTGAGTTATATTGACGAGTGAAATTGGTGTATAACAACTGTCAACAGTACGACCACTTCATTGTGGATTGCCCACATGAAGAAAACAAGAAGAAGAAGGAGGGCAAGTCCAAAGAGAATAAGTACTTAAAGAAGAAGAAGCAATTGGGATAAGCCCACCATGGGAAGGAGTGGAATTCAAATGAAGAATCTTCCTCCGATGAAGAAGAAAAAATAGCAACTATTGCTATGAAGAAGACAACCATGGAGAACAAGCTCTTACCCAACTTGGAGAATTCAAGGCAAACTTGCCTCATGGCCAAGGAGGGAAGAAAGAAGGTTAAATATAAATCATATTCTTCAATTTCTTCGCATGATGATTTTGATAGTAGTAGTGAAAATGAACATATGCTTAAAGATATGAGTAAGAGCACATTGAAAAGGTTAAAGTTGTTGACGGATGACATATTTGAGAAGGAAGAGCTCATTAATCGTCAAGAGGACATGCTCATCCAACAAAAGGAGAGATGTCAAGAGTTTGAGAAGCTCTTGGAGCTTGAAAGAGAGAGAAGCAATGCACTTAAACTTGAACTCGCTTTGAGCAAGGAAATTTGTTCAAGCCTTTAGAACACTACAATTGTGATAAAATATGAACTTGTTAGCTTGACAAAAGTTAACAAGATCCTTAAAACATAAGTGGAGTCTCTCAAAGTCAATGCACATTCTTCCTCTACAAGCTCACCTTCCACAAATATCAAATCTGAAACATCTCAACCTTGTAAATGCTCTAACTTGATTCTAAAACTTAAAGATGAGCTCAAGTTGGCACAAAACAACCAAGCACCGAAAGGTGGCATCTTTGACAAGGAGAAGATGGCATATGCACGTAGTGAATACACCAACACTAAACATCCCCTTGTCAAAGATGGTCTTAGCTATTCTAGGGAGAGGAGGCAAAGCGCTAAAACTCCCAAGAATGGCAAAGACTTGATAGTTTTTGTCAAAGGAGGTTCACACAACAACAACAAAGTAAATAAAATCACTACAACTCATAACATGCCTAAAAACGAACCTCATCCATTGTTCCATGACTTTGATGCTTTATATGTGTACTAAGGAACATGTTTGGTAAATCTTATGCTAGGTATGTTGGGCCACACCGCAAGAGTCATAAACCTTGTGTGTGGGTGCCCAAGTGCCTCTTGACTAACATCAGAGGACCCAACACCGCTTGAGTAACTAAAGCTAAGGCTTAAATCCTTTTTGTAGGCATACTCCTCCGGTGGAACCAAGTGGGTTCTTGATAGCGGATGCACTAATCATATGACCGGAGAGAGGAAGATGTTTGTAGAGCATGAGGAAAATGAAGATCCAAGTGAAGGAATCTATTTTGGAGACAATAGCCCAAGAAAAATTCTTGGCACCGGTAAAATTGTGATATCCCATAATCATACTCTTTCAAATGTTTTACATGTTGATTCACTTGATTATAACCTCTTGTCCATATCACAACTATGTGACAATGGTTATAATTGTTTATTCACTAATGAGGGTGTGACCGTCACGAGGAGAAGCAATGACTCAATTGCTTTTAAGGGTGTACTCAAGGGAAAGCTCTATCTTTTAGATTTCTTCGCGGATAAATCCCAACTTTATACATGCTTAATTGCAAAAACTAACATGGGATGGCTTTGGCATAGAAGGCTAGCCCATGTTGGGATGAGGAATTTGCAAAAACTCCTTAAGGGAGAGCACATCCGAGGTTTGAAGAATGTCATGTTTGAATAGGATAGGCCATGTAGCGCATGCCAAGCTGGAAAACAAGTTGGAGCCCAACATCCATACAAGAACATCATGACAACAACAAGACCATTGGAGCTTCTACACATGGATCTCTTCGGTACAATCGCCTACATAAGCATTGGCGGTAAGAAATATGGTCTTGTACTTGTTGATGATTTTTCACGTTTCACTTGGGTGTTCTTTTTGCATGATAAAAGAGAGACTCAATTTGTCCTCAATAAGTTCTTGAGGAGAGCTCAAAATGAGTTCTCCTTGAGGATCAAGACTATAAATAGTGATAATGGCACCGAATTCAAGAACCCTCATGTTGAAGAATTCTTGGATGAAGAAGGCATCAAGCATGAGTTCTTGGCCCCCTACTCCCCTCAACAAAATGGGGTGGCCGAGAGGAAGAATAGAACTCTAATTGAGATGTCAAGAACCATGTTTTATGAGTACAAGACGTCGTACCGGTTTTGGGCAAAAGCGGTTAACACCGGTTGTCGTGCCATAAATCGGTTGTACCTTCACCGCATCTTGAAGAATACATCTTATGATCTTCTAACCGTTCGCTTCTAAGTCCAATGAGGATTTCTTGCTTGGTTATGACTCAAACACTTACGCTTATGGTGTCTTCAACAAATCTTCCGGAATTGTTGAAGTAGCACGTGACATAGTGTTAGAGGAAACTAATGGCTCCCAAGTAGAGCAAGTTGATCGTCATGCGCTAGATCAAGAAGAAGCTCCACAAGTAGTGGTGATAGGAAGGATGGCACTTGGAGACATTCGACCACAAGAAAAATCTCAAGACCCAAGTGATCATCCCATGCACCAAGCAAGCTCTTCCTCAAATATTCAAGCTCAAGAACCCCAAGATGCGCTCCAAGAAGATGAAAATGGAGGCATCAATCAAGGGGGAGACGCAGAAAATGAGGAAGATGAAGATGAAGACCCAAGACCTCAAGCACCTCACCCAAGAGTACATCAAAGTGTTCAATGGGACCATCCCGTTGACAACATCATTGGAGACATCTCCAAGGAGGTAACTACTCGATCTTGTGTTGCAAACTTTTGTGAACATTACTCTTGTTTCTTGTTTAGGGCCTCATAAGGTTGAAGAAGCACTACGAGATCCGGATTGGGTCTTGGCCATGCAAGAAGAGCTTAACAACTTTGAAAGAAAACAAGTGTGGGAGCTAGTGAAGAGGCCTACTACGAATGTTGTGGGCACCAATTGGGTGTTCCGCAATAAGCAAGATGAACACGGGGTGGTTACAAGTAACAAAGCAAGACTTGTGGTCAAAGGTTATTCACAAGTCGAAGGTTTGGATTTTGATGAAACCTTTGCTCCCGTAGCTAGGCTTGAATCAATTCGTATATTACTTGCCTTTGCCACTCACCATGATTTTAAGCTATACTAAATGGACGTCAAGAATGCATTTCTTGATGGTCCAATCAAAGAGGTGTATATAGAGGAACCCCCAAGTTTTGCAAATCAAGTATTGAAAAACCATGTCCACAAATTGTGTAAGGCTCTATATGGCCTCAAACAAGCTCCTAGAGCTTGATATGAGTGCCTTAGAGATTTCTTAACTCAAAATGGTTTCAAAATTGGGAAGGTTGACTATACTTTGTTCACTAAGCATTTTAATGATGATTTGTTTGTTTGCCAAATATATGTTGATGAAATTATATTTGGTTCTACTAACAAAGCTTTTTGTGATGAGGTTTCAAAGATAATGACCGAAAGGTTTGAGATGTCGATGATGGGGGAGCTAAAATTCTTCCTAGGTTTTCAAGTGAAGCAACTCAGGGAAGTGTTGACGGTTGTTATACACCAATTTCACCCGTCAATATAACTCAATTATGTGAAGGAATTGTCATTTATTGCACACATCACCTTTCTATTTAACCTATTTCCACTTGTCCTTGGAGAAAGTAGTGCATGCAGGGATTCTATGCAGAAATGAAGTGAAACAAGGGGATGAATCCTATAAAATATCATTCCAGTCAATCAAGCAACGACACGTGGCACCACATGGATCAAATGGCCCACAAACAGAAGTATCCGAGGCCATCCAACGGTGTAGCACCCATATCAGTCAATGGAACCCACCTGTCAGTCACCTAGAGAAAGCACACCGAAAAAGGGGCCAGGACCAGGTCGGCCGACCCCCCTAGTCGGCCGACTAGTTCCTGGCACCATTCTCGGTCAAACTCCACGTGGTGGCTTCTCCCGACTTGAAGTGGTCATGGGTGACTGATTCGCGCGCTTTTGGTGGCGAGAACTGACCCTTCTCCAAGCTATAAATAGGACCCCTCACCCCTCACTTCAACAAACACCACTTGAGTATTCATCCTTCTATCCACTACTCTCCATAGGTTTAGAGGAGTATAGGCTGTAGAGAGGAGAGTCCATAGTCCAAGTAGGAGAGGAGTAGAAGGAGTCTCTTACCTATTGGGAAAGGTATATCTCTATAATTCCTATTTGTATTTGTGACATTATCCATAATAAAGATGTTATCTTTAGTCTTCATATGTTCATATACTTGGATGAAGCGTTTGTTGTTTTATTGTGGATTCCAGTATTTATGATTGTGCTATACCATGTTCATTACATTATCATAAATACTATAAACCTCCACTATAGTCGAATTAGCTATGATATGGTTATGTTAACATGGATCACTTATGCTACGAATTAACATTGGTTCAACGATGATTTAGTTCATTGCCTTAGGATGGCTTGTGCCTAGGATCTTAAGGTAATTACTTAATATGCAAGCATGGTGCTAGGATAGAGAGTATCATTGAATGTCTCGTAGACCCACGGATTGAAAAGGTAGGCAGCAGGTGGTGACAGCCCTATGTGTCCTTTGTAATCATCCATGTTCGGCTATGCCACAGGCTCTTGGTGGGAGTCACCTAGTGTTGCTAGGGGTAAATCGGTGCCCGATGAGTTAATCCACTTAGCAAGAGAATTCATAATTAACATGATCATTAGTAACTAACTTAGGCTATGTATATGTAAATTAGAAGCATAGGAGGACTCTCTACCTAACTCTTAGCCAAATTCCTCTATTACCTCATTTATCCTCTTAGGATAGAATGTTCTTGTATGTGTCACACTACCTCAACTTATCATTTAACCCATCCTTGCTAGAACCCTACCAAGACCAACCTAAGCCTTTCCACTTGATGCTTGTTTTACTTCTAGCTAGCCTTCCTTTGGGAAAATATAAATGACACCCTTTGGGAATACTCTTAAAAGGGGAAATGCGACATTGATAGTTTTCGTGCGCTTGTGAACGTTCACTTCAGAATTAAAACCTACCAACAAGCATTTCTAGCACCCATGCTAGGCATGAATTTTAGTAATGCGTAGGAAATATCAACAAGCATTTCTGGTGCCATTGTCGGGAAGGCAGCCGAAGTATTACATGATTGAGTGAATAGGATAGGACCCTGGTAGGTTTTAGTAGGATGACCCCTCTTTGTTTTCGCATTTTATGTGAAAACAGGGTAGTGTATGTCTGGTTTCTGCTTGCTGGAAAACTTTGTTGAAGATCCTGAATTCCTTCTAAGAGATCGACCTCATGTCGTGACCCCTCAGAAGCTTCGAGCGGCAAAGCAAGCCAGCACAACCGCACCAACAACCGAAACACCAATGGCCCAGAAGACCCTTCGTGAGTTTTTGTCTTCCTCTTCTAACAATGTGCATGTTGGGCCCACTGTTAACGCGGGAGATGTACACTTCGAAATCAAGACTGGCTTGATCACTATGGTGCAAGCCAACCCATTTTGTTGGAAGACTAACGAGGATGCAAGTGCTCACCTGCAATAGTTCCTTGAGATCTGAGCACTTTTAAGATATAGGACGTATCTCCCGATGTTGTCGGTCTTAGGTTGTTTCTGTTCTCTCTTCTTCGGAGAGCGAAATAGTGGTTCTACGTGAACCGAAGTGCTATAGACACTTGGGAGAAATGTTTTACGGCATTCCTTGCCAAGTTTTTCGCTATTGGGCAAGACTAATGCCCTACGTAGAAGAATTTCCAGCTCCCATCAAGATTCCAAGGAATCTATTCCTGAGGCTTGGGAAAGGATGCAGGAGTATATCTTAGAATGTCCCCACCATCGGATAAATGACTGGCTCAGAATACAAAACTTTTACAACGGGTTGATCCCTTCCACCCGTGACCATGTTGATGATGTTGCTGGAGGTGCCCTTGACTGTGCCTGTCGGTGCCTAGCGAACTGGGTATACCTGGGTATAGGGATAAATGAACACTGGGCCCACCGCCCACAGGGGCGAGGCCTGACATGGGCCCAGAGGGCTACATGGCAAGTGGTATAGTAGCATCTCCCGTCGAGGGAATGTCTAGTGCCTCCACGCCGACCGCGGCACTGGGCCCGCCACCTCGGCGGGGAATGAACTGGCGAGGCTGCTAGGACGGCGGCTCCGGACCTCCCCTCCTAGGGAGACGGTTCTATACTCTAACAACCCCAGGGGGCCTAGCGGTGGCACCTCCCATTGAGACCGCGAATGTTTCCCAAGCTCCTAAGCTCCAGCAACCCCAGGAGGGCCAATGTTCCCGAAGCAAGTCCTAGTCCCCCTTGGTACAAGTACATGATCAGAGTTGCGTGCATATATCAGGGAGCAGGACACAAAAATATCAGAACCAAAGATCAAGAGGACTCCATTCAATTAAAAGATTTTCTTACAAAAGTTGGAAGCATACAAGAGGGAGCGAGAGAGGAGAGACCTAAGTTATGCAGATAGCTAAGGCGACAGCCTCGGCAGCCTCCTGAACGCCCTCCCAGGCAGTGTCCAGCCCTGCCGCGATTGTCCCTTCGACCGTTGGATTCAGGGGGAGTGAGGGTCCCGGCTCTGATAGCATGCTAGCACGTACTCAGTGACAGTCTTGGTCAGGGACCTCCCCTCTGTCTCTAGCTGGTCGACTATGACGTCGATCACTGCAACAAGCTTGCGGCCAACAGAGCCAATAGTCGACAACGCATCGTGTAGCTCCGGCGTCGGGTGGGCCGGACGTACAGGGCTGAGACCAAACTGTGCCAGTGCCCTGTCTGCTAGCTCCAGGAAGTCTCACACTCGTTGGGACTCAGATGCCCTTGAGCCCTGCAACTCTTCCAGAGCCCTCCTGGTGGCTGCCAGCTTTGCACCCTCTTTTGTGAGGCGCTCGGCCTCGTTTTCATGCTGCTGGATGCTCTTGGCGAGTTGCCACTCGCGATCGGTGAGCTCCGATTCCCTGGCAAGGATGCGGTTCCGGCGCTCCGCCAAGTCCTGGCCCCACACAGTGGCTTCCCTGGTAGAGACGTCGGTCTCCCATGCGTTGATGCCTTGCCCCCGCTTCCAGAGCATGTCTGCCTCGAGCTTGCACCGCGCTTCAAGTTGTTCGCAGCGGTCTGCCAAGCTCTGCTCACCCGCCGACAACTTCCGGGAGAGCTCCTCTTCTGTCCTAGTCAGGTCCTCTAGCTCCTCGGCGAGCTTGGATTCACCCAAGTCGAGATCCTGCTGGCGCTTCTGGAGGGTCTCATGCCAAGCGATTAGACTAGTTTGGCGCTGGTCCGCGGCTTTGTGGCATTCCACAGCTTTCTCATAAATCTTCTGGTCCTTCTGATCGAGAGCCTCGAGGGTAGCCTCCCTCACGTTGAGAAGCCCGCTTTATTCGGCCAGCCGGGTTTCCTCACCCTTGACCCATTCTTCACGCTGACGGAGCCCCCTACGCTCCTCCTCCAGAGCCTTGAGGTTGTGCTCAAAAGACGTGATGACTTAATGAAAACTGGAGCAAGCGTTGTCAATGGCCAGCTCCAGAGGAATGGGCGCCTGAACGGATAGGGGCACTCCAGCCCCCGTCTCCACCAAGTTGTCCACCATCAACCGGGAGTGACTACCTTGTGAAGGCGGTGGTACTTGTGGGCTCAAGACACCTGGGGCCTCTGCCGGACCCTCCGGTGCAACCGCAGACGCTTCTGGCTCTACCCCCGATGCCTGAAAAGCGAGGTGTGTGCCCGGAGCCTCCGCGGCTGGAAACACATCCACGGGCACGCTGGGTGCCACTGTCTGAGGCACTGGGGTGGAAGCCGATACTTCGACCACCGCCGGGACAGCCTCCCTAATCACTGTAGCAGTAGGTAGGGGGGTCGGCTCCTCTACCGCCCCCGACATGCTGGCTGGAACCCCCTCAGCACCTGACAAGGGGGTTGGCCCCTCGGCTACGTCCAACTGAGATGTCGGGACCCCCTCAGGAGATGGCATGAGAGCTGACTCCTCAGTGGCACCCGGCACCAAGGGCTGGGATACCGACGACTCCTGGTCCAGCTGGAGCTCCGGAATCCCCCCAGAGGATGGCGCGGGAACCATCTCCTCGGCGGCCCCCGGCACCGAGAGCGGAGCTTCCGCCAACTCTTGAGCAGGGCCGACGTTTAGCACCTCCACCTCTATAGGAGCCTCGGGGGCCACTGGCTCCGCCGCTGGAGCTTCTGTCGCCACCACATCAACAGCCGAAGCCTCCGGATCGGCCACAGTCGCGCTTAGGGTTGGAACTACCCTTGTCTCGGCCGGGGCCACCGCCGTCGCCTGGGCAGGTGCAGGAGTAGGGGCTGAAGCGCCTACCTGCTCGACCCCCTGTGACGCGGGGGGGTACAGCGGTTGCCTCACAATCCTTGGAAGCACTGCACAACCAAGAGAGAAACGTTTAAAGGGAGACCTTGACCTGAAGAAGGACTGAAGCGGGGAGTTTGGTTGCTTACCTTTGGAAGCCCCAAGTGCCGCAAAGATGGAGCCGTTTTGGGGCAGGGCCGGAGCCAGTGCCTAAAGGACCCGATGTGGCCAAAGCCTCAGACCTCTCAGGAGCTTGACCCGGAGCTGGAGCTGGGACCTCCCTAGACGGAGTAGCCTCTATTTGAAGGGAACCTCCGGAGCTTGGTCTTGTACTTGGCACCGTGGTGGGAGGTGGCCCCCCGGATCTGGCGCCCGCAGGAGGCCCTGGAGCCGGATGGGGTAGCTCGCCGGAGGTACCAACGTGACATTCGTCACCCCGCACCAGTTTCCTCTTGCGGCTGGAAGGTTCCACCGAGGCCTCTCCCTTGTCGGAGCTGACGACTCCGCCCCCCTGGGCAGAGGGAACTGGGGCCGAACCCCCAGAGGTTCCCGGGAGCTGGTTGTCGGAGGAGCTCTCCTAGCCGCGACCCCTATGTCATCCAGCCTTGGCATCAGTTTCCGGAGCTCCCGGCAGAAATCGGGAACCATGTTCAGAGGTGGAAAGGATGTTGGAGGCTCAAGAGACTCAAGTGAGATATTGGGCTTGCTATGGAACTTCTTCACAAGTCCTTTAGTGATTTGTCTTTTACCTGGGTGTTCGCATTCCGCGGTGTGAATGTCCACCCCATCCGTTCCCTGAACTTCGGTGGCGCCCACCTGTTCCTTTGGAAGTACCTGAAGACCATCTGAGGGGTCACTCCGCCATCTACACAGCTTTTGATCCCAGCCACAACGGGCTTGTACGCCGGCGGCATCTTTGGGACCTCATTCAAGAGGTCCATGTCCACATTCGGAAGGCACTCAAGCAGCTCCAGCTTCTCGTGCCAGTCCACGGTGATGATCACCCACTCCTTCTTCCACTCATCCAATTTATCAGAGGAAAAGGTGTCCAAGTACTTGAAAGGGGTCCGCTTCCGCTTGAAGAAGTAGTACATCCCGATCAACTCATTCACCTTCCTGATAGTCTGCAGAGTGAAGACGTTTCGGAAGAGCTCCAGACTGGGCCGTACCCCCACCCACATTTCACAGAAGTGGACGAAGATAGCGACCAGCAGGATGGAGTGGGGCCCGAGGAAGTGTAGTTGGATGCCGTAGAACTCCAGCAAGGTCATCAAGAAGGATGAAAAGGGGGGAAGCAGGCTGACCATGGTTGTACCCCTGAAAGAAGACCATGTCGCCGGCATTCTTCTTCTCGAAAGGGAGTTCGCTGGTGCGGATCCTGCCAAAGAAGGACTCATGGGACCATCCCATGTAGGCCTGGAACTTCTTCAGCCCCTTCTCGGTCTTGATCTTGCTGACGGGGAGACCCAACTCCATGGCAGCAAGATGGAGGTCGGAAAGATTGGATGAGCAGAAAGCTAGGGTTCGAAGTTGAAGGATGTGAGAAGGTTGCAAGGGCTCAAGTGCGGGCGCAAATGGAGGCGTGAAGAGTATGTGACCTTTGCTAGTCTCTTCCTTAAGTATGGGTCCGTGGTGTTGGGAAGGAAACCGCTGGCACCAAGATATTGGGGCTACCCGCCTTATGACTGGTGGACCAAGAGCCTGAACCGGTGGGAAGGCCAAGTGGCCGCCTCAAGGTAGCTGTTTTCGTAGGAGAGAATTCAAAACTCTAGCGCAAAGACTTAATTGGTGCATGGAACCAAAACGAATTTCGTATCGGGAACCGGTGCCTATCAGTGGAGCAATATCCGCAGACAAAGATTTTGTCCACTGCATTGAAGGAAGTCCTTAAAGCTGCGGCGCAAAGATTTAGAATGGCCCCACCACAGGTACAACTGCCTCTCCAAGGAAGTTGCTCCCCGAGTTGGGCCTGGGGGCCATTGTCGGTGCCTGGCGAACCCGGTATCCCAGGGGACAGGGATAAATGAACATTAGGCCCACTGCCCATAGGGGCGAGGCCTGACATGGGCCCAAAGGGCTACATGGCAAGTGGTACAGTAGCATCTCCGGTCGAGGGAAAGTCCAGTGCCTCCACGCCGACTGCGGCCCTAGGCCCACCACCTCGCCGTGGAATGACCCGGCGAGGCCGCTAGGATGGCGGCTCCGGACCTCCCCTCCTGGGGAGAGGGTCCGATACTGCGACAATCCCGACAGCTTCGGATCCAACCTCCTGGACCCAGACGTCCCTTTGAGGGTCTGGCGCTGCTAGTTTCCGACAGCTCCGGACCCGACCTCCTGGAACTGGGCATCCCGCTGAGGTAAGGTCTGGGAGGTGCCACGTGTCAGGCATCACCGAGCCTGAGCTTCCCCACGGAAGGCTTAGAGAAGGGAGGCGTGCCCGGGACACCAAAGCTAGGACACGCATGTTCCCTAGGCGAGCGGGAGCTCGCACTCATAAGTCAAGTGGATTGTGGCCGGTCTTGTCATAACTGGTCAGAGCCGAACTACTATGTATGGCGGACCAATGAGAAGCCCCGACAGGACAGACAAGACATGGCCAACCATGATGAGGGGACTATTCGTAGCCCTGCAGTAGGGTATGGGCAGACGGCACATTGAAGCTATTGTCAGGGGATAACACTTACTCCCAGATCTTTGGGAGGATTCGATATACCCAGGGCCACTTGTCGGGCCTCGGTCCCCACCTATAAGTTGCTCAACCTTAGACTATAAAAGGACCGAGCGACCATCGACTTAGACAACTTCGCTCAGACTGAGATACAGACTCAAGCAATACAACACACAAACCACCGTGGAGTAGGGTATTACGCTCAGGCAGCCCGAACCACGTAAATCCCTCGTGTTCATCGTACATTGCGCTTGATCTTGCTAGGACTAGCCCCTCAAATATATCTAACCTCCATGGACTGCTCCCGAGTAGGTCCGGGGGAGGTGTCAGTTTAGACACCTCGATAGTGCCCAAAGCCAAAGATTTGATTGAGAAGATGGTGTCAAACATGGGATGGAATAACGAGCGTCTCCATACCCGCCAGCGAGGCATGCACACCTTGAAGGAGGTGGACATGATCACTGTTAATTTGGACCTGCTTATGAAGAAGATTGATGGACAAGGCAATGGTGAAGTGTGTGATAGTGCTTATGCCTTAGACTCTCACATCACATGTGAACTCTGTGGCAACACGGTCCATTTGGGCAATGACTACCAAGAAACCCGTGAGAATGCCCTATACCTAGCCAACAATGCAAACAACAATGGTTATCGTCCAGGAGGTCAAGGGTGGGTCCAACCACGCCCATTCTTCCAAGCAGGGTACAACAATAACAGCAACAATGGAAATAAACCCAACTTGAGAGAACTAGCCATTAGCTAGTTAAAGATCAATGATGTTCTATCCAAGAAGTTGTCGGCTAATGACAAGACCCTAGAAAGCATCAATGCCAAGATTGAAGGACTATAATCATCCTTCAAGAATCAATTGAGGTTCAACAAGATGTTGGAGACTCAATTGGCTCAACTGGCTGCAGTTGTTCCTCTAAAGGAGAAAGTGAGTGCGGTGGCTACGAGAGGTGACAAGACCACTCGTGACCCACCGTATCCCACACAATAGAACAGGACAACTACAAGGGATGAGGAGGTTGTCCCAGTTAGCATAAGTGAACCACTTAGTAAAAGAATGGTCAAACACTTTGAGGACACCAATTTATTGTCATTCCCTCACAGGCAAAGGAAGCCAACAGTGGATGAGCAATTCAACCCATTTGTTGATATCATCCAGAAAATCCACATCATTGTGCCCTTGATCGATGCGATGCAAGTACCCACTTATACTTTCTATCTCAAGGACACATTAAATAACAAGCGGCCATTGCACACCACTGAGGTTGTCAAGCTTACAGAAGACTGCAGCGCAGCCATCCTCATTAGGCTTCCGGAAAAGAAGAAGGATCCTGGATGTCCTACAATCTCATGCTCAATTGGAGCACACCACTTTGACAAGGCCCTTTGTGACCTTAGAGCAAGTGTGAGTGTGATGCCAAAGGTGGTTTTTGACCAGTAGAACTTCACGGAGCTTACTCAACACCCATGCAGCTCCAACTGGCTGATTATTCAGTCCGTTATCTGGCGAGTATTGCCAAAGATGTACCAATGAAAATCCATAACTGCTTCATACCTGTGGATTTCATGGTGCTCGACATGGAGGTCGAGAAGGATACACCACTCATTCTTGGGCACTCGTTCCTAAGCACCACAAAGGCTCGCATAGATGTGGGAGTTGGAGAAATCCACTTCCATATCAATGGCAAGGAGGAGAAGTTTAACTTTCGCCCAAAGTTGGAGCAATGCTCCAAGATCTGTATCAAGTATGGGTCAAATGTTAAACACATTCAAGAGGTCAAAATCACACCCCCAAAGGTGGACCCACTCATTGCATTCATGAGGAAATTGAGGAAAACCTGTCTTATCGTCGACGTTGAAACCTCAATAAGACGAAGAAGTTCGGACCTCCTCAAAGGCCCAAGTTCACCAAGCTGCCAAAGAAGGAATGGAAGAAGAAGCAAGAAAAGATGTCTGAGCACATCCCTCCGGGCCCAGATGTCAAGAAACGAAGAAGGAGGAATTTCCATCTCATCGGACGGTGGTGAGACCTAGCCAATGGGTTAAATTGGTAGTTATCCTTTATTTGATTTTTCTTTTATTTTCTCTTCATTTGATTTTTCCCCATTTAGTTTGATTTTCCCCACTGCATATAGCAAGTTGAGAATCTTATATTCTCAACTATCATTTTTATTTCTTTATTTTTCACAAAAAGAAAATTGTTGGGTTTTGAAAAAAGGAATCTTTATTTGGAAAACAATCTTTCTGAGCTGCAAACGTGGTATTTCACCAACGTGTTGATTCCATAGACATTGGGGAGCCACCTGCCAAAAGGGAGAATAGGGGGGCCACCTGTCAGGTCGGCTGACCCCCCCCCCCCCCCCAGTTCGGCCGACTAGAGAAAAGAGCTAATTTGGCTCTCTCTCCTCCAACAGCTACATTTGGTGCCCTACTGACCGTTGGGAATTGCACACTATAAATGGTGGTCCTGAGGAGCTCTTCTCTTCACACTTCACCTCATTTCATACATCCGCAAAGCCACTCTTGCATCAAATTGTTTTTCTTGCTCTTCATTGAAGAACTCTTGCTCAAAATCCAACTCAAAAAAAATATTTGCTTTTTATTGCATTTGCAATTCGCTCTCAAGTTCTTCAAGGAAAAATTTGTCGGGGTTTTGTTTTCAATAACATAACCTTTTTCGAGTTTTTGCCTTGTTGTGTTCTTGTTTGTTGTGGCCATGAAAGGAATGAAAAGGTTGTTTGGGAAGAGGAAGGAGGCTGCAAGCTCAAGCCATGGTGGAGACTCAAGTGCAAGCCCCTCTTCCGTTGCTACACCAAGTTCACGGAGGAGGAGTGTAGGAGAGGACACTCCCATGGGTGAGAAGAGAAACCCTCGCCAACTTCTTCACAACGACGACCTCGACATCCAAAGTGGAGTTGAAGATCAAGCACACAAGCTCCTCCAAGATCATGAGTTTTCTCATACGAAAGCTTATGATCCGGATTTGAACTCCAAAATAGGTAAGTATTCCAAATTCTTTTCCATCTGGCGTGCACTAGGATGGGAAAATTTTTCTCACATAGAGGAGAAAGGTTCACGCCTTCTCTCCATACAATTCCTTTGCACACTCAAGATAGGATTTGATGGTATTACTTTTTGATTATTTCAAAAGGAATAAAACATCCTATGGAAAGAATTATGTGAAATCCTAGGCTTCCATAAACGTTGTTTGCTAGAATTAGACAATTTACCTAAGTTTAACAAACAAAGTTTTTGGCAAGATTTAACTGGTGAGGTCAGATGTAGTGCACCTAGGAATAGCCACTTGCACAACCCAACTTTATGCTTCATGCATAGATGGGTGGCTATGACTATGTTCCCTAGAGGAGATGTAAGGATAGTGCATGATGATGAGCTGAAAATTTTATTTGCCATGATTAAAAAGATAAAAGTTGCTCCAGTTACTGCCATGATGACACAATGGTTAGATTACATTCCAAGGGTAGGGCCAATTGAATGCACTTCATTGATTACCCGTATTGCTACTAGGGTAGGAGCACTTGAATATATCCATTTGAATACATTGAAAATGAAAGAGAATTGATTGATGAAGAATATTTATTGCAAGGACATACCTTTAAGCATGATAAAGATGGATCTTTGATATTTTATTATCCCGTCTTTGTCAATGAAATTCGGTAACCTGACCCGGATTATCATTTGTACAAATGTTGGAGGCTAACCATTGACCTACTTCCCGTCGAGGAAGCCGAAAGAAGTAATGTATCTGGCAATAACTAGAAGTCAAGGAGAGCGGTCATGCCCCCGACAACCTCCACGGTCCATGAGTACAAAGAGAAAGATAACCCAACGGGTGATGCACCCGAATGGACTCAACCTCCATCGTATGAGACCGAAGGTCCATCTTGGCATGGATGGCCAGGTGCTACATGGGAGTCACCCCTATCCACTTCAAGCTCTAGCAGCTTGCCTCCAACATCTATGAGAAGATGTCATTCTACTTCGGTTAGAAGTCATCATGACTATAGCCAAGGAATGACGGACCTCTCTAGACGTATGGAGGAGCTTGAAGTAAGGATGGGTGACATTTACAACACTTTCCAAGGGCATGTCCAAGGTACCCAAGACTGGCAACAAAACATGGATGCTCAATTCATCAACCTCAACTCCACACTACAAAAACAACAAGCCGATCTTGCGGCATACTTCCATCATCAAGGGTTCAACCCTCGACAAGGAGGTGAGCGAAGAACAAGCTTGGGGGAGGACCCCCCACTTGAGGTAAATTGTATGAACCCCTTGCATATTTATTTTCCAATTACCCATCATCCACCTTGCATTTAAAAAATATATAGGATAGGTTTAATTTCCAAATAAAATAAAAGATGTGCGGTAAGAATGACTTGGAATTCACATAGATGAAATGATGAATAGTTGCTCTGTTTTAATTTTCCTAAGTCCATAGTTTACAACTTACAACTCTCCAACATATTGCTCTCATTGGCTAGAATTGCTTTTGCATTGATTTGGAAATTGTGGGTAGAAAAATCTTAATCCATTCTAAGTAGTTGTGAGATCTGATATAGTGATAGGGCTGCTATTCCTAGTTTGATAGTGAAACTTAGATTTTCGAGAAATTCTAAAAAGATTTAAGTTATCCTCATTTGATTGGAAATACCCACCAAAGCCATATGATATATTACATTGATAAACCTTATGCATATGCTATTTGCTTTCACATTGAGATTTGTCAAACTAGTATAGACCTATGTGAGATTTCTTTCATTACTTTTTGAATTCAAGACTTCACTTGCACATGCTATACTTGTACACTAGAAGTAAGCAAATTTACATCATACCACCATCCCACCATAAAGAGAGAAACTCCATATCATTCACGCTTAGTACTCTCTCCAAAATTCATTGTATAAAAAGGGAGTAGAAGACATGGCTACAAGAAAAAGAAAAAGAAAATGCATGCTTTCATCATAAGCATGAGAAAAAAAAAACTAGCCATGTTTCATCCCTGCAAAATAAGAGAGTCCACTCAAAAAAGGAGTCATCTCAAGATCCACATCCACTCCATTCCATCACACATGCACAAGTCTTGAATCAAATTGTTTTGAATTGATTTCTCATAAGGCTTTCTCTTTTGACTTAGCAATATTATATGTTGCAAATATGCCTACTATATTCCCTACCAAGCTCCACATACAAGCCTTATGTAGAGGTAGGTTGGATTTAGGCACAATGCCTTGGTGAGGATATATTTCCACTACACACAAAGGAGAGACTAGAGAGAATCAAATTGAGATACTTAAAATCCAAATTGAACTCTCCGGAATTCAAGTGGAACTTGATTTCTAGGGTATGTGTGCTCAACTTCTTGTTCTATCTTTCAAGTTTTCAACCACCCATGAATAGGAGATGGCATAAGCCCCATAATAACCTAAGATGGGTGAAGTACCGTGCCAATTTTTGCAATACTAGGTAGAGTATTTTGTTGTGCACGTGGTACTTTTGAAAAGTAGAACATAGTAGCAACTCCTGATCATCAACCTAATGTCTTGACTTTGCTTGGGACGAGCAAAGGATAAGCTTGGGGGAGTTTGTTGACGGCTATTATACACCAATTTCGCCCGTCAATATAACTCAATTATGTGAAGGAATTGTCATTTCTTGCACACATCACCTTTCTATTTGACCAATTTTCACATGTCCTTAGAGAAAGTAGTGCACGCAAAGATTCTATGCAGAAATGAAGTGAAACAAGGGGTTGGATCCTATAAAATATCATTCCGGCCAATCAAGCAATGACACATGGCACCACATGGATCAAATGGCGCACAAACAGAAGTATTTGAGGCCATCCAACGGTGTAGCACCCATATCAGTCAATGGGACCCACCTGTCAATCACCTAGAGAAAGCACACCGCAAAAGGGGCCAGGACTAGTTCGATCGACCCCCCTAGTCGGCTGACTAGTTCCTGGCACCTTTCTCGGTCAAACTCCACGTGGTGGCTTCTCCCGACTTGAAGTGGTCATGGCTGACTGATTCGCGTGCTTTTGGTGGCAGGAACCGACCCTTCTCCAAGCTATAAGTAGGACCCCTCACTTCAACACAGACCACTTGAGTATTCATCCTTGTATCCACTACTCTCCATAGGTTCAGAGGAGTATAGGTTGTAGAGAGGAGAGTCTCTAGTCCATAGTCCAAGTAGGAGTGGAGTAGAAGGAGTCTCTTCCCAATTGGGAAAGGTATCTTTCCAATATTCCTATTTGTATTTGTGATATTATTCATAATAAAGATGTTATCTTTAGTCTTCATATGTTCATATACTTGGATGAAGTGTTTCTTGTTTGATTGTGGATTCCATGTGTATGGTAGGAGTAGTATTTATGATTGTGTTGTACCATGTTCATTACATTATCATAAACACTATAAACCTCCACTATAGTCTAATTAGCAATGATATGGTTATGTTAACATAGATACTTATGCTATGAATTAACATTGATTCAACGATGATTTAGTTCATTGCCTTAGGATGGCTTGTGCCTAGACTCTTAAGGTAATTACTTAACATGCTAGCATGGTGCTAGGATAGAGAGTAGCGTTGAATGTCTCGTAGACCCACGGATTGAAGAGGTAGGCAGTAGGTGGTGATAGCCCTATTTGTCCTTTGTAGTCCTCTACGTTCGGCTATGCCACAGGCTCTTGGCGAGAGTCGCCTAGTGTTGCTAGGGGTAAACCCGTTCCGATGTGTTAATCCACTTAGCATGAGAATTCATAATTAACATAATCATTAGTCACTAACTTAGGCTATGTATATGTACATTAGAAGCATAGGAGGAGTCTCTACCTAACTCTTAGCCAAATTCCTCTATTACCTCATTTATCCCCTTAGGATAGAATGCTCTTGTGTGTGTCACACTACCTCAACTTATCATTTAACCCATCCTTGCTAGAACCCTACCTAGAACAACCTAAGCTTGTCCACTTGATGATTGTTTTACTTCCATCTAGCCTTCGTTTGGGAAAATATAAATGACACCCTTTGGGAATACTCTTAAAAGGGGAAATGCTACATCGATAGCTTTTGTGTGCTTGCGGACGTTCACTTGAGAATTAAAACCTGCCAACAAGCATTTATGGCACCCATGCTAGGGATGAATTGTTAGTAGTGCGTAGGAAATATAAATAGGAAGGCACATTCATTAGTCAAACAAAGTGCACACAAGATATACTCGAGAAGTTTGACATGGACAAAGCCAAACCCATCAAGACTACAATGGGAACCAATGGGCATCTCGATCATAATGAAGATGGTCCAAGTGTGGACCAAAAGGTATATCACTCCATGATAGGTTCATTGCTTTACTTATGTGCATCTAGGCCCGATATCATGCTTAGTGTTTGTATGTGTGCTTGATTTCAAGCCGCTCCTAAGGTGTGTCATTTGACAGCCATTAAGAGAATTCTCGGATATTTGGTTCACACACCAAACCTAGGACTTTGGTACCCCAAGGGATCTAAGTTTAACCTCATTGGATATTCTGATGCAGACTATGCGGGGTGCAAAGTTGAAAGGAAGAGTACCTCCGGAACTTTCCAATTTCTTGGTAGATCTCTAGTGTCTTGATCCTCAAAGAAACAAAACTCAATTGCTCTTTCCACAGCCGAAGCAGAGTATGTTGCCGCTGAAAGTTGTTGTGCGCAACTTCATTGGATGTGACAAACTCTTAGGGACTATGGCATAAACTTGTGCCATATCCCCCTACTATGTGACAATGAGAGTGCCATCAAAATAGCCCATAATCTAGTTGAACACCCAAGGACCAAACACATCGATATTCGCCACAACTTCTTAAGAGATCAATCCATCAAAGGAGACATAGCAATTTCTCATGTGAGAACCGAAAAGCAATTGGCCGATATTTTCACCAAGCCCCTAGATGAGAAAAGATTTTGTGAACTTAGGAGTGAGTTTAATATCTTAGATTCTCGAAATGTGGCTTAAGTCTTGCACATCTGATTGTTACATGTATTTGCTTCAAAATCCATACATATTTGCTAAAAACTACTTTTCCTCAATTTTCTACAAAACTATGTGAGATTATTGAATCTTTGTGAATTATGGTCATAGTTTGATTGTTGATTGATTATTGACCATGTTTACAAAGATCTTTTGTGAAAATATAGTCCAAAAGGTCAAATCTACGTTGAAAACTCAATATATATATGAGTTTTCAGCCTTTGAACCGGACTAGTCCGCCCCTCTGGCCAGACTAGTCCTGCTGATCAAATTAGTCCGGACCCTGTCCGTGTCTCCAACCGGACTAGTCCGGCCCCTGGGGACTTAAACTTCCTAGTAACCCCTGAAACGGTCACTTCTATTCAAAACACACTCTCTCCTCAAAAACACGAAAATCGTCTCCAAATCGACGATTTTCACTTCCCTCCACCAAAAATCGTTCCAATCCGTGGATTGAAGCCCTAAGGTGCGTGGGAACTCGTCCCCAAGCATCCAAGCCCAATTCTCATCAACATTTCATCGATTTGAAGACTTGAAGATGTATTTTTGGTCTAACCCTAAATCCTCCAAAATTCAATTCTTTTAGGTCATTTGATGGAACCCTCTTCATAAAAGTTGTTCTATATTTCATTGTGATTCCATACCTCGAATATTGTGGCTAGATCCATAGATTTTGTAAAAATCCTCAAGATTAGGGTTCTTGCTGTGTAAACCGGACTAGTCCGGTCGTAGGGCGGACAAGTACGTCTTGTACGGACGAGTCCGGCTGTTGGGCGTACAAGTCCAGATTATACAGTGATAACCCTAACTTTGATCATTTTGTGAATTATAATGCAATATTCTACTTCTTTGGACTCGTATACTCTCTTTGTGCACCACTTCTCAGGGATGGTGTTGGACCGCGACTACTCCCCTCTCTCTGATCCCAGGCCGAGGCAGGAAGGCAAGAAGCCCATCGTCGTGCTCGCGAGGAGCGCGAAATTGCCATTGCCTACCTTGAATGCCAAGAAGAAGCAAAGGGAGGCACAAAACTCAGCTGCAGCCGAGGTAGCCCCAAAGAAGAAGAAGAGACTTGTCACCATGGGAGAGAAGACAAGGACTCAGGAGGCTCAGGGATCCAAGGATAAGGGAAAGGCGCTAGTGGATGATGCGCATAAGAAAAGGGTTTTGGTAGCTAAGAAACCGGCAAGCAAAGCCAACAAGGGACCCTCTCAACCTATAGGGCCCTTAAGAATGTCTTCTCCTGCTAGAAACCCCAATCGCCAAGCTCCTTTTGAAGCCAACATTTTCGAAGGCAAAGGGGCTGATAAGGCTAGGAAGTTAAGGATGGTCAATGTGTATCAACGGGATAGACACACCGCCGACCCTCGGTTTTGGTGTGACATCCACTGTGACTACATTCGGACTGTCTACATGACAAAGCAAACCCCGGTGATGGATGCCCAATGGATCGATTAGGACTACATGGCACAAAAGAATCATGTCGCATTCAATGTTGTGATTGAAGCTATTGAGCGACATGGTTTGAAGAAGCTTATGGCTTTCCAATATGATTGGATTATGGAAGTCATAGTGCAGTTCCACTCTACAGTCTACTTCCACACCGATGGAGATCGTCGGATCACTTGGATGACCCATGGAGAGCAATATTCTACTACCTATTGGGAATTCGTTCAGTTTCATGACTTGGAAGATCAACTTGAGAATGAGATCATCATTTCCAACCTCAAGCCAGTTGATCGAGATGTGTTGGGCTACATGTATCCAAGTTGTAGAGTTCAATATGAGCGGGACACATTCGGAATATAAAGCCCTTTTATGTGTGCTTAACCGTGTGCTCCGGAAGACCATAGCCCCCAAGGATGGAGATGAGGGCATCATCCAAGGTAGTTTGAGACATTTGATGGTGCTCATTGATGGAGATGTCAGTTTCAATGTTGTGGACTATATCTTCGATGACATCTTCAACATCTCTCACACACCCAACTGATCTAGTGGCCATGCTCCTTATATCATGTTCATGATCCAGAAGGTGTCCGGGCTAACTTTCAAGAAGGACATTATTCATAGAAGACTTTGTCCTCAGGTACCTCTTCCAGAGCCACCTGCACCTAGAAGGAAGAATGCGGATCCTCCTGCCTCATCCTCTCACTTCGTGCCTTTGCCACCTCCACCTCCTCCTCCATCACATTTCAGATGTGGGTTCTTCAAGTGCTTCAAGGCAATCTTCTTCTCTTGCCGGAAGGTGGAAGTTTGGCAACGTTTCATGGAGCATCGCCAAGAGAAGTATCTTAAGGCGATGTGCAACAAGCTCGAAGTCCCCATGTCTCCCGCCGCGGAGAGTGATGGAGAGATGACTCTATTCCCGGAGTTCACCGCCAAAGAACTAGCTAAATTTGGTGATGTTAGCACCTCCACGACGGCTCCATCGGAGGAAGAAGGTGATGATGATGATGCAAATGATTTGGAGGCCACGGAGAGTGATAGTGAGCGGCACCAAGGTAGGGATGACGACGACAATGATGATGACGAAGAGTAGATCTTAGGGCTCTCCTTCTCTCTTTTCCTTTTTGGTGTCTTGATGCCAAAGGGGGAGAGATTGGAAGGGGGTACTTAGAGTTTTAATAGTCGTAGTATCTTTTGATTCTCTATGGACTTGTACTATGTTTTAAAACTCTCATTTCAATTGATGTAAGACTTAATCTATATTTCACATGTACTATGCTTAATTGATGCTATGCTTGAATTGCTTATTTATCATGCATATTTATTGTCTTATCACAATTTATGAACACATCACATAGGCACCCCACCATAACATGTATATGTATGATAACTCTCTCAATTTCTCTTTCTTAATGCATACATTGAGAGAGAGTTACTCATACATATACATGTTATGAAAACAAGTTATTATCCTTTTTGTTGAAGCTTAATATGTTGTCATCAATCTCAAAAAAAGGGGGAGATTGAAAGTGCATCTAGGCATCCCTGTGGGTTATAGATGATTGATGACGGCAATTAAGAGACTAATGGGTTGAGTTGATCTTAAGCACAAGTATGATGATTGAAATGAGACAAAATCCCTCAAAAAGGAAAAGGTTGAAACGGGCGTCAAAGACTCAAGCATAGAAATTAGGATTTCTAATGTGTTGGGTTTAGACTAGCTGTATCATGTGTGAGGGTGGTTGTATAATGTGCAATGAGATCATAAGAGAGGGCTCAAAGTGGTAGTTGAGAGAAAAACCTAAGTGAGAAGCCCAATTGAGATAAAACCCCCAGTGACCGGACTTGTCCGGGTAGCCAAATTAGTCCATTTTGAGTCGCACTAAATGTCTCTGGATGAGTTAGGACTTGTCTGTATGGGTACGGACTAGTCCATTATTCCCTCTTGAGTAGATTTAGAGCTAAGTCCTGGGAGGCCAGACTAGTCCGAACCCCCCCCCCCCCCCCATTTAGTCCGCTTTGGGACGGACCAAAGCATTCTGGAAGAGTTCGGACTTGTCCGTTGTGATACAAACTAGTCCGTTTGAGACTTAGTATGAGAAACACAAGCCAAGTCCAAGAGGTCGGACTTGTCTGCCCCAGAGGCTGGACTAGTCTGGGCCTACCCAATTTAGTCCATTTTCAGCCGGACTAAACCATTTTGTTCCACTTCGGACTAGTCCAGGTTGCCATGACCGTTTGAAATTCAAACGTTTGGCGCGCACATCATCTGTTTTGTCAATCGATGACGCAAAATTGTCGGTGGCCCCAAGAGGTCGGACTAGTCCGGGTTTGGGCTGTTTGCAATGGCTAGCTGTCAGGACCCCTATAAAAATGGGACCCCTGGCCCCTATTTGAAAAAACGGGAACCCTAGCGCCGCCACAACCAACCTAGAGCCTTCCAAAGCCTTCTACTTTTCCTTCTAGCCCTCTAAGATTAAATCTTGAAGATATTAGAGTTTGGGAAGGGGAGTGAAGAAAGATCATCGTGCTTTGGCTCTTGGTTTGATCTCTCGCACTTGTGTTGTGTTTTGTGGCTTGTGTGAGTTGAGCTTTGTGTGCTCCTTGCTGTATTGATTTGTGGGAACCTCAGCTTGTGAGCATCCCCAAGAAACTTGGTGGTCACCCTCCGATATAGTGAAAACTAAGCCGGCCATTGTGGTGGCTTGGTGAGAAGAGGGTCAAGTGAGACTCGGTACTTGTGTGGATTTCTCAATGTGGATGTAGGCTTCTTTGTGGAGCTGAACAACGGGATAAATCTTGTCTCACTTCTCACTTTACTTTTCGTAATCACTAGAATTGGTTTAGGGTTCTAATCGTTCTTCGTATTGATCATCTCGAAATCTTGCAACCTAATTGCTTTCATTGGTTAATCTAAGTTGTACTAGGTTGATAGATATTGTATCTTTCATTTGTGAATGTAAATTTTGCAAATCACTTGTGGAAATCAAGTTTTTAGGTACCTGAGCTGAGCAGACTAGTACGGCCCTGACCAGACAAGTCTGACCTCAGCAATTTAATCTCGTTTGATTAAGCAATTTCATGTTATATTGCCTTTCACCCCCCCCCCCCTCTAGGTGACTTTCAATTTACCCTTGTCATCTCCGATGTTCTATATCTGGGTCCCAGCTCGGTGACTCTACAGTAATCCCTCGAAGGGTCGGCAATGAGCCGTCCGGGCCCTCGAAAGGCCCGTGATCTGCGCGAGTGTACTGACAGAGATTTACTAAAACGTGGGGGTTGAGTCCCGACCAGAAAGGTCCTTTGAAGCAGGATAACTGTTTTTGCCCGGCCTTACGAAAATGTGTAGGATCAAAGAGCACGTTTAAAGCTACCAGACGGAGGTGAATGGTAGATTAAAACTTTTCAGCGGAAGTAATGAAACACCCATCGGCAGAAAAATGATCTGTTAAAGAAATTGTATGTGCGACTAATCTAAAGGTGATCAATTGTAACTAAACAAGCATAGATTGTAGAGAGTCAAGTCACAAAGACGTCACAACAAGAATCACGAAAATCAGTCGAGAGAAACTCAAGTTACGATCGAATCGAACAAAGGTGAATCTGTCCTACCCGAGAAAAACAGTTCTGGAACACTGCAAAGAAACTCGTGTAGATCAGAAACCACAAATCCAATGACCGTGAAATTTTAACAGATGATATAAAATTAAGTTGTGAATACAACCCAAAAAGAATATTATAAATCGGATCTGTAAAACTCGAGTTATGATAAAACCACCAAAGCAAGGTAGTGTTGTGCAGAAACTCAACGAGAAACTTGTCTGAAAACAAGTCGGACGAACAAGGCACAAAAGTTCCTTCAAACTATGAATTTTATTGATCAAACCACAAGAGGAACATCCCCAAAGTCGTCTACCACGAGCTCTGGCCTCCCTTGCTTATAAAACCAGCCTTTAGACCAACCCAAACCTAACTAGGACTCTAATCCCACTCAATTCACAAATCGAAACTTTCCATGACTGCTCAAGACTCGTCTATACGTAGATAGAAGCAATCTTAAGACTTCCAAACACTCTCAACTTTGTGACCCACACGAAATCCTATCATAACCAACTCAAATCTTTCCATATTTGAGTCAAACACGACTCAGCTGCAGCCTGAGTCCATAACCTAGTCGGTTGGACCTTTCTGACAAATTCTTTACGTCCACATATCTTCATCACGCCTCGGAATCATGTAGCCACGTCCATGCACTCCTTGCACACGTGCAAACATCTTCCAACGACGTCCCCGATACCTTCATATGCATTGTCTTGATTCAAACATGTTGTGCAACTTCCCGATCAACTCAACCACAATTCCTCCTGAACTTGGTTATTGAACCTCATCTTCTCCCTAAGACTAGATCAATGGATCCCGTCACCAGCCATGTCTTGAACTCAAGCAACACTTCCACATGAATAAACAACCAACACTTCCGAGCACAAGTCCACGACTTGACTCTCGTTAGTTCTGAAACCACAACACCTTACGTGAGCACCTCACATAAGCATGTTGCAAACCATAGCGAAATGATAGCAGCCATAACCGCCAAAACACATCAAAAACTAAGTAAAAGAATATCAAGCAAACTTTCCATAATCCAAAAAAGCAAGTTCGAAATATTACAATTTAAAAGCAGACCCAATGCGATCAAACTCCGAACCTTGCCAAAGCTAACCGGACCTTGAACCGGAGCTTACCAAAACTAACAGGATCTAGCGCTGGAACTTACCAAAGCTAGCAGGACCTAGCGCCGGAGCTAACCAAAGCTAGTCGGACCTAGCGCCGGAGCTTAGCAAAGCTAGTCGGACCTAGTGCTGGAGCTTACCAAAGCTAGTCGGACCTAGAGTTGTAGCTAACCAAAGCTAGTCAGACCTAGACAAAGAAGTCGGACCTTGCTGGAGCTCAGACCTAGAGGCAGACCTTGATGATAAAGATGTTTTTGTAGTATTCAAAACTTTTATCACCATAGCCAATGTATTCAGCACATATAGGTCTCACAATCTCCCCCTCTATGAATGCATTGGCAACACCACTTAAATTCCGAACATTGGCTTATTCAAATAAAAGGTTTTGAAAACAATTTCTCCCCCTTCTTTGAAAATAAGATAAGATAGAAATAAATTTCTCCTCCTATACATATTTCTCCCCCTTGCACACTTCTCCCCCTTTGACAATGCATTCAGCATGGTACAAAAAAGAAATTTTAATTGGTAATGAGCACATTATAATATATACATATAAAACAAAGCTCATCCAAGTCATACTATCAAGTAACATACACTATCACAAAAATGAGATACATAAAGTAGTGTAAGCCATGCTAGAGATCAAATATAATTTTCAATTTAAGCAAGTCATGATCTCACAAACTTAACTATTTCAAAACTTGAAAGCATGACACTTGTTGCTGCAGTTTTTTTATTAAGCACAAATTTTGATCATATGAAATTTGCAAGAGATTATATGCGCATCTGCCTTATTCTAAGCAAACAAGTCAAGCCTATATCATTTGACAATCAGAAGCATAAGGACATGGTTTTAGTCATACACAACTTCTTTCAAGTTCATATCTAAGTGTCATGATAAGCCATCTCAAAAGAAGAAGTGTGATGCATGCATATACTCTTGATCTTTTCTCTTTTTTTGGAACATAAAAGTTCAACATGTGGATAGTTGATTGATTAATTTTTCATTACTAAAAGCACTTGTGAGAATGCAAAAGTTCAAAACAGCAAGAAAGTTTGATCATGACCAGATTTAGTGTAAGTAGTTATTCCAATTACTAGTCATGGCAGAAACTACAAAATATATAACATAAGTAATGTAGTAAGAACTTTCAGCATGTAAAAGGAAACACAAAGTCATATATGTATGAAATACTATGCTCATACTATTTTAGGTTCAAATTCACACATAGACTTCTCAAGTTTCAAAACTCCCCCTCAATTTAAGCCATGAGGATGCATAACCCCTATTTCACTACGAATGTAACAAAAACGAGTGAAATCCAAAGGTTTTGTAAAAATGTCAGCCAACTATTGTTTGGTATCTACATGGTGAAGCATAATGTTTCCTTTTTCAACATTATCACGGAGAAAGTGATATCTCATGTCAATGTGCTTAGTTCTAGAATGTTGCACGGGGTTTTTAGCAATGCAAATGGCACTAGTGTTATCACAAAATAATGGAACACTATCTAGATCAACCACATAGTCCTTAAGTATTTGAACAATCCAAAGAATTTGTGAGCAAGCACTAGCAGCAGCTATATATTCAGATTCGACTGTGGATTGTGCAACAAAACTTTTTTTCTAGAGGACCAAGCAACAAGTGAATTACCAAGAAAATGACAAGAACCGGAAGTACTTTTCCTATCAATCCTACAACCCCCAAAATCAGCATCCAAAAAAGCTTTGAAAGTAACGGTTGAGGAAGAAGGAAGAAAAATGTCAAATTCTTGAGTTCCATGTAAGTACCGAGAATCCTTTTGATGGCTTGATGATGTGGAGCATGTGGGGAAGCTTGAAACCGTGCACAAAGACATACACTGAATTGAATGTCCGGTGTTGATGTCGTGAGGTACAAAGTGATGTGATCATGCTTCTATATTCTTTTTGATCCAAGGGTTCACCATCTTAATCAAGTTCAAGTGTTGATATTGTTCCCATTGGTGTCTGAAGAGGCTTGCTTTTGTCCATGTTGAAGCACTTAAGAAGGTCGCATGTATACTTCAATTGATGCACAAATGTACCTTCTTCGATTTGCTTGATTTGCAGCCCCAAAAAGTAAGTGAGTTCACCCATCATACTCATTTCAAATTTTGAACTCATCATTGCTGAAAACTTGGACACAAGATCATGAGAAGCACAACCAAACATAATATCAGCCACATACACTTGAACGAATAATGAGTCCTTGTCATGCTTAAGCACAAAAAGAGTTTTATCAATATTGCCCATGGTAAACCCCTTTTCATGTAAGAATGTTTTTAACCTATCATACCATGCTCTAGGGGCTTGTTTGAGATCGTACAAGGCTTTGGACAGTTTGTAAACATGATTAGGAAAATCTGGATTTTCAAAACCTGGTGGTTGCTTGAAATAAATCTCCTCATATATATAGCCATTAAGAAAAAGCACTTTTAACATCCATTTGATATAACTTGAAACCTTTCGATGCAACAAAAGCTAACAAAATTCTTATGGCTTCTAATCTAGCAACAGGAGCAAAAGTTTCATCAAAATCTAGACCTTCAATTTGTGTGAAACCTTGAGCAATCAATCAAGCCTTATTCCTAATCACAATCTCATCCTCACTTTGTCTATTTTTAAACACCCATTTATTTCTAATTAAAGTGTTGGAGGTACAAGTTTCCAAACATTATTTCTTTCAAAATTTTCTAGCTCTTCTTGCATGGCAATAATCCAAGATTCATTAGTGAGTGCATGTGATATATCTTTGGGTTCAAAATAAGCAACAAAAGCAGAATGAGCATGAGAATTGGGGTCGGAAAACCTAGATCTTGTAACTCATTCATGCAAGCTTCTAATTATCTGTTGTGGTAATTCTTATAAATTCGTAGGGTAACAGATGTCTCACAAGCTTCTTCTTCAACAAGTTCATTGTAGATTGATAAGCTTGTGGCTTGTGGACGATCAAGAGCAGCAGAGATGGTAGTCGGATCTTGTTCAAAGTTCGTAGTCGGACACATGTCAGCTTCAGAACTATCAGGCAATATCACCGACTCTTCTTCTTCTTCGAAAATACACTCCCCCTGAGAATATGGATCCGGACCTGCAATGTTTGAGCTACTATCTGGGCTAGCTTCATCAAAATACACCTCACAAGTCTCCACAATTTTGTTAGTGTCAAGTAAAAGCACACAGTAGCCTCTAGTATGAGATGAATAACCAAGAAAAATGCCATCAGTGGATCTAGGTTCAAATTTATCAAGATTACCATGTTTCTTAACAAAGCATTTGCAACCAAAGACCTGAAAGTGTGTAACACTAGGCATATGTCCAAACCAAAGCTCATATGGTGTTTTACCTAGCTTAGCACGCAAGAAAACACGATTTGAGACATAACAAGTGGTTGCAATTGCCTCTGCCCAAACTTTTCTGGGAGTTTGATATTCATCAAGCATATTCCTAGCCATCTCAACTAAGGTTCTGTTCTTTCTTTATACAACACCATTTTGTTGAGGTACATATGGTGAAGAAAATTGATGATCTATTCCATTTTTAGCACAAAAATGATCAAAAGATTGATTTTAAATTTAGTTCCATTATCACTTCTAATTGCTTTTAAAGATTATGCGTGATCAATTGATAATCTAAGAAATAAAGTTCTAAAGTGACTAAAAGCTTCATTCTTAGATGCCATAAAGTAAACCCAAGAGAATCTAGAATAATCATCAACAATCACAAGAACATACCATTTACCTCTGAAGGGTTGAACACGTGAAGGTCCTACGGTGTCAAGGTGCAAAAGTTGACTCGGTTCAGTTGTCATGATCATTGTGAGAGGGGTATGTGAACCTGCAACCATCTTAACATGTCTTCAAGAAGAGCACACAATGTCTTTGTCCCCTTAAAGCTTAGACATCCCACGTATGCGATCAAGAACACTAACACGTGTTAGATGATCAAAGCCTAAGTGACCAAGTCTACAATGCCAAACATATAAGTCCTTTGAATCATTAGCAACTAGACACCTATGCTTAGAGGAAGGCGTATAAAAATCAGCTTTAAAAACTCTTCCAAACCGAGACATGTTAAAAATAAGCTCACTATTTGAATCTACAACTTTGCAGCAATTTTTATTGAAAATAATTTCCAAATTTTCATCTAGCAATTGTGAAATAGAAAGCAAGTTGTATTTCAAATTTTTGAAAAGTCCCACATCTTTCAAAGTGTAGTGATCATTTACCATAACCGAACTTAGCAATTACAGGAGTTGAAGAATTATCGGCAGAAGTAACATTCTCTACACGTGACAAAAAGGAGAGGGGGGAGAATCATTCTTTGTTACAGGTCATGTGGCGTGAGCAACCTGAATCCACAATCCAAATGTTCTCCTTCCTCAAGCGTGTAACCTACATAGAAGCACAATACGTCGATGACTCAGTACTGGGGTTAGTCAAAATGTATTTAGAAATCCAGTACTGAGTTACACGATGTCCAGCAGGAATAACACGCGAAAGCTGAGATAAAACAGCAGGTTTATGAGCCAAAGCTTGAGGATTTTTGTAACCAACTACTGTCCTACGAGATGTTACATGTGTAGCACGAAAAATAGTAGGTTCGGAAGCAAACTTTGCATGTTTTCGACTCATTACAGCAGATTGCATGTTCCTATCATTCGGTTTAGCAAGTGCAGCAAATTTTGCATGAAAGTTATGAGATCTAGAAATCATTCTTTTCTTTTTTTGTTGTTTATCTAGTCTATAACAAAAATCTATGACATGGCCATCTTTTAGTTTGCAATTAGAACAATATTTAACTTCATGAGCACGTAAAGCATTGTTAAAAACAGAAATCTCATCCATAGCATCTTGCAGTTTCTTATCAAGGTCATGACAACTAGAACAATGCAAATCAATTGTAGAATAAGAAGCATCTTTTAAGTTTCCAATATTAAGTGCAGCAAGCTTTTTGTTCTTTTCAATTTCAAGTTCAAGTTTATCAAGTGTGGAGGTATGTGCACTTCTTAGGGAGGACAATTGTTTATATATTAAGTCACATGAGGAACAAGAATCATCACTTGGAATCAACAATTTCAAACGATTAATTACATATTCTAGTGACTCAATTTTAACAGCATATCCCTAAGCTTTTTGTCCTTTTTTTTAACAATCACAGTGGCACGAGAAATAGCATAACACATTTCTTCGCAAGTAGGACATACCTCTTCATTGTCGCTGTTGTGTTCTGCCTCCTCCATACTTGATCTTGACTTGTCCATCATGAAGCACAAGTTTGCCAAATCATCTTCATCTTTGTCACTTCCAGTGTCCACATCGCTTGAGCCAAGTTCCTGGAGTACGGAGATAAAACTATTCACCAGTTGGCGACCTGTAAAGCCCTTCTTCTTCTTCTTATCGTTTGTTGAGGAGTGTTTCATCCTTGATTGTTTTCCTTCCCTAGAAGTAGGACCTGCAAGGTTAGGAAAATCTATATAAAAGTGTTCTGTCTTACCACATTCGAAGCATCATTGAGGTCCGGAGCTTCTTCTCCTTCTAGTTCTCACATTTTGCCATGCTTTTGAAAACCTAGTAGAGAGAAGTGCTAGCTCCTCCTCTGGAAACTCCTCAATCTGTTCAAGGGTTAGAGAGGACAACAAAGAAAGTGTACCACAAGATGACGATTAACTGGAGCTAGACATGTCACGTTGAGAAACAAAAGCAATAGACTTGTTGGGGTTCTTACGTGATATTATGTCAATTTCATGAGTTTTTAACTTGGAATATAGCACATCTAAAGTAAGTGTACTCATGACAATAGATTCACGAATGGATGTAACTTTCATCTCTCATATTGATATTTCTAATGCACTTAGAAATTGCCTAGCATTCTCAGCATCTGAAAAATTAACATTGACGCTTTGCAAGTTGCTGAGAATTTTATTAAAGCGAGCAAAGAGGTCATCAATGGACTCACCAGGTTGCATCTCAAAGCGCATGTATTCTTTCTTGAACATATCATGTCTTACCTCCTTGATCGTGTTGGATCCTTCGTGGTAGTCACAAAGTTCTCTCCACACATCGTACGCCGATCGGAGGTGTGCAATGGTCCAAGTCGCTCTGAGTTAGTCTTTGGATTATCAAGTTGCGGGCTTTGTTGTTGTTGTCGATATCTCTTAAGTTTGCAGCCGTGACTTGATTGTTTCGCGGCACGTCGTAAGGCTTGTACACTTTTTCCCATATCGCGAAGCCTTGCGCCTTGATAAAATCTTCCCGTGCCTTCCAAACCTGAAAACCAATACCAACAAACACACAAGGTTTTGCCGAGTATTTCTCCATAAGGATTAGTCAAAAGCACGTGCGAATCACAAAGATTAGAGCACCGTGAATCTGATATCAATTGTAGGATCGAAGAGCACGTGTAAAGCTACCAGGGGGGTGAATGGTAGATTAAAACTTTTCAGTGGAAGCAACGAAAAACCCCTCGGCAGAAAAATGATATGTAGAAATCGTGTGTGCGACTAACCTGAAAGTGATCAACTGTAACTAAACAAGTATAGATTGCGGAGAATCAAGTCACGAAGACTTCACAACAAGAATCATGAAAATTCATCGAGAGAAACTCAAGTTACGATCAAAAGATCAAATAGAGGTCAATCTGTCCTACCCGAGAAAAACGGTTCTGGAACACTGCAAAGAAACTCGTGTAGATCAGAAACCACAAATCCAACGACCGTGAAATTTTCACGGATGATAGAAAATTAAGTTTTGAAGAAAACCCAAAAAGAACCACGTCAATGGAATCTGTAAAACTCGAGTTATGATAAAACCACCGAAGCGAGGTAGTGCTGTGCAGAAACTCGACGAGAAAAACTTGTCTGAAAACAAGTCGGACGAACAAGGCACAAAAGTTCCTTCAAACTACGAATTTTATTGATACAACCACAAGAGGAACAGCCCTAAATTCATATACCACGAGCTCTTGCCTCCCTTTCTTACATAACCAGCCCTTAGACCAACCCAAACCTAACTAGGACTCTAATCTCACTCAATTCACGGATCGAAACTTTCCATAACTACTCAAGACTCTTCTATACGTAGATAGAAGCAATCTTAAGACTTCCAAACACCTTAGGAGTGTATCCCACATTCATAAAACAATTCAACTTTGTGACCCACACGAAATCCTGTCATAACCAACTCAAAACTTTCCATATTTGAGTCAAACACGACTCAGCCGCAGCCTGAGTCCATAACCTAGTCGGTTGGACCTTTCCGACCAATTCTTTACGTTCATATCTCTTCATCACACCTCGGAACCATGTAGCCATGTCCATGCACTCCTTGTACACGTGCAAACATCTTCCAACAACGACCACGATACCTTCATATGCATTGTCTTGATTCAAACATGCTGCACAACATCCCGATCAACTCAAACACAATTCCACCCGAACTTGGTTGTTGAACCTCATCTTGTCCCTAAGACTAGTTCAATGGATCCCGTCACCAGCCATGTCTTGAACTCAAGCAACACCTGCACATGAATAAACAACCAATACTTCCGAGCACAAGTCCACGACTTGACTCTCATTAGTTCTGAAACCACAACACCTTACATGAGCACCTCACATAAGCATGTTGCAAACCATAGAAAAATGATATCAGCCATAACCACCAAAACCACACCAAAAACTTAGTAAAATAATACTAAGCAAACTTTCCATAATCAAAAAAAGAAAGTTCCAAACATTGCAAACTAAAAGCAGACCCACTGCGATAAAACTCTGAACCTTGCCAAAGCTAACCGGACCTTGAACTGGAGCTTACCAAAACTAACAGGATCTAGCACCAGAGCTAACTAAAGCTAGTCGGACCTAGCGCTGGAGCTTAGCAAAGCTAGTCGGACCTAGCGCTGGAGCTTACCAAAGCTAGTCGAACCTATAGATGTAGCTAACCAAAGCAAGTCAGACCTAGACAAAGAAGTCAGACCTTGCTGGAGCTCGGACCTAGAGGCGGATCTTGATGATAAAGGTGTTTTTGTAGTATTCAAAACTTTTATCACCATAGCCAATATATTCAGCACATATAGGTCTCACAATCTCCCCCTTGATGAATGCATTGGCAACACCACTTAAAATCCGAACATTGGCTTATTCAAATGAAAAGTTTTGAAAACAATTTCTCCCCCTTCTTTGAAAATCAGATAAGATAGAAATAAATTTCTCCCCCTATACATATTTCTCCCCCTTGCACACTTCTCCCCCTTTGACAATGCATTCAGCAAGGTACAAAAAAAGAAATTTTAATTGGTAATGAGCACATTATAACACATACATATAAAACAAAGCTCATCCAAGTCATACTATCAAGTAACATACACTATCACAAAAATGAGATACATAAAGTAGTGTAAGCCATGCTAGAGATCAAATATAATTTTCAATTTAAGCAAGTCATGGTCTCACAAACTTAACTATTTCAAAACTTGAAAGCATGACAATTGTTGCTGCAATTTTTTTATTAAGCACAAATTTTGATCATATGAAATTTGCAAGAGATTATATGCGCATCTGCCTTATTCTAACCAAACAAGAGAAGCTTGAGGACATGGTTTTAGTCATACACAACTTCTTTCAAGTTCATATCTAAGTGTCATGATAAGCCATCTCAAAAGAAGAAGTGTGATGCATGCATATACTCTTGATCTTTTCTCTTTTTTTAGAACATAAAAGCTCAACATGTGGATAGTTGATTGATTAATTTTTCATTACTAAAAGCACTTGTGAGCATGCAAAAGTTCAAAACAGCAAGAAAGTTCGATCATGACCAGATTTAAGGTAAGTAATTATTCCAATTACTAGTCATGGCAGAAACTACAAAATATATAACATAAGTAATGTAGTAAGAACTTTCAGCATGTAAAAGGAATCACAAAGTCATATATGTATGAAATACTATGCTCATACTATTTTCGGTTCAGATTCACACATAGACTTCCCAAGTTTCAAAACTCCCCCTCACTTTAAGCCATGAGGATGCATAACCCCTATTTCACTACGAATGTAACAAAAACGAGTGAAATCCAAAGGTTTTGTAAAAATGTCAGCCAACTGTTGTTCGGTATCTACATGGTGAAGCACAATGTTTCCTTTTTCAACATCATCACGGAGAAAGTGATATCTCATGTCAATGTGCTTTGTTCTAGAATGTTGCACAGAGTTTTTAGCAATGCAAATGGCACTAGTGTTATCACAAAATAATGGAGCACTATCTAGATCAACCCCATAGTCCTTAAGTGTTTGAACAATCCAAAGAATTTGTGAGCAAGCACTAGCAGCAGCTATATATTCAGATTCAACTGTGGATTGTGCAATAGAACTTTGTTTTCTAGAGGACCAAGCCACAAGTGAATTACCAACAAAATGACAAGAACCGGAAGTACTTTTCCTATCAATCCTACAACCCCCAAAATTAGCATCCAAAAAATCTTTCAAAGTAACGGTTGAGGAAGAAGGAAGAAAAATATCAAATTCTTGAGTTCCATGTAAGTACTTAGAATCCTTTTGATGGCTTGATGATGTGGAGCACGTGGGGAAGCTTGAAACCGTGCACAAAGACATACACTGAAATGTATGTCTGGTCTTGATGTCGTGGGGTACAAAAGTGATGTGATCATGCTTCTATATTCTTTTTGATCCAAGGGTTCACCATCTTAATCAAGTTCAAGTGTTGATGTTGTTCCCATTGATGTCCGAAGAGGCTTGCTTTTGTCCATGTTGAAGCACTTAAGAAAGTCGCATGTATACTTCAATTGATGCACAAATATACCTTCCTCGATTTGCTTGATTTGCAGCCCCAAAAAGTAAGTGAGTTCACCCATCATACTCATTTCAAATTCTGAACTCATCATTGCTGAAAACTTGGACACAAGATCATGCGAAGCACAACCAAAGATAATATCATCCACATACACTTGAATGAATAATGAGTCATTGTCATGCTTAAGCACAAAAAGAGTTTTATCAATATTGCCCATGGTAAACCCCTTTTCATGTAAGAATGTTTTTAACCTATCATACCATGCTCTAGGGGCTTGTTTGAGATCGTACAAGGCTTTGGACAGTTTGTAAACATGATTAGGAAAATCTTGATTTTCAAAACCTGGTCATTGCTTGACATAAACCTCCTCATCTATATAGCTATTAAGAAAAAGCACTTTTAACATCCATTTGATATAACTTGAAACCTTTAGATGTAGCAAAAGCTAACAAAATTCTTATGGCTTCTAATCTAGCAACAGGAGCAAAAGTTTCATCAAAATTTATACCTTCAATTTGTGTGAAACCTTGAGCAACCAATCTAGCCTTATTCCTAATCACAATCTCATCCTCACTTTGTTTATTTTTAAACACCCATTTATTTCCAATTAAAGTGTGATCATGAGGTGGAGGTACAAGTTTCCAAACATTATTTCTTTCAAAATTTTCTAGCTCTTCTTGCATGGCAATAGTCCAAGATTCATTAGTGAGTGCGTGTGATATATCTTTGGGTTCAAAAGAAGCAACAAAAGCAGAATGAGCATGAGAATTGGGGTCGGAAAACCTAGATCTTGTAACTCATTCATGCAAGCTTCTAATTATCTGTTGTGGTGATTCTTGTAAATCCGTAGGGGAACAAATGCCTCACAAGCTTCTTCTTCAACAGGTTCATTGTAGATTGATAAGCTTGTGGCTTGTGTACGATCAGGAGCAGCAGAGATGGTAGTCAGAGCTTGTTCAAAGTTCGGAGTTGGACACATGTCAGCTTCGGAACTATCAGGCAATATTATCGACTCTTCGGATGGAGCTCGAAGTGGATTTGCAAAAAAAAAATAACCACGACCCGCACAAGGGGCCTAGGGGCTCGCCGAGGAGCTGAGTGATCGTAACTGGGGCCAACATCGTGTTGTTCTATCCTCGAACCCCATGTCAATCGTAATCAAGCCACGAGCTCATACGTTTTGACTTCTTTTCCTCAGGGGAACACGCCACATTGTTCCAGCCTCTAATCGATCAGACTGCTCAGCCAGAGTCTTAGGGGCTACGGGTTACGTACCCTTGCTACACGAGGGTATGGGTCAGCAAACCAGACCCCAACCATCGAGGTCGGGACAAGCTTGCCCAAGCACGGCACCCAACCACCGATGTCGTCGATAAGCAAGTACGGTCCCCAGCCATCGAGGACGGCCATGAGCCTACCCGACCCTGACCATCGAGGTCAGGACGAACAGCCCAAGACCAAGCTCGGGAGCATGATAAGCATTCAAAGTGGCATAAGTTGCGCGAACGCTATCAGCTCGGGCGGGTCCTCGTCCCAACCTCGATGGTCAAGGCTCGGGCGACGTTTCTATCTTGGGGCAGTGGTTAGGCATTGCACTATATCGTACTAAGTGTTATCCTAAACAGCTATTTAGGACCGTTTAAACATGTTTAACTGCTAAAGAGAGTCTTACTATGTAGTTTAGGCCGTGAACGAACAATTAAACGATTGACCCATTTAAATAGGTCAACATCCGTTTAAACGGTGTAAACGGGCTCAATGGAACAGATTTTAAACGTGTTTAGGCAAAGTGAACTTACAATTTTCAGTCAGATGCATGTTTTAAATTAATATCGCCAAATTGATTAAAATCAATAGATTTCTGAGTTTCACTCAAACACATCTGAAGTAGTATTTCTTGTGTCTTAGAAAATATAATAAAGCAATCATTAGGTGTTGAAGTTTAAAATACTTTTTTAGGTTACTACATGTCCTGTTTTTCAGTCTCAACATTATGATTTGGTTGTGTGGTATTGTGATTGTCCCTTTAATTTCTATATGATGTTGAAGTTTAATTGGTTCTTATTTCTAAACATAAGTTTGAAATTGATTTGAACATCTATCTTAGAGCAGGGCAATAAAAAATATTTTTTCTTGCTGCTATAGAACACACCTTTTAAACGCCGTCTAAACCTTCTAAACAGTAAATAGAGCTCCACCGACTGTCTACTGCTTACCGTTTAAGATAACAATGATTGTACTGCATCGGTATCTTGTGTCAATATGTATTCTTGATTCCCCCAGGTACAAAACCTGTCAACTTATTTTGTTGTTGATAAATAATTGCTTTTATGATATTATTATTAGTATATAAGTAATTAGTATCATGAGAAAATATTAAGTTAGATGATGAATCCATCCAACCTATAAAAAATAGATCATCTAATCCATCCAACCAAAAAAAAAGATTATGATGATCCAATATAAAAAGTATAGATGATCCTTTACCTCAAAACCAAAAACATCTATCAAGGATCAGTATTATATGGCAGCCAGGCACGCTGAGACTGAGAGGGGCTGCTCCGGTATGGGCCATTCGTGATGGTTGCCTTCTTTTGTTGACTCGAGCCGTTGAGCAAACCAGCACCACTTCTGCTTAAAATATTAACCACCCTCGTAGGCAGGACCGGTCCTGGGACAGTGCCTGAGGGGCGACCGCCCCAGGCCCCCGAAATTAAGGGGCCCCAAATTGGAGTTAGCCTATATTTTTTTCAATCTAAAAACTATACAAGCAAATATGATCAGACTCATATCTGGTAACTGATTAATGAATCAAGAATAACAGCCAACAGTAGAGTGAATTTGACTTGTAGATTTGACCCAGCGGGCTAATCTAACTTAGGGTGTGTTCTTCAGTTGTGGGTTCCTAAAAATCTGATTTTAGCTGTAAATTGTGGCAAATATATTGTGAAATAAAAGAAAAAATGATTATTGTTTGTAAACAATGATATGTGAGTAATTATTTTACAGAGGTTGGATGACGAATCTGAGCTAGGAAAATCTATGGATTTTAAAGAATCTAATTTACAGAAAAATCCCTTATGTGTTAAGATTTCAATAGTGAATTTGCTTCATAAAGTTGAACTAAAGTACGAAACAAACTCTTAGAATCAGAAGTCTCCAATAAAACTCATGTCCATACAGAGCCATAGACCATACAGAGCCATAGAGGCACAGCAGCTCTACATTGCTCCGCTTTTATATTCTCATGTGCTGGTTGTGGACTGCTTAAGGCTTCAGGTTTGCATGCTAACACTTTGTAGCTTATGTCCTCTAGACCATTTCCAAGTTGTTAACCTTTATATATTGATTAATCTACGTCTTCTTCTAGACTAATTGATTTTCTCGCATAATTTTAGTTGGACAATCAAATTAATTTTGTTTTTATAGCATTTGAGAAGTTTCAATCACTGATAGTTTTATTTTTATTTTTTGTGGAATTATATTTTAAACTTATAATTGTGATACTATTAACCGTAATGAGAATTATAATATAATTTCAATTAGAAAATTATTTTTAATGTTTATAAAAATAAAGCCTCACTATTTTGTTCCCCCAGGCCTCGAAAAAATCAGGACTGGCTCTGCTCGTAGGCCACGCTTTGTTGGTCACTAACAGTCATGTACTACCGATATATAAAATTAATAAGCTTGCTTTCTCGGTCTGTGCTGCGTTTGAATAATACAACATGCATGTAACAGTGGAACCATACTACTATGCATATTAATTGTCATTTCAAACAATCAAATAAACTAAAAATGAACTGCTTAGCTCTGTTGAACGACAATTAAATTGATCGGGAAGGAGTATATGCAAACATATTGTTTATATATATTCTGGTGCTCTTCTCTAGTGTTCAGATAAATTGGGCACTGATGTGCATCATACGTCATATTTGGATTACTTACCATACATTCCCTCCATAGCTTTTCTCTTGTTGGTAGGACAAAATCATCCTTAATTAGTTTAGTTTTAAACTAATTACTTATCCTAACATTAACAAAAAACTAATCGGATTTATAAGAATATGCTTGAAATGGTTTTTCGACAGCTGGGTAAGACCAACCCTACGGTATTCTATAGCTCAGCCACCGGAAGTCAAGTCAACACAACTGACAGGAGAGAGATTTCGAATTCAATAAATTATGCACATCAAGATTTGAACCCTGGGAGGTTTTAACCAACTGAACTGCTGTCAGTTTGCAGACAGTGCTTTCAATACAGCCACTACCAAAGTCACCCCAAAGCCATGTTTTTCTATCTTATTATAATACCCACTGGTTCAGTTGTTTAGGAACACCTCGAATTATCTGCGATTTAAGGTACGTGGAGTTGCGAATTCGTTGACCTGCTGCATTTGGACATAGGAGAGACTGCCTGAACATGTTATGGCGTCAAATTAAAGCTCCAGCTATTATTCAGTACTATAAAACTGAAAACTTAAGATGCTTACTAATCCCTCGCTGGCTTAGCCTGTCAACATTGACAAGTTGCAGTTGCTTGGTCAAGTGCACAATCAAGCTGGATAAACGAGCTGAGACTTCAGGATAATATTTTCTGCTTCCCAATTAATACCGGCAGCACCAATGATGGCATCTCAGGCAATACATACGGCTTTACAATGCTTCCAACGGCCAGACGCAAAAATGTATGTGTCGCTGTAGGGTCATCAGATCTGTAGCGCCGTAAACGACAATGGATTGGAGTTGTTCGATCTCTTGTACCTAACGCTGCGTGCAGGCTCGTGCCAACAAGTCAATGGGCCCGATACTCTATCTTATCACCTGCCAGCTACGGGCGACTGTATTTTCTTGTATGAAAAAAGACTTCTTCCCTAGTACGTTATTATCGGAATAAAGTACTCCATCGGTGCCAAAAATTTAACACCATTTAGTTAAAATAAATTAAAAATGACAAATTTTTGGGAACCGAGAGAATATGGGATGTAGTGATTTATGGGTCCTCTCTAGTTCAAAAAGATGAACTAGAAAATCACTAATTTATTTTTTAAATGCCTGTTTGGGACTATTTTAAATTCGCTCGAAACCAGAAACATTCCAGTTTCCACTCGGAAATGTTTTAAAATATGAAACAGAATCACATTAAAAATCATTTGACTAGTTTTCTATTTCAGTTTTAGTGGAGAAAGGAAGAGGGTTGAATTGATCCATTTACCCATAGTTGTTACTTCTAAATTTTCAAGAATTCCGTGTACATGTATTTTCAAAAGCAAAAAAAAAGATGACCTCTTAGACAGTCTGAGCAGTCTAAATACCAATTTTCATGATGTTTCTCGCCATGATTTTGTACAGAGTTAGGGATGAAAACGGACGGATATTGACGGATAAAATGTTTTTTCATATCCATATCCACATAATAATTTCGGAAACGGATTCAGATCGAATGTTGTCGGAAATGGATATGGTATCGGATATGTCGGATGTATCGGAAACGGGGTCTATCGGATCGAAAACTTACATATATCGGACGGACTCGGATATTTATTTTGGAAAAAAACATTTCACACATCAATCATTAAATGATAGATAATGAAAAAATATATAGTCCGCACACGTAACACATGTTATTAATATTTCACTTATGACATATCACATCATTTCACATAACACATGTAATTAAAATTAAAAAAATTAACACATACTCCCTCTTTTATCAAAAGATTATCATTAGAGATGGCAACGGGTCGGGTTCGGGTCGGGTACAGCAAAAACCCGACCTGAAAAAAAATGTGCGCGGGTAAATTTTCGTACCCGAACCTGTACCCGCGGGTAAAAAATCGTACCCGAACCCGAACCTAACGGGTTTTAGTCGGGTTTCGAGTACCCGTTAGGGTTCTAGGATTTCCATTTTCTGTTGCTTCATCTTCGATCGGATGGCAGCGGTGGCGGTCGGATCTGCGGCGCGGCTGTCAGATCTTGAGGTGCGGTGCTGTAGTTTTTTAATGGGCCAACTGCTAGGGAATTAGTGTTGTCTTAGATGAGCCATTTTTAATAGGCCTGACATAAACATCATAATCAGTGAGTTGTTTCGGGTATCCGACGGGTACCCACGGGTAAGAAGTAAAACCCGTACCCGTACCCGCAAAATATCGGGTCGGGTACGGGTTGTACCCGCGGATAAAAAATCCTATCCGTACCCGCACCCGTCGGGTGCAATATCCGCCGAGTACCCGAACCCGCGGGTACAATTGCCATCCCTATTTTCAGTTCAAAAAATAAACTAAATGTGACAATCTTTTGAAGGAGGGAGTAATTGATAGTTCATACACATAACTCATAACACATCCGCATCAAAATGGTTCATAGCGGAGTTTGCAAGCATACTGGATTCTTCACTTGTCGTTTGGTTCATCATAACCACCCTGAATTTTGTTTGTTATCTAGAGGTGACACCAACTGCGTAGTATATCATCAGCATCTAGCTTCCGGTGCAGAACACAACACTAGGCTGCATTACATTTTTACACGTCTACACCTATGACTGGCATTTAATCAAACTCTCTGATAATTTTTACACTGCGCAGTGGCTGGCGGGCAGCGCTCGGTTGTCGGCAGTCGGACTCGGGAGTAGGGCACTGGGCACGGGGTCGAGTCACGGACAGGAACGGCCGAACGGGGGTAGGGCATAGCCACGTACACTACTACAAAAAGCATTTTTACAGGCGCCTCAATTTTTCAAACACAGGCGGTCCTTAAAAATATGCGACTGTGATGACGAATGATATAATAACCGTCTGTGATGAAAGAACAACATAGGCGGATTTTAAAGAACAACCGTCTGGGTAAATACATGATCTTCAGAATCGGTTCTTAATTAAGAACCGTCTGTAATGCAACGAACTTCACAGACGGATTTTAAGAAACAACCGTCTGGGTAAATACATGATCTTCACAGACGGTTATTAATTATTAACCGCCTGCAATGCCATGAACTTCACAGACGGATTTTAAGAAACAACCGTCTGGTTAAATACATGATCTTCGTTGGCGGTTCTTGATTAATAACCGTCTGTAATGCAATGAACTTCACAGATGGATTTTAAGGAACAACCGTCTGAGTAAATACATGATCTTCGTTGGCGGTTCTTAATTAATAACCGTCTGTAATGCAATGAACTTCATAGCCGGTTCTTGATTATATAACAACGGCCTAAGAAGATCATGTATTTTCAGTGGCGGTCATTGTTTAATTATCATAAGCGGTTTTCATTGAAATTACAGGGATGTAGTTGCAATTATATATCACAGCCGCATGTAGTCGTGCAGGCAAAATTGTATCAGGAAAAAAACACAGATGAGCTAGCGGATACTAGTAAAGTAATGCATTATAGGAAATGCTCGATCACCAGTGAGGCTGGCTTAATTGTGATAATACACCATTAGAGGCTTTACAATTGTTCAAAGATAATTTCTTTACACACTGAACAAAAATCATGCTACATTCATTGTAGATCGACGATGAAGCTCCCATCGATCAATCTAAATTGTACCGTCCTGCTTGCTCCCGAACACGTCTCTTATATTCCGCTGGATCCTGAAAATATTGACATTATTTAAATTAACAAATGTCGAAGGAGGAATGAATAACCTACATTGGTCACTAAGTCAAAGTGTCATCTAACCTTGATAAGTAGATTATAGCAATCATTTTCAACATCAGGCACATTTGGCTGATGCAGCAAACGCTGAACTTCAAGTAGTATAGTTTTGATTGTAAAAGCACTGCACCACCCCTACGAAATATAATTTAAGCAATATAAGAAACCAGTTCAAATAAGTTCGACAAAAATTATAAGTAATAATTACATGAACAAAATAGGTCTATCTTACAGTCTCTTGATCAAGAATCCCGATGCAGAGTGCTCCCGAACGATGGACATTTGGGTGGAAGAACCCAAATGGAAAGGAGCATCTTGGAGGCACCAAGGGATAGTCCTCAGAGAAGGAGATTGTCAGGGGGTAGTAACCATCTTCCCATTCAGTCTGCAAAAGAAATTTATTAATAGGAGGACGATAGTTAAACTCATATTGTGCTTGTTCTTCATGACTTACCCCTTCTTTACCGGGGACGATGCACTGCCACTTCAATAAATCTCCCGATTCAGGCTTCGCAGAGAAACCCTACGCGGAGAAATTGAAAATACCAAAAACAAACAACACGGAAAAACAAACTACAGTTAAGTTCATCAGTCCATTACAGATACATATGTATATACAACCATGTGACCGGTGTGCCATATGTACATACATGGGGATGGTTCTTGCGCCACGCCAAGCGCTCCTCCTTCAATCGGCTACACGCCCGAGACATCATTATCTGAAGAAAGACCAAGCTTCCAAACTTCCAAATCATTGAGTCCAAACGCATATGTACACAAATGCAAAAGGACACAATCCATATACCAACATTGTTCTAAGTTGATTTCAGAAGATACAAATATATACAATATATATCATCTCGCATTGCTATATACATTTTTTCCAGCATTGACATCTTCTCGCATATAGGGTTTCAAATTCTTTTTAATGCTTCTCTCTACGCGCTTGATGTTTTCTGGTTCGGTGAAAAGGTACATCTCTTCATACTGATTATATTCCTCTTCATTATCTCCCACATTGTCAACCCCAACAATATTTTGCTTTCCAGAAACAACTACGTGCAACTTCTCAGTTTCTGGATCTTGAACATAAAAAACTTGTGCAACATTATCGGCGAGAACCCACAGGTCATCTTTGTAACCCACTTTATTCAAGTCTACCAGTGTCAGTCCGTAATTGTCCACTTTCAAACCATCAGGATGTTTGACCCATTGGCACTTAAATACGGGCATTACCATTCTTTCGCCATAATCGAGTTCCCATATTTCCTCTATGAACCCGAAGTATGTGGTCTTCTGCCCTTGCGAATCATAAGCCTCAATACGAACACCACTATTTTGTGCAACACTCTTACCGTCTTTTTCTTTAGTGTAAAATGTGTAACCATTGATGTCATATGCTTGCCATGATGTTACCAAAGCAGATGGGCCACAAGCTAACTTTTTCATTGTTGCCTCTTCTATAGTGTTTCCGTATGATATATTTTTGTCCATTAACCATTCAGTGAAACATCTTCTGTGCTCTTTCATGATCCAGTCCTCTTTGCGGTCTTGGTTTTTATCACGAAGCTCAATTTGGTGTTCCTCGATGTACGGCTCAGCTATTGCGAGCTGTTGTAGTACACCAAAATGTGCACGGTGTACATTCTTGTAATCTTGAACAATAAAAGTTTTCTTACCCACTTTGCCTCTCCCACGTAGTCTACCCTCATGTACCGGTATAGGCACACCTATCGATTTTCCATCTTTGATGTAATCAGCGCAACCCTCAATCACTTCTTCAGTGGTGTATCCTTCCATAATTGAACCCTCTGGGTGAGCACGGTTCCGCACATAACCTTTTAATACTCCTAAATATCTCTCCAACGAAAACATATGATGTAAATATAGTGGCCCCAATGCTTTTATCTGATCAACAAGATGTATGATTAGGTGTACTTGCATATCAAAAAAGGATCGTGGGAAACACATCTCAAGCTTGCACATTGTCTCGACGATGTATGTTTTCAGATAGTCTAAATCTTCACGTGCTATCACCTTTTGCGATACTGCATTGAAGAAGTAACACAAACGTGTGATGACAACTTTTATATGCTCAGGTTTGATTACTCTTATTGCAATGGCAAGGAAAACTGTCATCATCATGTGACAGTCGTGAGAATTATAACCGAATAAAGACAAGTCTTTCATCGAGACTAGTTTGCGGATATTGGATGAGAAACTTGTGGGAACTTTGATCCCACGCAAGCATTCGCAAATTGCTTTTTTCTCTTCTAGCGTCAAGTTGTAGCTGGCTGGGGGAAGGTAATGCTTCCCGTTCGCCTTTTCTACTGGATGAAGCTCTGGTCTCAAATCAAGATTTACTAGGTCCATACGTGAATTTAATCCATCCTTTGTCTTCCTCGGCATGTCCAGCAAGGTCCCAATGATGCTGTCAAATACATTCTTTGTAACGTGCATCAAATCAATACTATGGCAACATTCCAGATTCTTCCAATACGGAAGATACTTGAAAAAAATTGATTGTTTCTTGAAAGCCATGTCAGTTGTATCATCCGAAGATGTACTTTTCTTTCTCTTAATTCCTTTACTCTTTTTTCCCTTACCGAAAGCAATATGAATGTTCTTGACCATTTCAAACACAAGTTTTCCACTGTAAGGTTTCGGTGCAGTATCTTTTTCGATTTTGTTATCAAATTGTTCTTTCATCTTCCTATACTTGTGTGTATCTGTCAAGAACCGTCGATGTCTCATGTACACCGTCTTTCTGGATGAAGTGAGGTATAGATATCCAGTTCTATCCACGCACCTAACGCAACCTTTCTTCCCTTTCATTTGTCCCGATAATGTAAACAGTCCGGGATAATCATGCACGGTAACGAATATCATTGCTCTTAGCGTGAAATACTCCCGCTTGTACTCATCCCATGTACGTACCCCTTCATTCCACAATTTCGCCATATCTTCCATTAAAGGTTCCAAGAACACATCAATTTCGATGCCGGGTTGTTTCGGACCTTGGATAAGAACAGATAATAAGATATATTTCCTTTTGTGACACAACCACGTCGGTAGGTTGTACATAGTTAAGACCACGGGCCATGTGCTGTGTATGCTCCTTTTTTCACCAAACGGATTCATTCCATCTGTACCCAAGGCAAACCTCACATTTCTGATTTCCTTCGCAAATTCTGGATACTGAATATCAAAATTTTTCCACTGCGTTGCATCACCAGGGTGTCGTATATGTTTTTCATTCTTCTTGCGTTCCTCGGAATGCCAACGCATAAGTTCAGCCTCCCTAGGGTTTGAGAACAAACGCTTCAAGCGATCAATTACCGGAAGGTACCACATCACCAATGCAGGAATTTTTCTCTTATTCTTTCCGTCTGCATCGCCAGAAGTATCGTCATCGTCACCTTCAGGACCAATAATAAACTTCTTATTCTTCTGAGTCTTTTTCATGTTGGTAACATACTGGTGATTGTAGTCCTTCTTATATCTACTGACACCACAAATGGGGCATCTAGTTGCGAGCTCATGCTCTTTGCGATACAGAATACAATGGTTCACACAAGCGTGTATTTTTGTCACACCTAGTGCCATCGGGCAAAGAAGTTTCTTCGCTTTATAAGTGCTTCTAGGCAGTTTATTTGGATTTGGAAGAATTTCTGCCAGAAGATTCAAAAGATCAGAGAAACTACAATCGGACCATCCGTGCGTAGCTTTCAACTTTAGTAGTTCTAAGACTGCACGCAATGTAGTAAACTCTTTATCACAACCGTTTGATTCATCATATAAAAGCTCTGTGGCCGCATTCTGCAATGTCTCCATTTTACTTAAGCCTTTGCTTGCTCCCATAGAAGTCAGTACATATGGTTCAATGTGACGCAACATCTCCTCACAATCGAACTCATCATCATCATCACTAGCTTGATTGTCACTACCATCATCGATATGAACATTATCATCATCTGAGCCTCTCTCATCATCTTTATCCACATCATGTGTATCTAACTCACCATGCTCTGTCCATATTGTGTAGTTATTTTTGAAACCTCTTTTCACCAAATGAGATTGGATTACTATAGTATCCGTCCAAGCAATCTTATTTTCGCAGTCGATACATGGACATAATATGTCATCTATCTTTTGCAACTTCGCATGTCTCTTGGATGCTTCAATAAAATTTGCAACATTACGAATGTACATAGGATCGGGTCTTGGCATGTTATACATCCACGCTCGACGGTCCATGCTTCAATAATAGAATTTTTTGTCAGATTTACAAAATTTGGCCACAAATATTCTCTAAAGGTCTTCTATAAAATGAATTTACAGAGACATAACAAGTATGATTAGGGCGACTAATGTAGGAGACGGGCGACGTCTTGAGGCGGACGGAGTCAAAGGGGGAAACAGGCCCAGCAGCATGGGCTAGGTCTGGGTGGGATCCAGTCCGTTATATCGGGAAACAAGGCCCAGATGCATCTTATATATATTACAATAGCATCTGTTAATTAAACATCATATTCATGTCACATAATAGGTACAAAAAGGAAACAATCCATATAGTCCATACATCAATATACCAGAACACAATCCATAGTCCTTACACATGCAAAAGGACAGAATCCATATACCAGAACACACAAAACTAACAGCTTATCAGCTAATGAAAATATACAAAGAAAAAGTAAGGAAACTACATTTACCTTGCAGAGGCGTCAGCACGGTGGGCCGGCTGGGTGGAGAAGTGGCGGTGCGGGGTTGAGCGGCGGCGCGGCAGTATGGGCTGGGCGGCGGAGCGGCGGCGCGGCGCAGGGGAAATTTCAACAGCCTGGCGGCGTCGATATAAATTCTCCAGGGTTGCGTTTTGACTGCGGTGAGGGGTCCTTATATAGACGTAGGTTTTTCACAGGCGGTTTTTAACTTTATCGCAGGCGGGTTTTACTTAGCAACCGCCTGAGATGATGTTTATTAATTAAGAAGTAAATATCTTCACAGGCTGTTGGTACTTAATAACCGCCAGGGAAGATTTTTATCTCAGGCGGGTATTACTTAACAACCGCCTGAGATAATGCCAACTGAACAAAATATTTTTAAAACTTGTATACATGTATGAATTTTTTTAATTTTTTTAAAAGCACTCCAACATGTCAAACTTCAAATTATCCACCAGTATTCATTGACACTTGATTGAAATATGTACAAAACACAAGAAAAATGTACAAGAACACTTGATTGAAATCCTAAAACTACACTACGGCCCCGCCTCCTCCATCCTCTCCGCCAGCTTCTCAAACCAAGCCAAGCGGTCCTCCTCCGACTCGTCGTCGTCGTCGTCGTAGTCGTCACCATGGTGGTGGTCGCCGTCGTCGTCGTCGCCGTCGTCAGTGGACGACTCGTCGTCGCCGTCGTCGGTGGACGACTCGTCGTCGCCGTCGTCGGAGGACGACTCGTCGTCGCCGTCGTCGGAGGACGACTCGTCGTCATCATCGTCATCATCGTCGTCGTCGTCGAAGTCGTCCTCCTCCTCCTCCTCCTCCTCCGGCGACGATGCAGCAGGAGAGAGGGTCGGCTTCTCCGGCTGAGCCGATTGCTCCGGCTGTACCGGTGGCTCCGGCTGCACCGGCGGTGGAACGCGCTGGTCGTCATTCACCCTCTCGGGGGAGGTGCAGCGTATCCGCTTGCATGGCTGACTCGGAGGGCTAGGTGGTGGAAGGCTGGCCATGGCTGTGGTGGTTAATCGGCGGCGGGCTAGGAGAAGAAGAAAGGAGTGGAGAAAAGTTTTGTGCTTGTCCATAACCGACGACGCGCCTTATATAGGTCTGTGCGGAGTAGACGAGGGAGCGGTTCGTTTCCCGCGCATTGAACTCTTTGCAGACCTCGTGCGGCGCACAATTAAACCACTGCGGAAGACGATCTTGAGAGATCCTTGCACGCGTCCCTGCACCACGGCTTCTCAACTTCTCCGCAGACCTCGTGCGGCGCGTCAGTTAATTAACACTTCTCAGGCCGTTAAATAACATATTGTAATTTCAAAAATGATTATCTCAGGCGGTTATTACTTATAAACCGCCTGAGAAAAAAGAAGTAAAAATCTTCACAGACGGTTGGTACTTAACAACCGTCTGCAAATATGTTTATCTAAGGCGGGTATAACTTAACAACCGCCTGGGATAATGCCCGATACTCTTCTGCAGTTTCCTTATCCCTTGCTTCTTTTTTATTTAGATTCCAATATAAATACTCAAACATGTTTACATTCTGCAAATTGTGTTCAAATTCGATGATTCTTTCTTCTACATTTGTATTAAATTAACATCTACCAACTGAACAAAATATTTAGTTCATTGCGCATTGAACTCTTTGCAGACCTCGTGCGGCGCACCATTAAACCACTGTGGAAGACGATCTTGAGAGATCCTTGCACGCGTCCCTGCACCACGGCTTCTCAACTTCTCCGCAGACCTCGTGCGGCGCGTCAGTTAATTAACACTTCTCAGGCCGTTAAATAACATATTGTAATTTCAAAAATGATTATCTCAGGCGGTTATTACTTATAAACCGCCTGAGAAAAAAGAAGTAAAGATCTTCACAGCGGTTGGTACTTAACAACCGTCTACAAATACGTTTATCTAAGGCGGGTATAACTTAACAACCGCCTGGGATAATGCCCGATACTGTTCTGCAGTTTCCTTATCCCTTGCTTCTTTTTTATTTAGATTCCAATATAAATACTCAAACATGTTTACATTCTGCAAATTGTGTTCAAATTCGCTGATTCTTTCTTCTACATTTGTATTAAATTAACATCTACCAACTGAACAAAATATTTTGTTCATTGCGCATTGAACTCTTTGCAGACCTCGTGCGGCGCACAATTAAACCACTGTGGAAGACGATCTTCAGAGATCCTTCCGTCGCACGCGTCCCCTGCACCACGGCTTCTTAACTTCTCCGCAGACCTCGTGCGGCGCGTCCCCTGCACCACGGCTTCTTAACATATATAGCATTTGTTGTATGTTTTTTATGTTCTGACCAATTTCAAAGGATTTATGAAGTGAAATTTAATGGTAACCTTTACTTATCAATAATATTACAAGAAGGTGGATTTTTGCCTTTTTAAAGGACCAAATTTAATCAAGAATATTAAATAAGAAGAAGTAAATATCTTCACAGGCGGTTATTGCTTAACAACCGCCTGAGATAATGCCCGATACTGTTCTTCAGTTTCCTTATCCCTTGCTTCTTTTTTATTTAGATTCCAATATAAATACTCAAACATGTTTACATTCTGCAAATTGTGTTCAAATTCGATGATTCTTTCTTCTACATTTGTATAAAATTAACATCTACCGACTGAACAAAATATTTTGTTCATTGCACATTGAACTCTTTGCAGCCCTCGTGCGGTGCACAATTAAACCACTGTGGAAGACGATCTTCAGAGATCCTTCCATCGCACGCATCCCTGCACCACGGCTTCTTAACTTCTCCACAGACCTCATGCGGCGCGTCAGTTAATTAACATCTTCTCAGACGGTTGGTACTTACCAACCGCCTGAGAATATATTTATCTCGGGGACAGGTGTTACTTACTAATCGCCTAAGATAAGCCCATGGAGTTCCCCTTGCCGCACGATATTGCGGTCCTGATCGCGGGGTGGGTCGCCGCAACCTCCACCCAGCCCATGGACGACCTCTCCAGTCTGCGCGCCACCTGCAAGGCCATGCACGCAGCGTGCCGTGATCCCACCGTCGGCAGGCGCGTGGCGCTGGAGCGCGAGAGCAGCTGGGAGTGGTTCCAACGGCACGGGAACGGGAGCTACGACGCCCTCGTGGAGCGCCTGGCCAACGTGGGCAACCCTCATGCGTGCTATGTCACCGGGTTCGACCTCGTCTTCAACTACGGCCGCGCGCAGGCGCAGCAGGGCACCCAGTTCCTTGCCCGGGCGGCCGCGAACGGCCACAAGGTGGCGGCCTACGTCCTCGCCATGCTCTGCTACGACGCCGACCGCGGGGACCGCGATGCCCTCGAGTATATCCGGCAGGTCGAAGGCGAGGCCCACATCGGCGACAACACGGTCGGGTCCGTCGCGATGAAGAGGACCAACAATGAGTGTTGCCAGTGTCGGAATCAAGCCATGCAGAGGCTCGACATTTTCGTGAGCTGGAGGTTACTGCGTAGGCCTCCTCCCGGACCGCCGCCGGTGGCACTGCCCGACATTGACGATGGCGTTTGCCGCTGCCCAACAGGGGGGAACCAGGGGCCTGCCCGCTGCGGCAGGCGAGGGTGGTCCGAGACCGTCTTCTGTACTGAGAACTGTAGGATTGAGCGCGAGTATGACCTGTTCTCCCATAACGTGTTGTACTCTATGGGTTATATTAATTAAGAAATAAATATCTTCACAGGCGGTTGGTATTTAATAACCGTCAAAGAAAATATTTATCTCAGGCGGTTATTACTTAACAACCGCCTGAGATAATACCCGATACTGTTCTTCAGTTTCCTTATCCCTTGCTTCTTTTTTATTTAGATTCCAATATAAATACTCAAACATGTTTAGATTCTGCAAATTGTGTCCAAATTCGATGATTCTTTCTTCTACATTTGTATAAAATTAACATCTACCACCTGAACAAAATATTTTTAAAACTTGTATAGCTGACATTGTAATGTTTTGGTAAATATCAAATTAATTTCTACTCACATATTATTCACATTTGTGTATCTCATAAAAAAAAAGGTTCCTTCACTCAAAATTGTTGGTATGAACATATTTGTATAATTTATACATGTATGAATTCTTTTAATTTTTTTAAAAGCATTCCAACATGTCAAACTTCAAATTATCCACCATTCTAACTAAATGCTCATATTCATATGAGGCATTCATCAAATTATGAACACACATTGATTCCAAAAAATTTAAAAAAATATGAAAAAATTCCTAGATGTTGGTATGATGATTAAAAATGTCCACTGAAAAAATAAATGAAAAAAGCATTATATTCATCAAGATAGAAAAATGAAAAATAGCATTTGTTGTATGTTTTTTATGTTCTGACCAATTTCAAAGGATTTATGAAGTGAAATTTAATGGTAACCTTTACTTATCAATAATATTACAAGAAGGTGGATTTTTGACTTTTTAAAGGACCAAATTTAATCAAGAATATTAAATAAGAAGAAGTAAATATCTTCACAGGCGGTTATTGCTTAACAACCGCCTGAGATAATGCCCGATACTGTTCTTCAGTTCCCTTATCCCTTGCTTCTTTTTTATTTAGATTCCAATATAAATACTCAAACATGTTTAGATTCTGCAAATTGTGTCCAAATTCGATGATTCTTTCTTCTACATTTGTACAAAATTAACATCTACCACATGAACAAAATATTTTTAAAACTTGTATAGCTGACATTGTAATGTTTTGGTAAATATCAAATTAATTTCTACTCACATATTATTCACATTTGTGTATCTCATAAAAAAAAAGGTTCCTTCACTCAAAATTGTTGGTATGAACATATTTGTATAATTTATACATGTATGAATTCTTTTAATTTTTTTAAAAGCATTCCAACATGTCAAACTTCAAATTATCCACCATTCTAACTAAATGCTCATATTCATATGAGGCATTCATCAAATTATGAACACACATTGATTCCAAAAAATTTAAAAAAATATGAAAAAATTCCTAGATGTTGGTATGATGATTAAAAATGTCCACTGAAAAAATAAATGAAAAAAGCATTATATTCATCAAGATAGAAAAATGAAAAATAGCATTTGTTGTATGTTTTTTATGTTCTGACCAATTTCAAAGGATTTATGAAGTGAAATTTAATGGTAACCTTTACTTATCAATAATATTACAAGAAGGTGGATTTTTGCCTTTTTAAAGGACCAAATTTAATCAAGAATATTAAATAAGAAGAAGTAAATATCTTCACAGGCGGTTATTGCTTAACAACCGCCTGAGATAATGCCCGATACTGTTCTTCAGTTCCCTTATCCCTTGCTTCTTTTTTATTTAGATTCCAATATAAATACTCAAACATGTTTAGATTCTGCAAATTGTGTCCAAATTCGATGATTCTTTCTTCTACATTTGTATAAAATTAACATCTACCACATGAACAAAATATTTTTAAAACTTGTATAGCTGACATTGTAATGTTTTGGTAAATATCAAATTAATTTCTTCTCAGACGTGAAATTTTAATTAACGATGAACACACTACATCCATTAACAATATTCAATCATTCACACAGTTCAAGAACACACAAGATACTCATTCATTAACAATATGCACATCTCACAAAAGAACACACAAGATGCACAATATTTACACAAGAACACACAAGAACACAAAAGATACACAAGTAATATTCAATCACATAGATGAAAAAAGATAGATTTCATTCATTAACAATATTTACAAAACAGAAGCAACTAAAAACAACAAAAAGAAAAACTAATTAAATCCTACTCCTACTCCTCTTCCATCTCCTCCTCCTCGTCCTCCGGCGGCGACTCCGGCACCGGCTGCACCGGCTGCACCGGCTGCACCGGCTGCACCGGCTGCACCGGCGGTGCAACCCCGAGGTTGCTAGCCGTCGCCTCCACCAGCGTTCTACGGCCCTGGGGGCCAAGAACCTGGGCCATCGTCGCGAACAGAATGTCGAGACGATCAGCCACCCCCACGAGGGCGTAGAGGTAGTGGCCCAAGGTACCCATTCCAGTATACTCTGGAAGGGTACCCAGCCCCAAGGCACTCATGGCGCGAGACGTATTGTTGTACGCCTCTCGCGCCATGAGGAGGCGCTGCTCGGCGTTGATCTTCTCGGGGGAGCTGCAACATTGTTTCTTGCAAGGTGGCTCCCTCGGAGGGCTTGGCGGCGGAAGGTCGGCCATAGTGGTGTTGGGTCGTCGGAGCGGAGGAAGACGAAGAAAACAAGAGGATTCAAAGTGAGCGATGCGCTTGTGAGCCATAGTGGTGTTGGGTCTTTAAGGCCGCGCGGAGTGGAAAAGAAAGGTCGCACCTCGGGGAAAAGAAAGGTCGCGCACGCGTGACATGGTCACTGACGTGTGGGACCGGGTCCACATGTCAGTGACCGCTGATTAAGTCAGGGGATCCTCATCCCGGTTGGTGAGGGGTCTTTATGTAGGCGTTCATCAAATTAAGAAGTAAATATCTTCATGTTTAACTCAGGCGGGTGTTACTAACCAACCGCCTGAGATAATTGTATCTTCTCAGACGGGTGTTACTAACCAACCGTCTGAGATAATTGTATCTTCTCAGACGGTTGGTAAGTAAAATCCGACTGAGATAACATTCTTCCCTGACGGTCGGTACTTAAAATCCGCCTGAGAAAATGTGAGTCTATATATACCCCTCGGCAGCATTGGAAAAACCTAACCCGGGCGAAACACTTAGACGCCGTTAGGCTGCCAAAATTTCGTTTGCCGCCAAGTGTTCCCCCTCGTCACTTCCAGGTACGCCGCCGAGCTTCGCCGTCGCCGAGCTTCGCCGTCGTCGCCGAGCTTCGCCGTCGCCGCCGAGCTTCGCCCTCCTCACTTCCAGGTACGCCGAGCGAAGCCATTTCCGTCACCGCCGAGCTTCAAGGTAAACCCTAAACCCTTCGACCTTCCATCCTCCTTCGCCGTGCCGCCTCCCTCCCCGCCCTCGCTGCCGCCTTGCATATCCTTGGTTAGGGTTCGGGAATTAGATAATGGTAGGCATCCTTGGTTAGGGTTCGGTGGAATTCGAAAAACTGTCAAGTTCGGTGGCATCTTTGGTTAGGGTTCGGTGGGGCAAGATTTATGTGGATGGTTATATCACGATAAATTGGTAGTTGGTTCTGTGTGTCTGAAACTGTTCCGACACATTAGTGGTAAACATGATTCTAGACTCTAGTAACAGCAGTATATTCCCTATTTCTGTCATCGGCCTTGCATATGCCACATAATTCTCTATTAGGGGCAAGATTTAGCTATATTTGGTTAAGTTGACCAAATTTGGCTAATTTTGGCTAAGTTACATTAGATATAGTTATACTTGACTAATTTTGACTAAGTTATGCTATATTTAGCTATATTTGGCTACTTTTGCTTAGAGTTAGCTATGCTAGACTAAGTTTGGCTAAGTTTGCTTTTATTTCTCTAAGTTTCATTTGAGCAATTGTAGCTAATCTGTGCTACCAAAGATGTCTGCACTTGTGGCTCCATCAGCTTCATTTTAGCAATTGTACCTAATCTGAGCTACCAAAGTTATGCTATATTTAGCTCTGAAGCCAAACAAAAGTTGCTGGCCAACTCATTTGTGATGCCAGGAGCATCCTCACGCCCATATCTAGGTAACACTAGGTGTGGCGATGGAGTCTGAGCATATGATGCCGATCTCTATGATACAAGAATTTAGTTAGACCTATATAACTTCAAAAATGTGTTTTGGCTAAATTTACTTAATTGAGCCAAAATTGAGAAAATTTGTTTTAAATATGACCAAATTTAGTTATGCCATTTATTAGATTTTTTGTCTTATTAGATCTAGCATGGAAAGCCCTAAGAAGACTGGTCCTGATTGTAACAACAAAGAAGACAATATGGAGTTTACTGACTCCAGCAGTTCAGGCTCCTATCACAGTCCTTCGGATCCTTTTCCGAATATAAAAATTAAAAAGACTTCAGTGGATCTAGACCCGGAATATGATCCTGCCGACGAGGTATGGATCACGAATCTTAACTTCAGCAGTTCAAGTTAATGTTGGTTGTCAAGTATACGAAGTCTTATAATTTTTTTCTACCTAGATTAATCTCGAAGACAATGAGGTGACATCGGCTCCTAAAACCGCAGAAGGTTCACCAATGGATGAATCCTCAGCTTCACTCAAGCGGAAACGAGGGCAACGAGGTCCCAATAAGGGTCTATTGGACCGCATCATGTACATAACAAGGGTCGGTCCAAGTGGGCTTCCCCAAGAACCACTGGATTCAGTTACCAAGTACCGTAATGCATGCGGTTTTCTTGTTAGGGAGGTTGTGCCGATCACAACCGAGAATTGGAGGAAATTACCCGAGCAGACCAAGAATGAGTTGTGGGAAAAGATAAAGAAACAATTCAAGTTCCCGAAAGGCACAGAAGAAGCTGTAAAGAAAGCAACATTGGTCTCTTGCGGCAAGAAGTTTCGATGCTGGAAGAGTGAAATGAATGCTTATGTTAAGGCCAATAAGGTCCCTAGCCCGAGGAAGATGGGAAAAATCACACAAGCTCAGTGGCAAGAGTTTGTTCGTCAAAAGAGCACACCTGATGCTAAAGCTCTAAGTGCAACTAGGTCAGAGCTTGCAAAAAAGAACAAATACCATCATCGCTTGGGGTCTGCCGGATATGGCCCCAAAGTCCAGAAATGGAATAAGATAATAGACGACATTCTTAGTAAGGGCAATCCTCACCCATTAGAAGGGTGCGATGAGCGAACTCAACGCTGGGTCTTTGCTCGGTCAGGTTTGACCAGCGAGGGCAAACTTGAAAAGCCCGACTCTCTGAATGAAGTAGAGGATAAAATGAAAGAAGTAATTGAAAAGCAACAGAAGGGTCTCTTCAAGCCGAAGAGGGAGAATGACCAACTTACCGCTATCTTGGGAAACCCTGAACACAGCGGACGGGTTCGAGCGGTCTCTTCTCAAATGTCTTGGCTATATGGTTTCCCTAAAGATAAAGACACATATAGAAGACGTGAGAAGTTTAAGAAAACACTTGATGAAACAATTGCTCAAAAGGTCAAAGAAAATATGCAAGAAATTATGGAACAACTTAGACAATCAGGACAATTAGTGGCACCGAGTACAATGATGGTTCCGGTGCAAAAGGAGCAATTAGTATCTCCAACTGCCTACCCTAGCAGCGTTGGTTCCGTGCCAGGCTCAGGGTCAGCCCATAAGTTCCCTGTCGATGATATTGCTAACGACAAATCTTGTCGTCTTCTTGTCCCGATAGGCAGAGCAGGGAACAAAACCAAACAGGTTGCCACTGCTATGGCAAAGCCTGATCGTGACTTCAACGGGAGTCCACTTCCGTTGTATTATTCTGTGGTGCAAGTTCTTCAGATCATTGATAATGATTATGAAGATTATGAAATAGACCACGTCACACCTGAGGGGATCGCGACTCTGAGGCAGGCTGTCAACCAATTAATCCTTTGGCACCGACGCGATATCGTGTTGGACGATGAGCCAATTTCTAGCCCCGTCGCATCTCCAAATACTGCAACCCCATCTTCTAAGGCGAAAGTGCATGAAGATCCACTCCCAGTCCGGGAAGATCCACTCCCCCTATGTCTGAGCAAGGATGATGATATCCAAGAGCAACAAGTTGGACAACAACTTCAAGCAGTACCAGAGCAAGCTGTTGCTAGTAAAGAGCAACTAGTTGAGCAACAGCTTGAAGTAGTACTAGAGCCAGCTGCTGGGAGTAAAGAGCAATCAGTTGAACAACAGGTTCAACAACAAGCCAGTGTCCAACTTCCGACGACTACTCCTCGATCATCAGTGCCTGTCAAAGTTAGCTCATACGAAAATAAGAAACCTTCATCAGAAGTGACAAAGTATTTGGAAGCTATGAAGGATAATATTAGAAAATCGAGTGCATCTCGTTCTTCTCATGAGCCAGCATTAGAAGATATCGAGGAGTGGGAAGAAGACGGTGTCATGTATAATCGGCGGACGGCTTTAGTTAAACCAGGAGTTCCAATATACAAGCTTGAGGATGTTCCTCCTAAATTTGAGAATGGGAAGCCGTTAATGACATCCGTACAACTTAGCAAACAACCCGTCGCGCTCAGAAGAATGCATGAGTGGTACATCACTGCCAGCACAAAATATGGTCTTCAGTGCGTCACATTTCGTATTCCAAAAGAAGCATTCTGGAGCACTGGAGTAGATAAACGAGTCATTTTATTTGAAGAGCTGCTTTCCCTTTTCCATCGGGGCATGCTCGAAATCAACCTGCTGCTCGTCTGGTGCTTGTAAGTGCTCTAATATTTTGTATTTGCTTTTCTTACTACACGCATACGCATTTCATGAGATTATAACAATTCTGGACTTCTTCAATAGGATGCAATACATGGATAATGAAAAGTTGGCGCACAAGACAGGTATCCTTGACCCTACTAGGATTGCAAAGTCGCTATTCGACGTCCAGGCAAATCGAGAATCAAGCCAGTACAAACACATGAAAAAAAAAGATTTTGAAAGAGCAATTGCAAAACTTAAGAAGGATAGAAAGGCAGAAGTTGCAGCTTACATAGGACATGCGATGTTTAACTTTGTCAGAGACGGCCAGGACCTCGTAAAGGCTCCGTACCACTTCGAGTAAGTTCGACACATGGCATTGAAATAGCAATTATTGGTAATTGTTAACACGTGTGTTTGTATGTTTGCAGTAATCACTACATAATGATCTTCATCAAGCCAACGCAGGGAATGGCAACAGTCTTGGACTCGGCCGATTACCCACCAGATCGTTACAAAGATTTCCTTTCCATTTTGAAAAAGTACGTTTATTCAATAATTTTAATTTACGCACATTTAGAATGTGTTGACAAGTTTTATATGACATTTCTTGTATTACAGCGCTTGGCGGTTTTACGCGGAACGGCTTGGCGGTCAGAGACCTCCTAATACGAATGCATTGGACATTAAAACGTATTATGCTTGTCCGAAGCAGCCTGCTGGGAGTCTCTTATGCGGGTATTATGTATGCGAGCATCTTCGGACCGCCGCCGTATATAGAGTCAATCGTGAGGATGTAAGTTATCCTTAATGTCGATACCTTATTTTCTTACTTTTGTGTTTCATTTTCATTGTAACTAGCATAGTTTAATGCTTATATTCTCTGCTGTTCAATATTACCAGAAACATTATTTTCATATTTTGATTCCAACTTCAAAATTCAATTGCTCATAGTACAACTGCTCCAAAAATACCTACTAAATTCTTGTATACTCTCACTTTGATCTATACTTTGAGATTGTTGAAACCAACACATTCTAAACCTTGTTATGTGTTATATTGCAGCACAAGAAGAATCTGAACGAAGAATGGCCGGTTTGTAGAAGTATTCCTGATGGAGGAGCCGACAGGATTGCTTCTGAACTCTGTCAGTTCATTCGTCGCGAAATTTTGCACAAAACGGGGAAGTTCTTTGATAAGAGAGGTTCAGCAGCTGATGTGCCAGAACTTTGCGACTATACCAATCTAAACAGTTTTTAGTGAAAACTTGTAAACTTTGAGATGAAATTGTATCTGTAACTTGTACATATGTATATTGTTTTAGTGAAATTGACTTCTGTGATGATAATATTGTTGTCTTTTGTTCTGTGATGATTGTTGTTTTTTGTTCTGTGATTATATTGAATTGACCTGGAAATTAGAAATAACAGCAGTAGTACTGCATGACCTGGAAATTAGAAAAACAATTATCACAGGCGGCTAGATACAAGTAAAGAAACATCTGTAATAACCTAATTTTCACAGGCGGTGTCTGTTATGGTAGAAACCGGCTGCGTTAAAGGGTCTTCACAGACGGCTGATATAGGTAAACTCCGTCTGTGATAACTTCATTATCATAGACGGGTTAGTTATGCTTCAATAACCGTCTGTAAAGACACATTATCATTGGCGGTTAGTTATGCTTCAAAACCCGCCTGTGAAGACATATTATCATAGGCGGTTAGTTATGTTTCAAAATCCGCCTATGAATACAAATTATCATAGACGGTTAGTAATGCTTCAATACCCGTCTGTGAAGACTTCTTATCATAGACGGTTAGTTATTCTTCAATAACCGTCTGTGATAAGACCTTTATCACAGACGGTTATATATGCTGCACGACCCGTCTGTGATAAAGTGTTTTCACAGACGGCTAGCCTAAGTAAAGAACCGCCTATGATAATCGATCTTCACAGGCGGCTATCCTTAGTGAAGAACCGTCTATGATAATTACTCTTCACAGGCGGTTTCACTTCTCCGCCTGTGAAATTGCGGATTATCACAGACTCTTCGTTTCAGGCGGTTTTAAAAGCCGTCTGTGATAATAGGTTTGGAGCCGCCTGTGATGAGGCTTATTGTAGCAGTGGTAGGGGACGCACCAAATTGGGGTTAGGTCCAGCAGTCCGCCAGTCCGCCGCCACAGTTTTGGGCCTAGGCCGCCAGCGCCAGCCAGATCTGGGCCAAAATAATTCGGATGTAAAACAGATATTAAAACGGATATATCCAACCAAAAACGGATATCCGACAAAACGGACGGATATTAAACCGCGTCGTTTCCAGTCTAATATCTGAATATAGATATTCGATATCCGATCCGTATCCGAATAGGATCCGACCAAAACGGATATGGACCCGATATTTTCGGATCCGGCAGTCGGACGGATCGGATATTATCCGCTCCGTTTTCACCCCTATACAGAGTTATCTTAGTATATTACATTTCCAGCAGCATAACACACGGTTAATTAGACAAAGCGTTTTGATCATAATGTGAGTGCCAACTACAACAAAACCTACCGCGTCGTTGATCTTCCGCAGCTTCTCCTCTATCATCGCTTGCGCGTCGGCCTTCATGTGGGCCCGCTCCTCGTGCCAAAGCTCTGCGATGTGTAGCATCCGCCACTCCTCGATCTCTGCCTTGCACAGCACCACCTTACTCCCGCAAGACCCTACACGCCAGTGATGGGTAGCGTTGGGGTGATACCGGGAGAAAGAAAGGCCTGTGGAAGCGTCTCACGAAAGGACAATGCAAGGAAGGCGGTGGCAGTTCTCATAGTTTTCTTCGGACTTGAAGGGAAGGTTTGGAAGGTCAAACCGTCTCAATCGGCGGAACACCACTTTTGCCGTTTGTCTTTCCCAGCCAAAAAGCTAGAATCGTTTCTAGCCGATTCACTACCAGAATGTTTCTTAAACACAACATTTGGCTCAGATTCGACCGATTAAACTAAGAAACGGGATGGATTCGGTTAGAAAATACGAGACAATTTAATGAACAATTCCACAAAAGTGTAAGACCTATGTGTGTTCAATACATTGGCTTGTAGTGAATACACTTGCTTTGACGATAAAAGTTTTGAATATCACCAAAAACACATTTTTCCGACTAGTTCTGGTTAGCCCTGGCGCTAGGTTCTACTAGCTTTTGCTAGCTCCGGCTCAAGGTCCGGGTTGCTCTGGCAAGGTCCGGAACTTGACCGAAATGCTTCTGTTTTCCATTTGCAATGTTTCGTACTTGCTTTATATTGTTGGAAAGATTACTTAGTATTTATTTGCTAAGTTTTTGGTGCGTTTTGGTTGATATGGATAATATCGTGTCACTGTGGTTTTGCAACATGCTTATGTGAGGTTCTTACGTAAGGTGTTGTGTTTGGAACTAACTTGAGTCAAGTCGAGGACTTGGGATCGTATGGATTGGCTGTTTATTCATGTGCAGGTGTTGCTTGAGTTCAAGACATGGCTGGTGATGGGATCCATTGGACTAGTCTCAGGGAGGAGATGAGGTCCAACAACCAAATTCAGGAGGAATTGTGGTTGAGCTGATCAGGAGGTTGCGCAGCATGATTGAATCAAGAACAATGCATGTGAAGGTATCGGGGACATCATTGGAAGATGTTTGCATGTGTGCAAGGAGTGCATGGACGTGGCTACATGGTTCCGAGACGTGATGAAGAGATTTGGACGTATAGAGTTGGTCAGAAAGATCCAACCGACTAGGTTGTGGACTCAGGCTGCGACTGAGTCGGGTTTGACTCAAATATGGAAAGATTTGAGTTGGTTATGATAGGATTTCGTGTGGGTCACGAATTTGAGTTGTTTAGGAATGTGGTATATGTTCCTAAGGTGTTTGTAAGTCTTAAGATTGCTTCTATCTGCATATAGAAGAATCCTAAGCAGTTATGGAAAGTTACGATTCGTGAACAGAGTAGGATTAGGTTCCTGATTTGAGTTGAGTTGGCTTTCGAGCTGGTTATATAAGCAAGGGAGCCCAGAGCTCATGGGGCACGACTTTGGGGCTGTTCCTCTTGTGTTCTATTGAATAAAATTCGTAGTTTGAAGGAACTTTTGTGCCTTGTTCGTCCGACTTGTTCCAGACAAGTTTTACTCGTCGAGTTTCTAGACAGCACTACCTTTTGTCAATGGTTTTATCATAACTTGAGTTTTACAGATCCAATTGATGTGATTCTTTTTGGGTTGTCTTAATGAAAGTGCATCTAGGACCCCCGTAGGTTTTGGATGATTGATGATGACAATTAAGTGGTTAATGAGCTCAGTGATCTTAAGCACAGGTGTGGACTAAGTGGAAGCACAATCCTTCAAAAAGGAAAAAGATGGAAACGGCGATGTCAACTCGAAAAGGAGAAACTAGGGTTTCTAGTGTGTCGAGTTTAGACTAGCCAAATTTGTGTGAGGATGTGTGTGTAAAGTGCATTGAGACCAAGTTGGGAGCTCAAAGCGGTTTAGAGGTCAAACCTATTGAGAGAAAAGTGTTGGAAGAAGTCTGGCAGTAGGGCCGGACTAGTCCGTGCAGGTGGCCGGACTAGTCCGCCCCTGGCCGGCCAAGTCCGTTTTCGGTCGGACCAGAAGGGTCTGACTGAGATCGGACTAGTCCGCATTGGGATGGACTAGTCTGGGTAGTCGTGAAGTGGGTTTTGGGGACTATGTCCCAAAACCACGGACTTGTCCGATTTAGTCCGGACCAAGAGGTCCTGACTGGGATCAGACTAGTCCGCCCTGGGGGCCGGACTTGTCCGTTTTAGTCCGGACCAAGAGGTCCTGACTGGGATCGGACTAGTCCGCCCTGAGGGCTGGACTAGTCCGGGTTTGAGAGGAGACGGTGTTTCTGAGACTAAGTCTGGGAAGGCCGGACTAGTCCGCCCATGGGGCCGGACTAGTCCGTTGTCTTCAGGCTAGTCCTTTTTCACACGGAACAAAAGGTTCTGTGTGAGATCGGACTAGTCCGGTAAGGGTCGGACTAGTCCGTTGTTAAAGTGACCGTTTGAATTTGAAGTTTGGCGGGTAGTGTGACGATTGCCGCGCAGTGCGACAGTTGTCAGGGACGTCAGTGGTCCCCTAGGCCGGACTAGTCCAGGCTGTAGGCCGGACTAGTCCGCCCATCTGCTGAAGTCAGCAGTATGGGCTTGGGACCTCTATAAATAGAGGACCCCTGGGTTCATTTGAAAACACCCTTGAGCAAATTGAAACCCTAGCGCCGCCACAGCAACCTTGAGCCTCCATAAGCCTCCTTCTTGCCCACATTCCCTCTAAAACTAATTCTTGTGTGGATTAGGGTTTAGCGAGGTGAAGAAGAGGAAGAACAACGCTCTTTGGCTCTCGGTTTGATCTCTTGCACTTTGTGAATCTTTGTGATCTGTGGCTTGAGTCAATCTTTGTGGTTTGCGATTGTATTTGTTCTGGGAGCCTCAGATTGTGAGAATCCCCAACGAATCTTGTATTCATTCTTTGTGATAGTGGAGAACCAAGTTAGGCCCGTGCGGTAAACTTGATGAGGGAAGGGTTGTTGAACCCGGTCCTTTGTGGACTCCTCAACGGGGACGTAGATTCCTTGTGTGGGATTGAACCTCGGGATAAAATCCTCGTGTCACTTGTGTTCTTAGCTTTCATTCATCACATATTGCTTCTAGGGTTAGCTTTACCAGTTTTGCTCATCACCTTTGCTTCATTGTGATCTTTAGCTTCATACTTGCCATATAACTTATTAAGGATCATTAAGTTATTCTAACAAACCTTGCATCACAAGAATTGGACTAAAACCTGTTAGAAACCTTTTTTAGGTTTTTCCCTGTAGGTGGACCGGACTAGTCCGCCCCTGGACCGGACTAGTCCACCCCCTGTGTATTAATCTCGTTTGATTAAGTCATTTCAGGTTGATTAGCCTATTCACCCCCCTCTAGGCAACTTTCACTTAAAAACTTGATTATCTATCATCTGTCAAAATTTCACGGTCATTGGATTTGTGGTCTATGATCTACACGAGTTTCTTTGCAGTGTTCCAGAACTGTTTTTCTCGAGTAGGGCAGATTGACCTTTGTTTGATCTTTCGATCATAACTTGAGTTTTTCTCGACGGATTTCAGTGATTCTTGTTGTGTTGTCTTCGTGACTTGATTCTCTCTGATATCTATCACTTTTGTCATGGTGAAACACGTTTAGATTAGTCTCACACATGGTTTCTTTAACAAATTGTTTTTCTGCCGAAGGGGTTGGGGTTTAATTGTTTCCGCTGCGTAAGATTTTTAAATCTACCATTCACCCCCCCCCCCCTCTGGTAGCTTTTCACGTGCTCTTCGATCCTACAATTGGTATCAAAGACACGGTGCTCTAATCTTTGTGATTTGCACATGTTTTTGACTAATCATCATGGAGAAGTACTCCGCCAAACCTTGTGTGTTTGCTGATATTGATTTTCAGGTTTGGAAGGCACGCATGGAGGCTTTCATCCAGGCACAAGGCTTTGCAATATGGGAGAAGGTATACAAGCCTTATGAAGTGCCATCAAATGATCAAGTTACAGCTACAAATCTGAGAGATGTCGACAACAACAACAAGGCTCGGAACTTGATCATACAAGGATTAACACAAAGCAACTTCGACCATGTTGCACACCTCCGATCTGCATACGATATGTGGAAAGCACTTTGTGACTACCACGAAGGATCCAACACGATCAAAGAGGTAAGGCAAGACATGTTCAAGAAAGAATACATGCGCTTCGAGATGCAACCTGATGAGTCTATTGATGTCCTTTTTGCTCGCTTTAATAAGATTCTTAGCAACTTGCGTAGTGTCAATGTTAATTTTTCAGATGCTGAAAATGCTAGGCAATTGCTAAGTGCATTAGACATGTCAATTTGGGAGATGAAAGTCACATCTATTCGTGAATCTACTGTCATAAGTTCACTTACTTTAGATGTGCTATATTCCAAGTTAAAAACTCATGAAATTGACATAATATCACGTAAGAACCCCAACAACTCTATTGCTTTTGTTTCTCAACGTGATATGCCTAGCTCCAGCCAATCTTCATCTTGTGGTACACTTGCTTTGTTGTCCTCTCTAACCCTTGAACAGATTCAGGAGTTTCTAGAGGAGGAGCTAGCACTTCTCTCTACGAGGTTCTCAAAAGAATTACAAAATGTGAGAACTAGAAGGAGAGGAAGCTCCGGATCTCAACGATGCTTCGAATGTGGTAACACGGGACATTTTTGTTCAGATTGTCCTAACCTTTCAGGTCTTACCTCCCGGGAAGAAAAACAATCAAGGATAAAGCACTCCTCAACAAATGATGAAGAAAAAGAAGGGCTTTACAGGTCGCCAACTCGTGAACAGTTTTATCTCAGCGCTCCAGGAACTTGGCTCAAGCGACGTGGACATTGGAAGTGATGAAGATGAAGATGATTTGGCAAACTTGTGCTTCATGGCGGGCAAGTCAAGATCAAGTATGGAGGAGGCAAAACACAACAGCGACAATGAAGAGGTATGTCCTACTTGCGAAGATATGTGTGATGCTATTTCTCGTTCCACTGTTATTGTTAAGAAAAAGGACAAAAAGCTGAGGGACAATGCTGTTAAATTGAGTCACTAGAATCTGAATTAATCGTTTGAAATCCTTGATTCCTAGTGATGATTCTTGTTCCTCATGTGACTTAATATATGAACAATGTCCTCCCTAAGAAGTGCACATACCTCCACACTTGATAAACTTGAACTTGAAATTGAAAAGAACAAAAAGCTTGCTGCACTTAATATTGGAAACTTAAAAGATGCTTCTTGTTCTACAATTGATTTGCATTGTCCTAGTTGTGATGATCTTGATAAGAAATTGCAAGATGCTATGAATGAAATCTCTATATTAAACAATGTTGTACGTTGTCATGAAGTTAAATATTGTTCCAATTGCAAATTAAAAGGAAAAACTTCATGTGAAAATTGCCTTGATCTGTCCAATAAACTTGATAACATGCATAAGACATTTGATCGGTTTTGTAATGGGAATAAGAACCTAAACTTGCTGTTGAATTCATCCAAGTCTTGCAATGATAAAACTGGTTTAGGTTTTGATTCTCATGCTCATGCTAAGGCACATCCACCTAAAATTGTAAAGTCGTTAGGAAGTGGTTTGATTCAAACAGCTCCTAAACAAAAAGAAGTGGTTTTCAAATCCGCAAGAGTATTGTCTTATTCAGTTTCAAATAAAAATGTTGTTTGCTCATCTAGACATGAACACAAAGTTAAATTTCATTGTACCTACTGTGGTAGAGATGGTCATGTCATAGATTTTTGTTATAGACTAGCTAAACAACAGAAGAGGGGAAGAATGGTTGCTAGATCTCATAACTTTCATGCAAAATTTGCTGTACATATTGAACCGAATGTACAACCTGCTGTTTTGAGTCAAAAATATTCAAAGTTTACCTCCGGACCTTCTGTTTTTGCCTTCGGAGCTACTGATGTTTGTGCTACACAAGTGACACCTTATAGGTCAATAGTTAAGAATAAAAAATCTCAAACTTTGACTCATAAACCTGCTGTTTTGTCTCAGCTTTCGCATGTTTTTCCTGCTGCACGTCCCATGACTCAGTACTGGATTCCTAAATGCCTTTTGACTAACCCCAGTATTGAGTCATCGGCGTATTGTGCTTCTATGTAGGTTACATGCTTAAGGAAGGAGAACATTTGGATTGTGGATTCAGGTTGCTCACGCCACATGACCGGTAACAAAGATTGGTTCTCCTCCCTCTCTTTTGTGTCACGTGTAGAGAATGTTACTTTTGCCGATAATTCTTCAACTCCTATAATTGCTAAAGGTTCGGTTAGAGTAAATGATCACTACACTTTGAAGGATGTGGCACTTGTAAAAAATTTGAAATACAACTTGCTTTCCGTTTCACAATTGCTAGATGAAAATCTGGAAATTATTTTTAATAAAAACTGCTGCAAAGTTGTAAGTTCAAATAGTGAGCTTATTTTTAACATGTCTCGGTTTGGAAGAGTTTTTAAAGCTGATTTTGATATGTCTTCCTCTAAGCATAGGTGTCTAGTTGCTAATGATTCAAAAGACCTATATTTTTGGCATCGTAGACTTGGTCACGTAGGCTTTGATCACCTAACGTGTGTTAGTGCTCTTGATCGCATACGTGGGCTGCCTAAGCTTAAAAGGGACAAAGAAATTGTGTGCTCTTCTTGTAGACATGCTAAGATGATTGCAGGTTCACATATTCCTCTCACAATGATCATGACAACTGAACCATGTCAACTTTTGCATCTTGACACCGTAGGACCTTCACGTGTTCAATCCTTCGGAGGTAAATGGTATGTACTTGTGATTGTTGATGATTATTCTGGATACTCTTGGATTTACTTTATGGCGTCTAAGAATGAAGTTTTTAGTCACTTTAGAACTTTATTTCTTAGATTATCAATTGATTACCCAGGATCTTTAAAAGCAACTAGATGTGATAATGGAACTAAATTTAAAAATCAATCTTTTGAGCACTTTTGTGCTGAAAATAGAATAGATCATCAATTTTCTTCACCATATGTACCTCAACAAAACGGTGTTGTAGAAAGAAAGAACAGAACCTTAGTTAAGATGGCTAGGACTATGTTTGATGAATATCAAACTCCTAGGAAATTTTGGGTTGATGCGTTAGCAACCGCTTGTCATGTCTCAAATCGTGTTTTCTTGCGTGCTAAGCTAGGTAAAACACCATATGAGCTCTGGTTTGGACATAGTCCTAGTGTTACATACTTTCAGGTCTTTGGTTGCAAATGCTTTGTTAAGAAACGTGGTAATCTTGATAAATTTGAACCTAGATCCATTGATGGCATGTTTCTTGGTTATCCATCTCATAATAGAGGCTACCGTGTGCTTTTACTTGACACTAACAAAATTGTGGAGACTTGTGAAGTGTCTTTTTATGAAGCTAGCCCAGGTACTAGCTCAAATATTGCAGGTCCAGATCCATATCCGCAAGGGGGAAGCATTTTTGTTGAAGATGAGGAAGAATTATTGGAGCTACTGCCCGAAAATTCAGCAGCTAAAGACGTTGGTTCAGCTCCGGATGTTAATTCTCAACCAACACCGACAACCATCAATGCTGATTCAAATCATCCTCAAGTCACAAGCTCATCGATTTGTGATGAACGTGAAGAAGAAGAAGCTTGTGAGACATCTATTCCCCTACGGTTTTACAAAGATCATCCCCCACAACATATGATTGGAAGCTTGCACGAACGAGTCACACAGTCCAGGTTTTGCGATCCAAACTCTTATGCTCATTCTGCTTTTGTTGCTTCTTTTGAACCCAAAGATATATCACACACACTCACTAATGAATCTTGGATTATTGCCATGCAAGAAGAGTTAGAAAATTTTGAAAGAAATAATGTTTGGAAACTTGTATCTCCACCTCAAGGTCACACTTTAATTGGAACTAAATGGGTATTATAAAATAAACAAAGTGAGGATGGGGTTGTGGTTAGGAATAAGGCTAGGTTGGTTGCTCAAGGTTTCACTCAAGTTGAAGGTCTAGATTTTGATGAAACTTTTGCTCCAGTTGCTAGATTAGAAGCCATAAGAATTTTGTTAGCTTTTGCAGCATCTAAAGGTTTTAAGCTATATCAGATGGATGTTAAAAGTGCTCTTCTTAATGTCTACATAAATGAGGAGGTTTATGTCAAACAACCACCGGGTTTTGAAAATCCAAATTTTCCTAATCATGTTTACAAACTGTCCAAAGCCTTATACGGTCTCAAACAAGCCCCTAGAGCATGGTATGATAGGTTAAAAACATTCATACTTGAAAAGGGGTTTACCATGGGCAAGGTTGATAAAACTCTTTTGGTGCTTAAGCATGGCAATGACTCATTATTCATTCAAGTGTATGTGGATGATGTTATCTTTGGTTGTGCTTCTCATTATCTTGTGTCCAAGTTTTCAGCAATGATGAGTTCCAAATTTGAAATGAGTATGATGGGTGAACTCACTTACTTTTTGGGGCTGCAAATCAAGCAAACTAAGGAGGGTGCCTTTGTGCATCAAACGAAGTATACAAAAGATCTCCTAAGGCGCTTCAACATGGACAAAAGCAAGCCTCTTCGGACACCAATGGGAACAGCAACAACACTTGGACTTGATGATGATGGTGAACCCGTGGATCAAAAAGAATATAGAAGCATGATCGGATCACTTTTATACCTCACGACATCAAGACCAGACATACAATTCAGCATATGTCTTTGTGCACGGTTTCAAGCCTCCCCACGTGCTTCACATCGTCAAGCCGTCAAAAGGATTCTCAGGTACTTACATGGAACTCAAGAATTTGGAATTTTTCTTCCTTCTTCCTCAACCGTTACTTTGAAAGCTTTTTCGGATGCTGATTTTTGGGGTTGTAGGATTGATAGGAAAATTACTTCCGGTGCTTGTCATTTTCTTGGTAATTCTCTTGTTGCTTGATCCTCTAGAAAACAAAATTCAGTTGCACAATCCACAGCCGAATCTGAATATGTAGCTGCTGCTAGTGCTTGCTCACAAATTCTTTGGATTGTTCAAACACTTAAGGACTATGGGGTTGATCTAGATAGTGTTCCACTGTTCTGTGATAACACTAGTGCCATTTGCATTGCTAAAAACCCCGTGCAACATTCTAGAACTAAGCACATTAACATTAGGTATCACTTTCTCCGAGAAAATGTTGAAAAATGAAACATTGTGCTTCACCATGTAGATACCGAACAACAATTGGCTGACATTTTTACAAAACCTTTGGATTTCACTCGTTTTTGTTACATTCGTAGTGAAATAGGGGTTATGAATCCTCATGGCTTAAATTGAGGGGGATTTTTGAAACTTGGGAAGTCTATGTGTGAATCTGAAATTAAAATAATATGAGCATAGTATTTCATACATATATGACTTTATGATTCCTTTTACATGCTGAAAGTTCTTACTACATTACTCGTGTTATACATTTTGTAGTTTTTGCCAAATTGGAATAATTACTTACACTAAAACTGGTCATGGTCGAACTTTCTTGCTGTTTTGAACTTGTTACATGTTCACAAGTGCTTTTAATCATTAAGAATTAATCAAGTAATCAACTCACATGTTGAGTTTTTATGAACAAATATAAATTGAGAAAAGATCAAGAGAATATGCATGCATCACACTTCTTATTTTGAGATGACTTATTATTGCACTTAGATATGAACTTGGAAGAAGTTGTGTATGACTAAAACCATGCCCATAAGCTTCTGATTGTCAAATGACATAGGCTTGGATTGGTTGGTTAGAATAAGACAGATGCGCATATAATCTCTTGCAAATATCATATGATCTAAATTTATGCTTTGAAAAATAATAAAATTCAGCAACTAGTGTCATGATTTCAGGGTTTGAAATAGTTAAGTTTGTGAGATCATGACTTACTTAAATTGAAAATTACATTTGATCTCTAGCATGGCTTACACTATTTTATGTATTTCATTGATGTGATAATGTAAGGTACTTGATAGTGTGACTTGGATGAGCTTTGTTTATGTGTATATGTTATAATATGCTCATAACAACTAAAGGAGGAGAGATAATTTGTTTATATGCTCATGACTTGCTGAATACATTATCAAAGGGGGAGATATAAGCATGAAGAGAAAGAGAATATGTGCATAAGGAGAGATAATAAAGGGGCGGAGATAATATGGGATAGTTTTTGGATTTTCTTCTCATTTTACTTTTGATTTACAAAGGGGGAGAAATTGCCTTCAAAACTTTTATGTGAATAAGCCAGTGTTCGGATTTTAAATGGTGTTGCCAATGCATTCATCAAGGGAGAGATTGTAAGACCTATGTGTGCTGAATACATTGGCTTGTAGTGAATACACTTGCTTTGACGATAAAAGTTTTGAATATCACCAAAACACCTTTTTCCGATTAGTTCTGGTTAGCTTCGGTGCTAGGTTCTACTAGCTTTTGTTAGATCCGGCTCAAGGTCCGGGTTGCTCTGGCAAGGTCCAGAACTTGACCAAAATGCTTCTATTTTCCATTTGCAATGTTTCATACTTGCTTTACATTGTTGGAAAATTTGCTTAGTATTCATTTGCTATGTTTTTTGTGCGTTTTGGTTGATATGGATAATATCGTGTCACTGTGGTTTTGCAACATGCTTATGTGAGGTTCTCACGTAAGGTGTTGTGTTCGAAACTAACTTGAGTCAAGTCGAGGACTTGGGCTCGTATGGATTGGTTGTTTATTCATGTGCAGGTGTTGCTTGAGTTCAAGACATGGCTGGTGATGGGATCCATTGGACTAGTCTCAGGGAGGAGGGGAGGTTCCAACAACCAAATTCAGGAGGAATTGTGGTTGAGCTGATCAGGAGGTTGCGCAGCATGATTGAATCAAGAACAATGCATGTGAAGGTATCGGGGACGTCATTGGAAGATGTTTTCACGTGTGCAAGGAGTGCATGGACTTGGCTACATGGTTCCGAGACGTGATGAAGAGATGTGTACGTAAAGATTTGGTCGGAAAGGTCCAACCGACTAGGTTATGGACTCAGGCTGCGGCTGAGTCGGGTTTGACTCAAATATGGAAAGATTTGAGTTGGTTATGATAGGATTTCGTGTGGGTCACGAATTTGAGTTGTTTAGGAATGTTAGATATGTTCCTAAGGTGTTTGGAAGTCTTAATATTGCTTCTATCTGCGTATAGAAGAATCCTAAGCAGTTATGGAAAGTTACGATTCGTGAACAGAGTAGGATTAGGTTCCTGATTTGAGTTGAGTCGGCTTTCGAGCTGGTTATATAAGCAAGGGAGCCCAGAGCTCGTGGAGCACGACTTTGGGGCTGTTCCTCTTGTGTTCTATTCAATAAAATTTGTAGTTTGAAGGAACTATTGTGCCTTGTTCGTCCGACTTGTTCCAGACAAGATTTACTCGTCGAGTTTCTAGACAGCACTACCTTTCGTCGGTGGTTTTATCATAACTCGAGTTTTACAGATCCAATTGACGTGATTCTTTTTGTGTTGTCTTAAAAACTTGATTATCTATCATATGTAAAAATTTCACGGTCATTGGATTTGTCTTCTATGATCTACACGAGTTTCTTTGCAGTGTTCCAGAACTGTTTTTTTCTCGAGTAGGGCAGATTGACCTTTGTTTGATCTTTCGATCATAACTTGAGTTTTTCTCAACGGATTTGAGTGATTCTTATTGTGTTGTCTTCATGACTTGATTCTCTCTGATATCTATCACTTTTGTCATGGTGAAACACGTTTATATTAGTCTCACACACGATTTCTCTAAACAGATCGTTTTTCTGCCGAAGGGGTTGGGGTTTAATTGTTTCCGATGCGTAAGATTTTTAAATCTACCATTCACCCCTGTAGATTTGAAGCCGCAGGAACCGATTTGAAGCCGCAGGAACCGCTGTAGATCAGATGGCGAACAATCGCTTCAGACGCTGGTGACGACGTTGAGCCGCAGCACCCGACCTCTTTGGTAGATGACCCGTGGTGAAAAATACGAGCAGTCACGCGGAGCGCTTCTCAAAAACCTTATTCGCCCTCTTCTAGTGCATGATCTCAAGGGCGAGCAATTCCGGAGACCTGCTCTCTCGATCGTTGGTGGGCGCCGACGCTTAGGATGGATTAGACTAAAAGGCAGCGCAAGGAACGCGAACATGAGAACGATCTGATCGTGGATGATTTTCCCTGTCGCGAACGCCCGTATGTATAGTCTCGCGGAGGCATTTTGGCTGCGATCTGGAGGATCCGCATCCGATCTGACTCTGCAGTTGTAGATGCGTCCGTCTCCAATGATTTGGATTCAGTCTTAGAAGCCCCAAAAATTCGGAAGCCCAAAAATCTCAAATATTTTTTTGCAAAAAATAAAAAATCTGGTCTCGGCTCGAGACTCGAATTCACACGAACACACGCGTGCATGGCGTGGTGGGGCGTGGCGAGGCGAGCGAGTGAGGAAGAGGAGCATATGCGTCATATTCCCTGGTCTCTTTATGAGCTTTCCAGAGATCACCCAAATCTCACAGACTGCGATGTTAGACAATCAGAGCTCATATAGGTATGTTTCCTTCAAGACTGTCCTGTAGGACATCATCTTTGCTACACATAGCCAACAGAAACACATTAAGGCAAATCGTCAAACTGTCTTACAGTTTGAGAGTACAAGTGTGCATCTTCACATAGAGAGGGTCTAAAGGAAATTCTCTCCTCGGTGAACCACTAGCTTGTTTTCTCATGTTCTAATTCACGAGATCTCCGATCATATAGGCTGAATTACTACTGTGGTGTCACATTAATGGGTCTCAATCCCATCTCCCTCGATGCACTTTCTATCACATTACGTGATAGACCCTTCGTAAAGGGATCTGCTAGGTTTTTATCTATTTGTATGTACGAAACAGTATTAACTCCAGAGTTTCTCATTTTCCTGACAGATTTCAAACGTCTCTTGACGTGTCTTGATGATTTTGCATTATCATTAGAATTGGTCACTTTGGCAGTCATCGTCTGATTGTTACAGTTCATAAGAATTGCCGATAATAGTTTCTCAACTACAGACAAATCCATCAAAAGCTCTCGTAGTCATTCTACCTCTGCAATTGCTGTCTCTAAAGCAGTGAGTTCTGCTTTCATGGTTGACCACATCAAAATGGTCTGTTTGCAAGACCTTCATGATTTAGCGTCACTAGCTAGAGTGAACACATATCCACTCGTGGTATAGAGTTCATTAACATTAGAAATTCAGTTTGAATCAATATATCCTTCAGGCATGGTCGGATGCCCATTATAGTGAATTCCATAACTCATTTTATTTCTCAAGTAGCGCATAACTCTTTCAAGTGCATGTAAATGATCTATACCCGGAATTGACATGAACCTGCTCAGTTTGCTCACAGCAAATGAGATATTAGGGCGGGTTGCACTTGCTAAGTACATGAGTGAACCGATCATCTGAGAATATCTAAGTTGATTTCTTGACTCTTTATTGTTCTTTCTGAGTATCACGCTGAGATCATAAGGCGTTGGAGAAATCTTTCTATCCATAAAGTCGAACAAGCTCAAGATTTTCTCAACATAGTGGGATTGATTTAAAGTAATCCCACTCTCATCCTTATTCAGCTTAATGTTCAAAATAAAATTAGCTCCTCCCAGATCTTTCATATCAAAACACTTTGATAGAAAAGACTTGACCTCAGAAATTATATCAATGCTCGTACCAAAAAATGAGTACATCATCCACATACAAGCATAATATAATGCTATCTCCCCCACCATGGCGATAGTACACACACCGATCAACCTCATTAATGACAAAGCCTGCAGACGTCAATGTATTGTTGAACTTCGCATGCCTTGTTTCAGGCCATACAAGGATTTCAATAATTTGCACACCTTTCTCTCTTCACCTTTTACTACGCACTTATCAGGCAGTTCTACATAAATCTCCTTTTCCAACTCTCCGTTAAGGAAAGTTGTCTTCACATCCATTTGATGGATGATTACATTATAAGAGGCAGCTAAAGAAAGTAGTACACGAATTGTCATCATTCTGGCGGTAGGTGAATAGGTATCAAAATAGTATTCACCTTCCTTTTGAGTATAGTCTTTTGCAACTAGCCTCGCCTTGTACTTTTCAATAGTACCGTCAGGCCTGAGCTTCTTCTTGAACACCCACTTGCAGCCTACTGGTTTGCACTCGTACGACTGTTCAGTTAACTCTCAGGTTCCATTGGAAAGAATTGAGTTCATCTCACTATGAACTGCTTCTTTCCAATCATATGCATCAGGTGATGCATATGCCTCTGCTATGGATCTAGGAGTATCATGCACAAGGTACACAATGAAATCATCACCGAAGGATTTTGCTATCCGTGATCTCTTACTCGACTGAGTTATTTCATTGTCTTCCTCCTGTGGGACACTCTCAAATGGTGTATCAAGAAACTCGCTAGTAGTGGTGGATTCAGGACAAATTTCAAAAAAGATCCTAGTAGTGCTATGCATATCTTTCATAGGAAAAATATTCTTAAAAAAGGTTGCATCACAAGATACTATAATACTATCAACATGCATATCAGGTACCTCAGATTTAACTACTAAAAATCTATATGCAAAGCTCCAATGAGCATAACCTGGAAAGACACAATCCACTGTCTTTGGTCCCAGCTTATGTTTCTTGGTAATTGGAACATTGACCTTTGCCAAACATCCCCAAGTATGCAAGTATGAAAGTGATGGTTTTTCCCAACCCACTCCTCATAAGGGGCTTTCGTGTTTATTCTTGTTTTGAACGCGGTTTAGGACATGACATGAAGTCAATGGAGCCTCCCCCCACCATGCCTTATATAAACTGGATGTGTCAAACATGACATTCACTAAGTCACACAATGTGCGGTTTTTTCCTCTCGGCTATCCCGTTTGATTGGGGTAAATAGGGAGGCGTCCTCTCATGTATAATACCGTGTTCCGCACAGAAATCATCAAATATTTCGGGAAAATACTCACCACCACGATCTAACCTAAGATGGTTGATCTTTCTCTCTAATTGAGTTTCTACTTCAGATTTATAAATTTTAAAGTAGTCTAAAGGTTCATCTTTAGTTTGCAACAAGTAAACATAGCATAATCTAGTAGAATCATCTAATAATGTCGTAAAGTATTTCTTTCCACCTTTTGTCAACACACCATTCATCTCGCATAGATTAGAATGTATAAGTTCTAATGGTCTCAAGTTTCTCTCCTAGGCTGCCTTGTGAGGCTTTCGAGGTTGCTTTGATTGCACACAACTATGACACTTAGAACCTTTGACAATGGTGAATTCCGGAAGTAATTTGAAACTAGATAACCGATTTATTAAACCAAAATTAGCGTGACATAAACGCGAATGCTAAACACTTGCATCATCATACTGCCACAAATATGGTTCACTAATTTATTATTAAACTCCAAAAGAGAAAAGCGGAACAAGCCTCCACATTTATAGCCTTTACCAATAAATTGTCCATGCTTGGACACAACTATTTTATTGGACTCTAAAACTACTTTAAACTCATCTCTGCATAGAAGGGTACTGCTAACAAAATTCTTCTTCATAGTAGGTACATGCTACATGTTCTTCAGCTGGACAATCTTTTCCGAAGTAAAGTTCAAATCGACCGTGCTAACACCACGAACAGAAGCATGTGACCCATCCCCATTAGGACGGAGGAATCCCGAACGAACTGGTAAGAAGTAAACATGGACATGTCAGAACATAAATGAACATTAGCACCCCTATCAAACCACCAAGATGGTGTTTGAAAAACAGAAAGAACAGTAAAAGAATTCATCTGCATTGCTAGACGTCACGATGTTGACATTATTTTTCCCTCTCTGATCTACCTTGTCAAGACAATTCTTGGAAATATGTCTCTACTCCCCACAAGTAATGTAGCAGCAGTCATCATTGACTTTATTTGACTTCTTATTCTTGAAAGTAATAGTTTTATTTATCTTGAATTGAGACTTGTTGTTCCCTTTGTTTTTGACATTGGGTTTCTGCACCATATTAGCATTGGCGCTAGATTGACTCTCACCTCCTTTCTTAGTAGCGTTTTTAGCGCGAGCCTTCTCCGCAACATCAAGAGACACTCTCAGGTTTTCAACGGATATTTCTTGTCTCTTGTGTTTGAGAGTTGTGGCGAAGTTTCTTCATGAAGGAGGTAGCTTTGCAATGATGCACCCAACTACAAACTTGTCGGGTAAAGAACACTTAAGGAGATTGAGCTCTCTCGCAAGGCATTGTATTTCATGAGCTTGTTCAACTACGAGACGATGGTTAACCATCTTGTAGTCATGAAAATTCTCCATAATATACAGTTCACCGCCTGCATCGGCTGCACTATACTTAGCGTTAAGTGCATCCTAGAGCTCCTTACCTCTGTGACTATTAGATAAACATCACAAAGTTTGTTGTCAAGAACACTTAAAATACATTTTTTTCAGGACAGAATTGACTTCCTCGAACTTCGTCTGTTCTTCAACATACAAAGGACCTTGAGGCATGCCCTTAGTTACCTAGAAGATCTTAAGTGACTGGAGTCAGAGCGTGGTCTTAACTTGCCACCTATTGAAGTGCACGCCAGAGAATTTCTCCGACCTTAGTGCATCGGCTAAAGTCATCATGTTCAACTCAGGAAATTGCCTAATAAGGTTTTTGGATTGTTAAAAAATATGAGACAATTTGCTGAATAATTTCAGAAAAGCACGCGAAAACACAGTAGCGATTAACATCGGCAGACAGACAGGACGAGTAATGTTGCATACCGATTTAAAGTCGGAGGAACCATTGTAGATCCAACGACGAACAACCGCTACAGACGCTGGTGACGATGTTGGGTCGCAGCGCTCGATCTCTTCGGTAGACGACTCGTGGTGAAGAACGCAAGCAGTCGCGCGGAGCGCTTCCCAAAAACCTTATTCGCCCTCTCCCAGTGCAGGATCGCAAGGGCGAGCGGTTCTGGAGACCTTCTCTCCCGATCGTCGGTGCATGCCGGCGCTCGGGGTGAAGCAGACTAAAAGGCAGCACAAGGAACGAGAACGTGGAAACGATCTGATTGTGGATGATTTTCCCTGACACGAACGCCCGTATTTATAGTCCCGCGGAGGCGGTTCGGTTGCGTTTGTAGGATCCGCATCCGATCCGACTCTGCAGTTGTAGACGCGTCCGTCTCCAACAACTTGGACTCAGTCTCGGAAGCCTAAAAAATTCAGAAGCCCAAAAATCTCAAATATATTTTATGCAAAAATATAAAATTTGGGCTCAACTCTAGACTCAAATTCATACGAACATGCGCGCGCGTGTGCGGGGCAGGGCTGGCGTGGCGAGGCGAGCGAGGAGGCAGATGAGGAGAGCGCGTGGGCCACCTCTCTCTTCTCTTCCCTCTCACTCAAGGAGTGGAAGACACAACCTTCTTTATATGTAGAGATTGCTCCCCTTCCACATCTCATGTGGGACTAAACATTTAGCATCACCCTCTCCTGCCCTAATGGACCTTTGAGATTGGGTATTATTTCTGAATATTTATTGGACCTAACCCATTTATCCCAATAGATTCTTACACCCAAACACACGTTAAAACTAGAACCCATAAATATCTATTGAATACCCATTACAGGAAACAAATATATTTCTGGGGGCCAGAGGCTCACGAAAATGGCTAATTTTGTGGGCCTAGACATTATTTTTGTGGGTTTCGAGTTCACAAAGATACGATGTCGAAAGTACATTTATTTTTGTAAGCCGTCCTCAAAAATAAACATATTTTTGTCGATCCGATGTGATCCACAAAAATAATAATATTTTCGTAAGCTATCTAGGCACACAAAAATCTTTCTTCATTATTTTCGTCAGCCATTTTATGACCCACGATAATACTAAAATTTAATTTTTTGGGCCAGATTAAAATCCACGAAAACAAAGAACTTATTTAGTGGGTGCAGGAGAGGCCGGCGAAAGTAAATAATATTTTCATGGGTCGGCTTCTTGCCCACGAAAATACCTATTTTCGTGGGCTCGGTTGGTACCCTTGAAAATAATATATTTTATAGCAAAAAATAAAAGTTATTATTAGGAAAATTTGCAAATGACCTGATTACAGAATACATATTACATTTCCATCACTCATTTTGTGAAATTCATCAATACAATTCACTCCATCAGCCAAGAAATTCCAATGAAAAGAGAGCTAATTTCTATTATTAGCTTCAAAAGCAGCAGCTTCTACATCGATTCACAAAAGGCCATTGAGGACATAAGACTTCTTATCTGTTGCCTGAAATGAACAAATTGCAGTATCATATACAAGGGGGCCAAATATTTTCTCAAGTTTAAATATACATGCTAGAGGTATATTTAAAAGTAAGGAAGTCAACGCTCACTGGAAAATACTCCACAAATCTCTACAGAGAGGGGCTGCAATATTACAACTTTAGTGAATCATGAACAACTAAACAATGAGTAGGTAGTGAGGGTGCGACTCCAACCTGGATTATGGAGAACACAAGAAGCACCACGAGGGCAGCAAAAAGGGACCAAGTTGAAGTCATAGCCTTTCTTTACACCCCAGGAAGCATAAGCAGTGAAGCTGATCATCACCACCGCTGTAAGAATTGCAGCTTCCAAAAGGATTTTACCTGTTCCACAACACACTACAATCAATTCCTTGATAGCATAGATGAAAACAGTACCAAGTATCTGAGGAGAATACACACAAATTCCATTCTTGTTATTTCAGTGCAAAAATCAACCCTTAGCTAAAACATCCCGTAATCAAAGTCGAAGCAATAAAACAGAAAAAGAAATGGTGTAGTGTCTTTATTCCCTTTAGAACCATTGAAGCAATCATTTTGAGTACTAAAAACTTGTAACACCCATGATTTCATGTACAAAAATTTGCTCAGACCCTTGATCATTGTTGTATGCATTTTTGGGTGATTTTTGCTGTTCAAACGAGTAGCATCCGTTTAAATTTGAATTTGAATTCAAATCAAAAGAAAAGAAAGGAAAAAGAAAAAGAAAAAGAATTAAACTCCCTCCCTGAGCCGACTTCTCCCCTGGCCCAATTCCTATTCCTTCCCCCGCCAGCCCAGCCGAATCCCCCCCCCCACCTCTTCTCTCTCTCTGCACCCCGGGCCCGTCTGTCGGCGCCTCCCCCTTTCCCTCCTCTCTCCCGCTGCCACCCCGGCCCACCTGTCATCCCCAACCCCCAGTAACCGCCACCCCCTCTCCTTCCCGCGCCGCGCCGCGCCCACACCGCACCACCCCCCTCAAGCCGCCTCATCCCACGTCGAACCAACCGGAGAAAACCTCCCTCGCGCGCGCCAGCAACCGCCGCGCCCGTCCCCTCCATAAAATTCCCCCTCCCCCCTCTGTTCTCGCTCCTCCGCACCCAAACCCTAGCAAACCGCCACCCTCGGTATGTTCCATGCGTTCCCGACGATCCATTGCCTAATCCTCGCTCCTTCCTTCTCTAACCTCATCGCCGTGTCGCCACGAGCACGTCGGGCAAGTCTGCGCGGGGAGATCGCCGAGATTTCGCCGGAGTCGACGTGCACCGACGCCAACCGCCGCCCCCTCTCGTCGCCGACCATCTTCCAACTGATTTCGCGCCCCGAGAACCTCCTAGGTGAGTTCCCCTACTCCTCCTCTCTCGATTCATGTCCTTGGCGCATAGAATTGACGTAGGAATCGCCGTTTGGGTGATCTCCGGCGAGATCGCCGCCGGCAACCGTCGGGCGCCGCCGCGCCGCGCGCGTGCGCCGGCTAGGGGCGACGTGGCCCAATCTGGGCCATTGGTTGAACCACTACGGTGGAGATTAGATCTCCATACCGGTTTAGTGTTTTAAATCCCACGCGTCCAATTCAAATCCAACGGCCCATATTCAATTCAGTTTTCCCGCCTTTAGTTTTACACCGCAGCCCCTGGAAACTTGCTTGCTACCCCCTGCGCTTCTCTGGAATTGAAGTCTAGCCCCTGGAAATTGCAGACTAGCCCCTGGAACCCTAAAAATTGGATTTAATCGTTTAAATAGTCAATTTAACCCCTAGAAATTCATAGAATTGTAGATTTAGCCCCTGTGCAGTGTAGTAATCTTATTTTCCAGTCCCTGGACTTTTATTTATTTGTTAAATATTGTTTATAGGTGTATTTAATGTGTAGAAAATAGATAAAAATGGTAATTAAGTGTAGAAATGTTAGGAAAAATTGGTATAAATTATTTATGCTGTGAATAAATTGTAGGGTTCAGTTGAAATATATTTGTCCATGGAATATTTATTATAAGTGTTTAAAAATACATTTTGGCCATAGAAAATTCAATAAAAATGGTTTTAGGCTATAAATAAATCTCAAAAATGTAGGATAAATCTAAAATGCACACTTTGACCATGTTATGTAATAAATACTTCGTAGGGACGCATTAGTATAGGATTTTATGCTTATGTGTGTGTTGTGATACATTGTTTTGCATGCCCTTTACTTATTTAGCTTTATTCTATTCTTGCCATGCTTGGGCAATATATCTAGAGTCGTACTTCGACCCTAATCTTAACCTCCAAGACCAGGACTTCGCCAACACTCAAGTCTTCAACGAAGGCAAGTGCCCTTGACCATCTTGTACCAATTCTAGCGATTTAGATAGATGCATGCTAATTAAATTGATGTCCTACTTCATGTTTACATGCCCTGTTCCATATAATTCCTTGTTACCTGAAATGGGTTGGGAAGTAGATAGGTCATAGTTATGCTTAGCCATGCTTAAATATTGGGATTGGGACTTTATACAATTGTGCTACATTAAACTTTATGGTTACTTGAACTTGTGGTGATTACACAATTGTAGTGGATAGGAATCTGGTGGTTGGTTAGTATTGGTATGGTGCAGTTTGCACGAGACCCGGGATTGGGGTTTGTTACCACCGGATTCTATGGACCGGTTTATGGAGGAAGCCACTAAGCTTTATAGTACCACCACGAGACTGAGATGGGGCAGCATGGTCAATTAATGAGGTTTCTCCCGATGAAATGCTAGTGGTTGGAAGGTGCGGGGAAGGATGCGGGTGATCTGCTCTAGGATCCGCAAGGCTCAAGAGGGGGCTCTGGGGCGGAGGGTTACTCCGAGAATCCCCAGTGGTGGAAACCTTAGAGGGCTAGCACTAGTCGGGAGCACCTTTGTAAAGACCATGTAGTGATCTCCGGGCCACACACCTACGGAAGTGGGAAATGTGGTTGATCACCACGGGCTACATGGAGGTTTACTCAAGTCCACCTGGCAACAGGGGATGGAATCACTGCTTGTGGGGAAAGGGTACACTCTCTACAGAGATTTGGTAAAACTGTCATGACAGTCGTGCTCACGGACAAGAGCGGCTTTGGGCCAGTTCATAATTAGTCTATAGTTGGGAAATGGTGGTTAATTATGATTCAATTACATTCATTATCACTACTTATGAGTTGATTACTTCTTGAATCATGATATTGGTAATTGAAAGCTAAGGTTAAGTTTTAAGCATAGTGCTAAGCCATAATTGGCCTTCCCTTTGCTTTAGCCATCCATGTCATCTCTTCCCGCACTTGCTGAGTACTCTATGTACTCAATTGTTTAATTTTCCATTAGAATATGAAGAAGAAGAAGTGGCACCGGAGGACTTCTTCGTCAACCCAGAGGACTTGGTCCAGGCTGGCGACCTCACGCGCAACGGCTGCCTGTGGAGATGGAGCTACTCTCACCTATTAGCCTTCCGCTGTAGTTTGAACTTTGTTAACCTTGTTGTTGATGTAAATAGTTGTGGTGTATTTGTAGACCTTCGGGTCGTACTGTAAGACTATTTATGTATTCGAACATGGCAATGTATGATATTTCACTTTCGTCGACGCATGTACGATTCAACTGATCCTGGCATACATGTGATTAGCGTCTGTTCATCTTTATGATGACCGGGCGTGACAAAGTGGTATCAGAGCCGTGTTGCCCGTAGGACGCAAGCCTAGTTAGAAATGGCCGAAAATTAAGGACTATACTATTTTCTTATAAAATAGTTTTTCCAAAACTTTGTGCTTCCCATCTCAAACCTTGTGCTCCTTATCTTGTTGTACTTATTGATTTATTTCTAATTTAATTTATTGATTAATTGATCTCACTCTCTTCTTTTCAAATGTTTGTAGATGGCGCGAACCAAGCAGACGGCTCGTAAGTCGACTGGGGTCGTGTTCCTCACCACGCCCTAGCCAGTCGCTCTGCACCTCACACCTCCAGGAGGGAGACGACGCTGTTCTCCACTGGGAGCGCTGCTTCGAGGATGTGTGTCCGTCTTCGCTCTCTTCTTCGTGCTGCGGGGTACCGTGAGTACCGTGTTCGCCTAGTCTACCACACCACTAGGGTCTTTGCACCCTATACCGGTGGACTGGAGTGGACTTCTCAGCTGGCCGTCTACTACGACTCAGAGCTGCTGCACTCACACTTCTCTCCGGCCTGGAGGAGCTCCCAGCGTGCGGCTGAGGAGGACGCCACGTGGGAGGCGACTACCTACTGGAGTCATGCCCACAGGTTCCGCCTTGGGTGCACGGAGCATGCGTACACCCCTCAGCACCCTAGTGGCACGGCCGCCTTCACTGGACGTGACGTCGAGGGGCCCTTGACTCACCCTCAGTGCGAGAGGCTGGTGGACGACGTTGTGGAGTTGTCTTCGCGACTCCAGCGTTGTCAGCAGGAGCTTCAGGACAGCAGGGACCTGGTTGACCGCTACGAGCGACTTCGCCGACGCTACGCGAGGATCACTGCAGCTGATCCTAACTCTCCTCAGTACGCTTCGGACGTGGAGCCTTGGGACCCGAACTCTCCAGATCGTCGCATGAACTCCCCCCAGGAATCAAGAGAGGACTTAGAAGAAGAAGACCTGGAGATGGAGGTTGAGGAGGACTCCGATGAGTAGGAGTGGACTTGCTTTCCCGCTGGATGACTCAGGACACCTATCCTTAGTATGTAGGAGCGTGTAGCTGCGCCCTCTTTAGTCTTGAGTTGTGTTGTTTATGATGTTGTGCTAGTAGTTTGCTTTATGTTATGTGTGTGTGGTTGTGTGCGACATGAGTTGTGGAATGCTTCGGCATCCTGTCCACATCCATGTCATTTGTGTTTAGATTTGTTGCTGAGTCGTGCGAGTTGTGGAATGCATTAGCATCTTGTCCACATCTGCACTAGTTGGTTAATGAATTTGCTTGCTTTATATATATGTGTCTCCCTTGATGCATGTAGTTGGGACCGTTTTCCATAGCGTATCCTTCTATATCTTACCTATTGTTCTAAAATTTCAATTATTCCCTACACAGATGTCTGGAAGAGGTAGAGGTAGAGGTCGTGGAAGGGGCGATGTGCCCCAAGATGAAGGACTTGGAGGTGTGCCAGGATGGAATGGTAGGGGTGCCCGAGGGGCCCCAGCCGCGCAACAAATGCAGCAGATGATGGCCATCCAAACCCAGCTGCTTAACAACCTTACACAGATTGTCACCAACGTGCAACAAGCCCCACCCCCACCACCACCAAATTACAACCTTTCGCCACCACCACCTTTTCCACCTAGGTCCTTCCTTAGGGACTTCCTGAACACTCATCCACCCACTTTTGCCACGGTCACTGAACCCATGGATGCCGATGATTGGCTTCGTACCGTTGAAAGCAAGCTGAGGCTCATCCACTGTGAAGGAAGGGAGAAAGTACTACTAGCATCCCATCAACTCCAAGGACCGGCAGCCGACTAGTGGACTGCCTTTACTGAAGCCCACCGGGATCCAGAAAGCATTACTTGGGAAGAATTCAGGACCAACTTCCGCAATCACTTTGTGCCTGAGGGAGAAATACAAGCAAGACGTGAAGAGTTCCTTATGTTGAAGCAGGGCCGTATGAATGTGAGGGCCTATTTGAATGCATTCACCCAGTTGTCCCGCTATGCTCCAACCGATGTGGATACTGACTCCAAGAAACAATTCCGCTTCAAGAATGGATTGGACAAGGAGTTAAAGTTTGCCATGTCTTCCAGCGACTACGGCGACTTTCAGAAGCTGGTTGACAAAGCTTTTGAAGTGGAAAGGACTAAAAAGGAATTGGATGATGAGGAAAGAAAAAGGAAGTTGACTATGGCACATGCCTCTAGCAGCAATGTGCGCCCCCGTCTTAACCCTCCGCCTACAAACCAAATGACTCGCCCCATGAACTACTCGGGACAGAGGTTTTCGAACTCTAACTACAGGCCACCCACTCCCTACAACCAGCAAATGCACCAGCAGCAGCAGCAGCAGCCACCACGCCAGCCAATGCAACCCCCACGTCAGCAGATGCAGCCACCCCGCCCTTCAGCTCCAGCTAACCGTCCAAATGGCCAACCCCCAAGAAACCAATCAGGAGGCAACAAGGGCCCAAATAATGCTGCGGGAGTACAATGTTACAAGTGCGGAGAATGGGGACACTATGCCAGCAGTTGTCCAAAGAAGCAACAAAACCCAACTGGTCGTGTCAACCATGTGACTCTGGAGCAAGCACAGGAAGCGCCTGATGTGGTGATCGGTATGTTTTCTGTTAACTCCCACCCCGCCACCATATTGTTTGATTCGGGTTCTACACATTCATTTATATCCAAGTATTTCATAAAGAAGCATGACATGGTAGTTACATTCTTGAATGGGCCAGTATTGATAAACTCTCCTGGAGGAGAGATGGTGGCAAGGCATCTATGCCGAAAAGTGAGTATAAACATAAGGGGGGTAGTCTTTTGGGCCAACCTAATAGTGTTGGACTCACAAGGATTAGATATCATTCTGGGAATGGACTGGTTGATGAAGAATCAAGGAGTAATTCATTGTGCAACTAGAACAGTCTGCTTAACACACCCGGATGGCACTACAGTGGAGTTCAAGCCAGATCAGACACAAGAGGCAGTAGTACAACTCAACCATCTTGAGAGTACCAAAGATATCAGGGTTGTGAAGGAGTTTCCGGATGTATTCCCAGATGACTTACTAGGTATGCCCCCTGATCGAGAGATTGAATTTGTCATTGAATTAGTACCTGGAACGGCCCTAATATATAAGAGGCCATATAGAATGGATGCTAAACAATTAGCTGAACTAAAGGATCATATTGAGGAGTTATTGGCAAAAGGATATATTCGCCCTAGCTCATCGCCTTGGGGAGCACCAGTTATATTTGTACCTAAGAAGGATGGAACTCAAAGGTTGTGTGTGGACTACCGTGCCTTAAATGAGGTAACAATCAAGAATAAATATCCACTACCAAGGATTGAAGATTTGTTTGATCAGTTGAGAGGAGCATGTGTGTTCTCCAAGATTGATCTTCGTTCGGGCTACCATCAACTGAAGATTAGACCGTCAGATATTCCCAAGACGGCATTTGTCTCTCGATATGGATTATATGAGTATACAGTTATGTCGTTTGGATTGACCAATGCTCCGGCATATTTTATGTATCTTATGAACAAGGTATTCATGGAGTACTTGGACAAGTTTGTAGTGGTATTCATCGATGACATACTTATCTACTCCAAGACTGAAGAAGAGCATGAGGAGCACCTCAGGATGGCCCTACAGAAGCTTCGCCAACATCAACTGTATGCCAAACTTAGCAAGTGTGAGTTTTGGCTAAAGGAGGTATCATTTTTGGGGCATGTCATATCCGAAGGAGGTATAGCAGTGGATCCAGGCAAAGTGGCAGATGTTCTTAAGTGGGAAACACCCGAGAGTGTGCATGATATACGAAGATTCTTGGGTATGGCTGGTTACTACCGTCGATTCATCGAGGGATTTTCAAAGATCTCTCGACCACTAACCAAGTTGCTTGAGAAAGGAGTTGCTTTCAAGTGGACCCCCGAATGTGAAGTAAGCTTCGCCGAGTTGAAGAAGAGGTTAACCAGCGCACCGGTATTGGTAATGCCTGATATGCAGAAGGAGTTTGTGGTTTATTGCAATGCATCTGGTCATGGTTTAGGATGCGTCTTAATGCAAGGAGGACATGTGGTAGCCTATGCTTCAAGACAGCTTCGGAAACATGAGAGGAACTATCCAACACATGATTTAGAATTGGCAACTGCTGTTCATGCCTTGAAGATATGGAGACACTACTTAATGGGAAAAAGGACTGAGATATACACAGATCACAAGAGCTTGAAGTACATATTCACACAACCGGATCTTAATCTCAGACAACGTCGTTGGTTGGAGTTAATAAATGATTTTGATGTGGGAATCAACTACCATCCAGGCAAGGCTAATGTGGTCGCTGATGCTCTAAGTAGGAAGGGACAAAACAATAACTTGTCAGTACAAGCTCTTCAACCCCAGTTATGTGAATAGTTTGCAAGGTTAAACCTATGTCTAGTGTCTAGCACTGAAGCAGTTGCTATGGAAGCGGACTCAACCCTTGAACGTGATATACGAGAAGGACAAAAGAATGATGAGAAGGTCAAGGAGATCAAGCAGTTGATGAAGAAAGGGAAAGCTCCGAACTTTAGAGAGGATGAACAAGGAACCTTATGGCTTGGAAAGAGGATTTGTGTTCCAGATATCAAGGAGATTAAAGAATTGATACTAAGGGAAGCTCATGACTCATCATACTCTATTCATCCTGGAAGTACAAAGATGTATCAAGACCTTAAAGACCGATATTGGTGGCATGGAATGAAACGGGATGTAGATATGTGGCCATATGTGATACATGTCAATTGATTAAGGCGGAACATCAAAGACCAGCAGGGTTATTGCAACCAATCAAAGTGCCAGAATGGAAGTGGGAAGAAATTAGTATGGATTTCATTGTGGGACTACCAAGAACACAGTCTGGATATGATTCTATATGGGTTATTGTGGACCGTCTAACTAAAGTGGCTCACTTTATTCCTGTGAAAGAGACCTACAACGATCCCAAGTTGGCGGAACTGTACATCTCCAGGATTGTATGCTTACATGGAGTTCCTAAGAAGATCATTTCAGACAGAGGCACTCAATTCACCTCCAGATTCTGGCAGAAGTTGCATGAATCAATGGATACCCGTCTAAATTTTAGTTCGGCGTATCATCCTCAGACTGATGGTCAAACTGAACGCACCAACCAGATATTAGAAGACATGTTGAGGGCGTGTGCTTTAAAGAATAGCAGAAGTTGGGACAAGAATCTGCCATATGCCGAATTCTCTTACAACAACAATTATCAAGCCAGTTTGAAGATGTCTCCTTTTGAAGCATTATATGGGCGAAAATGTAGGACACCGTTGTTTTGGAATCAAACTGGGGAAAGTCAAGTCTTTGGACCTGACGTGTTACAAGAGGCTGAAAGGCAAGTACAAGAAATTCGGAAGAATCTAAAGGCAGCTCAAACAAGACAGAAGAGTTATGCGGATACTTGAAGACGTGATCTCACATTTGAAGTTGGTGATTATGTGTACTTGAAGGTGTCACCTATGAGAGGATTGAGAAGATTTAAAGTAAGGGGCAAGTTGTCACCCCGCTACATTGGTCCATTCAAGATACTCGAAAGACGAGGAGAAGTGGCATATCAGCTTGAGCTTCCACCACACTTGTCAGAGGTGCATAATGTGTTCCATGTATCACAGCTTAAGAAGTGCTTAAGAGTGCCTGAAGAGCAATTGCCTATGGAAGTAGTGGATGTACAGGAAGATTTGTCTTATGTGGAGCAGCCTGTCAAGATACTTGAGACACTAGAAAAGGTCACAAGAAATAATGTTATTCGCATGTGTAAAATACAATGGAAGCATCATTCGGAGGCAGAAGCAACATGGGAAAGAGAAGAAGATCTCAAGGCGGATTTCCCTCATCTATTCTCTTAGGTCGTCCGAATCTCGAGGGCGAGATTCCTTTTAAGGGGGGTAGAGTTGTAACACTCATGATTTCATGTACAAAAATTTGCTCAAACCCTTGATCATTGTTGTATGCATTTTTGGGTGATTTTTGATGTTCAAACGAGTAGCATCCGTTTAAAATTTGAATTTGAATTCAAATCAAAAGAAAAGAAAGGAAAAAGAAAAAGAAAAAGAATGAAACCCCCTCCCTGGGCCGACTTCTCCCCTGGCCCAATTCTCATTCCTTCCGCCGCCAGCCCAGCCGAATCCCCCCCCCCACCTCTTCTCTCTCTCTGCACCCCGGGCCCGCCTGTCGGCGCCTCCCCCATTCCCTCCTCTCTCCCGCTGCCACCCCGGCCCACCTGTCATCCCTAACCCCCAGTAACCGCCACCCCCCCTCCTCCCCGCGCTGTGCCGCGCCCACACCGCACCACCCCCCTCAAACCACCTCATCCCACGTCGAATCAACCGGGGAAAACCTCCCTCCCGCGCGCCAGCAACCGCCGCGCCCGTCCCCTCCATAAAATTCCCCCTCCCCCCTCTGTTCTCGCTCCTCCGCGCCCAAACCCTAGCAAACCGCCGCCCTCGGTATGTTCCGTGCATTCCCGACGATCCATTGCCTAATCCTCGCTCCTTCCTTCTCTAACCTCGTCACCGTGTCGCCAGGAGCACGCCGGGCAAGTCTGCGCGGGGAGATCGCCGAGATTTCGCCGGAGTCAACGTGCACCGATGCCAACCGCCGCCCCTTCTCGTCGCCGACCGTCTTCCAACCGATTTCGCGCCCCGAGAACCTCCTAGGTGAGTTCCCCTACTCCTCCTCTCTCGGTTCATGTCCTTGGCGCATAGAATTGACGTAGGAATCGCCGTTTGGGTGATCTCCGGTGAGATCGCCGCCGGCAACCGTCGGGCGCCGCCGCGCCGCGCGTGTGCGACGGCTAGGGGCCACGTGGCCCAATCTGGGCCATCGGTTGAACCCCTACGGTGGAGATTAGATCTTCATACCGATTCAGTGTTTTAAATCCCACGCGTCCAATTCAAATCCAACGGCCCATATTCAATTCAGTTTTCCCGCCTTCAGTTTTACACCGCAGCCCCTGGAAACTTGCTTGCTACCCCCTGCGCTTCTCTGGAATTGAAGTCTAGCCCCTGGAAATTGCAGACTAGCCCCTAGAACCCTAAAAATTGGATTTAATCATTTAAATAGTCAATTTAACCCCTGGAAATTCATGTAATTGTAGATTTAGCCCCTGTGCAGTGTAGTAATCTTATTTTCCAGTCCCTGGACTTTTATTTATTTGTTAAATATTGTTTATAGGTGTATTTAATGTGTAGAAAATAGATAAAAATGGTAATTAAGTGTAGAAATGTTAGGAAAAATTGGTATAAATTATTTATGCTGTGAATAAATTGTAGGGTTCAGTTGAAATATATTTTGTCCATGGAATATTTATTAGAAGTGTCTAAAAATACATTTTGGCCATAAAAAATTCAATAAAAATGGTTTTAGGCTATAAATAAATCTCAAAAATGTAGGATAAATCTAAAATGCACACTTTGACCATGTTAAGTAATAAATACTTCGTAAGGACGCATTAGTATAGGATTTTATGCTTATGTGTGTGTTGTGATGCATTGTTTTACGTGCCCTTTACTTATTTAGCTTTATTCTATTCTTGTCATGCTTGGGCAATATATCTAGAGTCGTACTTCGACCCTAATCTTAACCTCCAAGACCAGGACTTCGCCAACACTCAAGTCTTCAATGAAGGCAAGTGCCCTTGACCATCTTGTACCAATTCTAGGGATTTAGATAGATGCATGCTAATTAAATTGATGTCCTACTTCATGTTTACATGCCCTGTTCCATATAATTCCTTGTTAACTGAAATGGGTTGGGAAGTAGATAGGTCATAGTTATGCTTAGCCATGCTTAAATATTGGGATTGGGACTTCATACAATTGTGCTACATTAAACTTTATTGTTACTTGAACTTGTGGTGATTACACAATTGTAGTGGATAGGAATCTGGTGGTTGGTTAGTATTGGTATGGTGCAGTTTGCACGAGACCCGGGATTGGGGTTTGTTACCACCGGATTCTAAGGACCGGTTTATGGAGGAAGCCACTAAGCTTTATAGTACCACCACGAGACTGAGATGGGGCAGCATGGTCAATTAATTAGGTTTCTCCCGATGAAATGCTAGTGGTTGGAAGGTGCGGGGAAGGATGCGGGTGATCTGATCTGGGATCCGCAAGGCTCAAGAGGGGGCTCTGGGGCGGAGGGTTACTCCGAGAATCCCCAGTGGTGGAAACCTTAGAGGGCTAGCACTAGTCGGGAGCACCTTTGCAAAGACCATGTAGTGATCTCCGGGCCACACACCTACGGAAGTGTGAAATGTGGTTGATCACCACGGGCTACATGGAGGTTTACTCAAGTCCACCTGGCAATAGGGGATGAAATCACTGCTTGTGGGGAAAGGGTACACTCTCTGCAGAGATTTGGTAAAACTGTCATGACAGCCGTGCTCACGGACAAGAGCGACTTGGGGTCAGTTCATAATTAGTCTATAGTTGGGAAATGGTGGTTAATTATGATTCAATTACCTTCATTATCACTACTTATGAGTTTCTTACTTCTTGAATCATGATATTGGTAATTGAAAGCTAAGGTTAGGTTTTAAGCATAGTGCTAAGTCATAATTGGCCTTCCCTTTGCTTTAGCCATCCATGTCATCTCTTCCCGCACTTGCTGAGTACTCTATGTACTCAAGCGTTTAATTTTCCATTAGAATATGAAGAAGAAGATGTGGCACCGGAGGACTTCTTCGTCAACCCGGAGGACTTGGTCTAGGCTGGCGACCTCACGCGCAACGGCTGCCTATGAAGATGGAGCTACTCTCACCTATTAACCTTCTGCTGTAGTTTGAACTTTGTTAACCTTGTTGTTGATGTAAATAGTTGTGGTGTATTTGTAGACCTTCGGGTCGTACTGTAAGATTATTTATGTATTCGAACATGGCAATGTATGATATTTCACTTTCGTCGACGCATGTACGATTCAACTGATCCTGGCGTACATGTGATTAGCGTCTGTTCATCTTTATGATGACCGGGCGTGACAAAACTTCACTCTGATCTCTTTATTCTAAACTGTGGTATTGCATGACTATAGTTTTCACAGCCATATTTTTTATACCGCAAGCAGATTGAACGTGGCAAGCAAAAGCACAGGTACACAGTAAGATCTGAAGCAACATACATCAGAGATATAGGAAACGACATGAAATAGGAGTGCTAGATCTGAGTCACTAACACAGGAATGCTTTAGCAAGAAACGAACAGTTAAACTGCAGAACGTGGACAATCAGATCATTGTATCATTTAGTCTAAGGAATACATGTTCAGCTGTGGAATGTTGAAGCTCCTTTGACTCTACAGCATCCTGTGCAAGTTGTTGCAAAAATAAGGGCTTGTTTGGCAGCCCACAATCCCCATGGGATCCCGGCCCATTCCCTGGCCCGTAAAACCCCAGGCCGAATTATCCCTGTAGCCCATTTGGCAACCTTTTTTCCCAGCCCAATCCACGGGAAACCGCGAGCCTTTTCACCCCGGGCTCAAGGGATCGGGCAGGAAAACCCTACCGCAGCCACCGCTCACTCCCCCACCCTGCGCCCCACGCCCGACGCCGATCCCCTCCTGCGCTGCCCCCTCCCGCGCGCAGCCCGGCGGCACCCCCCCCCCCCCCCCCCCCCGCATCCGGCGGTGCTCCCCCCGCGCATCCCGGCGTCGTTCCCCCCCACGCATCCGGCGGCGCTCCCTTCGCGCATCCCGGCGTCGCCCCCCCCCCCCCCCCCCCCCCCCCCCCCCCGCGCACATCTGGCGGCGCTCCCCCGTGCATCCGGCGGCGCCACCCCCCGTGCAGCCCGGCGCTCGATCGTGATCTGCTAGCCAAGTTGTACGACAAGGCCTCATCACGAGTGCGCGACTTTGCAGGATTCCCCCGGCATTTTCCCCAGGATATTTGGTCACGAAGCTTTCGGGTGAGTGCTCTCAAATTTTATTCCGTTCTTTGAAAAATCTACACTGTGGTGTGGAATTTTATCGATTCTGCTATCATCTTGTGTTCCATCATGCATGGCCACCGATTTTAGCGTCCGAAATGTGGGGAACGTGGAGTGATGTTTCAGGTTGAACTACCATCTTTATCATGCTGTCTTTGTTGATGATACAGTATACAATTTCACATTTCAGCCAATATTTGCTCAGCAGTATGATGCATGTGACATCAACGAAGAACTGATGCCACATGCAAATTAAAAATTTTGCTCACCCCCCGTTGCGTATAAAAGGTGCTTTTATAATTGTTTCTAATTAGTTTTTTTGTTGCTGTTGACTATCATTAGTAGTACGAAACTTTGATTGGTTAGCAGGATGAAAGAACTGTGAATAGTATGATACCCTTTGTCGGTTGTCGTGGCATATACATCCCCGCAGCTACGTCTATAATTTAAACGAGATTTGGCAGTTGGCTTAATATATCAAAAGCAGTTGGATTGCCTGTGTATTTATACGGCTAGATCAACAAAACAAATATTATGTTATCATCAACAGTATATATTTATTTGAATCTCTCGAATTAATTTTTCTTATCATCATTACCATCACTGTACGGATAGTTGATGCTCCTCAGTTCCTGAGGTGCTTCGTATGCCGACATCTCGTGTTGCTATGCACGGTGTCCCGTTAGTCCAATTTCTTTTCGCATCGTTCCTAGGCCGGGAGTATCAGCGAGTGAAAATCTACACTTTCAGATGCTCAAATAGGAGCGTGAGATAGGTAATCAGTTGCCCGTTGTAGGCTTTGAACCTCGGTGGATACCATTATTTTTTGCCACTTTCAGAAACTGCGCGGTCCAATCAAGAGTCAGCTTATAGTAAATCAGTGGATCTCAGCAGCAAACCTGTTACGAAACTGGATTTGGTTGAATAAAATGTTCATGATTATTTCTTTTTGCTATCATGTAGTGCTGCAAGTTGTGCCACTGGGATTTTTTCATCAAGTTGCCAAATCAGAGCAAATACCTGGTCTTCTTCCTGAGATCTAGAACCTTTACCAGGTGAATTTTGACTTTCTTTATTTCTTACAATTTATTTCTTTGCCGATGTATGACTTGTCGCTCAAGGACTTGCGTGGCTATGTGCAGGTCACCATCACTGCTAACAAGCACATCAAAGACGTGGCCTTCGTCCTGTTTGTGTTCTTGGGTGTCCCTCTCACTGTAAGAATTAATCTAAGCAACCCTTGTTTCTTGCTTCGATAAAGCTGTATATTTTCCTTGTTAGATGATACAGATCTTGTAAATTGCACCTACAGTAGTCGGATTATTATATTTAGATGTATGACTGTTATACTAAAAATTCTGGGATATGCATAATTCACTTTAGGTCCTCCTCACAATTGGGGTAAGTAATAGAAGGTGGAGAAGCCTCAATACACAAGTGATGCAATCACCATAAATAATAAATAGGATGTAGCCATTCTTATAAAAAAATTAAATGGACTTTCCAGTGGTATTCAGGTTCAGCTTTTAGTTCACCTTCACCAATAGTAATATTTCTATACAGGGCAAGTAGCTTTTAGTCCACCTTATATCTACAGCTATCCTCAATACACATTATATTTTGCTTTATATCTCATCTTGTACTTCATGGGCATGCAGATGAACATAGTTTCCTTCCTGCTCTTTTCTCCTACTTTTGTCCTCTACTTTCCTCAAACTTCTGCAGCTATCTTTCTCTTTTCTCTTCTTAAACTTGTGTTGTTAAGGCGCTGCCACATTTGTAATACTGTAGGGAAATTATCAAATGGGTTCTAGAAATGAGCTAATAAGGAAATTTATGGAGGAAGAGGAGGAAGATGATGATGAGTTGTTTCTTGTGTTAATTCCAACTTTATATTCATCGCTTCATACTGAAAAAAGGCCAATACACACTTCTTGTCGTAGTGGTGCACAAAAAGTTAGGGAAATTTTGGATGGACATGAGAGTTGGTGCAAAGTCGAGTTTCGAATGGAGCCTGAGATATTTAGAGCTGTAGCAAGTTATCTTAGGAGGGAACAATTATTGCAAGAAACTCCAAAAATTAGCATTGAGGAGCATCTTGGGATTTTCATGTATATGATATCTCAAAACGCTAGCAATGCAATCCTACAAAAAGAATTTCAGCACAGTGGTGAAACAATTCATAGGAAGATAAATGAGTTTTTTGATATAGTTCCTACTCTAACTCAAAGATTTGTGAAGCTTCCAAGTCTAGATCAACCCCATGTGCGCATTGTGTCGAATCCTAGGTTTTGGCCATATTTTCAGAATTGCATTGGCGCAATCGACGGCACACACATTCCTATTACTATAAGTGAAGAGAAAGCACCTCCATATAGAAGCCGGAAAGGAACTTTGTCTCAGAATGTAATGCTAGCATGCGACTTTGATCTCAACTTCACATTCATCTCTTGTGGATGGGAAGGGTCTGCGTCAGATGCAGGAGTTCTTCAATCTGCTCTAAGAAAGGGTTTTAGCGTGCCGGATGGTAAATTCTATCTTGTAGATGGAGGATATGCAAACACACCCTCTTTTATTGCCCCATATAGAGGAGTTCGGTATCATCTTAGTGAATTTCGGAGGCGAGGATCAAGAATTGATTATGCTGATTATAAAGAGTTGTTTAACCATTCTCATGCACTCCTTCGCAATCATATCGAAAGAGCCATTGGTGTCTTGAAGAAGCGATTTCCTATACTCAAAGTGGGCACATTCTACCCTATAAAGTCTCAAACTTTAATTGTGGCAGCAACAACATCTTTTCATAATATCATTAGAGGTCTAAATGGTGAAGATGGATGGTTAGATCAACACCCAACGACCATTAATCCAAATCAGTTTGTTGAATTACCAGATGGGGATAGCAACTATCAACATGCTATCCAATCCAATGCTGGAAATATTCTTAGAGATCAAATTGCTATGCAGATGTGGAATGACTATATTAGTCATTAGTATTATTCAGGTATAATAAATGGTTATTTCATATTATGTAGCCATGGCAAGGGCTTCGTGGAATATGAACTATGAGAAGACTCTAGTTGATATCCTCCATGAGCACAATAATCCAAGATTTAGAGGTCAGAATGGTTGGATACCTGAAGGGTGGCGTAGTATAACTCAAATGTTCAATGAAAAGTTCCCGTCGGCTAATTTTTCAAAGGCACAAATTCAAGAGAAAGAAAAGGAACTTAAATCAAACTACAAGGTTATAAAGGAAGCTCGGAAGCAAAGTGGTGTTGGATGGAACGAATCTCTTGGTATGATAATTGCGGAGCCACCGATATGGGAAAGAATAGTTAAAGTAAGTCACTTTTTCTGAAAAATATAACCCTTTCAAGTATTTATTTAAAATCTGATCTTAATACTTACTTTTTTGCTGAAAAAAATAGAATCATCCCAAGGTGAAGAAATTTCAATCTAAGCCATTTCCCCTCTTTAATCAATTGGCAATACTATATGAAGGAAGTTGTGCCACGGGTGATTTGAATTTTACATCAATTCAGCCACAAGTTTTCAATCAAGATGAAGCTGCTAGCTCTTTTAGGAATGAAGAGGTTGAGGTTGATCAAGGTTTGAACCTGTTGTCTACAAATCCTGAAGTGCACACAATATCAAGTAATCATGGCAACATTGGTGGAAATGAACACACACCGGCATCTTCTTCGGACATTAGAGAGAGCAGCCATGGAAAGAAGCGTAAGCAAAATCAAATTGCTGGTGTTCTTGAGGACTACTTGCAGTTTAAAAAAGAGCAAAGTAACAAATTTCTTAATGAGATAAATCAGCCAACAAAAGGAAGTAACAAGGATGAGTATTCTATTGCAAATTGTGTTGCTGCTTTAGAGTCAATGGAAGATTTAAGTGAAGAGGACATGGCAAAAGCATTAGGAGTGTTCAAGTGTGAGACAAATAGAGAGATATTCTTAACTACAAAGAGGCCACGTGTTCGATTGTTGTGGCTTAGGGGAGAGATTGAGAAAAAGGTATTTTTTTAGTAAATCACTCATTTTTTATGTAACATTTAATTTCTTGGTTACCATTTTTATAATACTAGTTTCTGAATTTACAGGCTTTATCTCCATGATTGAAGTGGTGTCAACTGTTAAATGCTACATTCACTTGCTTGGTAAGCTGAACTCTCAGTTTTGTTATGCAAAATCTTTTTTTTTTGTACTACCACATGTGCTGAACTCTATTTTCAGATTTCAGTCATCAAAATTAGTTGGATCATGTGCTGTCATCAAATTTAGTTTGATCATGTACTCAACTTATAAAGAAGATATGTATTTCTGCTTATGTTGGTACTAGCATATGTTGGTCTTGATTTTCAAATTCCAGTCAATCATATTTTGTTTGATGATGTGCTGTACTGCATTCTGTTTATGTTGGTACTAGCATATGTTGGTACTACCACTCGCAATTTCTTGATCAATCAGCAAAAATGCCATAGACTTGTTACTGATTTGTTTTACTTGTTTATATGCAATCATGGCTAGCTGGTGTCTACTTACCTGTTTATAAATTTGTACAGCTTTCCATGAGCATGTGATTGCAGTTATATTTTGGTTGTCAATTGATTGTGTTTTGAAAAGTTGGCTTTAGCTCACCCCCTGTGATTGTGTTTTGCTGCTTGTTTCAGAGAGTGTCTCTTTGCAAAACTGCATCGAGAGTTCTTGCAATGATTCTGCAGTCAAATGTTCTATGGACTTGTGATTCTGCGTATTCGCGTATTCGCGTATTTTCGCGTGAGTTAATGCGTGACTTGTGACTTGTGACGTGACGACTGGCGCAGTAAATCTGTTCTCTCTCTTTTTATAAAACTGACACTAATATGACTTTAATTTGCTGCAATTCGTGACACTTTATGAGTCAGTTTCTGGAAAAATAATGGTATGCAGTAACTGACGCAATTATGCTGCAAATACTGAAGTTTATTATCTTCAGTTACTAGAGCCTAATTGTGCTGCTTTACTGTATACTTAATTCTTTCAGTTACTAGAGTCTGTCACTATATATACAGAATGAGTGCCTTCATTCTAAAACACAGAGGTGAACAGACTCACTAGTCCACTGTGTTGAGCGTCAGCTACAGGCTAGTCCATGTCTCCCGTCGGCGTGTCACCGACGTGTGGGAGAGCAGTGTCTCCGAAACCACATCCCACTTGAAGAATCTGCACGGATTGGAGCGAATCAGGTTTTTGGGTAGCGTTCGCGCGACTGCTCGATAGAAGATCTGCTTCATCTACAGTCTTCTTCACACTCCTCTCGTCATTTTTCAAGCTGGAAGCGTCAGCACTGTAAGTAAAGATGAGTTTTCTACGCATGAGTATGATAGATATAATCTGCTTTATTTGCATGTTGGTGTTCATATTTTGTGGACTATCTGTCATGCGTACTATTGTAATTTTAGGAATTAATTTTGTCTCTAAAGTGCATTGTTTTCTAACATCCCCTACCCGCCTCGCCGGAGTGCTCACCGGCGGCCAAGTCGCGTGCTCACGCCCCGGCTTAGTCGAGTCGGCGGCCACAGATCGTGACATTGAGCTTCCTGAGGTGCTCGTTCTCCTCTAGCCGGGCGATCTTGTTCTCCAGCTCATTGGTGTATGCCTAAGGTGCAGCAAGACAACCAACCTCCCCTATTAGAAATCCATCTCCCAAATCTATAGTAACTTGGATTAGAACGGCAATCTAAATAGGGATAATGGCCAACCTGCTTCCTGGCTCGGGACCTCGCTGTGGACTCGCAGTTTGTGAACTCATGAACCCCATGAGTTCCAGCCACATGGCGGCGAAGTTGAGTGTGGACAAAGGCAGCGACTCGGGCATGCCCTGCGCCACGATGATCAGGAATGTCAGCACCCGCACCACGTCCTTGGATTCTCGGACAATCCCCAACAGCGTGGCCGTGACCACCTTGAGCGCGACGATGATGAGCGAGAGAGAAGGTGGTGAGAGCGACGATGTAGAATGCGAGCCGCCAGCCGGGGATGCCGATGAAGCTTGTGGGCGCGAGTAGCACGCCGAGGGAGCCGCTGCGATCTGAGCGCCGCCGTCCAATCTGAGTGCGGTGGGAGGCGGCGCGTGGTGGCGGGGGCCAGCGGCTGGAGGGGACGAGAGTAGAGGCGGCGGCGTGGATATGGTAGTTTACTGAGCAGTTGTGCTAGGGTTTCGAAGCGTGAAGTGTCAAGGACCGGTTGTGCCAGGATTCGTGAGCTAATTTCAGGCCCACGAAATAGAGTACAAAAATAAACTTATTTTTGTGGACTCTTTAGCTGCAACGAAAAGTTCTCGTAAGCCAGGCACCTGGCCCGCGAAAATGACTTAATTGGAGGCTGGCTCATACGACTTAGTTTCGTGAGGCAAACGAAGCTCACAAAAATGAATTTATTTTTGTGAGGGCTCACCAAAATATTTCAATTTACTGTAGTGACCATGCTCATTCCTAAAATTAGTTGCGCTCTAGGCGGGAACTGTTTCCATTATCTATTGAAGGCCGGAAGATCATTCGTTTGCTGTGAATCCGCTAAGGTTTCGTAACAACGTAACACACTAATGTATAAATTAAATTCGGCTTATGATTGCAACGTGGAATATTTTAGCGGCAACCTTTAGAGCATCGTACTGTTTTGTTGCCTGAAAATACTCGAAAGGATGGGACTTACGTTTTTCTGAAACGAATAAGACGTTACATGTTCAAACCCTGCTCCTTGCTTCAGTCACGCCTGTCGGGCCGGTCTGTTGGCCGTTTATAACAGGGGCAGGAGTTTCGCGGCTGCAGAATTGGAATGGTTGGTTGGGACAGGACTACCACCTAACAACGGAGGGTTGGTTGGGACAGAGACCTGGTCCGATGGAGTTAGTGAGGAGGCTACATTGTAGCATGGGTGCGGAGACGTGGAGGCACGACGAGTCAGAGACGGGACAGGTGGAATGGAACGGAAGTGACGCTGAAGAAATGAAAGCAAGACAAAAAATAAAAACGAAGCCCAATGGGATGGGAGCAAAACGGCGACGGGTGTAGGTGGAATGGCCGGGGCCGCCACGCGCGAGTTTTTTTTCCAGTTCAGGCTGTTCGCACTCTAAAACATATTTTATACATTATTTTTTTTATTTTTATATATACTTTAAATTTTTACTACGCGTATATACCGTACAGCGTGACAAAACGTCTCACCGCTGCACAGTCACGGTGCAGGTTATGTGGCGGCCTCTCGGCAGGTGACGACGCAGGCCGCTTCCTCGAAGTCGTCGCGCATGGCCGGGTGGCGCCAAGCCGGCAACGCCTAGTGATGGCTGGTGGGCGGCCGGCTCCCTTCATGATTCAATGAACGAACGCACCCCTCGTGCATCAAAACATGAATGTGTTCTGGCGCACTAGACTTCCCAGGCCGACAAGGCTCTCATTTTTATATTTTTTGCCCGACGCCAGTGTTACAGATAACATAGTTCGTAATAAACTGAACCCTAACACATCCGTAATTAAATTTTGGGATAATGGAGGTTAGCTTTTCTTACCAATACAACACACGCGATCGTAGGCGTCGCGGATTCTTAGAACAGGTCACAAGAGCTGCCAACTCCAACAATTAAAGTTAAAGGTTTTGACCGAGGCAAAAGGTTGTGGAGGTTTGACAGCTCTGATGGCAGCAGCCCCTCTCAACCGGTTCCCTTGCGCACCAGTCGCAAAAGGCCTGGGTAGGTGGCTGTGGCGGTAGGTGGCCTCATCCTCATGTTACTTGTGCATGTTTTTTTTCTTCGAAAAATCCAATTACTTGTGCACGTGGAGAAAAGGAATAAACAGCACAGCCTTTTGTCAACTCCTCCAAGAGATGTACTTCTAAACAAATCTAACGACGATGAACATATTTGTCAATGCTTCAACCACCACCGTTTTGACCGCCTCGCCGCCACTACAAGTATGCATACAAATGGTACGCTTATCAACTCTAATCCACTTTGGACTAACATACAAGAGCTAGTGTATCTAGTGGAATTCAAACGCTGTGCTGAGAACGTGGAAACTTCTGTGCGCATCTAAAAAGAGAGATCAACCAACATGAGCAACTTGTTTTGGTATCTTAACTATCATATTGATTAAAACTACGTACTCCCTCTTTTCTCAAAAGATTATCACTTTTAATTCAAAAAATGAACTAAACAATTGTTTGAAAGGAGGGAGTACGTAGTTAGGCGAGTTCAAACATGAGTGAGAACTAGGGAAATGAAATTCGTTTGGAAAATCTACGATGAAACTAATCAACATAGAAATGTCATATATTACCAATGCGTATTGTTGCCCTTTTCTAAAGGGTGTGCTTAATTTGTAATTTCATTTTTAGTTCTTGCTTTGCAGTCATGTTAATGAGTATTGAAAAGGCCGCCTGTAGTTCTGTACGCCATTTATTTCACACTTCCACATCAACAATACCAAATTTAGGATGATCTTTACATTTACGATGATGTGACTAATTAATAACTACCCACCAAATTTGCTCTAATTAACTTTCCAAATCGATCATCTATATGCTGAACATAACTCTTATTTTGCTAAGGTCCCTTTGATTGACTTAACCTGGCGAAGGAACATCACATGGAGGAAAGTAGTCGCGTGGAATGCATTGCGTTCACAACTGGCTAATATCACTCATACTCAAGACCATGATGAATTTTGATAAAATTTGGTCCCAAGTGGACAGTTCTCAATGAGATTTCATTATCTAGTCCTACTACATTCGGATTTACCGAATTTAAATAAGATTTTAGTGAAATTAAAAGTGCCACTAAAAATAAGATTTTTCTACGGTATCTGAGAAGAGTGATCCTTACTAAAGATAATATGGTCAAACTTAATTGGAAGGGTAGCGTGAAGTGTTGCTTTTATGATAAAGGAGAAGCGCGACAGGTATGGAGAGTGGTGTAAGTGGCAACAAATCTACCTCCACTTCGTAGGGTAGCAAATATGTTGTTGGAAAATTGCGTATTATTCTAAATCCAGTTTCTAAATTGAGGCAAGTTTTACAAGTATTCAGAACTGCAACGTGTACTCTACATAGCAGTAGGTAGATCAACACAAAAAAGACTAACAAAAACATATGAACTCACTTGGGTTCGTAGATGTAGCAGTGCAGATCGATCTCAAGAGAGATTCAAGCAGTTACGCAGATTCGCTGCCCAGAAACCTTATTGATGTCTCTCGTGTAGGCTTCACGACGACAACGGTTCGGAGATACCGCTCACCCTTCTCCTCGGTGCACGCCAAGGAAGAGGGTCGGTGAAGTTTTGACAGCTCACACACCACAACACAACTTTTCAAAAAGAAAGACGAATGAATGGAAGGGAATTTCGTGTGTATATGAAACATGCATGTCTTTAGGGCCTGATATAAGCACAACTGCCCTCTAGGAGCCGTTTCCATGTTAATGATGTCCACTAATTGCTGGTAGATTAATAGCGTTTATGGCAATAAATCACGCACTAATTCTCTATTAGTGCATAACTGTTCAAATTTCATAAAGGATAAAAGTGGAAAAAATACTCAATGCAGCCACGCCACGGTCGCGCGTCGCAAGCCACGCCGACTAACACGCGAAAAATTACGGAAACACGCGCGCGTTCGTGTGTGTGAGTACACATAGCCAGACCCCTCATTATTGCTTTCTCTATTTAGCCATATGTATGAGGGCTACTATATATGTTGGTTTGCTCCACCTTGCACTAGCAGTATGGAACTAAAACCAACAATCACATTGCTTTGGAATTCCAGCTGCATGGGCCATACTCAAATGGGCCAAATTCCAACAATCCCCCACCAATTTCAAAGTAAGGAATGAAGAATAAAAGATCACTGTGCTGCAATATTGTTTTATATATCAGTCTTTCGGTATGAGTCTCGTACGAGTTGAACTTATACCCATAATAACAAGATTCATCTTTGCGCGACTGAAGAATGGACTATGCCTTGAATTTTCAGCCTTGTCTGAAAATATTTTACTTGAAATCAGAACTGATACTAGGTTGTCAGACAACCTCATCTGGAGCATTAATGGTCTTCTCCCATATCTTATCATGAGCCTTTATGAGAACGCCCTATTCTCATGAACTGCGACCTACAGTTAAGCTCAAGTAGGTGTTTTCCATCAAAATACCCTGTAGGCTAATATCTTTACAACGGAAAACATTAAGGCTTTATTTGTGCCAACCTTCCATACAGTAAAGAGTCCTTGGTGTCATTTGAACATGGGTACATTATTTATTTATAATGTACTCTTTGGTTACATCAGTCAACTTGTTTTTCCTAGTACATAAATCACGGGATCTCCGATCAAAAGGACATGTTACCGTTGTGTTGTAACTTCAGGTGGGCCTCATACTCATATTATTAGAAATCACGGAAATCACATTCCGTGATAATCCTTTTGTGAAGGAGTCTGCCAGACTATTTGCACTTTTCACATAGCTCGCAGCTATAACTCTGGAGTCTTTCATCTTTCTGACAGATTTCAGTCTACGCTTGATGTGCTTGTTGGACTTTGAATTATCCTTTGTATTCATAACATGAGCTAGCATTGGTTGGTTATCCCAATACATTAGGATAGGTGGTACCGGCTTTTCAACAAAAGGTAAGTCCATCAATAGCTCTCTTAGCCATTCAACCTCATTGCTAGCTGTTTCTAGTGCTACAAGTTCAGCCTTTGTGGTAGACTTTGTTAATACAGTCATTTACAAGACCTCCATGAAACTGCAGCACCAGCAAGCGTAAACACATAGCCACTCGTGGCCTTCATCTCATCCGCATCTGAGATCCAATTGAAATCACATATCCCTCCAACGCTAGCGGATATCCCATGTAGTGAATTCCAAGTGTGGTTGTGCCTCTCAAATAGCGCAACAATCGTTCAAGTGCCTTCCAATGATCATCTCCTGGGTTTGATGTAAACCGATTGAGTTTGCTCACAGCATAGGAGATATCAGTTCACATGGCACCAACTAAATACATAAGGGAAACGATTATTTGTGAATATCTTAGTTGATCTTTTCCCTCCCCCATAAATTTTTGAAGCTTGATACTTGCATCATAGGGAGTTGGAGAGACTTTGCAATTATCAAAGCCAAGGGGAGAAAGAATTTCCTCCGCATAGTGAGATTGATATAGAGTGATTCCATCCTCACTTCTAATCAACTTTATATTCAAAATTATATCTGCCAGTCCCAAGTCTTTCATGTCAAAACATCCAGACAAAAAAGAGTTGATCTCATCAATCACGCTTGTGCTTGTTCCAAGAATTAATATGTCATTGACATACAAGCACAATATTACTCCTTGACCCCCACCACAACGATAGTACACACACTTGTTCGCCTCATTCGCACTGAATCCGGATGATGTTCGAGTGTTGTCGAATTTTTCATGTCATTGTTTGGGTGCTTGCTTAAGACCATATAGGGATTGTCGGAGTCTAGTTCTGGCAATTCTCCCGGTACTAATGTTGGTAGCCCGTGGAGTTTCTAGTTCGATATTGGGTGCGCAGAGATTCAGAACACGATGGCAAATAGACACGAAGATTTATGTGGTTCGGGCCGCCTAAGTGTAATACCCTACTCCACGGGGTGTGTAGTTGTTGTATTGAGCGTTTGAGCACTTGTGAGTGTGTGTCAGAGCTGAGTATGGGAGAGGTTTGGAAGAACTGTTCGTGTATCATTCGACCAGTCCTTTTATAGTACAAGGACTGGTCGTTACACCGTTAGCCTGACCCGACATGTGGCCTTGGCGGTTACTGATACTTAATACACAATTAATGAGGTTAATTACCCTTAATAGTGTGGTAACGGGCCTTGATAGTGCCGTTACTGGTATTAAAGGCCTTCCAATCGTGTGTCATTAATGACACTTAATCGGGTTGTAACACCCTCATTTTCATGCATCAAGCCTTGCATACACTCATATACATGTTTAACATTAATCCACATCTAGAGGAACGAGTTTAAAAATTATTTGGAGCATTTAAAATTGATTTGGAACAAAACCGCACTTAAAATGCAGGAAAGTGCGGACTAGTCCGATTTTACTGAGGACTTGTCCGATTTCTCTCTGACTAAAAACGAATTTGTCCGTTTTTGCTGCGGACTAGTCAGATTTTGCCTCTGGAAACTTTCGGACTTGTCCGATTTTGTGCGGACTAGTCCGATATTCCAAGAATCCTTGAAAATTTGCTAAGTCCCTGGACTTTTCCGGACTAGTCCGGTGTTCCAGCGGACTTGTGCGATTTCCTCTCTGACTAAAGTCAGACTTGTCTGATTTTAGGCCAGACTTGTCCGATTTTCTCTCTGGACATTTTTGGACTAGTCCGGTCCTTTTTAGACTTGTCCGATATTTCACGACTCCAAGTTGATCTTTTGTTTTACGACTTGTTTCTTGGGTTTCACGTTAAGTGGGCCTAGGGATGTCGTGCCTAACTCTTTTAGAGCCCATGTGGGACTCTAAACCGGCCTCTACTCCTCCCAAACTCAAAATCCATCTAACCCTAGCCTCCACCTCTATATAAACAACCCCACCCCTTGGCTTGACATCTATTTGCCACTTTTCCACCCCACCCAAACCCTAGTTCGTGGAGAGCCACCATTAAGGAGGGAGGAGAAGATCTCAAGCAAGAAGAAGAAGAGGAGGAAACGAAAGAGGATCAAGATCTCCACCAAGCTTTTGTTCTTCATCACCAATTCATCTCCAAGTTCATCATCAACCCTATAACATCAAGATCCAAGTGTTACCTCCATGTTTCTTGATTCATTGGAGTTCTAAACACCTGGTATACCTTCTATTTTCTTCTCCTTACGTGAATTCAACCCCAAATCTCCGAATTTTATGTCGATCTAGAAAACCCTAGTTCGCTAGTTCTGCGAAGTGCGGACTAGTCCGGCCTTCTGCAGACTAGTCCGATTTTTCTGACTAAATTGGGTTGAATTAATTCTAAAATTTGATCTAATCAACTCCAAACCTGTATAAACTTGTAAAAAGCTTTTAGAACTAGTTAGTGATCATTAAAAGCAATCTATTAACAAGTTCTACCTTGCATTTGCATCAATCATGCATGTCATGTCATATTGAGTAATATTTGTGCACTCTTTGATTGTGTTTCTTGTCTTGTATGTTTATTGTGCAGATTAGACGGATTTGCGCTAGAGAGTGCCGCGGAGGATCTACAACACCAAGAGTTTGAAGGCTTTAACCCTAATCAACCGCAAGAGCAAGGCAAGTGTCCTTGAAGCATATTGATCCTGTTTTTAAAATAAATGTTTTGTTTGCAAACTGCATGCTTGTGTCAATTTGATGGAAATCCTATGGTAGGAAGTTTACTAGATTTGTTTAACCACCCTTGTCACCTGGAATTATGATAGAGAGTCGGGATGAGCTTTTTACATTTTTGCTTTGCTTAATTAATTGGGATGGGAAAACAACACTACATATTTAATTCTGCATTAATGATATTCTGGTTAATGTGAACTGGACAATATGATATTGTAATAGGTGATCTAAGCAAGCCTGGTATGTGGATGGGTTGGATGTTATGGTGGTTGCTTGCTTTAGATCTAAGGACCGCTTCATGCGAGAATAAGCCAGGACTACAATACCACCACGAGGCCAAGTATGGGTTCGGTGTAGCTGATTAATTAGGGCTTTGTAGTGCTATTTGGACCATTAAGGATGCTCGGGGAAGGGGTAGTTGGATTGGGTTTGTTGATGATTGGTGGGACTATCCTGGGATCCAAATGGCTCAAGGGGGGGCCCTTGGTTGAAGATGTGCTCAGTTGGAGGCATCGCCACCGGTGAAACCTCAGTGAGGTCTAAATAGGCTAGTAATCCTTTTGTAAAGGCTATTTTGTGATCTCTTGGCCATACACCAAAGGAAGTGTAGTTGGCATAAGGGAGGTTCTTTAGTCGCCGACGGGTGATGAAATCACAAACACGTGGGTAAAGTGGTACAACTTCTGCAGTGTGTGTCTAATAAACTATCATGATAGCCGTGCTCCCGGTTATGAGCACCTGGACAACTTCCATGATTAGAGGGTACTCGGTATTGGGATGGTATTTGGGATGGTTGTGGTTGGAATTATGGTTATGGATGGTTATGAATTGAATTCTGGTATTGAAATGGATATTGGTATATGATGATGGATATGGATTATGGATTGGTGCTACGTTATCAATTATGGCTTATGATGGGTTTATTTCACATATGTCGGTGGTTGAATCCGGCAGATCTCCCGACACTACTATTGGTAGTTCGTGGAGTTCGTAGTTTGGTAGTGGGCGCGCAGAGATTCAAGAAGGTGAAGGCAAGTTGACACAGAGGTTTACGTGGTTCGGGCTGCCTGAGCGTAATACCCTACTCTACGGGGTGTGTTGGCGTTGTATTGAGTGAGTGAGTATGTGTGAGAACGTGTCTACAGAGCTCAGAGAGAGTCAGAGAGTCCCTCTGTGTATCGTCGACCAATCCTTTTATTGCACAAGGACCAATCGATACACAATTAGCCTGGCCCGACAAGTGGCCCTAGCGGTTACTAATGTTTGATACACAATTAATAAGATTAATTACCCTTAATAGCATGGTAACAGGCCTTGACAGTGCCATTACTAGTATTAAGGGCCTTCCGATCGTGTGTCATTAATATGGTATTAATGACACTTAATCGGGGTCTTGAAGTCCTTGATTGTCCCTTGAAGGTCCGAGCTGTTGGGGATCCACCAGCCTGATTGTTGAAGTTGAAGGTCCGGCGATTCGGACACGTGGCAGCTCTGGAGCTTACCGTCGTGGACAGGTAGGTCCGGTGCTGTTGGACACATGTCGGTATCGGAGCTTCCTCTGTCTGGGGTTAGGTCCGAGGGTGCCATACTGGTATTCCGTCCGGAGCTTCCCCGTGTGTGGGCGATAGCTCCGGTCTTATGATACACGTGGCGGCCTTGGGACTAAACATGTCGGGGAAGCAGGTCCGATTGCGCCTGACATGTGGGGCCTTCAGAGGTCTTCAAATCTGGTAGATGGAGTTTCCTTGTGATCTTTGCAATCCCAAGGGGTATCTGGTACGTAGGGTACCGACAGTGGCCCCTTGGGCCCACCTCTGGGAGAGACCTTTTGGATGAAGTCATTCTGCTGGAGGTGGGTCCATTCTTTGGTTTTTGAGCCGTGGCTTCAAGGGTCTTCGGATGTGTCGTCGGCAGTAGTTTGCAGTTAAACCACTGCCGCATGGCATATCCTGGAGGCGGCAGGTGAGATCTTAGCGTGTGGATCTCACGCAATTGAAGGTCGCCGGTTCCCGATACGAAAATCGTATCGGTTCCACGCGCCCTGTCAGGCCGCCACCTTCGAGTTTCCCGCCTTTCATGATGGCAACCGTTCGCCTAGGGTAAGGACCTCGACTTGATTGTCGAGGTGGCCCCAGGCCCCTTTGTCATTGGCAGGGTGAAGTTTTTGAATGGTATCGTCGGCTCCTATGCGGTTTCCATCCAAGCGTTGCAAGGGCTTATTTAAGAAGGAAAGCATGCACCGTTTGGGGTTCTTTACGCCTTTCATTCAAACTTGCGCTCAAACCCTCCAAACTTTCGCTTGCTTTTCATCTCTTGCCTCGCTGTGCTACGATGGAGTTGGGTCTTCGCCAGAGCCGACTGAAGATTGACGGTGATTTGAAGAAGGTTCGGGCCCTCATGGGGTGGTCCCCTGACTTCTTCAACCACCTGGTCCGCGTCGGCAAACTTCCTTTCGTGAGCACGCCAGCGACATGGTGTACTTCTCCGTGTACGCCATGGTGGGACTGATCCCACCTTTCTCCTATTTCTTCTTGATGCTGCTAGACTTCTATGGTCTGCAGCTGTATCACCTTGGCCCCCACTCCATTCTTCTAGTGTCAATCTTTGTCCACTTCTGTGAGATGTGGGTGGGCATTCCCCCCTGCGTTGAACTCTTCCGCACCTTCTTCACTGTCCAGACCACCGGCAAGAGTGACGAGTATCTTGGCTTCTATTATTTTGTGAAGCGCAAGAAGTGCCCGTACAAGTACTTGCGGTCGTTCCCTTATGGGAAGTGGGACGACTGGAAGAAGGATTGGATCGTCATCAGGGTGGAGGAGCATGAAAAGCTGGAGTTGCCCGAAGGCCTCCCCAATGTCGACACTGCAGTTGGAGTGAAGCTCCAGTGTTATCGGACGCCTTCAACCCTGCTCTGTCTAGGATCCGCCAGTGCGTGGAAGGAGGGGTGACTCCTCAGGCGGTGTTTTGCTACTTCCTGACCAACAGGTGGGCTCTGCTGAAGAAGAGGGAGAAGCTTGCTTGGGCCCTCAATAGTGTGCTAGACAACGACCGGATTGAGACTGGTTTGAAGTCCAACATGGAAGGTGCAACTTTGGAGTTTCACCTCAAGAAGTTCCAGCATGGCATCGACGTCGAGGGTGACGACTTGACTCCGCCGGCGGCTTTTCTCCCTCTGAACATGGAGGCGGAGTTCAGCAGGGAGCTCCTGTGGACGATGTCGGTGCTTGACGACCTTGGCGTCGTTGAGAGGCGTTCGATCACCGGGTTGGTGATCTCCAGAGCTTCTGAGGGTGGTCCCCCTTCTGTCCCAGAACAGAGAGTTGAAGTCGTGGGCATGGGCAAAGAGTTGGCCAAGCCCTTGAGCCGCAAGAGGAAGCTGAAGCATGCCGACGGGAGGTCCGTCAGGCCTTCTCCTTCCGCAGTGACCCCTTCTCCGCGGAGGGGAAGGTATTCGTCGGTGGCAACTACTCCAGCATCAGCATCTCCCCGGGGTGCTAGCTCTTGCCATGCGGCTCCAGTACCAGGGCCAGCTGAAGGCTCTGGGTCCAGAGGTCCTTCCTGGTCGAGGGGGGCCTCAACGCGAGTGACGCCGACAGCAGTAGCGAGCTCCGGGGAACCTACTAGAGCCACCACACCAGTGGCGATAGGGTCCGGCTTCGAGCATCCGGAAAAGAGGTTTCGTGCTAATTGGTGTAGAAGCCTTCCGAGGTAATTTTGATTTTTTACCTCTGCTGATTGTTTTTTGTTGTAACTGCATTTTGAGTGTCTTCGTCCTTCATTCACAGAGTGCCCAAGAAAGGGGATGAAGTTCCGGTTCCTGCAGCAGCAGCTGAAGCTGTGCAGGCGGAACCTCCAGCTCCAATTCCAGCGCCGCCCCAAGAGGTGGACGAGGCTGCGACAGCTCCGACGCCAGATGTCATGGTCTTGGACCTCGACTCATCTATAGAAGCTCCAGTGGTAGCGCCGGACCACGGGAATGAAGATGTACCAGCAACACCAGCCCCGGAGGTTGAAGCTCCAAGCTTGGATGCTGAAATGATGGACGCACCAGCCTCAAAGCCGGAGGTAGCTGCAATTCCGGCCCTAGAGTTGGATGTTGTTGAAGCCCCAGCAGTCGAGCCAGTGGTTGATGAAGTCCCGGCGATAGAGCCGAGTGTTGATCAAGTTTCGGCGCTTGAGCCGGCTGTCGAGGAAGTTCTGGCGGTAGAGTCGGTTGCTGCAGAAGCTCCAGCGGTAGAGCCGGTCGTGGAAGAAGTATTGGTGCCTGAGCCAGTTGCTATAGAGGCGCCAGCGCCTGAGCCCATGATGGTCGAGGCGTCAGCACCGGAACCGGCAGTGGAGGAGGTGCCAACGTCAGAGCCGAATGTGGCTTCAGCTCCGGCGGAATCTTCTACGCCCGCCCTGGAAGCAGTGGTCCCGGAGGTGCCCGCACCTGAGCCAGGATGCCAAGATGAAGCTACCGGCCCCCCGCCTGAGGGGTCAGTTGTTGATGATCTGGTGGCGGGACCTTCGGAGCCACTCTCGGAGGTCGAAACTTGTACTGCAGGACCTTCCTTGGCGGCGGCCGAGGCTATCCCGGAGGACGGCCCTAGTGTTGTGGAAGCTCAGGGGTCCGCTCTTGTAGAGTGGGACCCAATTTTTGTCACGGAGAGCCCGCTAGAACCGGCGGAGATGACCCCGGCAGGTCCTGACCCGATCCCCCTGTCGTTGTCTATTGACAACGCCTACTCCAGTCTTCGTCAAGTCCAGCTGGCTTTCTACCACAACAGCAAGGCCCTCGAGGAGGAGTGCCAAACGCTTAAGAGGTGGCACAACCGACTCCATTTCGAGACCAAGCTGGCGCAGTCGAGGCTGGCTGACGACAAGGAGTGGGTGCAGAGGGAGAAGGTCCGCCTGGAATACTGGGGTAAGCTGCTGGATGAGAGGGAAAGCATGACGCGATCCCTCGACAACCAGTCCCAGGCCATCTACGAGCACGGCAAAGTTGCTAATAGCGCAACAGATGATCCCCAGGAGAGGCTTGACGCCATCCACGCTAGTCTTGTCAAGCGCTGGGAGGCTCTTGAGGTGTGGGAGAGAAAGCTCGAGGATGAAGAGCAAAAACTCCTAGAGCTGCGGGACGACATCGTGAAGCGGGAGGAAGAGCTCACTCAAAGGCTAACTCTGGGTGACAAGAGTCTCGAGGAGCGCACCAAGAAATTGGAGGAGTGCTGCGAGAGAGAGGAGAAAAAGGCCTGGGAGCAAGGGCAGGAACCCCACAGGAGGGAGGACGCCATTGCTGCCAGGGAGAAGAAAGTGCGGGGCAGGGAGAAGGACCTGGTTGACCGCCGGAACAAGATCCAACTCCGGGAGGAAGAGCTCGGAAAACTCGAAAGGCAAGTTGCTGAAAAGATTCAGCAGAACGCCAAAGAGGTTGAGCGCCTTGCCCATGGGAATTCGGAGCTTGCAGTGACCAGAAGATCCTTGGACGAGATGCGAGGCTCGAGGACTGTGGAGCCCCAACAAGTTTGGGACTTCCTGGGCAAAGCCAATGACGCGCTGACGCCTATGGGTTTCAGTCCCATGCGTCCAGATAATCCGGAGCCGGAGCTGGACCTGGCGTTGCAGGCGTTGAGTTTGGCAAGCAACAAGCTCACCAAGATGGGCGATGTCATCGCGGACCAGCTGGAGACCGAGGGACAATCCCTGGCGAAGGAAGTCGTAGAATTCGTGCTGACGTGCTACACAAGCCGAGACCCTCAATTTGCCCTGGACCTAGTGCTTGAAGGACCCATCAAAGGAGAGGGAGAAGCTGCCCAAGCCAGCATATTGGAGGCTGCACAGAAGGTTGCCTCGTTCTTCCATAAGGTCTAGGACCATCTCTTTGCAGCTCCCACTTGTATCCTCTCTTCTTTTTCTCCAATTTTGTAATCTCTTGTCTCCTGATGAATGAAATCCAAGTTTTTGTTTTTTTGTGAATTTCATTTTTTGTCTTCAACACCTTTGTCGCGCTTGGCCCCCTGGTAGATGTACACAATTTGATTATGAACATGTACCAAGAGGATGTAACAGTTGTTGAAGACTTGCGCGCTTCGAACTTGTAGAATGTAGGTCCGAAGTATTCGATAGTGAAGGCCCCTGAGGTTGTCGGAGCTTAGTGGCTCCGACATTGACCATCGTCGGAGCTTAGTAGCTCCGACAGTAGTCTCCATCAACGCATAAAGCATCGACGGTTAGTCCTCTGGGATGTCGGAGCTTTGTGGCTCCGGTAGTGACGTCTGTCAACACGTGGTGTGTCGACAACAGACTCCACTATAGAGTCTTTCCACCATCTTTTCTTCACGTTGACGGCTTGCCCCCTAGCTTTACCGGAGCTCAGTAGCTCCAGCGATGTTCGACATCATTGTTTGAACATCGACCACAAGCCGCCTAGAGGATGTCAGAGCCTTGGCAGCTCTGGCTTAATTCACCATCATCATGAAATATTTATATTTCCTGCACACTGAAGTCAAGAAAAACAGTAAAATCTGTTTCCTATCTTCAACTTCTTTGTAGCTTACTATTCCCGAGAAAGTTTTAGGTCGAACACAATTCTAAATACAATCAAGGGCGCCGTCTTGTTTCCTTCAGGTCCGATCGTTTCTGGACTCGCCTTACTTCGTCCTGCCGGGGTGTAGGTAGAGTGGCGTACTTAGGGTGCATGACCAGGCTAAGTCGATAGCACACTCCGGCCCTAGATTGGCTTGGCGTCATTCAGACGAGTAGACCATCAACAATGTTTGGACCCAGAAGAATAGACAATGCAACTCGAATTGTACATGAACTGGTCGAGCTAAAGTTTCTTAAGAACTGCACAATTTTGTTATAGACAGGAAAGAGAAAAATAAAAATATTGAGCCTGTACAAAGTAAATGCACGTGGAGTCCGTTTTCACATAATGATGTCTTTCATTATAGGTCCGGGGTACAGGGGAAACAAGTACACTCTTAGGGTACGGAACCAGACTAAGTGTGTTTTGTTTCTCGTTTGACCCAAGGTAGCTAGCTTCACTTTTAGTTTTGAGACTGTGACAAGTGTTGCATGGACGTTGCGAACCTAACAGAGTAGGTCCGGCTGTCCTCCCAGAGGAGCTACCCGGCTCTGTACAATGACTCTATAACATACATCACATGTAATTACAGACTCACCTCCGTGATATTAAGCGTAGAACTTATGGAGGTGCTCAATGTTCCAAGGATTTGGGAGAGGTGTCCCATCCTCGGTTGCCAAGCGAACGCATCAGGGACGGGATACTTTGATCACTCGGAAGGGTCCTTCCCAGTTGGGGGAAAGTTTGTTTAACCCTTCCCTGGATTGTATTCTCCATAGCACCAGATCGCCTTCCTCGATCCGTCAACTGTGAACATACCGTTAGTGATAGTGCCGAAGTGATTGGCGGTATCGGGCATTCCGATCAGCTGCTTGGCACCTTCCCTCTTCAAGGAGGTCAAGGTCTTCACGCCGGAGCTGGTCCTGCGTGGCTTTGTCGAAGGTCCGGACCCGGAGTGACCCCAAGGTGATTTCTGGAGGAAGGACTGCTTCAGCTCCGTACACCAGAAAGAAGGGTGTCTCTCCAGTTGACTGGTTTGGAGTTGTCCTGTTGGCCCATAGAGTGGGCGGAAGCTCTTCGAACCAGTTGGCTCCATGTTTTTTGAGGCACTCATAAGTGCGCGTCTTGAGTCCTTTCAGGATTTATGCATTTGCTCTCTGGGCTTGGCCATTGCTTGCCGGGTGAGCTACGGAAGCGTAGCTGACTTGGATGTCGAGGTCTTCGCAGTATCCTTGGAAAGCAGAGCTTGTGAATTGGGTCCCATTATCTGTTATGATTTTGTTTGGGACTCCAAATCTACATACGATGGACTGCAAGAAGTTGATAGCTGATTGCTTGTTTATTGTCACAACTGGATTTGCTTCTGGCCATTTGGTGAATTTGTCAATGGCAACATACATGAACTTGTAACCTCCGACGGCTCTTGGGAAAGGTCCCAAGATGTCCACCTCCCACACAGCGAAAGGCCATGTAGGAGGTATCATTTGTAGAGGCTGAGCTGGTGTGTGAATTTGTTTTGCATTAAACTGGCATGACTCACATTTCTTCACTAGCTCAGTTGCATCCTGGAGCGCTGTAGGCTAGTAGAAGCCATGCCGGAAGACTTTACCATCCAGCATGCAGGAAGACGTGTGGTTCCCACACTCGACTCCATGGATTTCTGCGAGGAGCTCGCAACCTTCTTCCTTTGTGATGCACCGAATTAGGACGCTGTTGGCACCGCGCCGGTAGAGATACCCTTCTACCAACGTGTATCTTTTAGCCAATCTGACTATCCAGTCAGCGGATACATCATCTCACGAAGGATATTGTCTTTCAAGTAGCTCCGGATCCCCGAGATCCATGAATCGGAGCTTGCTTGAGCATTTGAGTCTTGCGTGCTGGGTTGCTCGGAGCTTTCGGCAGCACCTACGACCCTTGATGGCTGCCATGGTAACAGGGCCATTGGGACCGCCAGCTTCAGGATGCTGGCCTCGCCCCCTTTTGCTCAGTTCGGCGGGCTGAGCTGTGGGTTTTGACAACCTCCGGATGAAAGTTCCATCGGGAGACAGAGCTCCGGTTGATGCTTTCGTCGAGAGTTCGTCAAGTTCAGTGTTATGGACACGCTGACATGGTGAAGGTCCAGGACTTCAAAGTCCTTTTGAAGCCTCTGGACTTCAAGGAGATAAGCAGCTAGCTGGGGATTGTTGCAAGAGCATTCACCCTTCACCTGTTTAATGATGAGCAGCGAATCTCCCTTGACCAACAGTTGCTTAACACCGTACGACAGTGCCACCTTTAATCCGTAAATGAGTGCTTCATACTCCGCCATGTTGTTGGTTGCCTTGAAGTCAAGGTGGACCATGTATTTTACCTTTTCCCTGGTTGGAGCGAGGAGAAGGACTCCAGCTCCGGCCCCCTGCTTTTGCATGGAGCCGTCGAAGTAGAGAGTCCAGTGAGGCTCGGTGAAGACCGGAGCCTTGAGCTCTGGCTTTTGCTCACTAGGGCCCCCAAGGTTTGATGGAGAGGGGGTCCATTCCGCCACAAAGTCCGCCAATGCTTAACTCTTGATCGCTTGTCTTGGGACGACTTCAAGATCGAATTCGGCCAATTCCGCTGCCCACTTTGCAATGTTCCCAGTGGAATTGGGATTATGCAAGATCGCACGCAGTGGATAAGAGGTCACCACTGAGATATTATGAGCTTGGAATTAATGGCGAAGCTTCCTGGAGGCGATAAGAGCTGCATAGAGCAGCTTATGCACCTCTAGGTATCGAGTCTTGGCATCATGGAGTACTTCGCTGATGAAGTACACTGGGCGTTGGACCGTCTGGACCCTCCCGGAGGGGCACGAAGCTTCCTCCTCATCGACCCGGACCCTCCCAGAGGGGTCCGGACCATCTTCGGGGACTTCCGAGTCCTTGCTGAAGGAACCCGGAGCTTCTTCTGGAGTGACCGGGACCCTCCCGGAGGGGTTCGAATGCTCTTGTTCGACAAGAGTAACTCCTTGTAGATCCAAGTCTGGGGGCTGGGCCCAGACTCGCCTTCAGGAACCTCCTGACCCTCCTGAAGGGGTCTAGATTCCTGAGCTTGTAAAGGTTCTGGTCTCTCCGCAACCAGGACCATGCTGACAACTTTGTCAGTTGCCGAAATGTAAAGCAATAGAGGCTCACCAGGGTTCGGAGCTACCAAGGTTGGTAGAGTGGTGAGGAGCTGCTTTAGCTCCTGGAACGCCTTTTCTGCTTCTTCAGACCATTGGAACGGTCCGGTCTTCCTCAATAGCTTGAAGAAGGGTAGTGCCCGTTCCGCCAGTCTTGAGATGAACCGGCTAAGGGCGGCTAGACATCCAGTCAGCTTCTGGACGTCCTTGATGTGGGCCGGTGGCCGCATTATCTTCAATAGCTTTAATCTTCGCCGGATTCGCCTCTATGCCTCGGTAGTTCACCAAGAATCCAAGAAGCTTTGCGGAGCTAACCCCGAAGACACACTTGTCTGGGTTCAGCTTTGTGCGGGTGACCCGCAGCTTGTTGAAGATAGCTTGCAAGGTGTCAAGAAGTGACTCCTTGTCCTTGATTTTGACGACGATGTCATCAACATACACTTCCACTACGTCTCTGATGAGCTCTCCAAAGGTTTTGTACATAGCTCGTACAAATGTTGAGGCTGCATTCTTGAGACCAAATGGCATGGCAGTGTAACAATACAGTCCATCTACTGTGATAAACAAAGTATGTTCTTCATCTTCCCTAAACATTCTGATTTGATGGTATCCATAATATGTGTCTAGGAAACACAATAATTCACACCCGGAGGTGGAATCCACTATCTGATCTATTCTAGGTAGTGGGAATGGATCTTTTGGACATGCCTTATTTAGTGTTGTGTAGTCGATACACATCCAAAGCTTCCCGCCGGCCTTGGGTACAACGACTAGGTTTGCCAGCCATTTTGGGTGGAAGACTTCTCAGATGAATCCATTTCGAGAAATTTCTTCACTTCTTGTCGTATGAAATTCTGTCGCTCTACTGATTGCTTCCGAGGCTTCTGATGTACAGGCCGAGCGTCAGGATAGATCTTCAGATTATGCTCGATCACTTCCCTAGGGATCCCAGGAATTTGCGACAGTTGCCAGGCAAACACATCAATGTTAGCCCGAAGGAAAGTGATGAGCGCGAGTTCCTATTTGTCATTCATACCTCCCGATATACGGGTGGTCTGAGCGGCATCAAAACTGATTTGGATGACTTTGACGGGAATGTCGGTGTCGCCGCTTGGTTTCACCCGAGGTGCGGAGGTTGATCCTCGTTGACGAATGCTCAGGGTTTCGGAGCTTGTTCCTGCTTGGACTCTTCCTCCTGCGCTATAGCAAGCGCATGAAGTTCTTCCAAAGCAGTCACTCCTGCAGTGCGGTCTCTGCGGATCCGGAGAACACCAGCTGGTGTTGGCATCTTCAACACCAAGTAGCCGTAATGAGCAGTAGCCATGAACTTGTACAGGGCTGGCCTGCCCAAAATGGCGTTGAAGGGTAAGTTGATCTGAGCAACATCAAAGACCAACTTCTCAGTGCGATAATTCTCCCGAGTCCCGAAGGTCACAGTGAGAGTAATGGCACCAAGTGGGGTTATGGCCCCCAGACCTACTCCGGTGAAAGGTCTGGAGGGGCGAAGGTCCAAAGGTCAGAGCTAAAGCTTGACGAAAGCTTCAAAGCTTATGAGTTTCAGCCACGAACCTCCGTCCACCATTACATGGTGGAGTTAGATGTTGTTGATGGTCGGAGATACCATCAATGGGAGTTGACTAGCTCCAATCATGTTCCGAGGGCAGTCCGACACGTCGAAAGTGATGGCGGTATCCATCCACTTCCAGTGCGGCTCCGCCCTGGCGGTGGGAGCTACCGAAGCCATGTCCTACCGCATGGTCTTGAGGACATGGCAGAAGGTGATGTCCCACGAACCACCAAAGATGGTGTTCATGGTTTTCGGACGTTCATTGTCGGAGACGTGGGAATCTTCATCGACGGAGGTGTATACAACCTTCAGGACCTTTTTAGGGTCCTAAAAACCTAACTCCTCTTAAGCTGGAGCTTCATCGACTTTCTGTTTTCCTTCCCTTTGTCGAAAAGAAACTTCTTCCCGGCGCTTGTTGTAGCGCTCAACAAGGTTCTGGACCTCTCGGCAGTCTTCCAAGTTGTGGATGTTTGACTTATGGATAGACACCACATCTTGGGGTTGTCGCCGTCTTCAGATGAAGGTCAAGGTCGTTTCTCGTGGCGTGGCCCCCGGCCACTCGGAGCTGCAGCAGCTGCAGCAGTAGGTGTGCCAGCCGACAACTTTTTCTTGCCATTGGACTTTTTCTTCTTTTTGCCACTCCCGAAGGTAGTGGCCTCGCCCTTGGAGGATTTTTTGTTATCCTCCAGAGGTGGTTTGGAGTGCATTTCACGGCCCTCCGCAGCTTTGGTGCACTTGTCAACCAAGCTGAAGAGCTTCGTGACGCTGGTGATCTCCTTGATCGCCAGCTTCTCCAACATCTTCTTGTCCCGTACGCCCTTTCTAAATGCCACAATAACAGAGGCACTGGAGATAGAAGGGATAGTGTTTCGTACCTGGGAGAACCTCTAGATGAAGAAACACAGGGATTCTCCCCCCTTCTGCGTTACAGCAAAAAAGTCCAGTTCAGTGCCTGGTCGGGTGTATGAACTCCCGAAATTGGCGGTGAACTGTTGGCACAATTCCGTCCAACTATTGATGGAGTTGGGCGGGAGGCTCATGAACCTGGACCTGGCGGTCCCTGTTAAAGCCACTGGGAAGTAGTTGGCCATTATGGCCTCGTTACCCCCGGCTGCAAGGATTGCAGTGGAGTAAATCTGGAGAAACTAAGCGGGATTGACAGTCCCGTCAAATTTCTTCGGCAAGTGAGGTCAGAACTTTGGTGTCCACCTGACCATGCGTAGGTGCATGGCCAGAGCAGAACAGCCTCCTCCTACTCCCTCGGGAGCAGGACTGTCTCGAGCCTCTTGCCTTTCACGAGCACGCTCAATATGGACGCGACCTTCCTGTTGACGGTAACGGCGATCAAGCACTGCCCGGAGGTCGTGAGTTGAAATCCCTGTTACTGTATGAGTGCGTCGCACCCTGGAAGGCAGCGATGTCGCTTTTTGGGATGCAAAACACCTCCTATTTTGGGAAGCGTGTGGACCAAGTCTGCCCAACAAAGTCCGATGCTGCGATGGGGCCTGCCCCGAGGGGGGAGGACCTTGGTTACTGATGCGATCGGCTGCTGCTGCAACCAAGTGTTCCACGTCAGCCCTCCACTACTCCATTGCACCCTGGGATGCACCCGGAGGTGGTGGGCATTGGGGAAGGGCATGCGCTGCATGGAGTGCGTGTTCGGGGTTGTTGTTATTTGCCGATGCCATAACAGATGCAGATACTCCGTCCTGTTGTCCAGCTTGATTTGCTGGTGCAGGCAGTGGCGGCATTGGCATGACTCCTGCTGGAGCCATGGCACCCGCTGGTTTCTGCATGTTGGAGAGGTTGCCTCCAGCAGGTTGCGCAGCGGGGTTGCTGTTGGACGATCCAGCAGCTGAGTTCACCATTCTTGAAATCTCGGGCGCCCCTACCTGGCGCACCAACTGTCGGTGGTTGAATCTGGTAGATCTCCCGACACTACTGTTGGTAGTTCGTGGAGTTCGTAGTTCGGTAGTGGGCGCGCAAAGATTCAAGAAGGTGAAGGCAAGTTGACACAGAGGTTTACGTGGTTCGGGCCGCCTGAGCGTAATACCCTACTCCACGGGGCGTGTTGGCGTTGTATTGAGTGAGTGTGTATGTGTGAGAGCGTAAGTGTCTACAGAGCTGAGAGAGAGTTCAGAGAGTCCCTCTGTGTATCGTCGACAAGTCCTTTTATAGTACAAGGACCGGTCGGTACACAGTTAGCCTAGCCCGACAAGTGGCCCTGACGGTTCCTAATGTTTGATACACAATTAATAAGATTAATTACCCTTAATAGCGTGGTAACGGGCCTTGACAGTGCCGTTACTGGTATTAAGGGCCTTCCGATCGTGTGTCATTAATATGATATTAATGACACTTAATCAGGTCTTGAAGTCCTTGATTGTCCCTTAAAGGTCCGAGCTGTTGGGGGTCCACCAGCCTGATTGTTGAAGTTGAAGGTCTGACGGTTTGGACACGTGGCAGCTCTGGAGCTTACCGTCGTGGATGGATAGATTCGATGCTGTTGGACACGTGTCGGTACCAGAGCTTCCCTCTGTCTGGGGTTAGGTCTGGGGGTGCCATACTGGTATTCCGTCTGGAGCTTTCCCGTGTGTGGGCAGTAGCTCCGATCTTATGATACACGTGGCGGCCCTGGGACTAACCATGTCAGGGAAGCAGGTCCGGTTACGCCTGACATGTGGCGCCTTCGAAGGTCTTCAAATCTGGTAGATGGAGTTTCCTTGTGATCGTTGCAATCCCAAGGGGTATCCGGTACGTAGGGTACCAACAACATACATGTAATATATTGCCTTTCAAATGTTTTAATGTACTTTTCATCACTCAGCCATTATTATATTCGTCATTCAAATCAGCCACATGTCATACTTTCCACACTTGCTGAGTACGACATGTACTCACTCTTGCAATCCCCCCCCCCCCAACAGTTGCAGGTCAGGACTGGGAGTTTAATGGCGATAATGCGGAGTTCTAGGCCGTGTCTACCGTCAGCTTGCCTGTGGTGTTGATTGGAGCTACGCTACCCTATTGCTTATGGTGCCTAGCTGTTTAGTTTGCTTAATTAATTTATTTCCGCTGCATTAGTTGAACTTGTCATTTGTCTTCGTAGGAGCTTGTATTCGAGGATAATATGGTTTGTGTAATAAAATTTGGTTAATTAATCTTGTTCTATGATAATTTTCTGTATACTCTTTTGTGAATGCACTCGTGTATGTGTGTGGAACATCCTGGGCACACATATGCGTACACTTGGTTCATTTTCGGAACCGGGTGTCACAGTTTGGTATCAGAGCCACAGGTTGACCGTAGGATGCAGCCTAGATAGAATGGACACTTTAGAGCACATAGGAGCACTCAGGAATCGATTTGATTTTGTTGGCTTGCTGTTTGCTATATATATTGTTTGCTTATGTGCTTAATAGAGGATTTTGGGGTGCTTTAGCATTGCCATGTCCACGTAGGCTAGTTAGTTGTTTAGTTTCATATACCTTGATGCATATAGTTGGGGACGTTTTCTAATTCTTACCTATTGCTTTTCTCCAAATGGTGAGGACTCGCAACCAGAGGGATGGAAATGATGAGGAGGAGAACAATGGAGTGCCTCAGAACAACATTGGACAAGGATCTACTCAGGGAGCTATCAACATTGAGCAACTATTGGCTATGCAAAACTAGCTCATGCAGACCATGATACAAACTATGGGACAACTGCAGGCTGGCAACATCAACAATCAGCCCCACATGCCTCCACCGCCACCCCCACCTCCTCATAACCGATTGGGAGAGTTTATGAGGACTAGGCTGCCGACCTTTGCTCAAGCTGCTGACCCTATGGATGCGGATGATTGGCTCAAGTCTGTGGAGAAGAAACTTGCTATTGTCCAATGCAGTGACCGGGAGAAGGTGCTTTTTGCTTCCCAGCAACTAGTTGGAGCAGCTGCGGATTAGTGGGATTCACTATGCCATGCTCATGAGAACCAAGAGAGAATTACCTGGGTGGAATTCAAGGAGACTTTCCGTTCTCATTATGTGCCGGAAGGTGTTATGATCTTGAAGCGGCAAAAATTTGAGAACTTAAGGCAAGGAAAATCAAGCGTGAGTGAATATCTCAATAAGTTCACTCAACTATCAAGATATGCACCTGAGGATGTTAGTCGGGAGAACCGGAAACAATACTTGTTCATGAGGGGCTTGAACAATGAAATCCAAGTGCAGCTACTCAACTGTGATTATGCTAATTTTCAGAAGCTTGTGGACAAAGCAATTGTGGTTGAGAACAAGATCCGTGAGATGGAACAAGACAATAAGAGGAAGACGCCATATCAAGGACAACAACAAGGAAGTAATGTGCGCCCTCGTTTTGCGCCTCCTAATGCGCCATACTACAAATCCTCCACTCCTATACAGTGCCCTGGCTATGGACCGCACCCAACTCAGTTTGTGCAGCAGCGCCCTGTTATGCAAGCACCTAGGCCTCCAATGCCTTTTGCACCTCGTGCTAATTTTCCTGATGCAAATGTTCAGAATCAAGTTCGTCCAAATTCCGGTGGAGTTAAAAAGTGCTATACTTGTGGAGAAGCTGGACACTTTGCGCACCAATGTCCTAAGTCAGGCCTTGGTCAAGGAAGCAATGCGCCGAGGCAAAACCCAAGACCCAATGGAGGACAGCCACAAGGGAACCGTGGACAGCAGCATTTTGCTCGTGGCAACGTGAACCATGTCTCTACGGAGGATGCTCAACAAGCGGATGACGTGGTCATTGGTATGTTTCTCGCCAACTCCAACCCCGCAACTATGTTATTTGATTTTGGAGCATCGCATTCATTCATTGCATCAAAGTATGTTGCCAAGTATAGTTTGCCTATCTCTCATATGAAGTTTACTCTATTGGTTAAGTCTTCTGGAGGAGAGATGAGGACAAATATAGTATGTCCAAAAGTAAGCCTTAGAATAAGGGGGGTAGACTTCTCCGCCAACCTCATTGTTTTGGATTCTCAAGGATTGGACATTATACTTGGTATGGACTGGTTGAGGAAGCACAATGGAGTTATTGAGTGTGCCACGAAGACGGTGAAGTTGACCAATGAGGAAGGGATCACTGTACAATTTGAAGCATCTCAAACCACACCAAAGCAATTGGAGCTGAATCATATGGACAGTGCCGCAATTGAGGAGATTCTGGTGATGTGTGAATTTTTGGATGTTTTTCCGGACGAGTTGCCAGGTATGCCACCTGATCGAGACATTGAGTTTGTTATTGATGTAATACCTGGAACTGCACCTATAGCTAAGAGGCCGTATAGGATGCCTCCTATAGAATTAGTAGAGCTCAAGAAACAAATTCAAGAGCAACTAGAGAAAGGTATTATTCGCCCAAGCTCTTCAACTTGGGGAGTGCCCGTTCTATTTGTGGACAAGGAGGATGGATCCCAATGGATGTGTGTGGATTACCGATCTCTCAACAAGGTGACAATCAAGAACAAGTACACCTTGCCCCGCATAGAAGACTTGTTTGATCAGATGATGGGTGCTTGTATCTTCTCTAAGATTGATTTGAGGTCGGGATACTTTCAAATGAAGATTAGACCATCGGACATACCCAAAACAACTTTTAGAACACAGTATGTATATTATGAGTACACAGTGATGCCTTTTGGATTGACAAATGCGCCTGCCTACTTTATGTACCTCATGAATAAGGTCTTCATGGAGTACTTGGATAAGTTCATTGTGGTGTTTATTGATGACATTATGATCTACTCGAAGGATGAGAAGGAACATGAGGAACACTTGAGGCTTACGTTGCAAAAATTGAGGGAGCATCAATTGTATGCCAAGTTCAACAAGTGTCAGTTTTGGTTGAGAGAGGTGACGTTTTTGGGTCATATAATCTCAGGAGGAGGAGTATCAGTTGACCCCAGTAAAGTGAGGGATGTGTTAAAATGGGAACCTCCGCAAAATGTAAAGGAAATACGGAGTTTTCTTGGGATTGCTGGATATTAACGTAGATTCATCAAGGACTTTTCCAAGATAGCCAAGCCAATGGCAGAATTGCTAATGAAGGGGAAGGCTTTCCAATGGACTCAAGATTGTCAAGAAAGTTTTGAGGAGCTGAAGAAGAGGTTGACAACAGCCCCAGTTTGTGTATTGCCAGATGTAAGCAAGAGTTTTGATATTGATTGAGACGCATCGAGACAAGGACTTGGATGTGTATTGATGCAAGAAGGTCAAGTGGTCGCCTATGCATCGAGATAATTGAAGAAACATGAGCAGAATTACCCAACGCATGATTTAGAACTTGCAGCCGTGGTACATGCATTGAAAATTTGAAGACACTACATCCTTGGACATAGGTGTGAAATTTATACGGATCATAAGAGTCTCAAGTATATTTTCACACAAACGGATCTGAACTTGAGGCAACGAAGATGGTTGGAGCTCATCAAAGATTATGATTTGGGAATCAACTATCACCTGGGAAAAGCCAACGTAGTGGACGATGCTTTGAGTAGAAAAGGAGTAAGTCATTAACTCACAGTTCGAGAGTTACCATCCGAGTTATGTAAGGAGTTCGAACAGTTGAACCTCGGGTTTGTAAATGAGATGGAGATGATGGAGTTAAATCTGACCTTGGAGCAATAAATTCGAGAAGCACAAACCACATATGAGGAAATTCGAGAAATCAAGGAAAGGACCGAAGAAGGGAGAGAATTCAGATTTGATGAGGATGAACATGGCACTCTATGGCTTGGTAAGAGGATTGTTGTGCCTAGTGTAAAGCATATCCGGGAGACAATATTAAAGGAGGCACATGACTTGCCGTACTCGATTCACCCTGGTTGTACGAAGATGTACAAAGAATTGAAGGCTTGCTATTGGTGGGATAGCATGAAAAAGGACATAGCTGAATATGTAGCATTGTGTGATGTGTGTCAACGAGTCAAGGCGGAACATCAAAGGCCAGCTGGACTATTACAACCATTAAAGATTCCGGAATGGAAGTGGGAAGAAATTGGAATGGACTTCATAGTTGGGTTGCCACGTACCCAGTCCGGGTATGACTCAATTTGGGTAATTGTGGATCGCTTAACCAAGTCAGCCCATTTTGTCCATGTGAAGACCAAATATACAGCTGCACAATTGGCCGAAATATACATGGAGTATATTGTGTGTTGACACGGAGTACCGAAGAAGATAGTCTCATATAGAGGTTCTCAATTTACTTCCAGGTTTTGGCAAAAATTGCATGAAGCTTTAGGAACAAGGTTGAATTTTAGTTCAGCATACCACCCTCAAACGGATGGAAAAACCGAGAGGACCAATCAAATTTTGGAGGACATGTTACAAGCTTGTGCTTTGAAGCATGGGAAAAGTTGGGACAAAAGCTTGCCATATGCAGAATTTTCATACAATCATAGTTACCAAGCAAGCTTGAAATGTCACCATATGAAGCGCTTTATGGAAGGAAGTGTAGAATACCTTTATTCTGGAATGAGGCAGGAGAGACTCAAGTATTTGGTCCGGATGTGTTGCAAGAAGCCGAAAAGCAAGTCCACATAATTCGTGAAAACTTGAGGGCTGCCCAATCAAGACAAAAAGGCTATGCAGACAATAGGAGAAGGAAATTAGCCTTTGAAATAGGAGATTTTGTTTACCTAAAGGTGTCACCAATGAGAGGTCATAAGAGGTTTAACATAAGAGGCAAGCTAGTACCTCGCTATATTGGACCATTCAAGATTTTGGACAAAAGAGGAGAAGTAGCGTATAAGTTGGAGATGCTAGCTCATCTTTCGGATGTCCATGATGTCTTTCATGTTTCCCAGCTCAAGAAGTGCTTGAGAGTAACGAAAGAACAAGTGCCAATGGAAGAATTGGAACTAGAGGAAGATTTGACTTATGCCGAACAACCGGTCAAGATCTTGGAAACCAAGTAGAGAGTCACAAGGAACAAGGTGAGTCGATGGTGTAAAGTTCAATGGAAGCACCGCACAGAAAAAGAAGCAATGTGGGAATTGGAGGATGATCTCAAGAAGGAATTTCCCTATATCTTCTCTTCCGCGTCGAATATCGAGGGCGAGATTCATTTTAAGTTGGTAGGTTTGTAACACCCTCATTTTCATGCATCATGCCTTGCATACACTCATATACATGGTTAACATTAATCCACAATAAGAGGAACAAGTTTAAAATTTATTTGGAGCATTTAAAATTGATTTGGAACAAAACCGCACTTAAAATACAGGAAAGTGCGGACTAGTTCGATTTTACTGAGGATTAGTCTGATTTCTCTCTGACTAAAAACAGACTTGTTCGTTTTTGCTGCGAACTAGTCAGATTTTGCCTCTGGAAACTTTCGGACTTGTCCGATTTTGTGCAGACTAGTCCAATATTCCAAGAATCCTTGAAAATTTGCTAAGTCCCTGGACTTTTCCGGACTAGTCTGGTGTTCCAGCAGACTTGTCTGATTTCCTCTCTAACTAAAGTCGTACTTGTCCAATTTTAGGCCAGACTTGTCCGATTTTCTCTCTGGACATTTTCGGACTAGTCCGATCCTTTTCGGACTTGTCCAATATTTCGCGACTCCGAGTTGATCTTTTGTTTTACGACTTGTTTCTTGGGTTTCACGTTTAGTGGGCCTAGGGATGTTGTGTCTAACTCTTTTAGAGCCCATGTGGGACTCTAAACCGTCCTCTACTCCTCCCAAACTCAAAATCCATCTAACCCTAGCCTCCACTTCTATATAAACAACCCCACCTCTTGGCTTGACATCTATTTGACACTTTCCCACCCCACCCAAACCCTAGTTCGTGGAGAGCCACCATTAAGGAGGGAGGAGAAGATCTCAAGCAAGAAGAAGAAGAGGAGGAAACAAAAGAGGATCAAGATCTCCACCAAGCTTTCATTCTTCGTCACCAATTCATCTCCAAGTTCATCATCAACCCTAGATCATCAAGATCCAAGTGTTACCTCCAAGTTTCTAGATTCATTGGAGTTCTAAACACTTGGTATACCTTCTATTTTCTTCTCCTTACGTGAATTCAACGCCAAATCTCCGAATTTACGTCGATCTAGAAAACCCTAGTTTGCTAGTTTTGCGAAGTGCGGACTCGTCCGGCCTTCTGCAGACTAGTCCGATTTTTCTGACTAAATTGGGTTGAATTAATTCTAAAATTTGACCTAATCAACTCCAAACATGTATAAACTTGTAGAAAGCTATTAGAACTAGTTAGTGATCATTAAAAGCAATCTATTAACAAGTTCTACCTTGCATTTGCATCAATCATGCATGTCATGTCATATTGAGTAATATTTGTGCACTCTTTGATTGTGTTTCTTGTCTTGTTTGTTTATTGTGCGGATTAGATGGATTTGCGCTAGAGAGTGCCACGGAGGATCTACAACACCAAGAGTTTGAAGGCTTTGACCCTAATCAACCGCAAGAGCAAGGCAAGTGTCCTTGAAGCATATTGATCCTATTTTTAAAATAAATGTTTTATTTGCAAATTGCATGCTTGTGTCAATTTGATGGAAATCCTATGGTAGGAAGTTTACTAGATTTGTTTAACCACCCTTGTCACCTGGAATTATGGTATAGAGTCGGGATGAGCTTTTTACCTTTTTGCTTCGCTTAATTAATTGGTATGGGAAAACAACACTACACATTTAATTATGTATTAATGATATTCTGGTTAATGTGAACTGGCCAATATGATATTGTAATGGGTGATCTAAGCAAGCCTGGTATGTGGATGGGTTGGATGTTATGGTGGTTGCTTGCTTTAGATCTAATGACCGGTTCATGCGAGAATAAGATAGGACTACAGTGCCACCACGAGGCCTAGTATGGGTGCGGCGTAGCTGATTAATTAGGGATTTGCCAGTGCTATTTGGACCATTAAGGATGCTCGGGGAAGGTGTAGTCGGATTGGGTTTGTTGATGATTGGTGGGACTACCCTGGGATCCGAATTGCTCAATAGGGGGCCCTTGGTTGAAGATGTGCTCAGTTCGAGGCATCACCACCGGTGAAACCTCAGTGGGGTCTAAATAGTCTAGTAATCCCTTTGTAAAGGCTATTTGGTGATCTCTTGGCCATACATCAAAGGAAGTATAATTGGCATAAGGGAGGTTCTTAAGTCGCCGACAGGTGATGAAATCACAAACACGTGGGTAAAGTAGTACAACCTCTGTAGAGTGTGTCTAATAAACTATCATGATAGCCGTGCTCCCGGTTATGAGCACCTGGACAACTTCCATGATTAGAGGGTACTCGATATTAGGATGGTATTTGGGATGGTTATGGTTGGAATTATGGTTATGGATGGTTATGAATTGAATTTTGGTATTGAATATGGATATTGGTATATGATGATGGATATGGATTATGGATTGGTGCTACGTTATCAATTATGGCTTATGATGGGTTTATTTCACATACATGTAATATATTAGTTTTCAAATGTTTTAATGTACTTTTCAGCACTCAGCGATTATTATATTCGTCATTCGAATTAGCCACATGTCATATTTTCCACACTTGCTGAGTACGACATGTACTCACTCTTGCAATCCCCCCCCCCCCCAACAGTTGCAAGTCAGTATTGGGAGTTTAATGGCGATAATGCGTAGTTCTAGGCCGTGTCTACCATCAGCTTGCTTGTGGTGTTGATTGGAGGTGCACTACCCTATTACTTATGCTGCCTAGCTGTTTAGTTTGCTTAATTAGTTTATTTCCGCTGCATTAGTTGAACTTGTCATTAGTCTTCATAGGAGCTTGTATTCGAGGATAATATGGTTTGTGAAATAAAATTTGGTTAATTAATCTTGTTCTGTGGTAATTTTCTGTATACTCTTTTGTGAATGCACTCGTGTATGTGTGTTGAACATCCTGGGCACACATATGCGTTCACTTGGTTCATTTTCGGAACTGGGTGTCACACGGGTCTTGAAGTCTTTGATTGTCCCTTGAAGGTCCGAGCCATTGGGGGTCCACCAGCCTGATTGTTGAGGCTGAAGGTCCGGCGGTTGGACACGTGGCAGCTTTGAAGCTTTCCGTCTGGGATGGGTAGGTCCGGTGCAGATGTACACGTGTCGGTACCGGAGCTTCCCTCTGTCGGGGGTTAGGTCCGGAGGTGCCACGCAGGTATTTAGCCCGGAGCTTTTCCATGTGTGGGACGTAGCTCCGGTTCCTGTATACACGTGGTAGCACCGGGACTAACCATAGAAGGGAGGAAGGTCCGGTCCCGTATGACACATGGGGCCTTCGGAGATCATCAACTCAAACAGGTGAAGTTCCTTTGGTCTTTTTGCAGTCCCAAGGGGTATACGATACGCATGGTACCGACAGTGGCCCCCTCGGCCAACCTCTGGGAGAGACCTTTTGGATGAAGTCATTTTGTCGGAGGTGGTTCCATCCTTCGGTTTTTGAGCCGTGTCTTCAAGGGTATTCGAATGTGTCGTTGGTGATAGTTCGCAGTTAAACCAACACCGCGTGGCACATCCAGGATGCGACAGGTGAGATCTGAGCGTGCGGATCTCACGCAATTGAAGGTCGCCGGTTCTCGATACAAAAACCATATCGGTTCCGCGCGCCTTGTCAGGCCGCCACCCTCGGGCTTCCTGCCTTTCATGATGACAACCGTTCGCCTGGGGTAAGGACCTCGACTTGATCGTCGGGGTGGCCCTGGGCCCCCTTGTCATTGGCAGGGTGAAGATTTTGAACTGTATCGTCGGCTCCTTTGCGGTTTCCATCCAAGCGCTGCGGGGGCTTACTTAAGAAGGAAAGCGCGCACCGTTTGGGGATTCATTATGCCTTCATTCGAACTGGCGCTCAAATCCTCCAAACTTTCGCTCGCATTTCCTCTCTCGCCACGCTGTGCTGCGATGAAGTTGGGACTCCCCAACAGCCGCATCGGGAGCAAGAAGGAGTTGTCTAGGGTCCGGACCTACATGGGATGGTTCAGTGACTCCTTCTACAACGTCATTCGCTGCGGCAAGCTTCCCTTCGAGAAGGAGCAAGCCGGAGATATGGTGTACTTCCTTGGGTACGCCATGGCGGGTTTGATCCCGCCTTTCTCCACTTTCATTTTGATGCTGCTTGATTTCTATGGTCTGCACCTCCACCATCTGGGCCCCCACTCAATCTTGCTAGTGGTGACTTTTGTCCACTTTTGCGAGATGTGGGTGGGCGTGCCCCCTTGCGTGGAGTTGTTCCAGACTTTCTTCACTGTCCACCCGACCGGGAAGAGTGATGAGTTCATCGGCTTCTACTACTTCGTGAAGCGGAAAAACTCTCCCCTCAAGTACTTGAGGTCCTTCCCTTCCGGCAAGTGGGATGACTGGAAGAAAGACTGGGTGGTCATCACCGTCGAGGGACACGAGAGGCTGGAGCTGCCTGAAGGCCTTCCTCGTGTTGACACCAACACTTGGAGTGACATGCCGGAGCTGTCGAGGGAGTACGCGCCCATCCTGGATAGAATCCAGGAATGTGTCGAAGGTGGGGTGACCCCGCAGATGGTCTTCACCAACTTCTTGACGAATAGGTGGGCCCTGTTGAGGGCTAGGAGCTGGCCTGCCTGGGCCTTCAACAGTGAGATGGACACCAACCGCATTGAGGTCAGTTTGGAAACCAACTTGACCGGTGAAGCCATGAAGACCCATCTCAAGATGTTCCAGCCTGGGAACATCGACCCTGGTGACGTGTCTCCACAGGCGGCCTTCCTGCCTCTGAATATGATACCAGAGGAGTGCAGAGAGCTCCGGAGGAAGATGTCGCAGTTGGACGACTTGGGCCTGGTGGAGAGGCGATCAACCCCCAGGGTGGCAATCCCCGGAGCTTCTGAAGGCGGCTCCGCTCCCGCCCCAAAGCCAAGAACCGAAGTCGTAGGCAAGGGCAAGGTGTTGGCCGAGCCCTCGAGTCGCAAGAGGAAGCTGAAGCATGCCAACGGGAGGTCCGTCGGACCTGCTCCTTCCACGACGGCTCCTTCTCCCCGGTGGAGGAGGTCTTTGGTGGCGGCAACCACCCCAGCATCAGCATCTCCCCGGGGTGCTAGCTCCGGCCATGTGGCTCTGGTACCAGGGCCTGCTGAGGGCTCCGGTTCTGGAGGTCCTTCTTAGTCAAGGGGGGCCTCAACCAAGGCAACACCGACGGCAGTAGCAAGCTCCGGGGAACCTTTCGGAGCTACCACGCCAGTGGCGACAGGGTGCGGCCCTGAGCGTCTGGGGAAGAGATTCTGCGCTAGCTGGAGCGGAAGCCTTCCGAGGTAAATTTGGTTTTTTACCTCAGTTGGTTGTTTTTTTGCTGTAACTGCATTTTAAGTGTCTTCGTCCTTCATCCACAGGGTACCCAAGAAAGGGGCTGAAGCTCCGGTTCCTGCAACAGCAGCTAAGGCTGTGCAGGCGGAGGCTCCAGCTCCAATCCCAATGCCGCCCCAGGTGGTGGCTGAGTTTGCGGCAGCCCCGGCGCCGGCTGTCGTGGTCCTGGACCTCGACTCATCCCCTGAAGCTCCCGTGGTAGTGCCGGACCACGGGAATGAAGATGTACCAGCTGCACCAGCTTCAGAGGTTGAAGCTCTGGGTTCGGATGCTGAGATGATGGACGCTCCAGCCTCGGAGCCGGAGGTAGCTGCAGTCCCGGCCCTAGAGCCGGATGTTGTTGAAGCCCCAGAAGTGGAGCCGGCGGTTGACAAAGCCCCGACGGTAGAGCTGGGTGTTGATGAAGCCCCGTCGGTAGAGCCGGTGGCTGATGAAGTTTTGGCAGTAGAGCCGGTCATCGAAGAAGTTCTGGCGCCTGAGCCTATTGCTGCAGAGGTGCCTGAAAGTGCATCTAGGTTCCCCATGGGTTTTGGGTGATTAATGATGACAATTAAGTCGCTAATGAGCTCAAGTGATCTTAGCACAGGTGAAAACTCAATCGGAGACGCAAACCCTCAAAAAGGAAAAGGAAGGAAACAGAGTCAACTCGAAGCGTAGAAACTAGGGTTTCTAGCGTGATTGAGTTAGACTAGCCGTAGTAATAAGAGGGTGTGTGTGTAAAGTGCATTGAGATCAAGTTTGGGAGCTCAAAGTGGTTTAGAGGTCAAACCTATGAAAGAGATGAGTGAATGAGTGGTCTGGCCGTAGGGCCGGACTAGTCCGTGCAGGTGGCCGGACTAGTCCGTTCCTGGCCGGCCAAGTCCGTTTCTGGCCGGACCAGGAGGGTCTGACTGAGATCGGACTAGTCCGTTTGTGGCCGGACTAGTCTGGGTAGCTGTGAGTGGGTTTTGGGGATGAAGTCCCAAAACCACGGACTTGTCCGTTTTGGACCGGACCAAGAGGTCCTGAGTGAGAACGGACTAGTCCGCCCGTGGGGCCGGACTAGTCTGGGTTGGCTAGGAAAAGGTGCTTCTGTGGCTAAGTCTGGGAGGACCGGACTAGTCCGCCCTAGGGGCCGGACTAGTCCGTGGTCCTCAGACTAGTCCGTTTTCACACGGAGCAAAAGGCTCTGTGTGAGATCGGACTAGTCCGGTGTTGACCGGACTAGTCCGTTCTGGAAGTGACCGTTTGAATTTGAAGTTTGGCGGGTAGCGTGACGATAGTGTGTCAGCTGTCGGGACCTGACAAAGAGGTCAGTGGTCCCCTAGGCCGGACTAGTCCGGGCCAGTGGCCGGACTAGTCCGCCCTTTTGCTGAAGTCAGCAGATTGAGCTTGGGACCCCTATAAAAAGGGGACCCCCGGCCTCATTTTGAATACCTTTGGAAAAACTCAAACCCTAGCGCCGCCACAGCCAACTTGGAGCACTCCTAAGCCTCCTTCTTGCCTACTTTCCCTCTAAAACTAATTCTTGAGTGGATTAGGGTTTAGTGAGGTGGAGAAGAGGAAGAACATCGCGCTTGTGCTCCCGGTTTGATCTCTTGCACTCGTTGAGTCTTTGTGGGCTGTGTATTGAGTTTGTTTTATTGTGTTGATCATCTTTGTGGTGTGGGAGCCTCAGTTTGTGAGAAGCCCCAACGAACTTTGTAATCACCGTTGTGATTAGTGGAGAACCAAGTTAGGCCCGTGCGGTAAACTTGGTGAGGGAAGGGTTGTTGGACCCGGTCCTTTTGTGGACTCCTCAACGGGGACGTAGATTCCTTGTGTGGAATCGAACCTCGGGATAAATTCCTTGCCCCCTTGTGTTCTTCGCATTCATTCTATTGATTACTTTGTTCTAGGGTTGGTAGTCTCGTTTCATACTCCGCATTGCTACAAACTTGTGGAAACTTGACTTGCTCTTGTGTAGGTTGTTGCTCAACTTGACTTAAACATATACTCACTTGTAGCAAAGAGAAAATTCCCTAAAACTTGCTAGAAACATCTTTTTAGGGTTATTCACGCAAGCTGACCGGACTAGTCCGCCCCCTGACCGGACTAGTCTGCCCCCTGTGATTTAATCTCGTTTTATTAAGTCATTTGCAGGTCGATTAGCCTATTCACCCCCCCCCTCTAGGCAACTTTCAATTGGTATCAGAGCAGGACTCTCCACAAAGAGTCTAACAACTCGGAGAGATGGCCGGAGTGGTGAATGACGATGCATCGAGCAGCAACTACGAGGCGACCCGTGAGGAGACGTTGGCTTATCAAGATAAGCCAACGGACGATGAGGAGACTCGCCAACTCAAGGCAAAGCTCCGGGAGAAGTTGAACATCTCCAGGATTGATCCGTCAAACCAATCAAGTGGTGGTGGCGGAGCCAACTACAACCGGCAAGGGTTCAACTATGAACGCCTTGCCGCCAACAACCACTACCTGTCCATCCCATTGGGGAAACCTCCCCAATTCGATGGAACGGACTACGGTATGTGGAAACACAACATGAAGATCCACCTTGTGTCACTCAACCCAGCGTTGTGGCAAATTGTCATGACCGGGGTGGAGATTCCAAAGGATGAGGACAACATAACTCAAGAACAAGCCATCCTCATCCACCGCAACGCTCAAGCTGCGGGTGTGATCATCTCATCTCTCTCTAGAGATGAGTTCAACCGTGTCGATGGTCTTGAAGTGGCCAAAGACATATGGAACACCCTCAAGACAGCGCATGAGGGAAACCGAGTGGTCAAGGAGGCCAAGATCGAGCTCATCGAAGGAGAGCTTGGGAGATTCACCATCTTGGATGGTGAATCCCCCCAAGACATGTACAACCGGCTGAAGGTGCTGATCAACAAGAGCCGATCATATGGCTGCACCAAGTGGACCGACCACGAGGTGGTGAAGAGGATGATCCGAGCATTCATGCCTAGGAACGTCTCTCTGTGCTCCATGATTCGGGAAAGCCCGGGGTTCACTCAAATGACCCCGGAGGAGGTCCTTGGGAGGATCATCAACCATGAAATCATGGAGAAGGAGGCGCTCTTCTACAACGACCTCCAAAAGTTCACCGCCTCCAAGATGAAGAACGTTGCACTCAAGGCAACACCCTCTTCAAAGGAGCAAGAGGAAAGTGATGAGGAGAGCCTCGACACCGATGAGGAAGAGGCCTTCTTCATCAACAAGTTCAGGAGAATGATGAGGAGGAAGAAAGGTGGATACAACCATGAGGGCAAAGGGAAGGAAAGAGCAAGGCCCAAATCAAAAAGGTCTTGCTACAATTGTGGCGAGTATGGGCACTTCATCGCTGATTGCCCACATGAAGAAGCAAAGAAGAAGAAGGAGGGCAAGCCTCAAGACAAGAAATTTTTCAAGAAGAAGAGGCCCTCCGGACAAGCCCACTTGGGGAAGGAGTGGGACTCTAACGATGAGTCCTCCTCCGAAGAAGAAGAGGAGAAGATGGCTACCATAGCCATCGGGAGGAGCTCCAAAGGAAGCAAGCTCTTCCCCAACCTCAACGACGACTACAAACCTACTTGCCTCATGGCAAAGGAGGGAAGGAGAAAGGTAACATCTCATCCCTCCTCCACAACTTCCTCGCAAGATGAATTTGATAGTGCTAGTGAAAATGAACACATGTTTAAGGACATAAGCAAAAGCACCTTGCGAAGGATGAAATTGCTTATGGATGAGATCTTTGAGAAGGAGGATCTCATCAATAGACAAGAGGACATGCTCATCCTTGAGAAGGAGAGATGTCGAGAGCTTGATGAGCTCCTTGAGCTTGAAAGAGAGAAGAGCAAAGCATTGGAACATGAACTTGCTCTAAGTAAGAAAACATGTTCAATTCTTGAGGAGAAGACAACTGAGCTCAAGGAGGAACTTGGGAACTTGTCAAAAGTTAACAAAATCCTTGAGACTCAAGTTGAGTCTCTCAAGAAAAATGTAGCCTCTTCCTCTAAGAGCCCAACCTTCTCAAAGGCCTCATCCAATGCAACTCCGTCTTGCAAGTGCTCTAACTTAATCCTTAAACTTAAGGATGAACTCAACTTAGTGCAAGGCAAACAAGCACCTAAGGGTGCCATCTTTGACAAGGAGAAGGTGGCGTATGCACGAAGTACATACACCAACACAAGACCTCCCCATGTCAAGGATGGTCTTGGCTATACTAGAGGTGGAAGGCATAACGCCAAAACCTCCAAGTATGGCAAAGACATGATTGTCTTTGTTAAGGGGAGTTCATCACCAACTAAAATTGAAAAGAACTCACCCTCTAGCAACAAATTGCCTAAATCTGAATTGCATCCTCTATTTCATGATTTTGATGCATCCTATGTGCTAAAGAGGAACAAACACGGCAAAGTGTTTGCTAGATATGTTGGGCCACTCCGCAAGAGCCCCAAGCCTTGCGTGTGGGTGGCCAAATGCCTAACTACTAACGTGAAAGGACCCAACTCAGCTTGGGTACCTAAAAGGAAGGCATAAACTTGTTTTGTAGGCATACTCCTCCGGTGGATCGAAATGGGTGTTGGATAGCGGATGTACCAACCACATGACCGGAGAGAGGAGCATGTTCATAGAGTATGAGGAGAACGAGGACCCAAGTGAAGGAATCTTCTTTGGGGATAATAGCCAAGGGAAAATCCTTGGCTCCGGTAAAATTGCTATCTCATCTTCGCATACTTTATCAAATGTTTTGCATGTTGATTCCCTAGACTATAATCTCCTATCCATATCACAGCTTTGTGATAAAGGATATAAGTGTGTCTTTTCTAGTGAGGGTGTGAATGTTCTGAGAGAGGGTAATGACTCAATAGGCTTTAAGGGAGTGCTCAAGGGAAAGCTCTATCTTGTGGATTTCACCACGGATAAAGCTCAACTTGACACATGCTTAATGGCAAAAGCCAACATGGGATGGCTTTGGCATAGAAGGCTAGCCCATGTTGGGATGAGGAACCTTCAAAAACTCCTTAAAGGAGAGCACGTTCGTGGCCTAAAGGATGTGGTATTTGAAAAGGATAGGCCATGTGGTGCGTGCCAAGCGGGAAAGCAAGTAGGAGCTCAACACCCCTCTAAGAATGTCATGACGACAACTAGACCTTTGGAGTTACTCCATATGGATCTTTTTGGCCCCATTGCTTACATTAGCATCGGTGGCAACAAGTATGGTCTAGTCATCGTTGATGACTTCTCTAGATATACTTGGGTGTTCTTCTTGCATGATAAGAGTGAAACCCCCGGTGTCCTCAAGAAATTCCTAAGGAGAGCTCAAAATGAGTTCACCTTGAGGATAAAGGCTATAAGAAGTGACAATGGCACCGAATTCAAAAACATGCAAGTAGAGGAGTTCCTAAATGAGGAGGGCATCAAGCATGAGTTTTCCGCTCCCTATTCTCCACAACAAAATGGCATAGCCGAAAGGAAGAATAGGACGCTTATTGAGATGTCAAGGACGATGCTAGATGAGTACAAAACATCGGACCGGTTTTGGGCGGAAGCGGTTAACACCGCTTGCCATGCCGTGAACCGATTGTACCTTCATCGCCTCCTCAAGAAGACTCCTTATGAGCTTCTCATTGGTAAGAAACCTAATGTTTCTTACTTTCGGGTCTTTGGTAGCAAGTGCTATATCCTCAACAAGAAGCCTAGGACTTCGAAGTTTGCTTCAAAGTCCGATGAGGGTTTCTTGCTTGGATATGACTCAAACACTCATGCGTACCGTGTGTTCAACAAATCCTCCGGAATTGTTGAAGTAGCACGTGACGTAGTGTTTGACGAGACCAATGGCTCTCAAGTGGAGCAGGTTGATCAACATGCCCTTGATCAAGAGGAACCTCCACTAGAAGCTCTAAGGAAAATGGCACTTGGATATGTTCGCCCACAAGAACCATCTCAAAGTTCAAGTGACCATCCTCTTTATGAAGTAGGTCAAACCCCCATTGGACAAGTTGAAGACCCTCTAGATGCTCCCCAAAGTGATAATGAGAATGAAGATCAAGGGGGAGGCATGAATCAAGGGGGAGACCAAAGTGAAGAAGATGAACCAAGTAATTCAAGAGGTCAACCCCCGCATCCTCGTGTTCATCAAAGTGTTCAACGGGACCATCCCGTTGACAACATTCTAGGAGATATCACAAAAGGAGTAACAACACGCTCACGTGTTGCAAACTTTTGTGAGCATTTCTCTTTTGTCTCATCCTTGGAACCACATAAGGTTGAAGATGCCTTAAGGGATCCGGATTGGGTAGTTACCATGCAAGAGGAGCTCAACAACTTTGAAAGGAACAAGGTTTGGGAGCTTGTCAAGCACCCTCAAGCTAACGTTGTTGGAACCAAGTGGGTGTTTCGCAACAAACAAGATGAGCATGGCGTGGTAACTAGGAACAAGGCACGACTTGTGGCAAAAGGATACTCACAAGTTGAAGGATTGGATTTTGATGAGACATTTGCCCCCGTAGCTAGGCTTGAGTCAATTCGGATACTATTAGCCTTTGCTACTCATCATGATTTCAAGCTCTACCAAATGGATGTTAAGAGCGCATTCCTAAATGGTCCAATCAAGGAAGAAGTTTTTGTAGAGCAACCTCCGGGATTTGAAGACCAAAACTATCCTAACCATGTTTACAAATTGCGAAAGGCTCTTTATGGTCTCAAGCAAGCTCCTAGAGCTTGGTATGAGTGCTTAAGAGACTTTCTAGTTGAAAATGGTTTTAGGATAGGAAAAGCGGATTATACCCTTTTCACAAAGCACTTCAACGAGGATCTTTTTGTGTGCCAAATATATGTGGATGACATCATATTTGGTTCCACAAATAAGGTGTTTTGTGACGAGTTCTCCAAGATAATGACGGAGAGGTTTGAAATGTCCATGATGGGTGAGTTGAAGTTCTTTCTAGGATTTCAAGTGAAACAACTCAAAGAAGGGACGTTCATAAGTCAAACTAAGTATACTCAAGATATTCTAAAAAAGTTTGACATGGACAAAGCAAAACCCATCAAAACCCCTATGGGGACAAATGGACACCTAGACCTAAATGAGGACGGTCCAAGTGTGGATCAAAAGCTATATAGGTCTATGATCGGATCACTTCTCTATCTTTGTGCATCTAGGCCCGATATCATGCTAAGTGTGTGTATGTGTGCACGCTTTCAAGCAGCACCCAAGGCTTGTCATTTGACCGCCGTTAAAAGGATCTTGAGATATCTTGTACACACACCTACCCTAGGACTTTGGTACCCCAAAGGATCCAAGTTTAACCTCATCGGATATTCCGATGCGGACTATGCGGGGTGCAAAGTTGATAGGAAGAGCACATCGGGTACGTGCCAATTCTTAGGTCGATCTCTTGTGTCTTGGTCCTCTAAGAAGCAAAACTCTATTGCTCTATCCACCGCCGAAGCGAAATATGTTGCAGCCGGAAGTTGTTGTGCACAACTTCTTTGGATGCGACAAACTCTTAGGGATTATGGGATTAACCTGCGTAAAATTCCACTCTTGTGTGACAACGAGAGTGCAATCAAGATAGCCCATAATCCGGTGGAACACTCTAGGACCAAACATATAGACATTCGACACCATTTCTTGCGAGATCACTCAATGAAGGGAGACATTGAGATTTCGCATGTGAGGACGGAACATCAACTTGCGGACATCTTCACCAAGCCTCTTGACGAGAAGCGTTTCTGTGAGCTAAGAAGTGAGCTCAACGTGTTGGATTCTCGGAACGTGGCTTAAACCACATTCCTCATATATTTTGAGCCACATTTCGAAAAACTCCTCTCTATGTCGATTTCTCCTCAAATTTGTTTGAGAAATCTATTTTCTTCATGAAAATGTCCATAAGTTGTTCTTTATTGACTCATAATCATGTTTGTCATGTTTTCCTTGCTATATCTGTACAAAAGGACTTATCTTTATGGACAAAACCCAAATATATTGTTTTTCAGCCCTGCTGGACCGGACTAGTCCGCCCCTATGGCCGGACAAGTCCGGGTCAGACTAGTCCGCGGCTAGTCCGCACACCGGACTAGTCCGGCCTTCCACCGGACAAGTCCGGACCCGGACTAGTCTGGGTCTGGTCCGCAGACCGGACTAGTCCGGCCCCTCAACCGGACTAGTCCGGCCCTTGGGGACTTAAACCCCCAGGCGGCCCGGACCCCTCTCTCTCTCTCACTTGACTCTCAAGCTTCCACGCGCGCACAACCGCCCCCAAATCGGCGATTTTGCGCTCCAACCACCAAAACTCAACTCCAATCCGCGCATCGAAGTCCTTGGGAGTGAGGGATCACTTCCCCGCTCTCCACCTTCGAGATCCACGCCGATTTCAACGACTCAAGCGGATTTTTGAAGGTATTTCACCGTTCCTCAAAAACTAGCCCCATTCTTGATTCTTCAAGTTTTTGATAGGAACACCTTCATTAATGTTGTTCTATACACCCTTGCGATCATAGCCTAGGAGTATTGCGCATTGGTTCACAAATTTTTCGATGAATCGATTAGGGTTAGGGTTCTTCCTGTGTAACCCGGACTAGTCCGGCCACCAGGCGGACAAGTCCGTCCGGCGGACTAGTCCGCCCCTGGGGCGGACAAGTCCGGTTTGCACAGGGCAAACCCTACTTCTAGTTGGTTCTCGAGATCTTTTCGGCAATACTTCTTCTTCCTAGGCTCATATCTTCCTCTCTCCATCCTTTGCACAGAATGTCGAACTCCGAGCGCTCTCCTCCGCGTGTCAACCTCGAGGGGCGTACCAAGGCCCAAATTGCCGAGGCTCGGACTAAGGTTGTGCTAATGGAGGCGCAGAAGGCCAAGGAGGAAAGAAAGCTCAAGGCACTTGAAGCATCCAAGGTGGCTGCGAGCATTTACAATGAGGATGAAGCCATTGCCCGTGCCACGGCAGAGTCACTGAATGAGCTGAGGAAGAAGAAAAGGGAGGACAGGGAGGCACACAACTCCAGGGCTGCTGAGGCCAGTGCCCCCAAGAGAAAGAAGCTCGTCACCGTTGGCGAGAAGGCGAAGGGCAAGGAGCCAGCTCAAATGGAAGCTGAGCCTCGGGTTGAGCATGACCCGAAGAAGGGAAAGGCTCCGGCTCCTGTCGAGCCAAAGAAGAAAAAGCCAGCTGTCAAGATGTCATCAAAGAAGGCAGCTGGAGGTGTTGTGATCAAAGAGAAAGGGAAAGCCACCTCCATTGGCCTCCTTGAAGTTCACACACCAGAGAGGAATCCCAACAGACAGAAAGAATTGTCTGCTAATGTATTTCATGGCAAAGGGGCTGAAAAGGCCATGAGGCTAAGGGAAGAAAAGGTCTACAAGTTTGAGAGGAGCACGGCAGATCCCAGATTTTGGTGTGACTTCCACTGTGACTATTACAGGCTAGTCTACCAACAAATGAAGAAGCCAGTGATAGAGGCTCAGTGGGTGGACTGGGACTATATGGCGAAGAAGGAGCACTCGGCCTTTGATGCCGTGATTGAAGCTGCCGAGCGCCATGATCTCAAGAAGATCATGGGCTTCAAATATGATTGGAATGTGGAAGTTATTCTCCAATTCTACTCCACAATCTATTTCACAAGCTCAGGCGACAGGAGGATAATTTGGATGACTCATGGTGAACAATACTCTGTCACCTATGCTGAGTTTGCAAGGATCCTTGGTCTTGAGGCTCACATGGACCACGAGATCATTATCTCGAACCTCAAGGCAGTGGATCGTGAGGAGCTGGCTTACATGTATCCAAGCCATCTCCCGTTTGATGCCGGACTAGCTCGGAACATCAAGCCCTTCTACAGCATCATGAACAGAATCCTCAGACGGACGATAGCACCGAAGGACGGTGATGCTGGGGTGATTCAAGGGAACCTGAGGCACCTACTACTTCTGATCGATGGGGAAGAGAAGTTCAACCTCGTCGATTACATCTTCGACGACATCTTCAACATCTCGCACACTCCCAACCGTGCTTGCGGGTATGCCCCCTATATCATGTGCCTCATTGAGAAGGTGTCGGGCGTGACCTTTGTCAAGGACGTGTCGCATTGCCCGCTTCGTCCTCAGAAGCCCCCGAATGTCCCTGTTCCCCCTCGTCGCAAGAATGCGGATCCTCCATCTCGCCCCGTGGCACCTCCGTCTCCGCCTCCGCCTCAATCAATGAGTGCCTTCTTCAAATGCTTCAAGGCGATCTTCACTTCTTGCCGGAAGCAAGAGATTCGCGCTCAAAGGGCACACAAGCATCAAGAAAAATACCTTAAGGCGGTGTGCGACAAGCTGGAGGTCCCGATGTCCTCTCCGGAGGTGAGTGATGGGGATATCACTCCATTCCCCAACTTCACCGCCGATGAGCTCGCCCAGCTCCAAGAGGATGGAAGCTCCTCTCGGGCTGCTCCCTCGGCAAGGAACTCCGACGACGACGACGATGATGTCGATGATCATGAGGACGACGTCGAAGATTCCGAGGCCACGGAGAGTGGAAGTGGCGAAGACGAGGACTAGTTCTTAGGTCTTAGTTTCCTCCCTTTTTTTCCTTTTTGGTGCCTTGATGCCAAAGGGGGAGAGTTAAGGGGGAGTTAATCGTTTGTGGGCGTGTTTGTGATTTGTGGACTTGTTTTGTAATATATTCATGCTCTTGGATGTTTACATTTGTGCAAGACTTGTTAATGTCGTTTAATCTCAATATAATGCTCTAATTGTCAATCATTTGATTATATTGATGCTCTTCATGTCTTGTCACAATTGTTGAACACATCACGTAGGCACCCCACCATAACGTGTGTGGGTATGAAAGATCTCCTCCACCTCTTTTACATGTTGCATACATTGAGGGGGAGTCATTCATACGCACACAAGTTATGAAAACCAATTTTTAATACTCTTAATTGTTGAAGGACTTAATGTGTTGTCATCAATCACCAAAAAGGGGGAGATTGAAAGTGCATCTAGGTTCCCCGTGGGTTTTGGATGATTAATGACGACAATTAAGTCGCTAATGAGCTCAAGTGATCTTAGCACAGGTGAAAACTCAATCGGAGACGCAAACCCTCAAAAAGGAAAAGGAAGGAAACGGAGTCAACTCGAAGCGTAGAAACTAGGGTTTCTAGCGTGATTGAGTTAGACTAGCCGTAGTAATAAGAGGGTGTGTGTGTAAAGTGCATTGAGATCAAGTTTGGGAGCTCAAAGTGGTTTAGAGGTCAAACCTATGAAAGAGATGAGTGAATGAGTGGTCTGGCCGTAGGGCCGGACTAGTCCGTGCAGGTGGCCGGACTAGTCCGTTCCTGGCCGGCCAAGTCCGTTTCTGGCCGGACCAGAAGGGTCTGACTGAGATCGGACTAGTCCGTTTGTGGCCGGACTAGTCCGGGTAGCTGTGAGTGGGTTTTGGGGATGAAGTCCCAAAACCACGGACTTGTCCGTTTTGGACCGGACCAAGAGGTCCTGAGTGAGAACGGACTAGTCCGCCCGTGGGGCCGGACTAGTCCGGGTTGGCTAGGAAAAGGTGCTTCTGTGGCTAAGTCTGGGAGGACCGGACTAGTCCGTGGTCCTCAGACTAGTCCGTTTTCACACGGAGCAAAAGGCTCTGTGTGAGATCGGACTAGTCCGGTGTTGACCGGACTAGTCCGTTCTGGAAGTGACCGTTTGAATTTGAAGTTTGGCGGGTAGCGTGACGATAGTGTGTCAGCTGTCAGGACCTGACAAAGAGGTCAGTGGTCCCCTAGGCCGGACTAGTCCGGGCCAGTGGCCGGACTAGTCCGCCCTTTTGCTGAAGTCAGCAGATTGAGCTTGGGACCCCTATAAAAAGGGGACCCCCGGCCTCATTTTGAATACCTTTGGAAAAACTCAAACCCTAGCGCCGCCACAGCCAACTTGGAGCACTCCTAAGCCTCCTTCTTGCCTACTTTCCCTCTAAAACTAATTCTTGAGTGGATTAGGGTTTAGTGAGGTGGAGAAGAGGAAGAACATCGCGCTTGTGCTCCCGGTTTGATCTCTTGCACTCGTTGAGTCTTTGTGGGCTGTGTATTGAGTTTGTTTTATTGTGTTGATCATCTTTGTGGTGTGGGAGCCTCAGTTTGTGAGAAGCCCCAACGAACTTTGTAATCACCGTTGTGATTAGTGGAGAACCAAGTTAGGCCCGTGCGGTAAACTTGGTGAGGGAAGGGTTGTTGGACCCGGTCCTTTTGTGGACTCCTCAACGGGGACGTAGATTCCTTGTGTGGAATCGAACCTCGGGATAAATTCCTTGCCCCCTTGTGTTCTTCGCATTCATTCTATTGATTACTTTGTTCTAGGGTTGGTAGTCTCGTTTCATACTCCGCATTGCTACAAACTTGTGGAAACTTGACTTGCTCTTGTGTAGGTTGTTGCTCAACTTGACTTAAACATATACTCACTTGTAGCAAAGAGAAAATTCCCTAAAACTTGCTAGAAACATCTTTTTAGGGTTATTCACGCAAGCTGACCGGACTAGTCCGCCCCCTGACCGGACTAGTCCGCCCCCTGTGATTTAATCTCGTTTTATTAAGTCATTTGCAGGTCGATTAGCCTATTCACCCCCCCTCTAGGCAACTTTCAGTGCCGGCGCCCGAGCCCATGATGGTCGAAACGCTAGCGCCTGAGCAGGCGGTGGAAGAGGCGCCAGCGTCGGAGCCGGAAGTGGCTTCAGCTCCAGCCGAATCTTCAACGCCTGCCCCGGATGTGGTGGTACCGGAGGTGCCCCCGCCTGAGCCAGGGTGCCAAGATGAAGCTGCCGACCCCACACCTGAGGGACCAATTGTTGATGACCTGGCGGCGGGACCTTCGGAGCCAACTTCGGAGGTTGAAACATCTGTTGCAGGACCTTCCTCAGCGGAGGCTGGGGTTATCCCGAAGGGCGGCCCTAGCACCGTGGAAGCTCAGGGGACCGCTCTTGTAGAGTGGGACCCGATTTTTGTCATGGAGAACTCGCTGGAACCAGCGGAGGGGACCCCGGCAGGTCCGGACCCGATCCCTCTGTCGTTGTCTATCGACAACGCCTGATCCAATCTTCGTCAAGTTCAGCTGGCCTTCTACCATGACAGCAAGGCCCTCGAGGAGGAGCGCCACACTCTTAGGAGGTGGCGTAACCAACTCCAATTTGAGACCAAGCTGGCGCAAACCAGGCTGACTGACGACAGGGAGTGGGTGAAGAAGGAGAAGGCCCGGATGGAGTACTGGGGCCAGCTGCTAGACGAGAGGGAAAGCATGACGCGATCCCTTGACAACCAGTCCCGGGCCATCTACGAATAGGCCGTAGCTGCTAATAATGCAGCGAGTGATCGCCAAGAGAAGCTCAACGCCATCCACGACAGCCTCGTCAAGCGCCGGGAGGATCTTGAGGAGCGGGAGAGAAATCTCGAAGATGAAGAGCAAAAACTCCTAGAGCTGCGGGATGACCTCGTGAAGAGGGGGGAGGAGCTCACTCAGAGGTTGACTCTGGGTGACAAGAGTCTCGCAGAGCGTACCAAGAAGCTGGATGAGCGCTGCGAGAGAGAGGAGAAGAAGGCCTGGCAGCGAGGACATGACCTCCACAAGACGGAGGATGAAATTGTTGCGAGGGAGAAGAAGGTGCGGGGCCAGGAGAAGGACCTGGTCGACCGCCAAAACAAGATCCACCTTCAAGAGGAGGAGCTCAGTAAACTCGAAAGGCAGGTTGCTGAAAAGATTCAACAGAACGCCAAAGAGGTTGAGCGCCTTGCCCAGGAGAATTCAGAGCTTGCAGCGACCAGAAGATCCTTGGAGGAGATGCGAGGCTCGAGGGCTGTGGAGTCCCAACAAGTTTGGGACTTCTTGGGCAAAGTCAACGATGTGCTGACGCCGATGGGTTTTAGTCCCGTGCGTCCGGATGATTAGGAGCCGGAGCTGGACCAGGCTTTGCAAGCATTGTGTTCGGCAGGAAACAAGCTCACCAAGATGGGTGATGTCATCGCGGACCAGATGGAAACCGAGGGATAATCCCCGGCGAAGAATGTCGTAGAGTTCATGCTGACGTGCTACACAAGCCAGGACCCTCACTTCCCACTGGACCCGGTGCTTGAAGGCCCCATCGACGGAGAGGGGGAAGGTCGCGTGTCGGAGGTTGCCCAGAAGGTCGCCTCTTTCTTCCATAGGGTCTAGGATTCTCTCTTTGTAGCTCCCGCTTGTATTCTCTCTTCTTTTTCTCCAATTTTGTAATCTCTTGTCTCCAGATAAGTGAAATCCATGTTTTTTATGAATTTCATTTTTTGTCTTCAACACCTTTGTCCCACTTGGCCCCATGGTAGATGTACACAATTTGATTGCGAACATGTACCAAGAGGATGTAGCACTTTGTTGAAGACTTGTGCGCTTCGAACTTGTAGTTTGTAGGTCCAAAGTCACCGATAGTAGGGGCCCCCTAAGGTTGTCGGAGCTTAGTAGCTTCGGCAGTGACCCTTGTCAACGTGTAGAGCATCGACAGTTAGTCCTCTGGGGTGTCAGAGCTTGGTAGCTCCAGCAGTGACCACTGTCAACATGCGGTGCGTCGACAGCAGACCCCGCTAGGGAGTCTTCCCACTATCTTTTCTTCACGTTGACGGCTGGCCCCTGGCTTTACCAGAACTTAGTAGCTCCAGCGACGCTCGCTATCAACGTTTGAAACATCGACAACAAGCCACCTTAGGGGGATGTCAGAGCTTTGGTAGCTCCGGCTTCATTTACCATCATCATGAGATCTTTATTTTTCCTGCACACTGAAGTCAAGAAAAACAGTAAAATCCATTTCCTATCTATAACTCAACTGCGACTTACTATTCCCGAGTAATCTTTAGGTCGAACGCAACTCTACATACACTCAAGTGCACTGGCTTGTTTCCTCCAGGTCCGATCGTTTCTGGACTCGCCTTACTTCGGCCTGCCGGGGTGTAGGTAGAGTGGCGTACTTAGGGTGTAGGACCAGGCTAAGTCGATAGCACACTCCGAACCTAGATTGGCTTGGCAGCATTCAGACCAGTAGACCATTGACAATCTTTAGACCCGGAAGAATAGACAATACAACTCGAATTATACATGAATTGGTCGAGCTAAAGTTTCTTAAGAATTGCACAACTTTGTTATAGACAAGAAAGAGAAAAATAAAAAATATTGAGCCTGTACAAAATAAATGCACGTGGAGGCTGTATTCATAATGATGTCTTTCATTATAGGTCTGGGGTATAGGGGAAACAAGTACATTCTTAGGGTACAGAACCAGGCTAAGTATGCTATATTTCTCGTTTGACCCAAGGTAGCTAGCTACACTTTTAGTTCTGAGACTGTAACAAGTGTTGCCTAAACTTTGCGGACCTTCCGGGGAAGGTCCGGCTATTCTCCTGAAGGAGCTACCCGACTCTGTACAATGACTCTATAACGTACATCACTTGTAACTACAGACTCACCTCCGTGATATTAAGCGTAGAACTTACGGAGGTGCTCAATGTTCCAACGATTAGTGAGCGGTGTCACATCCTCGGTTGCCAAGCGAACGCATCCGGGACGGGATACTTTGATCACTCGAAAGGGTCCTTCCCAGCTGGGGGATAGTTTGTTTAACCCTTCTCGAGTTTGTATTCTCCGTAGTACCAGATCGCCTTCCTCGAGCCGTCGGCTGTGAACATGCCGTTGGTGATAGCGCTGAAGAGCTTGGCGGTATCGGGCATTCCGAACAGCTGCTCGGCACCTTCCCTCTTCAAGGAGGTCAAGGTATTCACACCGGAGCTGGTCCTGCGTGGCATCGTCGAAGGATCGGACTAGGAGCGACCCCAAGGTGATTTCCGGAGGAAGGACTGCTTCAGCTCCGTACACCAGGAAGAAGGTGGTCTCTCCAGTTGACCGGTTTGGAGTTGTCCTATTGGCCCACAGTGTGGGCGGAAGCTCTTCGATCCAGTTGGCTTCATGTTTTTTCAGGCGCTCATATGTGCGCGTATTGAGTCCTTTTAGAATTTCTGCATTTGCTCTCTCATCTTGGCCATTGCTTGCCAGGTGAGCTACAGAAGCGTAGCTGACCTGAATGCCGAGGTCTTCGCAATATCCTTGGAATGCAGAGCTTGTGAATTGGGTCCCATTATCAGTTATGATCTTGTTTGGGACTCCAAATCTGCATACGATGGACTGCAAGAAATTGATAGCCGATTGCTTGTTTATTGTCACAACTGGAGTTGCTTCCGGCCATTTGGTGAACTTGTCAATGGCAACGTACAGGAACTTGTAACCTCCGATGGCTCTTGGGAAAGGTCCCAATATATCCATCCCCCACACAGCGAAAGGCCATGTAGGAGGTATCATTAGTAGAGGCTGAGCTGGTGTTAATTTGCTTTGCATGGAACTGGCATGCTTCGCATTTCTTAACTAGCTCAGTTGCATCCTGGAGCGCTGCAGGCCAGTAGAAGCCATGCCGGAAGGCTTTTCCGAGCAGCGTGCGAGAAGACGCGTGGTTCCCACACTCGCCTCCATGGATTTCCGCAAGGACCTCGCAACCTTCTTCTATTGTAATGCACCGCATTAGGACGTAGTTGGCACCACGCCGGTAGAGATCCCCTTCTACCAATGTGTATCTTTTAGCCATTCTGACTATCCGGTCAGCGGATACATTATCTTCATGAAGGAAATTGTCTTTCAAGTAGCTCTGGATCTCCGAGATCCATGCATAGGAACTAACTTGAGGATTTGAGTCTTGCGTGCTGGGTTGCTCGGAGCTTCTTGCAGCACCTACGACCCTTGATGGACGCCATGGTAACAGGGCCATCGGGACCATCAGCCTCGAGGTGCTGGTCTCGCCCCCTTCGCTCAGTTCAGCAGGTTGAGCTGTTGGTCTTGACAATCGCCGGACGAAGGTTCCCTCGGGAGCCGGAGCTCCGGTTGAAGCTTTCGTCGAGAGTTCGTCAGCTTCAGCGTTGTTGAGACACTGGACATGGCACAGATCCAGGACGTCGAAGTCCTTTTGAAGTTTCTGGACATCAAGTAGGTATGCATCTAATTGAGGGTTATTGCAGCAACAATTACCTTTGACTTGTTTTACAACAAGCTGTAAATCACCCTTTACCAATAGCTACTTGACACCATACGATAGTGCCACCTTGAGCCCATAGATTAGTGCTTCATACTCCGCCACGTTGTTGGTCACCTTGAAGTCAAGGTGAACCATGTATTTGACCTTCTCCCCGGTCAGAGCGAGGAGAAGGACTCCAGCTCCGGCCCCCTGCTTTTGCACGGAGCCGTCAAAGTAGAAAGTTCAGTGGGGCTTGGTGAAGACCGGAACCTTGGGTTCCAGCTTCTGCTCACTGGGGCCCCCATGATTTGATGGAGAAGGGGTCCATTCCGCCACGAAGTCTGCCAATGCTTGACTTTTGATCGCTTGTCTTGGGACGAATTCAAGATCAAACTCGGCAAGTTCCGCCGCCCACTTTGCAATGTTCCCAGTAGAGTTGGGATTATGCAAGATTGCACTCAGTGGATAAGAAGTTACTACTGAAATCTTGTGAGCTTGGAAGTAGTGTTGGAGCTTCCTAGAGGAAATAAGAACTGCGTAGAGTAGCTTATGCACCTCCAGGTATCGATTCTTGGCGTCATGGAGTACTTTGCTGATGAAGTACATCGGGCGTTGGACTGTCCAGACCCTCTCGAAGGGGTCCAGAGCTTCCTCCTCATCAACCTGGACCCTCCCAGAGGGGTCCGAACCTTGTTTGGGGACCTCTGGGTTCCTACTGGAGGAACCGGGAGCTTCTTCTGTAGCAACCCGAACCTTTCAGGAGGGGTCCGGATCTTGTTGTTGAACAGTAGTGACTTCTCCACTTGAAGGAGATGGCTCCTCTGGCATCTCGCCTTGAGGATCCAGGTCTGGGAGCTGGGACCCAGACTCGACTTCAGGTAGCTTTGGACCCTCCCGAAGGGGGTCTGGATTCCTGAACCGGAGATGATTCTGGTCTTTCCGCAACCAGGACCATGCTGACAACTTCGTCAGTTGTGGAAATGTAAAGCAGTAATGGCTCACAAGGATTCGGAGCTACCAAGGTTGGTAGAGTGGTGAGGAGCTGCTTCAGCTCCTGGAATGCCTTTTCTGCTTCTTCAGACCATTGGAATGGTCCGAACTTCCTCAACAACTTGAAGAAGGGTAGCGCCCATTCCGCCAGTCTTGAGATGAACCGGCTAAGGGCAGCTAAACATCCAGTCAGCTTCTGGACGTCCTTGATACAGGCTAGAGGCCACATCTCTTCAATAGCTTTAATCTTCACAGGATTTGCTTCTATTCGTTGGTGGTTTACCAGGAATCCAAGATGCTTCCCGGAGATAACCCCGAAGACACAATTGTCCGGGTTCAGCTTCGTGCGTGTGACTCGCAACTTATTGAAGAAATCTTGCAAGGTTTCAAGGAATGACTCCTTGTTCTTGATCTTGACGACGATGTCATCAACGTACACTTCCACTACGTCTCTGATAAGCTTTCCAAAAGTTTTGTACATAGCTCGTACAAATGTTGAAGCAGCATTTTTGAGACCGAATGGCATGGCAGTGTAACAATATAATCTATCTACTGTGATGAAGGAAGTATGCTCTTCATCTTCCCTAGACATTCTGATTTGACGATACCCAGAATATGCGTCTAGGAAACACAGTAATTCACACTCGGAGGTGGAATCCACTATCTGATCTATTATAGGTAGTGGGAATGGATCTTTTGGACATGCCTTATTCAGTGTAGTGTAGTCGATACACATCCGAAGCTTCCCGCCGGCCTTGGGTACAATGACTGGGTTTGCCAGCCATTTTGGATGGAAGACTTCTCGGATGAATCCAGCCTCGAGCAAATTCTTCACTTCTTGACATATGAAGTTTTGTTGCTCTACAGATTGCTTCCGAGGCTTCTCGTGTACAGGCTGAGCATCGGGATAGATCTTCAGATTGTGCTCGATCACTTCCCTAGGGATCCCAGGCATTTGACGAGCACGAGTTCCTATTTGTCGTTCAGACCTCCCGATATACGGGTGGTGTGAGCAGTGTCAAAACCAATTTGGACGACTTTGACGGGGATGTCGGTGTCGCTGCTTGGTTGCACGCGAGGTGCGGAGGTTGAGCCTCGATGACGAATGCTCGAGGGTTTTGTAGCTTGCTCCTTTCCGGATTCTTCCTCCTGCGCTGTAGCAAGCGCATGGAGTTCCTCCAGAGCAGTAACTCTGGCGGTGCGATCTCCTCGAATCCGGAGAACACCGGCTGTGTTGGCATCTTCAACACCAAGTAGCCATAATGGGCAACAACCATGAATTTGTACAAGGTTGGCCTGCCCAAAATGGCATTGAATGGTAAGTTGATCTGCGCCACGTCGAAGACCAACTTCTCAGTGTGGTAATTCTCCCGGGTCCCGAAGGTCACCGGAAGAGTAATGACACCGAGTAGGGTTATGGCCCCCGGACCTACTCCGGAGAAAGGTCGGGAGGGGCGAAGATACAAAGGTCGGAGCTGAAGCTTGACGAAAGCTTCGAAGCTTATGAGGTTCAACCCCGAACCTCTGTCCACCATCACATGGTGGAGTTGGATGTTGTTGATGGTAGGAGATACCATCAATGGAAGTTGGCCAGCTCCGATCATGTTCCGAGGGCAGTCCGAAGCATCGAAGGTGATGGAAGTTTCCATCCACTTCCGGTGCGGCTCCACCCTAGTGGTGGGAGCTACTGAGGCCATGTACTGCCACATGGTCTTGAGGACATGGCGGGAGGTGATGTCCCACAAACCACCAAAGATGGTGTTCTTGGTCTTCCGACATTCGTTGTCAGAGACATCAGAGTCATCGTCAACGGAGGTGTAAACAACCTTCAAGACTTTTTAGGGTCCTGAAAGCCTAACTCCTCTTCAGTCGGAGCTTCGTCTACTTTCTGTTTTCCTTCCCTTTGACGGTAAGGAACTTCTTCCTGGCGCTTGTTATAGTGCTCGACAAGTTTCTGGACCTCTCAACAGTCTTCCAGGTTGTGGCTGTTCGTCTTCTGTACAGGACACCACATCTTGGAGCTGCCTCTGTCTTCAGACGACGACCGAGTTCGTTTCTCGGGACGTGGCCCCTGGCCACCCGGAGCTGCGGCAGCAGCGGCTGTAGGTGTGCCGGTCGACAACTTCTTTTTGCCGTTGGACTTTTTCTTCTTCTTGCCACTCCTGGAGGTAGTGGCTTCACCCTTGGAGGACTTTTTGTTGTCCTTCGGAGGTGGTTGGGAGTGCATTTCACGGCCCTCCGCAGCTCAGGCACACTTGTCTGCCGAGCTGAAGAGTTCCATGACGCTGGTGACCTCCTTGGTCGCCAGTTTCTCTAGCATCTTCTTGTCTCGTACACCCTGTCTAAATACCACAATGACAGAAGCGCTTGAGATAGAAGGTATAGTGTTTCGTACTTGGGAGAACCTCTGGATTAAGGATCGTAGGGACTCTCCCGTTCTGCTTGACAGCAAAAAGGTCCAGTTCGGTGCCTGGTTGAGTGTATGAACTCCCTAAATTGGCGGTGAACTGTTGGCACAGTTCCGCCCAACTGTTGATGGAGTCGGGCGGAAGGCTCATGAACCAGGACCTAGCGGTCCCAGTCAAAGCCACGAGGAAATAATTGGCCATCACGGCCTCATTGCCTCCAGCCGCAAGGATTGCAATGGACTAGATTTGGAGAAACTCAGCGGGATTGACAGTCCCGCCAAATTTCTCTGGCAGGTGAGGCCGAAACTTCTGCGGCCATCTGACCATGCATAGGTGCATGTCCAGGGCAGAACAACCTCCTCCTACTCCTTCGGGAGCAGGACCGTCCCGAGCCTCTTGCCTTTCGCGAGCGCACTTGATATGGACGCGACCATCCTGTTGACGGTAACGGCGATCAAGCTCCGCCCGGAGGTCGTGAGTTGAAAGCCGGTTTACCGTATGGGTACATCGCGCCCCGGAAGACAACGACATCGCTTGTGGAGACGCAGCATGCCTCTTGTGTTGGGAAGCATGGAGACCAAGTCTACCCAACACGGTTCGATGTTGCGATGGGGCCCGCCCCGAGGGGGGAGGACCTTGGTTGCTGATGCGATCAGCTGCTGCTGCAACTAAGTGTTCCACATCAGCCCTCCACTGCTCCATTGCATCCTGGGATGCTCTTGGAGGCGATGGACATTGGAGAAGAGCACGCGGGGCATGGAGCTCGTGTTCAGGGTTGTTGTTTGCCGATGCCATGACCGACCCAGACGCCCCATCTCGCTGTCCAACTTGATTTGCCAGTTCGGACGGTGGCGGCGGTGGCATGACTCCTACTGGAGCCATAACACCTGCAGATTGCTGCATGTTGGAGGGATTGCCTCCAGCAGGTTGCGCAACAGGGTTGCCGTTTGACGATCCAACAGCGGAGTTCACCATCCTCGAATATCGGACGCCCCCTACCTGGCATGCCAACTGTCGTAGTCTAGTTCCGGAAATTCTCTCGGTACTACTGTTGGTATCCCGCGGAGTTTCTAGTTTGGTATTGGGCGTGCAGAGATTCAGAACACGATGGCAAATAGACACGGAGATTTACGTGGTTCGGGCCGCCTAAGCATAATACCCTACTCGGGTGTGTAGTTGTTGTATTGAGCGTCTGAGCACTTGTGAGTGTGTGTCAGAGCGGAGTATGGGAGAGGTTTGGAAGAACCATCCGTGTATCGTTCGACCAGTCCTTTTATAGTACAAGGACTGGTCGTTACACTATTAGCCTGGCCCGACATGTGGCCCTAGCGGTTACTGATGCTTAATACAAAATTAATGATGTTAATTACCCTTAATAGCTTGGTAACAGTCTTTGACAGTGCAGTTACTGGTATTAAAGGCCTTCCAATCGTGTGTCATTAATACGGTATTAATGACACTTAATCGGGTCTTGAAGTCTTTGATTGTCCCTTGAAGGTCCGAGACGTTGGGGGTCCACCAGTTGATTATTGAGGCTGAAGGTCCGACGGTTGGACACATGGTAGCTTCGGAGTTTTCCGTCTGGGACGGGTAGGTCCGGTGCAGATGTACACATGTCGGTACTGGAGCTTCCCTCTGTCGGGGGTTAGGTCCGGAGGTGCCGCGCAGGTATTTAGCCCGGAGCTTTCCCATGTGTGGGACGTAGCACCTATTGCTGTATACACGTGGTAGCACCGGGACTAACCATAGAAGGGAGGCAGGTCCGATCCCGTATGAAACGTGGGGCCTTCGGAGATTTCAACTCAGACAGGTGAAGTTCCTTTGGTCTTTTTGCAGTCCCAAGGGGTATACGGTACGCAGGGTACCGACAGGGATTTTATTAATTTACACACATTATTCTCTTGCCCAGGAATTTTATAACCATCTAGTTGCTCCATATATATTTCTTCCTCAAACTCTCCATAAAGAAAAGCCGTTTTTACATCCATTTGATGGACAAGTAAACCATAGGAAGAAGCTATCGCCAGCAGCACTCTGATGGTGGTAATTCGGGCAACAGAAGAGTATGTGTCAAAGAAATCCTCTACTTCTTTTTGTGTAAATCCCTTGGCCACAAGTCTAGCCTTGTACTTCTCAATAGTACCATTCGGCTTCAATTTCTTTTTGAATATCCACTTACAGCCAATTGGTTTACATCCACTTGGACAATCAGTGATCTCCCAAGTCCCATTTGACATGATGAAGTCCATCTCATTACGGACTGCCTCTTTCTAATACTCTGCATCTGGAGAATCATATGCCTCTGAAAGAGTATTGGACACACCATCTATAAGATAAACAATAAATTCATATCCAAAAGATTTCGCAATCCTTTGTCTCTTACTCCTACGAGGAGATTCAGGAATGACTAGATTGTTATCTTCTCTGGATGGTGTGTGTGTTTCGTCGTTTGATTGAAGTGATGTATAATCCTCAGGAGCAGTTGTATGAGTATGATTATTCTCATCAATAAGATGTGCTACCTACTGCTCTCATTGGAAATATATTTTCAAAGAATGAAGCATCTCTTGACTCCATGATAGTATTCACATTTTGCTGTGGAGTATCAGATTTAACTACTAAAAATCTATAGGTCATACTGTTATGTGCATATCCTAAGAATACAAAATCTACTATTTTGGGTCCAAGCTTTCTCTTTTTGGCTCAGGTAGATTGACCTTTGCCAAACAGCCCCAAGTCCTCAAAAATTTGACATTGGGTTTTCTTCCATTCTGTTGGAGTGTGGTTCCGGCAATTCTCCCGGTACTACCGTTGGCAGCCTGCAGAATTTGTAGTTCGGTTGTGGGCGCGTAGAGATTCAGAACACGATGACAAGTTGACACAAGGATTTACGTGGTTCGGGCCGCCTATGCGTAATACCCTACTCCACGGGTCTGTATTGTTGTTGTATTGAGCGTCTGAGCGCTTGTGGGCGTGTGAAGACTTGTGTGGAAGTATAGAAGAAGTCTCCAGCCCCCTCTGTGTATCGCTCGGCCAGTCCTTTTATAGTACAAGGACTGGTCGTTACATCATTAGCCGGGCCCGACATGTGGCCCTAGCGGTTACTGATGCTTAATACACAATTAATGAGCTTAATTGCCATTAATAGTGTGGTAACGCGCCTTGACCGTGCCGTTACTGGTATTAAGGGCCCCCCCCCCCCCCCCCCCCGATTGTGTGTCATTAAGATAGCAATAATGACACTTAATTGGATCTTGAAGTCTTTAATGGTCCTTGAACGTCCGAGCCGTTGGAGGTCCACCACTCTGCTTGTTGAAGTTGAAGGTCCGGCGGTTGGACACGTGGCAGCTCTGAAGCTTACTGTCTGGGACGGGTAGGTCCGGTGCTGTTGTACACGTGTCGGTACCGGAGCTTCCCTCTGTCAGGGGTTAGGTCCGGGGGTGCCGCGCAGGTATTTAGCACGGAGCTTTCCCATGTAAGGAATGTTGCTCCAGTTTTATGATACACATGGCGGCACTAGGACTAACCATAGAAGGGAGGCAAGTCCGGTTCCATATGACACGTGGGGCCTTCGGAGATCTTCAACACTGGTACGTGGAATTCCTTAGCTCTTTCCGCAGTCCCAAGGGGTATCCGGTATGCAGGGTACCGACAGTGGCCCCCTGGGCCCACCTCTAGGAGAGACCTTTTGGATGAAGTCGTTCTGCCGGAGGTGGGACCATCCTTCGATTTTTGAGCTGTGTCTTCAAGGGTATTTGGATGTGCTGTTGAGGTGGTGGTTCATAGTTAAACTACCGTCGCGTGGTATATCCAGGATGCGGCAGGTGAGATTTGAGCGTACGGATCTCACGCAATTGAAGGTCACCGGTTCCCAATACAAAAACCGTATAGGTTCCGTGTGCTCTGTCAGGCCGCTGCCCTCGGGTTTCCCACCTTTCATCATGACAACTGTTCGCCTGGGGTAAGGACCTCAACTTGATCATCAGGGTGGCCCCGGGCCCCCTTGTCATTGGCAGGGTGAAGTTTTTGAACTGTATCATCGGCTCCTGTGCGATTTCCATCCAAGCGTTACGGGGCTTACTTAAGAAGGAGAGTGCGCACCGTTTTGGGATTCTATACGCCTTCATTTGAACTTGCGCTCGAATCCTCCAAACTTTCACTTGCTTTTCATCTCTCACCCCGCTGTGCTGCGATAAAGCTGGGACTCCCCAAGAGTCAAGTTGGGAGCAAGAAGGAGTTGTCTAGGGTTCGGACCTACATGGGTTGGTCCAGTGACTCCTTCGACAACGACATTCGCTGCGGCAAGCTTCCCTTCGAGAAGGAGCGAGCTGGAGATATGGTGTACTTCCTTGGGTACACCATGGAGGGTTTGATCTCGCCTTTCTCCACTTTCTTTCTAATGCTGCTAGACTTCTATGGTCTGCAGCTCCACCATCTTGGCCCCCACTCAATCTTGCCGGTGATGAATTTTGTCCACTTTTGCGAGATGTGGGTGAGAGTGCCCCCTTTCATGGACTTGTTCCAGACTTTCTTCATTGTCCACCCCACCGGGAAGTATGATGAGTTCATCGGCTTCTACTACTTCGTGAAGCGAAAAAACTCCCCCCTCAAGTACTGGAGGTCCTTTCCTTCTGTCAAGTGGGATGACTGGAAGAAAGACTGGGTGGTCATCACCATCGAGGGACACGAGAGGTTGGAGCTGCCTGAAGGCCTCCTACGCATCGACACCAACATTTGGAGTGACGTGCCGGAGCTGTCGAGGGAGTACAGGCCCATTCTGGACAGAATCTAGAAGTGTGCTGAAGGTGGGGTGACCCCCCAGATGGTCTTAGGCAACTTCTTGACGAACAGGTGGGCCCCGCTAAGGGCTAGGGGGTGACCAGCTTGGGCCTTCAACAGTGAGATGGACACCAACCGCATTGAGGTTGGTTTGGGTACCAACTTGAACGGTGAAGCCTTGAAGACCCATCTCAAGAAGTTCCACCCTAGGAACATCGGCCCTGGCGACATGTATCCACCAGCAGCCTTCCTTCCTCTGAATATGATACCAAAGGAGTGCAGAGAGCTCCGGAGGAAGATGTCGCTGTTGGACGACTTGGGCCTGATGGAGAGGCGATCAACCTTCGGGGTGGCACTCCTCAGAGCTTCTGAAGGTGGCTCTGCTCCCGCCCCGAAGCACTCCTCAGAGCTTCTGAAGGTGGCTCCATTCCCGCCCCGAAGCCAAGAGCTGAAGTCATAGGCAAGGGCAAGGAGTTGGCTAAGCCCTCGAGCCGCCAGAGGAAGTTGAAGCATTCTGACGGGAGGTCCATCAGACCTGCTCCTTCCACGACAGCTGCTTCTCCCCGACGGAGGAGGTCTTCGACGGCGGCAACCACTCCAGCATCTGCATCTCCCCAGGATGCTAGCTCCGGCCATGTGGCTCCGGTACCAGGGCCAGCTGAGGGCTCTAGGTCCGAGGGTCCTTCTCAGTCGAGGGGGGGATCAACAGAGACGATGCCGACAACGGCATTAAGCTTCGGGGAGCCTTCTGGAGCTACTACACCAGTGGCGACAGGGTCCGGTCCTGAACGTCCGGTGAAGAGGTTCCACACTAGCTGGAGTGGAAGCCTTCCGAGGTAAATTTGATTTCTTTACCTCAGTTGATTGCCTTTGTTTTAATCATATTTTGAGTTTCTTCGTCCTTCATCCATAGGGTACCCAAGAAAGGGGCTGAAGCTCCGGTTCCTGCAGCAGCAATTGATGTTGCACAGATGGAGGCTCTGACGCCCGTTCCAGCGCTGCCCCAAGAGGTGGCTGAGGCTGCGGCTGCTCCGGTGCCAGCTGTCGTGGTCCTTGACCTCTAGTCATCCTTTGAAGCTCTCGTGGTAGCACCAACAACGGGAATGAAGATGTACCAGCGGCACCAGCTTCAGAGGTTGAAGCTCCGGTTTTGGATGCTGAGATGATGGACACTCCGGCCTCAGAGCCGGAGGTAGCTGTAGTTCTGGCCCTAGAGCTAGATGTTGTTGAAGCCACGACAGTAGAGCCAGTGGTTGATGAAGTTCCGGCGCCCGAGCTGGTTGTCGCAGAAGTGTCGGCACCCGAACCGGTGGAGGTCGAAGCACTGGTGCCTGAACTGGCGGTGGAGGAGGCTTCAGCTCCGGCCGAACCTTCAATGCCGGCCCGGAGGTGGTGGTTCCTGAGGTACCCGCGCTTGAGCTAGGATGCCAAGATGAAGCTGCCGGTCCCCCGCTTGTGGGACCAGTTGCTGATGACCTCGAGGCGGGACCTTCGGAGCCGACTCCAGAGGTAGGAACTTCTGTTGCAGGACCTTCCTCGGTGGCAGCCGAGGCTATCCCGGAGGGCGGCCCTAGTGTTGTGGAAGCTCAGGGGACCGCTCTTGTGGAGTGGGTTCCGATTTTTGTTACGAAGAACCAGCTGGAGCCAGCGGAGAAGACCCCGGCAGGTTCTGAGCCAATCCCTTGGTCACTGTCTATTGACAACGCCTGCTCCAGTCTTCGTCAGGACCAACTAGCCTTTTACCACGACATCAAGGCCCTCGAGGAGGAGCGCCAAACCCTTAGGAGGTGGCGCAACCGGCTCCAATTCGAGACCAAGCTGGCGCAGTCGAGGCTGGTCGACGACAAGGAGTGGGTGAAAAGGGAGAAGGTCCAGTTGGATTACTGGGGTCAGCTGCTGGACGAGAGGGAAAGCATGACGCGATCCCTCGACAACCAATCTCAGGCCATCCATGAACAGGCCGTGGCTGCTAATGAAGCAGCAAATGACCGCCAAGAGAAGCTCAGCGCCATCCACGACAGCCTTGTCAAGCGCCGGGAGGCTCTTGAGGAGCGGGAGAAAAAGCTCGAAGATGAAGAGCAAAAACTCCTAGAGCTGCGTGATGACCTCGTGAAGAAGGAGGAGGAGCTTACTCAGAGGCTGACTCTAGGTGACAAGAGCCTCGCGGAGCGCACCAAGAAGCTGGAGGAGCGCTGCGAGAAAGAGGAGAAGAAGGCCTGGCAGCAAGGACAGGACCTCAACAAGAGGGAGAATGAAATTGCTGCCAGGGAGAAGAAAGTGCAAGGCCGGGAGAAAGACCTGGTCGACTGTTGGAACAAGATTCACCTCCAGGAAGAGGAGCTTGGTAAACTCGAAAGGCAGGTTGCTGAAAAGATTTAGCAGAACACCAAAGAGGTCGAGTGCCTTGCCCGGGAGGATTCGGAGCTTGCGGCGACCAAGAGGTCCTTGGAAGAGGTGCGAGGCTCAAGGGCTGTAGAGTCCCAACAAGTATGGGACTTCTTGAGCAAAGTCAATGACGCGCTGACGCCGCTGGGCTTCAGTCTGGTGCGCTTGGATGATCCAGAGCCGGAACTGGACCAGGCGTTGCAGGCGTTGAGCTTGGCGGACAGCAAACTCAACAAGATGGGCGATGTCATTGCGGACCAGTTGGAAACTGAAGGACAATCCCTGGCAAAGAATGTTGCAAAGTACATGCTGACGTGCTACACAAGCCGGGATCCTCACTTCCCACTGGACCCTGTGCTTGAAGGTCCCATCGATAGAGAGGGAGATGCCGCCAAGGCCAGCGTGTCGGAGGTTGCCCAGAAGGTCGCTTCATTCTTCCATAGGGTTTAAGACTTTATCTTTGTAGCTCCCGCTTGTATCTTCTCTTATTTTTCTCCAATTTTGTAATCTTTTGTCTCAAGATTAATGAAATCCAAGAATATTATGGATTTCATTTTTTTTGTCTTCAACACCTTTGTCCCACTTGGCCCCTGGTAGATGTACACAATTTGATTGTGAACATGTACTAAGAGGATGTAGCATTTTGTTGAAGACTTGCGTGCTTTGAACTTGTAGTTTGTAGGTCCAAAGTCATCAATCGTAGGGGCCCCCTGAGGTTGTCGGGGCTTAGTAGCTTTAGCAGTGACCTTTGTCAACGCGCAGAGCGTCGACAGTTAGTCCTCTGGGGTTGTTGGAGCTTGGTAGCTCCGGCAGTGACCACAGTCAACACGCGGTGCATCGACAGCAAACCCCACTGGGGAGTCTTCCAACCATCTTTTCTTCACGTTGACGGCTGGCCCCCTGGATTTGTCAGAACTTGGTAGCTCCGATGACGCCTACTATCAATGTTTTAAACATCAACAGCGGGTCACCTTAGGGGTGTCGGAGCTTTGATAGCTCTGGCTTCATCCACCATCATCATGAAATCTTTATTTTTCCTGCACACTGAAGTCAAGAAAAACAGTAAAATCCATTTCTTATCTATAACTCGACTGCGGCTTATTATTCCCGAAAGCAATTTTAGATCGACAGCAATTCTGTATACAATCAAGTGCATTTGCTTATGTTCTTCAGGTCCAATCGTTTCCTAGACTCACCTTACTTCGGCCTGCCGGGGTGTAGGTAGAGTGGCGTACTTAGGGTGCAGGACCAAGCTAAGTCGATAGCACACTCTGGACCTAGATTGACTTGGCGACATTCAGGCGAGTAGACCATTCAACAATGTTAAGACCCGAAAGAATTAACAAAGCGACTTGAATTATACATGAATTGGTCGAGCTAAAGATTCTTGAGAATTGCACAACTTTGTTATAGACAAGAAAGAGAAAACTAAAAAATATTGAGCTTGTACAAAATAAATGCACGTGGAGTCTGTTTTCACACAATAATGTCTTTCATTATAGGTCCGGGGTACAGGGGAAACAAGTACACTCTTAGGGTACGGAACCAGACTAAGTGTGTTGCATTTCTCGTTTGACCCAAGGTAGCTAGCTATACTTTTAGTTCTGAGACAGTGACAAGTGTTGTTTGAACTTTGCGGACTTTCTGGGGAAGGTCCGACTGTTCTCCTGAAGGAGCTACCCGACTCTGTACAATGACTCTATAACATACATCACATGTAACTACAAACTCACCTCTGTGATATTAAGCGTAGAACTTACGGAGGTGCTCAATGTTCCAAGGATTAGGGAGAGGTGTCCCATCCTCGATTGCCAAGCGAACGCATCCGGGACAGGATACTTTGACACTCGGAAGGGTTCTTCCCAGCTGGGGGAGAGTTTGTTTAACCTTCTCGTGTTTGTATTCTCCGTAGCACCAGATCGCCTTCCTCGAGCTGTTGTCTTTGAACATGCCTTTGGTGATAGCGCCGAAGAGCTTGGCGGTATCAGGCATTCCAAACAGCTACTCGGCACCTTCCCTCTTCGACGAGGTCAAAGTCTTCACGCCAGAGCTGGTCCTGCGTGGCATCATCGAAGGTCCGGACCCGGAGCGACCTAAGATGATTTCCAGAGGAAGGACTGCTTCAGCTCCGTACACCAAGAAGAAGGGTGTCTCTCCAGTTGACCGGTTTGGAGTTGTTCTGTTGGCCCACAGGGTGGGCAGAAGCTCTTCAATCCAATTGGCTCCATGTTTTTTCAGGCGCTCATATGTGCGCATATTGAGTCCTTTTAGGATTTCTGCATTTGCTCTCTCAACTTGGCCATTGCTTGCCTGGTGAGCTACAGAAGCGTAGCTGACCTGAATGTCGAGGTCTTCGCAATATCCTTGAAATGCAGAGCTTGTGAATTGGGTCCAGTTGTCAGTTATGATCTTGTTTGGGACTCCAAATCTGCATACTATGGACTACAAGAAGTTGATAGCTGATTGCTTGTTTATTGTCACAACTGGAGTTGCTTCTGGCCTCTTGGTGAACTTGTCGATGACAACGTACAGGAACTTGTAACCTCCGACATCTCTTGGGAAAGGTCCCAAGATATCCACCCCCCACACAGCGAATGGCCATGTAGGAGGTATCACCCTTTACCAACAGCTGCTTGACACCATATGATAGTGCCACCTTGAGTCCATAGATTAGTGCTTCATACTCCGCCATGTTGTTGGTTGCCTTGAAGTCAAGGTGAACCATATATTTGACCTTCACCCTGATTGGAGCGAGGAGAAGGACTCCAGCTCCGGCCCTCTGCTTCTGCACAGAGATGTCAAAGTAGAGAGTCCAGTAAGGCTCGGTGAAGACCGAAACCTTGGGTTCCGGCTTCTGCTCACTGGGGCCCTCAGGATTTGATGGAGAGGGGGTCCATTCCACCACAAAGTCCGCCAATGCTTGACGCTTGATTCCTTGTCTTGGGACGAATTCAAGGTTGAACTCAGCTAATTCCGCTGCCCACTTTGCAATTTTCCCTGTAGAGTTGGGGTTATGCAAGATTGCTCGCAGTGGATAAGAAGTTACCACTGAAATCTTGTGAGCTTGGAAGTTGTGATGCAGCTTCCTAGAGGCAATAAGAACTGTGTAGAGTAGCTTATGCACCTCCAGATACCGAGTCTTGGCGTCATGGAGTACTTCACTGATGAAGTACACTGGGCGCTGGACTGTCCGGACCCTCCGGAGGGGCCCGAGCCTTCCTCCTCATCAACCCGGACCCTCCCGGAGGGGTCCAAACCTTCTTCAGGGACTTCTGGGTCCTGCTGGAGGAACTCAGAGCTTCTTCTGAAGTGACACAGACCTTCCCGGAGGGGTCTGGATCTTCTTGTTCAGCAATAGTGATTCCTCCATTTGAAGGAGGTTGATCCTCCGGTGTCTTGCCTTGAGGATCCGGGTCTAGGGGCTGGGACCCATACTCGCCTTCAGGTAGCTCCGGACCCTCTCGGAGTGGTCTAGAATCCTAAAGTGGGTATGGTTCTGGTCTTTCCATAGCCAGGACCATGCCGACAACTTCGTCAGTTGCCGAAATGTAAAGCAGAAGTGGCTCACCAGGATTCGGAGCTACCAAGGTTGGTAGAGTGGTGAGGAGCTGCTTTAGCTCTTGGAAAGCCTTTTCTGCTTCCTCAGACCATTGGAATGGTTCGGACTTCCTCAATAATTTGAAGAAAGGTAGCGCCCATTCTGCTAGTCTTGAAATGAACTGGCTGAGGGCAGCTAGACATCCAGTCAGCTTGTGGACGTCCTTGATGCGAGCCGGTGGACGCATGTCTTCAATAGCTTTAATCTGCGCCGGATTCGCTTCTATTCCTTAGTGGTTCACCAAGAATCCAAGAAGCTTTCCGGAGCTAACCCCGAAGACACACTTGTCTGGGTTCAGCTTCGTGCGTGTGACTCGCAACTTGTCGAAGACAGCTTGCAAGGTGTCAAGAAATAAGTCCTTATTCTTGATCTTGACTATGATGTCATCGACGTACACTTCCACTACATCTCTGATGAGCTCTCCAATAGTTTTGTACATAGCTCGTACAAACATTGAAGCATCATTTTTGAGACCGAATGGCATGGCAGTGTAACAATATAATCCATCTACTGTGATGAAGGAAGTATGTTCTTCATCTTCCCTAGACATTCTGATTTGATGATACCCAGAATATGCATCTAGGAAACACAATAATTCACACCCGGGGCTGGAATCCACTATCTGATCTATTCCTAGGTAGTGGGAATGGATCTTTTGGATATGCCTTATTCAGTGTAGTGTAGTCGATACACATCCGAAGCTTCCCGCCGGCCTTGGGTACAACGACTGGGTTTGCCAGCCATTTTGGGTGGAAGACTTCTCGGATGAATCCAGCTTCAAGCAACTTCTTCAGTTCTTGACATATGAAGTTTTGTCACTCTACTGATTGCTTCTGAGACTTCTGATGTACAGGTCGAGCGTCGGGATAAATCTTCAGATTATGCTCGATCACTTCCCTAGGGATCCTAGGCATTTGTGATGGTTGCCAGGCAAACACGTCGACATTAGCCCAGAGGAAAGTGATGAGCGCGAGTTCCTATTTGTCATTCAAACCTCCCGATATACGGGTGGTCTGAGCGGTGTTGGAACTAATTTGGACGAATTTGACGGGAATGTTGGTGTCACCTCTTGGTTGCACGCGAGGTGTAGAGGTTGAGCCTCGATGACGAATGCTCGGGGGGTTTCGGAGCTTGCACCTTTCCGGATTCTTCCTCCTGCGCTGTAGCAAGCGCATGGAGTTCTTCGAGAGCAGTAACTCCGGCGGTGCGATCTCTGCGGATCCGCAGAACACCTGCTGGTGTTGGCATCTTCAACACCATGTAGCCATAATGAGCGGCAGTCATGAACTTGTACAAGGTTGGATTGCCCAAGATGGCGTTAAATGGCAAGTTGATCTGCGCCACGTCGAATACCAACTTCTCAGTGCGGTAATTCTCCCAAGTCTCGAAGGTCACCGGGAGAGTAATAGCATCGAGTGGAGTTATAGCCCCTGAACCTACTTCGGAGAAAGGTCGGGAGGGACGAAGATCCAAAGGTCGGAGATGAAGCTTGACGAAAGCTTCGAAGCTTATGACGTTCAGCCCCGAACCTCCGTCCATCATTACATGGTGGAGCTGGATGTTGTTGATGGTCGGAGATACCATCAATGGGAGTTGGCCAGCTCCGATCATGTTCCGAGGGCAGTCCGAAGCATCGAAGGTGATGGCAGTGTCCATCCACTTCCGGTGCGGCTCCGCCCTAGCAGTGGGAGCTACTGAGGCCATGTCCCGCCGCATCGTCTGAAGGACACGGCGGGAGGTGATGTCTCACGAACCACCAAAGATGGTGTTCATGGTCTTTCGGCACTCGTTGTTGGAGACGTCGGAGTCGTCGTCAACAGAGGTGTAGACAACCTTCAAGACCTTTTTAGGGTCCTAAAAGTCTAACTCCTCTTCAGCCGGAGCTTCATTGACTTTTTGTTTTCCTTCCCTTTGACGGAAAGGAACTTCTTCCCGGCGCTTGTTGTAGTTCTCGACAAGGTTCTAGACCTCTCGGCAACCTTCCAGTTTGTGGTTGTTCGTCTTGTATATGGGACACCACATCTTGGAGCTGCCACCGTCTTTTGACGACGACCGAGGTCGTTTCTCGGGGCGTGGCCCTCGGCCACCCGGAGCTGCGGCAGCAGTGGCTGTAGGTGTGCCAACCGACGGCTTCTTCTTGCCGTTGGACATTTTCTTCTTCTTGCCACTCCCGGAGGTAGTGGCTTCACTCTTGGAGGACTTTTTGTTGTCCTCCGAAGGTGGTTGGGAGTGCATTTCGCGGCCCTCTGCAGCTTTGGCACATTTGTCTGCCAAGCTGAAGAGCTCCGTGACGCTCGTGACTTCCTTGGTCGCCAGCTTCTCCAGCATCTTCTTGTCTCGAACGCCCTGTCTGAGTGCCATAATAACAGAGGCGCTTGAGATAGAAGGAATGGTGTTCGCACCTGGGAGAACCTCTGGATGAAGGATCGCAGGGACTCTCCCCCTTTCTACTTGACAGCAAAAAGGTCCAGTTCAGTGCCTGGTTGGGTGTATGAACTCCCGAAATTGGCGGTGAACTGTTGGCATAGTTCTGCCCAACTATTGATGGAGTTGGGCGGAAGGCTCATGAACCAGGACCTGACGGTCCCAGTTAAAGCCACTGGGAAATAGTTGGCCATTACGACCTCATTTCCTCTAGCCGCAAGGATTGCGGTGGAGTAGATTTGAAGAAATTCGGCAGGATTGACAGTCCCGTCAAATTTCTCCGGCAGGTGAGGCTGGAACTTCTGCGTCCATCTGACCATGTGTAGGTGCATGGCCAGGGAAGAACATCCTCCTCCTACTCCCTCGGGAGCAGGACTGTCCTGAGCCTCTCGCCTCTCGCGAGCATGCTCGATATGGACACGGCCGTCCTGTTTTCGATAACGACGATCGAGCTCAGCCCAGAGGTCATGAGTCCAAAGCCTTGTTATCATGTGGGTGCGTCGCGGCCCAGAAGGCAGCGATATTGCTTGCTGAGACGCAGCACACCTCCTGTGTTGTGAAGCGTGCGGACCAAGTCTACCTGACAAGGTCCGATGCTGCGATTGGGCTCGCCCCGAGGGGGGGGACCTTGATTGCTGATGCGATCGGCTGCTGCTGCAACCAAATGTTCCACATCAGTTCTCCACTGCTCCATTGCACCCTGGGATGCTCCTGGAGGCCATGGGCATTGTAGAAGAGCACACGCAGCATGGAGCGCGTGTTTAGGGTTGTTGTTCGCCGATGCAGTGACCGACGCGGACGCATCATCTCGCCGTCCAGCTTGATTCGCCAGTGCGGACGGTGGCGGTGGCGGCATGACTCCTGCTGGAGCCACAGCGCCTGCTGGCTGCTGCATGTTGGAAGGATTGCCTCCAGCAGGTTGTGCAGCAGGGTTTCTGTTGGAAGATCCAGCAACAGAATTCACCATCTTTGAATCTCTGGCGCCCCTAACTGTCGCGCCAACTATCAGAGTGTGGTTCCGCCAATTCTCCCGGTACTACCGTTGGCAGCCCGCGAAGTTTGTAGTTCGGTTGTGGGTGCCCATAGATTCAAAACACGTGGAAAGTTGACACGAGGATTTACGTAGTTCGGGCTGCCTAAGCGTAATACCCTACTCCACGGGTGTGTGTTGTTGTTGTATTGAGCGTCTGAGCACTTGTGGGTGTGTGAAGACTTGTGTGGAAGTCTGGAAGAAGTCTCCAGTCCCCTCTGTATATTGCTCGGCCAGTCCTTTTATAGTACAAGGACTGGTCGTTACATCGTTAGCCTGGCCCGACATGTGGCCCTGGTGGTTACTGATGCTTAATACACAATTAATGAGCTTAATTGCCCTTAATAATATGGTAACGCGCCTTGACAGTGCCGTTACTTGTATTAAGGGCCGTCCGATTGTGTGTCATTAAGATAGCATTAATGACACTTAATTGGGTCTTGAAGTCTTTAATGGTCCTTGAAGGTCCGAGCCATTGGAGGTCCACTACTCTGCTTGTTGAAGTTAAAGGTCTGGCGGTTGGACGCGTGGCAGCTTCGGAGCTTACCGTCTGGGACGGGTAGGTCCGGTGCTGTTGTACACGTGTCGGTACCGGAGCTTCCCTCTGTCGAGGGTTAGGTCCGGGTGTGCCGCACAGGTATTTAGCCCGGAGCTTTCCCAGGTAAGGAATGTAGCTCCGGTTTTATGATACACGTGGCGGTAGTAGGATTAACCATAGAAGGGAGGCAGGTCCAGTTCTGTATGACACGTGGGGCCTTCGGAGGTCTTCAACTCTGGTACGTGGAGTTCCTTAGCTCTTTCCGCAGTCCCATGGGGTATCCGGTACGTAGGGTACCGACACATTCCATCTTTCATATGGAGTGACTTCTCTATTTTTAGTCACTACTCTATTAAGGACAAAATTTGCTGTCAAAATAGCTTCCCCCAACCATTCATAGGACATACCGGCGCTCTCTAACATAGTGTTAACCAAATCTGTTAGAGTTCGATTTTTCCTTTCAGCTACCCCAATAGATTGAGGTGAATATGGTGGTGTCATTTCATGGATAATACCATGTTCAATACAAAACTGAGAGAAATCATTTGAGGTATACTCTCCTCCACGATCATCGCACAACCATTTAATTTTGCTCTCAAGTTTGTTCTCAACCTCGACCTTATAATTTTTAAAGTAAAGTAGAGCTTCATCTTTAGTTTTAGAAGATAAATATAACAAAAACGAGTAGCATCATCTATAAAAGTCATAAAATATATCTTGCCCCCTCTAGTCAATATTTTATTCATCTCACACAAATTAGAATGAATAAGATCTAATGGTGCCAAGTCTCTCTTTTCCTCCAAACTTTTAAATGGTTTTCGAGGTTGTTTTGCTTGCACACAAGATTTACACTTTGATCCTTTGACAATATTAAACTTAGGAATAAAATCTAATCTGGACATCCTAGCAATGGTGTCAAAACCAATATGACAAAAATGTGAGTGTCATACATCAGCTTCACAAGCTTTATTAATCCCAGATGTAAAATTCAAATGATAATTCATATCAAGAGTACTTAGGCGGAACAAGCCTCCGCTCACATAGCCTTTGCCAACAAAGTTTTCAAACTTGGAAATTACAACTTTATTTGACTCAAATACTAAATTATAACCATCTTGACATAACAAGGAAGCACTAATTAGATTCCTGTTTATTGTTGGAGCATGCTGCATGTTCTTCAAATGGACAGTCTTCCCTAAAGTGAGCTTCAGTTTGACCACACCAACACTAGGAACAGAAGCAGCTAATCCGTTTCCCATCAATATGGTGGAAGATCGCGTTCTTTGGTAAGAAGAAAATAAAGACAAATTAGGACACACATGAACATTGACACCTGTATCAACCCACCAATTTGTGCATTGTACAGCTAAAAAAAAGCAAATGGTAAATTACCATACCCAGAAGGATCAGCTTCAATGCCGTTGTTTTAGCCAATGGTCACTTTCACAAACTTCTTTTGTTGTTCATCATCTTTGATTTTGCGGTAGCGGCAGTCTTTTGCAATATGCACATCTTTGCCACACACAAAACATGCCCTGTTGTCTTTCTCATTTTTCTTTTTTTTTGAAGTTAGTAGTTTTCTTGGCTTTACCACCAGTTTGCATCTTACCCTTGTTGTTATTTTTGTGATTGGCCTTTTTCTGCATCATGTGTGCACTAGCACCATTCTCTACAGCAGCAGATGTGTGAGGAGCATCTTTTGCCCTTGCTTTTTCCTCCACATCGAGGGCAATAATTAGATTCTCAGTAGAGATATCTTCCCTCTTGTGTTTCAGACTTGTGGCAAAATCCCTCCATGAAGCAGAGAGTTTGGCAATAATGTCTGCTACCACAAACCTGTCAGGCAAAGCACATTACAAACTTGCAATATCTCCGGCCAGCAGTTGTATCTCGTGAGCTTGGGCAACAACAAACTTTGCAGCATCAATGCTGAAATCAAAGTGCTCACAAGTGTACAGCAAGCGACCAGCTTCAGAGACGGCATATTTGCGCTCTAGTGCATCCCACATCTCTATGGGGTCTGTGTAATTCATATACACATCATAGAGATTGTCAGCCAAAAGGATTAAGATGCAGCCAAGTGCGGAGTCACGTGCTGTTGGATATGTGGCGGTCTGGTCAACCGTGAATGTCATTACTGGGTGAATCCCCACTACAGTCCCATCGACATAAGCAAAAATTTGACTTTAGTCTGCCATCTACGGAAATTTTCGCCACCTCTAAACCTCTCAGATTTCATTTCATCTGAAGCACCAGTCATTGCTAGAATAATAGAATAAACACGACAATAAGGTTTCTGGAATGTTGGAAAATTGTGTATTATTCTAAATCCAGATTATAAATTGAGGCAAGTTTCACAAGTATTCAGAACTGCAATGCGTACTCTACATAGAGTAGGTAGATCAACACAATAAAGACTAGTAAAAACATATGAACTCACTTTGGATTCGTAGATGTAGCAGCACATATCGATCTCATGACAGATTCGAGCAGTCGCACAGATGCGCTGCCCAGAAACCTTATTGATGTCCCTCGTGCAGGCTTCACAACGACAACGGTTCGTAGATACCGCTCACCCTTCTCCTCCATGCACGCCAAGGAAGAGGGTTGGTGAAGTTTTGGCACCTCAAACACCACAACACAACTTTCCAAAAAGAAAGACAAATGGATGGAAGAGAATTTTGTGTGTATATAAAACCTGAATTTCTTCAGGGCCTAATATAGGCACGGCTGTCCTCCAGGAGCCATTTCCTTGTTAATGACGTGCACTAATTGCAGGTCAATTAATGGCGTTTATGGCAATAAATCGCACACTAATTCTCTATTAGTGCAGAACGGTTCAAATTTCGTAAAGAATACAAGTGGAAGAAAATACTCAATGCAGCCACGCTACGGTCGCGCGTCGCAAGTCACAAGTCACGCGGACTAACACGCAAAATTCGGAGAAACGCGCACCCGCGTGCGTGTGTGTGAATACAAATAGCTAGACCCCTCATTATTGCTTTCTCTATTCAGTCATAGGTATGAGGGCTACTCAATATGTTGCTTTGCTCCACCTTGCACTAGCAGTATGGGACTAAAACAAACAGCCACATTACTTTAGAATTTCAGCTGAATCGGCCATACTCAAATGGGCCAAATTCCAACATATGTTTGGTATCTGGCTACGGGGGATTACAGCACGACTAAAACATCTTGTTCTCTTAGGGGCGGGGGGGGGGGGGGGGGGGGGGTTCTATTTGTTGGGCTATTTGGTGATTCAAAAATGATATTGTGTTTGAGAGAATACATATAGTTGTTTTTATGCAGCTTATATATATGGCTATGCATTGGCTCCGCATCTGCGTTGTTCTTCAGAAGCATACTTCTCAGGCTATGGTTTTGGCTTCTTGCAAGCAGCTGGAGGAGGTGGTCAGGGATATTGTCTTCCAGGAACATGGATGTCGATCTAGTCTTTGGATTGATTGTTGCTAAAGTGTCCAGATGTTTTCTTTCTTTTTATTTTTCTTTTGATTTAGGCTTTGTGTATCTAGATACAGAAGCTGAGTGTGAGTTTCTATGTAAGCGATATCATTTTGATGTAACTGACATGAAAAAAAACTCTTATTTCGCTACATAGTTAGAAATGCTTCAACAATATCACACTCTAGCAAAATGTAATGGTCAAAAGTGGGTTATGTTGGTTCCCCTTTGATTGATACGAGCTAATCACAATTTAGAGCAACGAAAACGTCAAACAATTTTATGGAGAATAAAGGAGACGTGAGTTTTCTTTCACAATGACCGCACCCAGAACGGTTGGGATTGATCTTGTTTACACAACCTGTTTATAGGAAACTCAATTCCAACTCTGATTCTGAGACTTTAGACTCCTACTCTAACTCTGATTTTTTTTAGAAAGCTTCTGGGCGGAGCCGGACAGCAATTCCTTTAAGCAAGAAATTTTATAGTACATGTACATGTATCCACACGGATGTGTCTACCACTCATGACCAATAGGGGTGGGCGTTCGGTCTACCCCATATTTCGTTTCGGGTATTTCGGTCTTTTTCAAAACTCGGTTTCTTAAAATCACTAAATTGTTGCAATAATATTAGGTACCCGAAAATTTTGGGTACCAAAATTTTGGTTCGGTCTTCGGTCCTACCCGATATATCCGAATTATACATCATATTCATATCATGTTTCCACAAATTTAATATGATTCATGAATTTAACCCCATGAGGTAATTTATTATAAATTAAAAAATGACAAGTCACAAATAAACATTTAAATCCAACAACTTTACATATCACAACTTGAAAATAAAATATCAAAATTTGAATTGTTCATAGTTTACCATGCATAGTCTAACTTATTATTTGATAGACTGACTAACCCGAAATTTATTTTTCGGTTATTTAGATTTGCTACCTGAAAAGTACCCGATATCCGATATTTCGGTCTTTTCGGTTCCAGTCTCTGTTTTTTCGGTTTCGGTTTCGATTTTTCGGTCCCGGTTTTTTTGCCCACCCCTAATGACCAAACATTGGAAACCAGTAAAAAGACAAGAACCCCCCCCCCCCCCCCCCCCCCCCCCGCTAGTTTGAAAATGGACCAGCTTTAGACTCTGCTCAGTCCCTGTCGCAGGTCCTTAGCTCCTGGCCGTCCCCATAAGGTCGCTTCATAGTTGATGACTTGTATTACTCTGTCTAAGCTCTTGTGCTTATCCTCAAAATCCTTGCGTTGCGCTCTCGCCACAGTGACCAACATATCAACATGCTGATTGATCTAGCAGCTTTGGCATGTCGTTGTCGTCGGCTGAGCAACTCATACGAATCCTGAATGTCATTGGTATGCATCCAGCGGCGCGGAAGGAGTGAGGGGATCGTCAACCAGCCTGAGATGTTCTCGCAAACCTTTCTGGTAACTGGGAAATCTTGGAAGAGGTGACACACCGTCTCCTGGTTCCTCACGCTCAGCTGACAGAAGTACACATTCAGTCATCTCCTGACACTACAAGAAAACGGGAACAGGACGTCGGGGTTTATAAAGACGTCGAGGCCGACGCATTTAATTTACGTATGACCGTTGGTTTCCTTCAACCGACGCATTTAATTTATAGCCGTCGACTGACCAGGACCAGCCGACACCTTTAATTTATAGCCATCGGTCATCCAGTGGGAACCGACGTCTTTACTAAAGCAGTCGGCCGAGCTACGGGGACCGACGTATTTACTAAAGCCGTCGACCAGAAACCGACATTCATAAGTGGGGCCCACCACCTTCTCCATCTTGCGTGCGCCAACCCTATCGTCTCCATCTCTCGCAGTCGACTCTCTCGGGCGCCCGCGCAAGTCTCCGCCGCCGCCAGTGCTCACCCCAATGCCGCTGCCGCCGCCGCCCAGAGTTGTCCCGGCCGCCTCTCCCTTTGCCACGCCGCCAGCCGCACCGCCCAAGTCACGAGCTCATCGATTTGTGATGAACATGAAGAAGAAGAATCTTGTGAAGTGTCCACTCCCCTCCGGGTTCTCAAAATTCATCCTCCACAACAGATTATTGGAAGCTTGTACGAACGAGTTACACAGTCCAGGTTTTGCGATCCAAACTCTCATGCTCATTCTGCTTTTGTTGCTTCTTTTGAACCCAAAGATATATCACATGCACTCACTAATGAATCTTGGATTATTGCCATGCAAGAAGAGTTAGAAAATTTTGAAAGAAATAATGTTTGGAAACTTGTACCTCCTCCTCAAGGTCACACTTTAATTGGAACTAAATGGGTGTTTAAAAATAAACAAAGTGAGGATGGGGTTGTGGTTAGGAATAAGGCTAGGTTGGTTGCTCAAGGTTTCACTCAAGTTGAAGGTCTAGATTTTGATGAAAGTTTTGCTCCTGTTGCTAGATTAGAAGCCATAAGAATTTTGTTAGCTTTTGCTGCATCTAAAGGTTTTAAGCTATATCAAATGGATGTTAAAAGTGCTTTTCTTAATGGCTACATAGATGAGGAGGTTTATGTCAAACAACCACTGGGTTTTGAAAATTCAGATTTTCCTAATCATGTTTACAAACTGTCCAAAGCCTTGTACGATCTCAAACAAGCCCCTAGAGCATGGTATGATAGGTTAAAAACATTCTTACTTGAAAAGGGGTTTACCATGGGCAAGGTTGATAAAACTCTTTTTGTACTTAAGCATGGCAATGACTCATTATTCATTCAAGTATATGTGGATGATATTATTTTTTGTTGTGCTTCTCATGATCTTGTGTCCAAGTTTTCAGCTATGATGAGTTCAGAATTTGAGATGAGTATGATGGGAGAACTCACATACTTTTTGGGGCCACCAATCAAGCAAACCAAGGAGGGTACCTTTGTGCATCAAACGAAGTATACAAAATACCTCCTAAGGCGCTTCAACATGGACAAAAGCAAGCCTCTTTGCACACCAATGGGAACAACAACAACACTTGATCTTGATGAAGATGGTGAACCCGTGGATCAAAAAGAATATAGAAGCATGATCGGATCACTTTTGTACATCACGGCATGAAGACCGAACATACAATTCAACGTATGTCTTGGTGCACGGTTTCAAGCCTCCTCACGTGCTTCACATCGTCAAGCCGTCAAAAGGATTCTCAGGTACTTATATGAAACTCAAGAATTTGGTATTTTTCTTCCTTCTTCCTCAACCGTTACTTTGAAAGCTTTTTTCTGATGCTGATTTTGGAGATTGTAGGATTGATAGGAAAAGTACTTCCGGTGCTTGTCATTTTCTTGATAATTCACTTGTTGCTTGGTCCTCTAGAAAACAAAATTCAGTTGCACAATCCACAACCGAATCTGAATATGTAGCTACTTCTAGTGCTTGCTCACAAATTCTTTGGATTGTTCAAACTCTTAAGGACTATGAGGTTGATCTAGATAGTGTTCCACTAATTTGTGATAACACTAGTGCCATTTGCATTGCTAAAAAACATGTGCAACATTCTAGAACTAAGCACATTGATATTAGGTATCACTTTCTCCGTGATAACTTTGAAAAAGGAAACATTGTGCTTCACCATGTAGATACCGAACAACAATTGGCTGACATTTTTACAAAACCTTTGGATTTCACTCGTTTTTGTTTCATTCGTAGTGAAATAGGTGTTATGCATCCTCATAGCTTAAATTGAGGGGGAGTTTTGAAACTTGGGAAGTCTGTGTGTGAATCTGAAATTAAAATAATATGAGCATAATATTTCATACATATATGACTTTGTGATTCCTTTTACATGCTAAAAGTTCTTACTACATTACTCGTGTTATACATTTTGTAGTTTTTGCCATGTCTAGTATTTAGAATAATTACTTACATTAAATCTGGTCATGGTTGAACTTTCTTGCTGTTTTGAACTTGTTGCATGCTCACAAGTGTTTTTAATCATAAATAATTAATCAAGTAATCAACTCACATGTTGAGTTTTTGTGAACAAATATAAGTTGAGAAAAGATCAAGAGAATATGCATGCATCACACTTCTTTTTTTGAGATGCCTTATCATTGCACTTAGATATGAACTTGGAAGAAGTAGTGTATGACTAAAATCATGTCCTTAAGCTTCTGATTGTCAAATGACATAGACTTGGCATGGTTGGTTAGAATAAGGCAGATGCGCATATAATCTGTTGCAAATTTCATATGATCTAAATTTGTACTTTGAAAAATAATAAAATGCAGCAACAAGTGTCATGCTTTCAGGTTTTGAAATAGTTAAGTTTGTGAGATCATGACTTGCCAAATTGGAAATTACATTTGATCTCTAGCATGGCTTACACTACTTTATGTATCTCATTGATGTGATAGTGTAAGTTACTTGATAGTATGACTTGGATGAGCTTTGTTTTATATGTATATTTTATAATATGCTCATAATAATTAAAATTTCTCTTTTGAACCTTGCTGAATACATTTTCAAAGGGGGAGAGTTAATATGTGAATTTTTAAAGATAAGTATGCAAGGGGGAGAAATTGATTACACATTGCACATATTCACAATTGTTTTGGCACGATTCTTCTCGAGGGGAGAATTTGTTTTTCTTCTCATTTTTATTTCTGTTTTACAAAGGGGGAGAAATTGTTTTCAAAACTTTTAATGTGAATAAGCCAATGTTCGGAATTTAAATGGTGTTGCCAATGCATTCATCAAGGGGGAGATTATGAGACCTATGTGTGCTTAATACATTGGCTTTCACAATAAAAGGTTTGAATGCTGCCATAACATCTTTTTAGCAAGGTCCGACTCTAGCTCTGAGCTTCAGCAAGGTCCGCCAATAGGTCCGACTTTCTTTTTATAGATCCGACATGTTTTGGGTAGCTTCGGTGAGCTTTGTCTTTAGCTCTGGTATGTCTTTGATAGCTCTGGCATGTCTTTGATATCTCTGGCATGTCTTTATTAAGCTCTGATATGTTTTGCTAGGTCCGACTTATGTTGGTTAGCTCCGACATGTTTTTCTAGCTCCGGCTTTTGGGTTGACTAGTTTCGAATAGTTTTGGTTAGCTCCGGCGCTAGGTCCGACTAGATTTTGTATGCTCCGGCGCTAGGTAATACTAGCTTTGGTAAGCTCCAGCTGAAGCTCTGGTTAGCTTTGGCAAGGTTCGGAGCTTGATCGTAATGTTCCAAATTTTCATGTGAAATGTTTCGAACTTGCTTTACACTTATGGAAAGGTTGCTTAGTATTCTTTTGCTAAGTTTTTGGTGTGTTTTGTTTGATATCATTTTACTGTGGTTTAGCAACATGCTTATGTGAGGTGCTCATGTAAGATGTTGTGTTCAGAACTAACTTGAGTCAAGTCGTGGACTTAGGCTCGTATGAATTGGTTGTTTATTCATGTGCAGGTGTTGCTTGAGTTCAAGACATGGCTGGTGATTGGATCCTTTAGACTAGTCTCAGGGAGGAGATGAGGTTCCAACAACCAAATTCAGGAGGAATTGTGGTTGAGCGGATCAGGAGGTCGCGTAGGATGATTGAATCAAGGGTAGTGCATATGAAGGTTACTAGACATCGAAGGAAGGTGTTTGCACATATGCATGCGGTGCATGACGTGGCAACATGGTTCCGAAGATGGTTTATGGATGGGAAGATCTGGTTGGAAGGATCGGATCGTATCGGTTGATGACTTTGGCTGCGGCAGAGTCGGTTATTGCTCAGTATGGAAAGTATCGAGTGGGTTATGATAGGATTTCGTGTGGGTCATGAATTTGAGTTGTTTTAGGAATGTGGGATACGTTCCTAAGGTGTTTGGAAGTCTTAAGATTGCTTCTATCTGCGTATAGAAGAGTCCTAAGCAGTTATGGAATATTTCGATTCATGATTTGAGTAGGATTAGAGTCCTAGTTGAGATTGTGTGACGCCCGGTTCCGAAAAATGAACCAAGCTAACGTATATATGTGCCCATGATGTTCAACACACATACACGAGTGCAATCACAAAAGAGTATACAGAAAATTACCACAGGACAAGATTAATTAACCAAATTTCATTACACAAACCAGATTATCCTCGAATACAAACTCCAATGAATATTAATGACAAGTTCAACTAATGCAGCAGAAATAAACTAATTAAGCAAACTAAGCAACTATGCAGCATAAGCGACAGGGTATGTATGCGCAGCTCCAATCAACACCACAGGCAAAGCTGACGGTAGACACGGCCTAGAACTCCGCATTATCACCATTAAACTCCCAATCCTGACCTGCAACTGTTGGGGGGGGGGATTGCAAGAGTGAGTAAATGTCATACTCAGCAAGTGTGGAAAGTATGACATGTGGCTATTTCAAATGACGACAATAATAATGGCAAAGTGCTGAAAAGTACAGTAAAACATTTGAAAAGCAATATATATTATATGTATGTGAAGTAAACCATCATAATCATAGGTAATACCATAATACCAATCTGAATTCACTACCATCATCAATAATTCCAGATTTCACCATCGTCAGTAACCATATTCAATACCAGAAATTAATCCATAACCATCCATAACCATTACCAAACCATAACCATCCCAAATTCCAATTTCCCTCTAATCATGGAAGTTGTCCAGGTGCTCATAACCGGGAGCACGACTATCATGATAGTTTTATTTGACTCTGCAGAGTTTGTACCTCTTTACCCACGTGTTCGTGATTTCATCACCCTTCGGTGACTAAGAACCTCCCTTATGCCCATGACCCGTCGGTCACATTACACACTTCCGTGGGTGTGTGGCCAAGAGATCACAAAATAGCCTTTACAAAGGGATTACTAGTCTATTCAGACCCCACTGAGGTTTCACCAGTGGCGATGCCTCCAACTGAGCACATCTTCAACCAAGGGCCCCCTCTTGAGCCATTCGGATCCCAGGGTAGTCCCTCCAATCATCAACAAACCCAATCCGACTACCCCTTCCCCGAGCATCCACAATGGTCCAAACAGCACTAGCAAAGCCCTAATTAATCAGCTACGCCGCACCCATACATGGCCTCATGGCGACACTGTAGTCCTGGCTTATTCTTGCATGAACTGGTCCTTAGATCTAAAGCAAGCAAACCACCATAACATCCAACCCATCCACATACCAAGCTTGCTTAGATCACCCATTACAATACCGTATTAACCAGTTCATGTTATCCATAATCTCATCCATGCATAAATAAATTGAGTGGTATAGTTGTTTTCCCATCCCAGTTGATTAAGCGAAGCAAAAAGTAAAAACCCTTCCTGACTCTCTACCATATATTCCAGGTGACAAGTGTGGTTAAACAAATCTAGTAAACTTCCTACCATAGGATTCCCATCAGATTGACACAAGCATGCAGTTTTGCAAACAAAACATTTATTTTAAAAACAGGATCAATATGCTTCAAGGACACTTGCCTTGCTCTTGCTGTTGATTAGGGTCAAAGCCTTCAAACTCCTAGTGCTGTAGATCCCCCGAGGCACTTTCTAGCGCAAATCCGTCTAATCCACACAATAAACATACAAGACAAGAAAAACAATCAAAGAGTGCACAAATATTTCTCAATATGACATGACATGCATGATTGATGCAAATGCAAGGTAGAACTTGTTACTAGATTGCTTTTAATGATCACTAACTAGCTCTAATAGATTTTAACAAGTTTATACATGTTTGGGGTCGATTAGATCAAATTTTAGAATTAATTTAACACAATTTAACCCGAAAGATCGGACTAGTCCACTAGGGACTGGACAAGTCCGCACTCCGCGAGATCAGCAGATTAGGGTTTTCTAGATCGACGTAAATTCGGAGACTAGGGGTTGAATTCTCGTAAGGAAAAGAGAATAGAAGGTATACCAGGTGTTTAGAACTCCAATGAATCAAGAAACTTGGAGGTAGCACTTGGATCTTGATGATTTAGGGTTGGTGATGAACTTGGAGATGAATTGGTGGTGAAGGACGAAACTTGGTGGAGATCTTGATCCTCCTTCGTTTCCTCCTCTTCTTCCTCTTGCTTGGGATCTTCTCCTCCCTCCTTGATGGTGGCTCCCCACGAACTAGGGTTTGGGTGGGTGGAAAAGTGGCAAATAGATGTCAAACCAAGGGGTGGAGCTGTTTATATAGAGGTGGAGGCTAGGGTTAGATGGATTCGAGTTTGGGATGAGTAGAGGCCGGTTTAGAGTCCCACATGGGCTCTAAAAGAGTTAGGCACGACGTACCTGGGCCCACTTAATGTGAAACCCAAGAAACAAGTCGTAAAACAAAAGATCAACTCAGAGTCGTGAAATATCGGACAAGTCCGGACAGGATCGGACTAGTCCGAAGTCGTCCAGAGAGAAAATCGGACAAGTCTGGCCAAAAATCGGACCAGTCTGAATTTGAACAGAGAGGAAAAATGGACAAGTCCGCTGGAACATCGGACTAGTCCGGAAAAGTCCAGGGACTTAGCAAATTTTCAAGGATTCATGGAATATCGGACTAGTCCGCACAAAATTGGACAAGTCCGAAAGTTTCCATAGCCAAAATTGGACTAGTCCGCAGCAAAAACGGACAAGTCCGTTTTTAGTCAGAGAGAAATCGGACTAGTCCTCACAAAATCGGACTAGTCCGCACTTTCCTGCGTTTTAAGTGCGGTTTTGTTCCAAATCAATTTTAAATGCTCCGAATCAATTTTAAACTCGTTCCTCTTGTTGTGGGCTAATGTTAAACATGTATATGAGTGCATGTAGGACATAATGCATGAAAATTAGGGTGTTACAGATTGGGTTGGACTATGGGCTGGTTATATAAGCAAGGGAGGCCAGAGCTCGTGGTGCACGACTTTGGTGGCTGTTCCTCTTGTGTTCTATTGAATAAAATTCATAGTTTGAAGGAACTTTTGTGCCTCGTTCGTCCGACTTGTTCCAGACAAGTTTTACTCGTTGAGTTTCTGGACAGCACTACCTTTTGTTGGTGGTTTTATCATAACTCGAGTTTTACAGATCCAATTGACGTGATTCTTTTTGGGTTGTCTTTATAACTTGATTATATATCATCTGTCAAAATTTCACGGTCATTGGATTTGTGGTTTCTGATCTACACAAGTTTCTTTGCAGCATTCCAGAACTGTTTTTCTCGGGTAGGACAGATTGACCTTTGTTCAATCTTTCGATCATAACTTGAGTTTCTCTCGAAGGATTTGAGTGATTCTTCTTGTGTTTTATTCGTGACTTGATTCTCTCTGATATATATCACTTTTGTCCCAGTGAAACACATTTAAATTAGTCTCACACACAGTTTCTTTAGCAGATCATTTTTCTGCCGAAGGGGTTGGGATTTAATTGTTTCCGCTGCGTAAGATTTTTAAATCTACCATTCACCCCCCTCTGGTGGATTTTCACGTGCTCTTCGATCCTAGAGTGTTATCGATGTAGTGAATTTTATTTGTTGATGACTAAGTTGATGTAGTGAATGTTATTTGTTGATGACTAAGTCGATGTAGTGATTGTTATGTGTTGATGAAATGATAGCATCTAAATAAAGAAATTATTTTTTGTTGGTGACTAATTTGTAATTTTGGTAAATTTTAATTTGTATAAATGACGATTAAAATTGAAGATCTTAGCAATGTGGAAAATAGACATGGTGATATTAATGTGTCATACTAATACGATCATGCTGATTACTTGTTAATGATTTTGGCAATGCTTAACTTGTTAATATGACAAATAAATTGTATGAATTAGCAATGGTTATCTTGTATATGCAAGCTTGATTACATGTTAAAACTTTAATTAACTTTAAGCATTTATATTTCAATTTTGTATTATGTTGAAATGTTTGAATGCTTAGTTATACTATATTTGGAAGTTTAGTTATACTCAATATCGTTCATGAATGCTCAGAGATGATTGTAGTCATAACGTACGCGTGAAGACAAGCACCTTTGTGTACGATGTCAAGACAAGCGTGGACGGTAGACCTAGACTTGGAACTTTCAACTCTGACCAACTTTTCCCCTCTGTCTCGTTCTTTCCTCTCTCGTAAATGATCGAAAAATGGAAATGAGCAACGTAACCTATAGAATTTAAGTACCCATTTCGAATCGGCACGTTTCACATGCTATTGGCATGTGAGATGTGCAGGTTCATAATTGTCCCTTTTTGGACAGCCTGAGAGTGACCGAGGGGGTGTGGCTTGTGACGAGACGTGAGTCTGGATCTAGACGAGATTTTGACGGCATAATCCTGTTGCTCTCTGCTGCACCATTTTCGGGCGTGCAGTGGAGAACAGCGGGGTTATGCTGCCGAAATTTCATTCGGATCCGAACCACGCGTCTCGTCAGGAGCACGCTCCGCTCGGTCACTCTTGGGTGGGTTTAGGATCTATCTGCCTAGGTTGTAGGGGCTGTGACATAACATAACAATGAAACTAATAATGATTTGTCTTGTTTGAAGGTAAACTGAAAAATGAATGACAACCGTAAGGTGATGTATGATGGTTGGAGTTCAACTGGTGGTCACAGTATGGAATGGGCTCATGTCGCTAATGTTTTCATGAACCAAGCTTTTGCTAGTGGTGATCTTTTGGTGAAGTGTCTTTGTAGCAAGTGTCAGAATCGTCTGTGTCTGAAAAGACCTGAAATTGAGTTGCACCTTTGCAAGCACGGATTTATGCCCGACTACTTAGTGTGGCGCGAGCATGGAAAGATGGATCATGCTTGTGAGTCGGACAAAAACGAGGATGAAGATCGTATGGATGAGATGATAGCAGATGTTGGTCGATAGTACGAAGAAGAGTCACTGCCTGAAGAGGTGAAATTTTTTTATAAACTTCTTGTCGCCTCAGATGAAAAGGTGTATGAGGGCACCGAAATGACCGTTTTGCAGGCGGTCACACGACTTATGGCGTTTAAGTATAAGTTCAATTTTGCGAACAATTGCTACAATGGTATCCTGAAGTTGTTCAATGATCTCCTTCCGTCAAATAATAAGATGCCGAAAGACATATATGAATCTAAGAAGATTTTGGCTGGTCTGGGCATGAGTTACGAAAAGATTGATGCGTGTGAGAATAATTGCATGCGTTTTTGGAAGGAACACGAAAACGATACTCATTGTATGCATTACAATGCCTCTAGACATGTGATGGTTAAGAATGATGATGGAGAGGCAATAACTACAAATGTATTGATTAAACAATTACGATACATGCCTATCACAACGAGGCTTAAACAGTTATTTCCGTCTCAAGAAACAGCAAAGCAGATGAGGTGGCATTCTGAAGGTATACGTGAGAGTGATGACAATGATATTATGGCGCATCCTTCGGATGGCGCGGTTTGGCAAGCTCTGGACCGTTTTGATATGAAGTTTGGTACAGATCCAAGAAATGTTCATCTTGGGATGTCAACAGATGGTTTCACTCCTTTCAGCACTAGTAACAGTCCATATTCTTGTTGACCTGTTTTTATCATACCTTACAACCTCCCTCCCAACATGTGCATGAAAGAAGGATACATATTCCTCGCGGCCATTTCCTAGACCTAAACATCCTAGAGAGAAAATCAATGTGTTTATGCAGCCGTTGATTGAGGAGCTAAAAAAGCTATGGCAAGGTGTAAAGGCATACGACATTCATCTAAAATGTGAATTTACCTTACGTGATATGTATCTATGGTCTATACATGATTTGTTGGCATATGGCATTTGGGCTGGTGTGTCCATGGACAATTGTGTTGTCCTATATGTATGGCTGACACCGATGCCATCAGGTTGAAGTATGAAAAGAAAGTCAGCTTCTTTGATTGCCATCGACAATTCCTTCCTCCAAACCATCCTTTCAGGAGTGATACACAATCGTTTCGAAAAGGCAGAAGGGTTACAGAAGGACCACCTCGTTGATTGATAGGTGAACAAAAAATGGCATGGCATGCAAAGTTAAAAGAGTCTGCAGAAGGTGTTTTCAAAGGTTATGATAAAGAACACAACTGGACCCATATTTCTTTTCTTTGGGAGTTACCATGCGCAAAGGCATTGCTTTTACCACACAATATAGATTTGATGCACCAGGAGCATAATCTCGCTGAAAGCATCATAAGCATGTGTTTTGATTTTACTGGTCAAATCAAAGATAACTTGAGTGCAAGGAAAGACTTAGCTGACATTTGTGATCGTCCTGCACTTGAGGTTATAACAAATGCAAGTGGAAATGAAAGTAGACCACGAGCTCCATATTGTGTCAAGCCAGAAGAAAAAAGCAAATACTTAGTTGGTTGAAAACATTCAAGTTTCTTGATCACTATGCAACCAACATAAAACAATGTGTTAATCTCACCACCGGTAAACTGAATGGGTTGAAGAGTCATGATTACCATATTTTGATGGAGAGACTTGTACCGGTAATGTTCCGTGGCTACTTCAAACCTGATCTCTGTAAGATATTTGCCGAACTTAGCTTCTTTTATAGGCAGATATGTGCTAAGGAAGTGTCAAAAAAGATGATGCGGCAGTGGGAGAATGAAATTGTTGTGCTTGTATGTAAGATGGAAAAAGTGTTTCCGTCTGGTTTTATGAATTTCATGCAACATTTGCTAGTGCATTTACCTTATGAAGCGTTGGTAGGAGGTCCTGCACAATTCAGGTGGATGTACAACCAAGAAAGAGAATTGAAGAAACTTAGATCTACAGTGCGTAAAAAGGCAAGAGTTGAGGGCTGTATTGCAGAGGCATTTGCATTCAAAGAGATTATTAACTTCTCTAGCAGATATTTTTCATGTGCCAACAATGTGAATGCATTTACAACATGATATCATAATGTAGAGGAGCCCACTACAAGTGAACTTCCGATTTTTCATTGGAAGGGAAAGTGTGTTGGAGCTGCTAATTCTCATCATATTTCGGAAGAAGAGAGAAACTACACGATGCTTTATATATTTTTCAACATGGAGGAAGTGTTGCCATATTTTGAAATGTTTGACAAACAATATTGGACATCTCCACGAAAACCTACGCAAAGCCAATTAGATAAGTTACGTCAAAAGGGCATAAACGGTGGGCCAAACTTTGTGAACTGGTTTCGTGAACATGTAAGTTCTTTATTCGTCTTTTTTTCTTACAATCACAGTTCACATGACTATCGTAGTATTCTAACTTTGCTTATTTATATAGTGTATGAATGACGTAAACATCTCTGATGACTTGCGACAGATGTCGCGTGGTCAATTGAAAGCAAATGAATTTAAACGATACGATATCAACAAATATCATTTTCGTACAGCCAGTTTAGAAGCAAACCATCCACTTGCTGCCACTACAAACAGTGGAGTAATGATAGCAACCGCAGAAGGTAGTGGAGAAGTGAAAGAATATTATGAAGTTCTTCAAAAAATAATTGAGTACACATTTGGCGGTCCAAAAGTACTTCAACTTGTCATTTTTGACTGTCAATGGTTTGATCCGACATCGGTAACTCGAGTGGATGATTTCGGAATGGTGGAGGTCAACCATAACTCACGATACACAGCTCTTAACAACAATGTTGTGCTTGCGAGTCAAGTCGAACAAGTGTACTATTTAAGTTATCCTCACCCAAGTTTGAAAAACTGGTGGGTAGTATATAAAGTGAATCGTGAAGTGCACCCTCGTCGCTATGATGGTTATATAGAGAGTCAAGAAGATGATGGTGACACTGTCTATCAAAATGAAGTCGAGGAAGTAGAAGATTTTAGAATATCTTGTGAGATAGAACTCGCGGAAATAAATAGAGGTACCCAAGAGTTAATGTCTAAAGAACAAGTTGGCTCTTCGAGAAAATGTCTTCGACAATCACAAAGAATTATTGAAACGCACAAAAGGAATATTGAAGAGCATGTCACATTTGAGGAAGAGAGTGAAGAAGAGTTTGAAGATGAGATGGAACAAGAGATACATGAACATCTTAGTGCACGTGTGATAGAAGCAGATTATGATGCTGATGATTTCTAATTGTTGGTATATGCATTCTTTTATATCCTCGTATGCACATAAAATCTTAGTGTTTTATATTCTCGTATACTAATTATTTGTCTAAATTTGTGTAGATGTTGAAGCATTTAGGATTTGGTAAGAAGGGCAAGAAAAACAGTGGATCTTCGTCATCCAAGTCTCAGCCTAGTACTGGTTCAGACCAAACAGGCATATCTCAGGTAATTGGTTTTTTTAAAATTTATTTCAATATCAAAATTATTAATTTATTATGTGTTATATTTTTATTTGCATTTGCAGGGTACTAATGAGAGTGCACGGAGGAGGAGACGAGAGTTTTTGGAGTACGTGGCAGAGCAGGGAGGAGGCTTGGAGCAGAGAGGAGGCTCAGCAGCAGGCTCGAGGGTGGAGACGAGAGTGCTTGATCGGTGCCCCATGTACGAGGAGTTGTTTGGGGAGGAGGCAGGGCAGGGAGGAGGCTTCAAGCAGAGAGGAGGCTTAGAGCAGGGAGGAGGCTTCGAGCAGGGAGGAGGTTTCGAGCAGGGAGGAGCCTTCGAGCTGGGAGGAGGTTTCGAGTAGGGAGGAGCCTTAGAGAAGGGAGGTGGCTCGGCAGTAGGCTTGAGGGTGCAGGAACTTGATCAGTCGCCCTCCTCTGAAGGTGGCACTGAGGGGGACGATGAGAATGAAGAGGAGGCCGATGATCCGGAGCGAGATGCAAGGTTGGCAAGAGTGGCAGAGCTAGCTGAGTTGGGGCAGCCCGATCGATGTCCCTTTAGGTATTATTTTAGGTTTATTGATCAGCTCAATATCTTTTATATTTGTTTTCTTGTCAACTAATTAACTAATGTTATCTGTACAGGTTACGGAGACATCTTTTATGTAATCCAGCTAGAAGCCTTGACGAGCGAGCTATTATTAGGCCAAAGGGTACCAGATGCTGGATCGAGCCTGGTTGGAGTGGCAAGGGGCATCGACGTGTAGTCAACACGGAGTTGGGAAATGCCATTCGGTATTGTTTTCCCAGTATGGTTCTAGTGGAAGGCCAAAGAAAGGCAGCGCATAGTTGGGATCACTATGCGTTAAAACCATATGGCAGAGGTACTTGTCAGGATAGAGTTTGGGACATGTTTTGGGTAAGTTTCTTCTTATCGATTTAATCACATTGCTTCTTGATTTGGATGATAGTAATTGTTACTTATATGCAGGGTTCGTTTCGCTTGGAAGAGGGTACGAGTGAAGCTTATGCAAGTTTCATTTTTCAGAATGCAGCTAGAAGACGTACCAAGGACTCTTTCTCTGATGAACGGATCAAAGCCGTGACTGTGTACTACAAGACGGTGCTGTTACAACCCATGACAAACAAAGATACAGCTAGAATTCACCTACATAAGGAGGAGTACTTACAGAGTAGTGTGGATTAGATTTGTGCGGATATGGAGGCTTGGCAGTGGCTATGCGAGTATTGGGCATCAGATGAGTTCAAGAATAAATCTAACAGAAATCGAAGGAACCGAAAGAGCAAGCCTGGAAAGTACTTCTATGGACCGGATGGATATGTGCGGATGGAGCAAAGTAAGGTATGAATTCTTACAATCACACTTTGCTTGAAAAAATTGTACTGATTGTAATGTTGAATATTTGTATTGCAGACTGCTGAAACTGGGGCGCCTCCTACTTTTTCTGAGCTTTATCTTAAGGGACACAAAGGTCGAGATCCAAATCATCCGGAGCAAATGTGTGACGAGGCATCGACACAAAAATTGGTATGAATGTTCACTATTTGTTAGATGTGTTCATGAAGTTAATTTATCTTTTACTAGATCTATCTGTTATTTTAATGTATTGCAGGAAAAATATGTTGAGTGTTTCAAGAAAACTCATGGAGATGACGCAGACTATTTTAGAGAGCCTTTGGATGTGGCAGCAGCGTACGAAGCCCACGGAGGTCTACCGCATGGGAGGTATATGAAAAGATGTTGATGATTTATATGTTTATATCTATCAATTCATAACACTTCCATATTTTCTAGACTCGGGTTGGGTGATGGTTATGTGGAGCGCGAGGCTTATGCTAGATGAAGTTCGTCTAGCGTCAGCTCTAGTAGGTCCGAGTCTAACACGGAGAGAGAATTATAAGAAGAACTGAGACGTAATAAGGAAGAGATGCGTGAGATACGATAGATGAATATGCAAATGCAGCAACAAATGGCCTATATGTTGCAGGTACACATGATTGTTTTGTTTGAGTTAAATTTTGCTTATTATAGTATGTTACATTAATTAACTCATTATCTTTACATGATGCAGTTATTCCCTCAAGGTGGAATTAGATTGCAGTTCGGTGCTCCTCGTACCCCGTTTGCTTCATCGTCACAGGTATAATTCGACTTTGTGTATTATTCATTCGAGTAACACTAGACAGTAGTAATAATATTTGTCACAGGGTTTCGAGAGTGGCCAAGGATATATTCCACCAGCTCAAGGATTTCTATCGATGTTGGGCGCAACTCCTCCAGCTTGGCCACCATATCCACCATATCCAGGTTTTCTACCACCATCAACCGGTCATGTGCATGACCCATCGACAACTCATGCGGCAGCGGTATGATTTTCTTCTAATCTCAACTCATAGTCAAATTAAGACCAATGTTTATAGTTATGCAAGTTCATATTAGTGAAGTAGCGCCCTACTTCTATATCGATACACGCGAAATCCTTTTTACTAATGCAAATTTTAATTTGAATGTGTTTCTTGTAGGGTTCTCATCAAGTGACGCCCGAACGTTGTGATGATTTTCTAAATCTGAACGATAACATGGGTGCAAGCGGTGGAGGGGCGAGTGGCGGAAGCTCTCACAACATGCATGCGGATTGTTCTTCACTATGGTTGTTTACTATCTAGACTTGAACCGATGTTTTTATGTTTAAGTTGTTTGTGATGTTTCGAGTTGTTCACTATGGATGTTATGAACTTGTATGGCTTGTGGGTATTGAACTTGTTCCTGCTGTATTAAACCCTGTTGTTGCTGAACTTCATCTTCACTCTGTATAAACTTGTTTTGCTATATATATTGTAATGGCTTGAACTGCTGTGGATGGATACTTGTTGATCTAAGTGTTGCTGCTGTATACTTGTTGATCTAAGTGTTGCTGCTGTATACTGGATGCTGTTGCTGGATCGGTGTTGCTGGATCGGAGGCTCCCCAACCGGGGAGGCAGAGAAAATAGCGCGAAAAAAAACCATATAAGAATGTCGGTTCGGAGTCACCGACGCATATACATCCCAAAAGACCGTCGGTTATCCACGTGGCCGACGGTCATAAGTGAGTTAGAGCCACCGGCTGGCCATGGGAACCGACACTTCTAAGCTTTAAATGCTTCGGTGCTGAGGCTGACGCATATAAAGCTATGTGCGTCGGTGAGGGACCACCGATGGTCATAAATAGTTAAGAGCATCGGGACCGACGCTTCTACGTGTTAAAGACGTCCAATTTGTGACGTCGGCTATATGCGTCCGCCAGCCGACGCTCATAGTGTATGTACGTTGGGTTTTATTACACAACTGACGTTTACACGGATGACACTCTGTATATGTTTTCCTGTAGTGTGAGTAGCAACCTGTCCGTTATTCATATCCGGTTTTGCAGGAATAGTCATACAAAAATTTTACATTTGCTGGGGGCTCAAGCCTGCCAAATGAGCTTTTGGAAACATGACGTAGCTGACCCTGCGAATTGCAGGTGATACGCGACCAGGCGGAGTATGACCCATTAGCTGTCGGCTTCCAACGAGTTCCATGCTCTTGCGCTGAGGAGAGGTCAAGCTTGGTCTCTTGGATTCTATCCACAAAGAGACTAGATTCTGCAATATAGGGATTCTCACATCGTAGGCTACATCAGCTATCCATCTGTCGGTATCCATGGCCTCAGCAACTGACCGAGCCTTCCTCTTGCTATGCTTATAGAGTCTCGGGTATTGTCTGGCTGGGCTTACTCCTTTGAGCCAACTCGACATCAAGAATCGAGCCTTTTCTCCATTATGCACTACTACAATAAGCCTTATCACAGGCGGCTCCAAACATATTATCACGTGCGGTTTTTAAAACCGCCTGAAACGAAGAGCCTGTGATAATCCGCAATTTCACAGGCGGAGAAGTGATACCGCCTGTGAAGAAACATTATCACAGGCGGTTTTTACTTATGCTAGCCGCCTATGAAGATAAGTTATCACAGGCGGGTCGTGCAGCATATATATCCGCCTGTGATAATTTTCTTATCACAGGCGGGTCTTGCAGCATATCTAACCGCCTGTGATAATGATGTTATCACAGGCAGATGTTGACCTACATCAAGCCGCCTGTGAAGACTTTTTACCGCAACCGGTTTCTACCATAACTGTAACCGCCTGTGATAATTAGGTTATCACAGATGGTTATTTACCTATATCTAGCCACCTGTGATAACTGTTTTTCACAGGCATGCCTAGCCGTTGGTAAATAACCGCCTGTGATAAGGTATAACCTATGCAGTAGTACTGCTGTTATTTCTAATTTCCAGGTCAATTCAATATAATCACAGAACAGAACTCAACAATATCATCACAGAACAGAAGTCAACAATATTATCATCACAGAAGTCATCTCACAGAAGTCAATTTCACTAAAACAATATACATATGTACAAGTTACACATACAATTCATCTCATAGTTTACAAGTTTTCACTAAAAATTGTTTCTATTAGTTGCACCATTCTCATCAAAGAAGTCCCCTCTTTTGTGCAAAATTTCGCGACGAATGAATTGACAGAGTTCAGAAGCAATCTTGTCGGCTCCTCCACTATGAATAGTTCTACAAATCGGCCATTATTCATTCAGATTCTTCGTGTGCTGCAATATAACACATAACAAGGTTTAGAATGTGTTGGTTTGAACAATCTCAAAGTATAGATCAAAGTGAGAGTATTCAGGAATTTATTTGGTATTTTCGGAGCAGTTGTACTATGAGCAATTGAATTTTGATGTTGGAATCAGAATATGAAAATAATGTTTCTGGTAATATTGAACAGCAGAGAATATAAGTATTAAACTATGCTAGTTACAATGAAAATGAAACTCAAAAGTAAGAAAATAAGGTATCAACATTAAGGATAACTTACATCCTCACGATTCACTCTATATACGCTGGCGGTTCAAATATGCTCGCATACATAATACCCACATAAGACACTCCCAGCAGGCTACTTCAGACAAGCATAATACGTTTTAATGTCTAATGCATTCGTATTGGAAGGTCTCTGACCGTCAAGCTGTTGTGCATAAAACCACCAAGCGCTGTAATATAAGAAATGTCATATAAAACTTGTCAACACATTCTAAATGTGTGTAAATTAAAATTATTGAATAAACGTACAGTTTCAAAATGGAAAGGAAATCTTTGTAATGATCTGGTGGGAAATCGGCCGAGTCCAAGACTGTTGCCATTCCCTGCGTTGGCTTGATGAAGATCATTATGTAGTGTTTACTTCACACATACAAACACACGTGCTAACAATTACCAATAACTGCTATTTCAATGTCATGTGTTGAACTTACTCAAAGTGGTACGGAGCCTTTACGAGGTCCTTGCCGTCTCTGACAAAGTTAAACATCGCATGTCCTATGTAAGCTGCACCTTTTGTCCTTCTACCCTTCTTAAGTTTTGCGATTGCTTTCTCAAAATCTTTTTTTTTCTTCATGTGCTTGAACTTTGCTGAGTCTCGATCCGCCTTGATGTCGAATAGCGCCTTTGCAATCCTAGTAGGGTCAAGGATACCTGTCTTGCGCTCCAACTTTTCATTATCCATGTATTGCATCCTATTGAAGAAGTCCAAAATTGTTATAATCTCATGGAATGCGTATGCGTGTAGTAAGAAAAGCAAATACAAAATATTGGAGGCACTTACAAGAACCAGACGAGCAGCAGGTTGATTTCGAGCATGCCCCGATGCAAAAGGGGATACAGCTCTTCAAATAAAATGACCCGTCTATCTTCTCCAGTGCTCCAGAATGCTTCTTTTGGAATACGAAATGTGACGCAAGAAAGATCATATTTTGTGCTGGCAAGGATGTACCACTCATGCATTCTTCTGAGCGGGACGGGTTGTTTGCTAAGTTGTACGGATGTCATGAACGGCTTCCAATTCTTAAATTTAGGAGGAACATCCTCAAGCTTGTATATTGGAACTCCTGGTTTAACTAAAGCCGCCCGCCGATTATACATGACATCGTCTTCTTCCCACTCCTCGATATCTCCTAATTCTGGATCATGAGAAGAATGAGATGCACTCGATTTATAATACTTTCCTTCATAGTTTCCAAATACTTTGACACTTCTGATGAAGGTATCTTATTTTTGTAGAGGTAACTTTGATAGGCACTGATGATCGAGGAGTAGTCGTCGGAAGTTGGACACTGGCTTGTTGTTGAACCTGTTGTTCAACTGATTGCTCTTTACTCCCAGCAGCTGGCTCTAGTACTACTTCAAGATGTTGCTCAACTGGTTGCTCTTTACTAGTAACAGCTTGCTCTGGTACTGCTTGAAGCTGTTGTCCAACTTGTTGCTCTTGGATATCATCCTTGCTGAGACATAGGGGGAGTGGATCTTCCTGTGCATGACCCATTGACAACTCATGCGGCAGCAATATGATTTTCTTCTAATCTCAACTCATAGTCAAATTAAGACCTATGTTTATAGTTATGCAAGTTCATATTAGTGAAGTAGCGCCCTACTTCTATATCGAGACATGCGAAATCCTTTTTACTAACGAACATTTTAATTTGAATGTGTTTCTTGTAGGGTTCTCATCAAGTGACGCCCGAAGGTTGTGATGATTTTCTAAATTTGAACGATAACATGGGTGCAAGCGGTGGAGGAGCGAGTGGCGGAAGCTCTCACAACATGCATGCAGATTGATCTTCACTATGGTTGTTTACTATCTAGACTTGAACCGATGTTTTTATGTTTAAGTTGTTTGTGATGTTTCGAGTTGTTCACTATGGATGTTATGAACTTGTATGGCTTGCGGGTATTGAACTTGTTGCTGCTGTATTAAACCCTGTTGTTGCTGAACTTCATCTTCACTATGGTCTGTATAAACTTGTTTCGCTGTATATATTGTAATGGCTTGAACTGCTGTGGATGGATACTTGTTGATCTAAGTGTTGCTTCTGTATACTTGTTGATCTAAGTGTTGCTGATGTATACTGGATGCTGCTGCTGGATCGGAGGCTCCCCAACCGGGGAGGCAGAGAAAACAGCGCGAAAAAAAAACAATATAAGAACGTCGGTTCGGAGTCACCGACGCATATACATTCCATAAGACCGTCGGTTGGCCACGTGGCAGACGGTCATAAGTGAGTTAGAGCCGTCGGTTGGCCGTGGGAACTGACGCTTCTAAGCTTTAAATGCGTCGGTGCTGAGGCCGACGCATATAAAGCTATGTGCATCGGTGAGGGACCACCGACGGTCATAAATAGTTAAGTGTGTCGGGACCGACGCTTCTACGTGTTAAATACGTCCAATTTGTGACGTCGGCTATATGCGTCCGCCAGCCGACGCTCATAGTGTATGTACGTCGGTTTTATTACACAACCGACGTTTACACGGCCGACACCCTGTATATGTTTTCCTGTAGTGTGAGTAGCAACCCGTCCGTTATTCATATCCGGTTTTGCAAGAATAGTCATACGAAAATTTTACATTTGCTGGGGGCCCAAGCCTGCCAAATGAGATTTTGGAAACATGACGTAGCTACCCTGCGAATTGCAGGTGATACGCAGACCAGGCGGAGTATGACCCATTAGCTGTAGGCTTCCAACGAGTTCCATGCTCTTGCGCTGAGGAGAGGTCAAGCTTGGTCTCTTGGATTCTATCCACAAAGAGACTAGATTCTGCAATATAGGGATTCTCACATCGTAGGCTACATAAGCTATCCATCTGTCGGTATTCATGGCCTCAGCAACTGAGCGAGCCTTCCTCTTGCTATGCTTATAGAGTCTCGGGTATTGTCTGGCTGGGCTTACTCCTTTCAGCCAACTCGATGTCAAGAATTGAGCATTTTCTCCATTATGCACTACTACAATAAGCCTTATCGCAGGCGGCTCCAAACATATTATCATGTGTGGTTTTTAAAACCGCCTGAAACGAAGAGCCTGTGATAATCCGGAATTTCACTGGCGGAGAAGTGATACCGCCTGTGAAGAAACATTATCACAGACGGTTTTTACTTATGCTAGCTGCGTGTGAAGATAAGTTATCACAGGCGGTCGTGCAGCATATATATCCGCCTGTGATAATTGTCTTATCACATGCGGGTCTTGCAGCATATCTAACTGCCTGTGATAATGATGTTATCACAGGCAGATGTTGACCTACATCAAGCCGCCTGTGAAGACTTTTTACCGCAACCGGTTTCTACCATAACTGTAACCGCCTGTGTTAATTAGGTTATCACAGATGGTTCTTTAACTGTGTCTAGCCGCCTGTGATAACTGTTTTTCATAGGCATGCCTAGCCGTTGGTAAATAACCGCCTGTGATAAGGTATAACCTATGCAGTAGTACTGCTGTTATTTCTAATTTCTAGGTCAATTCAATATAATCACAGAACAGAAGTCAACAATATCATCACAGAACAGAAGTCAACAATATTATCATCACAGAAGTCATCTCACAGAAGTCAATTTCACTAAAACAATATACATATGTACAAGTTACACATACAATTCATCTCATAGTTTAAAAGTTTTCACTAAAAACTATTTCTATTGGCATAGTCGCAAAGTTCTGGCACATCAGCTATTGCACCATTCTCATCAAAGAAGTCCCCTCTTTTGTGCAAAATTTCGCGACGAATGAATTGACAGAGTTCAGAAGCAATCTTGTCAGCTCCTCCACTAGGAATACTTCTACAAACTGGCCATTCTTTGTTCAGATTCTTCGTGTGCTGCAATATAACACATAACAAGGTTTAGAATGTGTTGGTTTGAACAATCTCAAAGTATAGATCAAAGTGAGAGTATACAAGAATTTATTTGGTATTTTTGGAGCAGTTGTACTATGAGCAATTGAATTTTGAAGTTGGAATCAGAATATGAAAATAATGTTTCTGGTAACATTGAACAGCAGAGAATATAAGTATTAAACTATGCTAGTTACAATGAAAATGAAACTCAAAAGTAAGAAAATAAGGTATTGACATTAAGGATAACTTACATCCTCACGATTCACTCTATATACACCGGCGGTTCGAACATGCTCACATACATAATACCCGCATAAGACACTCCCAGCAGGCTGCTTCAGACAAGCATAATATGTTTTAATGTCCAATGCATTCGTATTGGAAGGTCTCTGACCGTCAAGCTGTTGTGCGTAAAACCACCAAGCGCTATAATATAAGAAATGTCATATAAAACTTGTCAACACATTCTAAATGTGTGTAAATTAAAATTATTGAATAAACGTACAATTTCAAAATGGAAAGGAAATCTTTGTAACGATCTGGTGGGAAATTGGCCGAGTCCAAGACTGTTGCCATTCCCTACGTTGGCTTGATGAAGATCATTATGTAGTGTTTACTGCACACATACAAACACACGTGTTAACAATTACCAATAACTGCTATTTCAATATCATATGTCAAACTTACTCAAAGTGGTACGGAGCCTTTACGAGGTCCTTGACGTCTCTGACAAAGTTAAACATCGCATGTCCTACGTAAGCTGCAACTTTTGTCCTTCTATCCTTCTTAAGTTTTGCAATTGCTTTCTCAAAATATTTTTTTCTTCATGTGCTTGAACTTTGCTGAGTCTCGATCCGCCTTGACATCAAATAGCGCCTTTGCAATCCTAGTAGGGTCAAGGATACCTGTCTTGCGCTCCAACTTTTCATTATCCATGTATTGCATCCTATTGAAGAAGTCCAAAATTGTTATAATCTCATGGAATGCGTATGCGTGTAGTAAGAAAAGCAAATACAAAATATTAGAGGCACTTACAAGCACCAGACGAGCAGCAGGTTGATTTCGAGCATGCCCCGATGCAAAAAGGGATGCAGCTCTTCAAATAAAATGACCCGTCTATCTTCTCCAGTGCTCCAGAATGCTTCTTTTGGAATACGAAATGTGACGCAAGAAAGATCATATTTTGTGCTGGCAAGGATGTACCACTCATGCATTCTTCTGAGCGGGATGGGTTGTTTGCTAAGTTGTACGGATGTCATGAACGGCTTCCAATTCTTAAATTTAGGAGGAACATCCTCAAGCTTGTATATTGGAACTCCTAGTTTAACTAAAGCCGCCCGCCGATTATACATGACATCGTCTTCTTCCCACTCCTCGATATCTCCTAATTCTGGCTCATGAGAAGAACGAGATGCACTCAATTTTATAATATTTTCCTTCATAGTTTCCAAATACTTTGACACTTCTGATGAAGGTCTCTTATTTCCGTATGAGGTAACTTTGATAGGCACTGATGATCGAGGAGTAGTCGTCGGAAGTTGGACACTGGATTGTTGTTGAACCTGTTGTTCAACTGATTACTCTTTACTCCCAGCAGTTGGCTCTAGTACTACTTCAAGATGTTGCTCAATTGGTTGCTCTTTACTAGCAACAGCTTGCTCTGGTACTGCTTGAAGCTATTGTCCAACTTGTTGCTCTTGGATATCATCCTTGTTGAGACATAGGGGGAGTGGATCTTCCTGGACTGGGAGTGGATATTCATGCAATTTCGCCGTAGAAGATGGGTTGCAGTATTTTGAGATGCGACGGGGCTAGAAATTGGCTCATCGTCCAACACGATATCGCGTCGGTGCCAAAGGATCAATTGGTTGACAGCCTGCCCCAGAGCCGCGATCCCCTCAGGTGTGACGTGGTCTCTTTCATAATCTTCATAATCATTATCAATGATCTGAAGAACTTGCACCACAGCATAACACAACGGAAGTGGATTCCCATTGAAGTCACGATCAGGCTTTGCCATAGCAGTGGCAACCTGTTTGGTTTTGTTCCCTGCTCTGCCGATCGGAACAAGAAGACGACAATATTTGTCGTTAGCAATATCATCGACATGGAACTTATGGGTTGACCTTGAGCCTGGCACAGAACCAACGCTGCTAGGGTAGGCAGTTGAAGATACTAAATGCTCCTTTTGCACCGGAACCATCGATGTACTCGGTGCAACTAATTCTCCCGATTTTCTAAGTTGTTCCATTATTTCTTGCATATTTTCTTTGACCTTTTGAGCAATCATTTCATCGAGTGTTTTCTTAAACTTCTCATGTCTTCTATATGTGTCTTTATCTTTAGGGAAACCATCTAGCCAAGACATTTGAGAAGAGACCGCTCTAACCCGTCTGCTGTGTTCAGGGCTTCCTAAGATAGCGGTAAGTTGGTCATCCTCCCTCTTCGGCTTGAAGAGACCCTTCTGTTGCTTTTCAATTACTTCTTTCATTTTTTCTTCTACTTCATTCATAGAGTTGGGCTTTTCAAGTTTGCCCTCGCTAGTCAAACCTGACTGGGCAAAGACCCACCGCTGAGTTCGCTCATCGCAGCCTTCTAATGGGTGAGGATTGCCCTTACTCGTAATTTCATCTGATATCTTATTCCATTTCTGGACTTTGGGGGCATATCCGGCACACCCCAAGCGATGATGGTATTTGTTCTTTTTTGCAAGCTCTGACCTAGTTGCACTTAGAGCTTTAGCATCGGGTGCGGTCTACTGACAAACAAACTCTTGCCACTGAGCTTGTGTGATTTTTCCCATCTTCCTCGGGCTAGGGACCTTCTCGGCCTTAACATAAGCATTCATTTCGCTCTTCCAGCCACGAAACTTCTTGCCGCAAGAGACCAATGTTGCTTTCTTTATAGCTTCTACCGTGCCTTTCGGAAACTTGAATTGTTTCTTTATTCTTTCCCCCAACTCATTCTTGGTCTGCTCGGGTAATTTCCCCCAATTCTCGGTCGTGATCGGCATGAGCTCCCTAACAAGAAAAACGCATGCATTACGGTATTTGGTAACTGAATCTAGTGGTTCTTGGGGAAGCCCACCTGGACCGACCCTTGTTATGCACATGATGCGGTCCAATGGACCCTTATTGGGACCTCGTTGCCCTCGTTTCAGCTTGAGTGAAGCTGAGGATTCATCCATTGGAGAACCTTCCGCGGTTTTAGGAGCCGAAGTCACCTCGTTGTCTTTGTGATTAATCTAGGTAGAAAAGAATTATAAGACTTCGTATACTTGACAACCAACATTAACTTGAACTGCTGAAGTTAAGCTTCGTGATCCATACCTCGTCGGCAGGATCATATTCCAGGTCGAGATCCACTGAAGTCTTTTTAGTTTTTATATTAGGAAAAGGATCCGATAGATTGTGAAAGGAGCCTGAACTGCTAGAGTCAGTAAACTCCATATTGGCTTCTTTATTGTTACTACCAGGACCAGTCTTCTTAGGGCTTTCCATGCTAGAACTAATAAGACAAAAAATCTAATAAATGGCATATTAACTCTACATGAAGTGTTGCATGAAGAAAAAGATGTAAGCGTTCTAGGATTTGATAAGGCATTCTAGGGTTTAAGGCGACTGACCAAAAGGTTCCTATACATTGCGAGGGTGACAAGCATGTTAAAGTTGCTCACCAGGATAGTGACACAGATCTCGAAGGAGCACAACCATGTGAGATGAAGTGCGGGATACAGATGCTACTATTCACTCATGATCCTACTATAAATTACGATCCAAACAGCAACTGAATACATAACTGTCCAGATTCTGGATTGTTACGACACCTTAAATAGTACTTCAATTTAGACCTGGTTATTGCGTGTTTTAGCCTTAGCGTTGAATAGGAAATTGATAGAGGACTCTTTAAGCTTTCCATACATGTATATATATGCATAGGTTGCTTTTCTAATTTAAGCATTATGGTTGTTCAAAGTTCAGAAATTTTGTAGCTGTTTTAGATAACACTGTACATAGGTACTAACTTCAACTCCAGTTTCTAATTAGTTGTAAACCCAATTTGAGGTAACAATGAATAGAAAAGTTGTAGAATAGTTCTTCCACATTCAAAAAATGTAGCACAATAGACTAGAAGAGCTTTCTACAGATAATTATGGCAAAAATTCAGATGCTTGTTCATACAATTTCAATACCCTAAGTACAATTTCAAGCTTGCTGATCTACTCAATGCCATGCTTAGTAAGCATATTTAACAAAAGTATCTTTTTCTGCTCACATTATTGTGATAAACCATATTTGTAATGCATTTATTCCTTCTCAAAATCCATTAATTTACCTTTCCATCTAAAGATATGACCAACTAGCCTTTATTTCGCTGAACAGAGAGACTTCTTCATTTAACTAAAATTAATTTTCTCAAGAGGGGTTTCTTTGTTTATTTTATCACATATTGGAATATTTCCATGTGCAATATTGGATAAAATCATTTTCCTATGTACTTTGGACCTGAAAGCACAACAACAACATAAATCATACAATAAGTAGTTCTCCTACGTACGTCATTGTCTAAAATTATCTATATTATTATTTTGCAGGATAAAGCATAAAACGTCTCTACTAACTTACAAAACTTTGAATGGTCAAGTATGTGCAGTATAGTGTTATCTAATGGCACCTCAAATGCTTTTATTAAAACATCTTACTTGCCAAAGAAAAGGACATGATCCGATAGCAAGGTCCTCACTTTTATGGTTTACCGACAACCCAAGGATGCCTACCCACCAAACCCTAACCAATGATGCCACCGAACTTGACAGTTTTTCGAATTCCACCGAACCCTAACCAAGGATGCCTACCATTTTCCAATTCTCGAACCCTAACCAAGGATATGCAAGGCGGGGACGAGGGCAGGGAGGGAGGCGGCACGGCCACGGAGGATGGAAGGTCGAAGGGTTCAGGTTTACCTTGAAGCTCGGCGGCGACAGCAATGGCTTCGCTCGGCGTACCTGGAAGCGGCGACGGCGGAGCTCGGCGGCGATGGCGAAGCTCGGCGACGACGGCGGTGAACACTAGGCGGCAAACGAAACTTTGGCAGCCTAACGGCGTCTAAATGTTTCGCCCGGGTTAGGTTTTTCCAATGCTGCCGAGGGATATATATAGACTCCCATTTTCTTAGGTGGATTTTAAGTACCGACAGCCTGAGAAGATAGTTACCTCAGACGGGTTTCACTTACCAACCGCATGAGAAGATACAATTATCTCAGGCGGTTGGTAAGTAATACCCGTCTGAGATAATAATCTTCTCAGGCAGTTATTAAGTACCAACCGCCTATGAAGATCTTTATTTCTTCTTAATTAATATTCTTGATTAACTGTGGGTCCTTTAAAAAGGCAAATGTGAATAATATTATTGATAAGTAAAGTTTACCATTAAATTTCACTTCATAAATCCTTTGAAATTGGTGGGAACATAAAAAACTTACAACAATTGCTATTTTTCATTTTTCTATATTGATGATATAATGCTTTTTTCATTTATTTTTTCAGTGGACATTTTTACTCATCATATCAACCTCTATGAATTTTTTCAGATTTTTTTAATTTTTTTTGGAATCAATGTGTGTTCATAATTTGATGAATGCCTCATATGTATATGAGCATTTAGTTAGAATGATGGATAATTTTAAGTTTCACATGTTGGAATGCTTTTAAAAAAATTAACAAAATTCATAGATGTATAAATAATACTAATATGTTCATACAAATAAATTTAAGTGAAGAATCCTTTTTTTTATGAGATACACAAATGTGAATAATATGTGAGTAGAAATTAATATGATATTTACCAAAACGTTACAATGTCAGCTATACAAGTTATAAAATATTTGGTTCAGGTGGTAGATGTTAATTTTATACAAATATAGAAGAAAGAATCATCGAATTTGGACTCAATTTGCAGAATCTAAACTGGTTTGAGTATTTATATTGGAATCTAAAAAAAAAGAAGCAAGGGATAAGGAAACTGAAGAACAGTATCGGGCATTATCTCACGCGGTTGGTAAGTAATACCCGCCTGAGAAAATAATCTTCTCAGACGGTTATTAAGTACCAACCGCCTGTGAAGATCTTTACTTCTTATTAATTAATATTCTTGATTAAATGTGGGTCCTTTAAAAAGGCAAAATTCCACGTTCTTGTAATATTATTGATAAGTAAAGGTTACCATTAAATTTCACTTCATAAATCCTTTGAAATTGGTCAGAACATAAAAAACATACAACAATTGCTATTTTTCATTTTTCTATGTTCATGAATATAATGTTTTTTTCATTTATCTTTTCAGTGGACATTTTTACTCATCATACCAACCTCTGAATTTTTTCAGATTTTTTTTAAATTTTTTTGAATCAATGTGTGTTCATAATTTGATGAATGCCTCATATGGATATGAGCATTTAGTTAGAATGATGGATAATTTGAAGTTTGACATGTCAGGATGCTTTTAAAAAAAATAACAAAATTCATACATGTATAAATAATACAAATATGTTCATACAAACAAATTTAAGTGAAGGATCCTTTTTTTTTGAGATACACAAATGTGAATAATATGTGAGCAGAAATTAATATGATATTTACCAAAACATTACAATGTGAGCTATACAAGTTATAAAATATTTGGTTCAGGTGGTAGATGTTAATTTTATACAAATACAGAAGAAAGAATCATCGAATTTGGACTCAATTTGCAGAATCTAAACTGTTTTGAGTATTTATATTGGAATCTAAAAAAAAGAAGCAAGGGATATGGAAACTGAAGAGCCTCGGGCATTATCACAGGCGGTTTGTTAGGAATAACCGCCTAAGATAATTGTTTTCTCAGGCGGTTATTAATTACCAACCACCTGTGAAAAATGTAAAAACCGCCTGTGAAAAACTAACGCCTATATAAAGACCCCTCGCCACAGCCGAAACGTAACCTTGGAGAATTTTTCACCGCCGCAAGACTGTCGAAATTTCCCACCGCCGCGCCTGCTCTGCCGCACCGCCGCCCAGAGCCCGCACTGCCGTGTTGCCGCCCAGCCTCGCGGAGGCACGCCTGATCTGCCCAGAGCCCGCACTGCCGTGTTTCCAACATGAAAAAGACTCAGAAGAATAAGAAGTTTATTATTGGTCCTGAAGGTGACGATGACGATACTTCTGGCGATACAGATGGGAAGAATAAGATAAAAATTCCTGCCTTGATGATGTGGTACCTTCCAGTAATTGATCGCTTCAAGCGTTTGTTCTCAAACCCTAGGGATGCTGAACTTATGCATTGGCATTCCGAGCAACGCAAGAAGAATGAAAAACATATACGACACCCTGGTGATGCAACGCAGTGGAAATTTTTGATATTCAGCATCCAGAATTTGCAAAGGAAATCATAAATGTGAGGTTTGCCTTGGGTACAGACGGAATGAATCTGTTTGGTGAAAAAAGGAGCATACACAGCACATGGCCCGTGGTCTTAACGATGTACAACCTACCAACGTGGTTGTGTCACAAAAGGAAATATATCTTGTTATCTGTTCTTATCCAAGGTCCGAAAACCCGACATCGAAATTGATGTGTTCTTGGAACCTTTAATGGAAGATATGGCGAAATTGTGGAATGAAGGGTTACGTACATGGGATGAGTACAAGCGGGAGTATTTCACATTAAGAGCAATGATATTCGTTACCGTGCACGATTATCCTGGACTGTTTACATTATCGGACAAATGAAAGGGAAGAAAGGTTGCGTAAGGTGCGTGGATAGAACTGGATTTCTATACCTCACTTCATCCAGAAAGACGGTGTACATGAGACACCGACGATTCTTGACACATACACACAAGTATAGGAAGATGAAAGAACAATTTGATAACAAAATCGAAAAAGATATTGCACCAAAACCTTACAGTGGAAAACTTGTGTTTGAAATGGTCAAGAACATTCATATTGCTTTCGGTAAGGGCACAAATTGTAAAGGAATTAAGAGAAAGAAAAGTACATCTTCGGATGATACAACTGACATGGCTTTCATGAAACAATCAATTTTTTTCAAGTATCTTCCGTATTGGAAGAATCTGGAATTTTGCCATAGTATTAATTTGATGCACGTTACAAAGAATGTATTTGACAGCATCATTGGGACCTTGTTGGACATGCCGAGGAAAACAAAGGACGGATTAAATTCACGTATGGACCTAGTAAATCTTGATTTGAGACCAGAGCTTCATCCAGTAGAAAAGGCGAACGAGAAGCATTACCTTCCCCCAGCCAGCTACAACTTGACGCTAGAAGAGAAAAAAGCAATTTGCAAATGCTTGCGTGGGATCAAAGTGTCAACGAGTTTCTCATCCAATATCCGCAAACTAGTCTTGATGAAAGACTTGTCTTTATTCGATTATAATTCTCACGACTGTCACATGATAATGACAGTTTTCCTTGCCATTGCAATAAGAGTCATCAAACCTGAGCATATAAAAGTTGTCATCACACGTTTGGGTTACTTCTTCAATATAGTATCACAAAAGGTGATAGCACGTGAAGATTTAGACTATTTGAAAACATACATCGTCGATACAATGTGCAAGCTTGAGATGTGTTTCCCACCATCCTTTTTTGATATGCAAGTACACCTAATCATACATCTTATTGATCAGATAAAAGCATTGTGGCCACTATATTTACATCATATGTTTTTGTTGGAGAGATATTTAGGAGTACTAAAAGGTTATGTGTGGAACCGTGCTCACCCAGAGGGTTCAATTATGGAAGGATACACCACTGAAGAAGTGATTGAGGGTTGCGCTGATTACATCAAAGATGGAAAAACGATAGGTGTGCCTATACCGGTACATGAGGGTAGACTATGTGGGAGAGGAAAAGTGAGTAAGAAAACTTTTATCGTTCAAGATTACAAGAATGTACACCGTGCACATTTTGGTATACTACAACAGCTCGCAATAGTTGTGTCGTACATCGAGGAACACCAAATTGAGCTTCGTGGTAAAAACCAAGACCGCACAGAGGATTGGATCATGAAAGAGCACAAAAGATGTTTCGTAGAATGGTTAATGGACAAAAATATACCATACGGAAACACTATAGAAAAGGCAACAATGAAGAAGTTAGCTTCTGGCCCATCTGCTTTGGTGACATCATGGCAAGCATATGACATCAATGGTTACACATTTTACACTAAAGAAAAAGACGGTAAGAGTGTTGCACAAAATAGTGGTTTTCGTATTGAGGCTTATGATTCACATGGGCAGAAGACCACATACTTCGGGTTCATAGAGGAAATATGAGAACTCGATTATGGAGAAAGAATGGTAATGCCCATATTTAAGTGCCAATGGGTCAAACATCCTGATGGTGTGAAAGTGGACAATTACAGGCTGACACTGGTAGACTTGAATAAAGTGGGTTATAAAGATGACCTGTGTGTTCTCGCCAATAATGTTGCACAAGTTTTCTATGTTCAAGATCCAGAAACTGAGAACATGCACGTAGTTGTTTCTGGAAAGCAAAATATTGTTGGGGTTGAGAATGTGGGAGATAATGAAGAGGAATATAATCAGTATGAAGAGATGTACCTTTTCACCGAACCATAAAACATCAAGCGCGTAGAGAGAAGCATTAAAAAGAATTTGAAACCGTATATGCAAGAAGATGTCAATGCTGGAAAAAATGTATATAGCAATGCGAGATGATATATATTGTATATATTTGTATCTTCTGAAATCAACTTAGAACAATGTTCTATTTCAGCTTTAGATAGCATGTTTCGAACATTATTAAATTCAGCTTCTGTTTCGAGCTCCTGTCAAGCTAATCCCTTCACAGCAAGCTCTTGTAGATGCAAGTAACACCCGAGACTCATCATTTGGATTGTTAAAAGCTTCAATTGAAGTCTGACGATACTTTCCGTCCATTTGTGAGCTTGTTTGGATAGGAGTACACCCAAACAAGCCCTGCAAGATTTCTTTCTCTTCTCTCCATTTTGATAACTTACGAAGATGCTACTTTATCAGTTCTAATGGCTGAATATATTGACTACAAATCAGTACCATCTCTTTTAGTGCTTTACACAAGCGACGAAGCGTACAACTTCAATCACAAATCTTGTTTTTACCATTTTCATAGGAATTTGACCTTAATCTTTCAAGCATAGATTTATCAATAATTTAAGCTTCCTCATCAGACATGTTAATGGCAGTTACAAGTGAAGGGTGTGTCGAAGCTAACGAAATCTCAATGGGACTGAAGACAAAGAGATGTTGCATATGAGTGACAATGTCCAGGTTAGACAGCATGAAGCTATGATGACAGCTTTCAACAACATGAAAAGTGATGCCAAGGTTATGCTTGCATCAACCAAAACATAATGTGAGGGTATAACACTTGTTGGAGCAAGCATAACCTTGGCCAAAATCAGAAATCACGCCACCGTTGATTACTCTGAAGCCGTCATAGATTACTCTGAAGTTTATCGAGCACTCACGGAGAAAACTTCAGAGTAATCCATGGTGGCTTCAGAGTAATCCACGGTGGCGTGATTTCTGATTTTGGCCAAGGTTATGCTTGCCCCAACAAGTGTTATACCCTCACAACATGCCTTGGTTGATGCAAGCATAACTTTGGCATCACTTTTCATGTTGTTGAAGGTTGTCATCATAGCTTTACGCTGTTTAACCTGGACATTTCCACTCACATGCAGGATCTCTTTATCTTCAGTCTGATTCAGATTTCGTTAGCTTCAACACATCCTTCACTTATAACTGCCATTAACATGTGTGATAAGGAAGCTTCACTTATTTGATAAATCTATGCTTGAAAGATTAAGGTTAAATCCCTATGAAAGTGTAAAAACAAGATTTGTGATTGAAATTGTTTGCTTACTCGCTTGTGTGAAGCACTAAGAAAGTAGGTACTTATTTCTAGTCAGTATATTTAGGCATTAAAACTGAGAAAGGAGCATGTTCCTAAGTTTTCAAATGGACGGGAGGGAAATAAATCGTTCAAATGGATGGGAAAATCCTTCCAAAGATCGTCAGACTTCAAATTGATGCTTTCAACAATTCAAATGATGAGCCACGGGTGTTAGTTGCATCTACAATAGCTTGTTGTGCAGGGATTAGCTTGATAGGAGCTTAGCAGCATCAGAGGCGGTTGGTAAGTAAAACCCGCCTAAGATAAACATCTTTTCAGGCGGTTATTAAGTACCAACTGCATGTGAAAAATTTTAAAACCGCCTGTGAAAAACTGACGCCTATATAAAGACCCCTCGCCACAGTCGAAACATAACCAGCCTGCCGCCGCCCAGCCTGCACTGCCGCGCTGCCACCCAGCCTGCACTGCCGCAATGCCGCTTAGCCCGCACTACCGCACCGCTGCACTGACGCTCAGCCTGCACTGCCGCTCCGCCGCCCAGCCCTGCGGAGGCACGCCTCTGCCCAGTCCCACATCGCACCACAAGGTACCTAAGTAAATTCTCATAGTTTCCTTACTATGCATTGCATGCTACCTTTTTCTCTGTATATTTTCATAAGCTGCTAGTTTTGTGTGTTGGTATATGGATTGTGTCCTTTTGCATTTGTGTACATATGCGTTTGGACTCAATAATTTGGAAGTTTGGTCTTTTAGATATTGATGTCTCGGGCGTGTAGCCGATTGAAGGAGGAGCGCTTGGCGTGGCGCAAGAACCATGGCCATGTATGTACATATGGCACACCGGTTGCATAGTTGTATATACATATGTATCTGCAATGGACTGATGAACTTAACTGTAGTTTTTTTTCTGTCTTGTTTGTTTTTGGTATTTTCAATTTCTCTGTGTAAGGTTTCTCTGCGAAGCCTGAATTGGGAGATTTACTAAAGTGACAGTGCATCGTCCCCGGTAAAGAAGCGGTAAGTCATGAAGAACAAGCACAATATGAGTTTAACCATCGTCCTCCTATTAATAAATTTCTTTTGCAGACTGAATGGGAAGATGGTTACTACCCCCTGACAATCTCCTTCTCTAAGGACTATCCCTTGGTGCCTCCAAGATGCGCCTTTCCAAGTGGGTTCTTCCACCCAAATGTCCATCGTTTAGGAGCACTCTGCATAGGGATTCTTGATCAAGAGACTGTAAGATAGACCTATTTTGCTCATGTAATTAATACTTAATTGTTGTCGAACTTATTTGAACTGGTTTCTTATATTGCTTAAATTATATTTCGTAGGGATGGTGCAGTGGTTTTACAATCAAAACTATACCACTTGAATTTCAGCGTTTGCTGCATCAGCCAAATGTGCCCGATGTTGAAAATGATTGCTATAATCTACTTATCAAGGTTAGATGACACTTTGACTTAGTGACCAATGTAGGTTATTCATTCCTCCTTCGATATTTGTTAATTTAAATAATGTCAATATTTTTAGGATCCAGCAGAATATAAGAGACGTGTTCGGGAGCAAGCAAGACGGTACAATTTAGATTGATCGATGGGAGCTTCAGGAATAAGTTTAAATTCGAATTTAGTTTAGAGGGCATGCAATGTATGATCTATGGAATTCATCGAGTTGCAAATTACCTCTGAATTGCAATGTCATTTGCGTTTGTTTCTCCTTGTCTTCCAAGTAAATCACTTAATTGCAATGTCATTGCGTTTGTTTATCCTTGCAACGGACGCTCACGATATAGGGCACTCTGGCGTTTCCGGGGACACAAAATAAGTGGAAACAATGACTTTCCCTAGGCGGTTCTTCAATGAAAACCGCTTGTGATGATTGAACAACTACATACGATTCTTACATAATGACCGCCGGTGAAAATACATGATCTTCTCAGGCCGTTGTTAGTTAAGAACCGCCTGTGAAGTTCATTACATTACAGGCAGTTCTTAATTAATAACCGTTTGAGAAGATCAAGTATTTACCTAGGCGGTTGTTTCTTAAAATCCGCCTGTGATGTTATTTTATTGCAGGCGGTTCTTAAGTAATAACCATCTGAGAAAATTGAGTATTTACCCAGGCGGTTGTTTTTTAAAATCTGCCTGTGTTGTTCTTTCATCATAGGCGGTTATTGTATCATTTGTCATCACATTCGCATATTTTTAAGGACCGCCTGTGTTTGAAAAATTGAGGTGCCTATAAAAATGCTTTTTATAGTAGTGATGGATGATGACGGTAGTCGCGGCCGCAAACAGACTTTATCATGCTCATCAACCGGTACCTCAGACCCCACCCAAGGCTTCAACAGCGCTGTCCATGGGAACCATAGCCATCGAAGCCTTAAAGCGCGGGAAAACCTCGTCAGGTCAAAAACTCCTAGTCTGCCAAATTCAATTGGCCGGCATACTAGACTCCAATTTACTTTACTCCAATCACCTTGTAGATCGTGCGAGCTAGACCAGAGGAACCGGTGACGTACCTTGTTGAACTCTCCCAGGAAGTGCTTCGGCACTTTCATTGTAGTCGGCAGGTAAGTGGGGATCGAGCTTAGCATCGAGCAGACTAGTTTCCGCCTTCCACCAAATGACAGGAGTTGAGCTTGCCATCCTGCGAGCCTCATCATTGCTTTATCCTTGATATATTGTAGATCCACCATGCGGAGCCTGCCAAGGGAAAAAGGTATCCTCTGGTTCATGATTGAAAAGTTCTGCCTTGACCTAGGGAAGTTTTGCAATGCTCCATTTACAGTCTCCTCCGAGCATCGGACAGGTGAAACCGAGATTTTCTGGGCATTGACCCGAATCCCAGTAGCTTCTCTAAAGCTTTCCATTAATCGCATGATAAAACTGACTTCCTGCTGCACCGGTTTGAGGAAAAGTAACGCGTCATCGGCATACAATGACGTCTTGATGCTAGCGTGCCGATTACTAAGTGGCGATAAGCACGTCCCCTGCTCAGCCAGCTCAAAAAGTTTTTGGTGTGTATCGAAGGTCAGAATGTGGCACCCACCTCCACCCTCGACCGCTGATGGCTTCGAACTGCATCATCGGACGCCTCGCGACCACCCTCCCCTTGCCTGCTGCCGGTATCCGACCTGTCAGCTTCCGCGTCGCCTTCCTAGAAGGCAGCTCCGCTATCGTCGCCAAGTGAGTCGCCACCTATTTTTCCCTCGTCCACCGCTGCCGTCGCCTCAGCTCCGGCACTTACCCCCACCTTCCGTTCCTCCGCTGTCGGACCTTGTACCCCTTTCTCCTTACTGACATCCCCTGCTGTCGTGTCGTCGTCGAACAACCCCTGCCTCGCCATGATTTCTTTCCGCGACAAACCCTCACCTCCACCCACCTGTGACGAGGATGATTTCTCCTTCTTTCCATCCTCTGTGCATCGCCCTCGGACCTCGACGTCAATGAGCCTCACTCTGCTGCTGAGTCGTCTACTGTTTGCGGCCGATCCCCCTCCTCCCCCACCTCTGGCTCCTCCTTTCCCCTTTCCCGTTGATCTAGTCTTCCTTCCCTCCTCTCCTCCGCCTTTGTTCCTCTTGCTCTCGCTGTCGAAGATGGAGGATCTTTGCTCCGCCCCCCGGATCTTACCCCCCCTTGTCGTCCTTCCCTCTCCCGGGAACGACAATACCCTGGTCACCTTCCCCGCCAGGCGGGAATCCCCCCACCTGTTCGTTTCCCCGGACCGGTTTGGGCCGGTTCTTGGGAGCCAACCTTGCTGGTCCATCCCCGTTGAACCCGGGCCATGCATTGATGGGTCGGCATTGATGTCTTCCCCCTTGCGCTGAAAGTCTTCCGAGTGTGGGAATCCCGCCCCTCTTCGGCCGGCGCCGAGCTATTTGGCAGGCCTACTCGGTAAATGCCCAGTTTTGTCATCCTCCTACCGTCAGCGGGAGAAGGCACACACCATTTGCTTCAACCCGACCCATCACTGCCAGGCGCCAAAAGATATGGCTGCAGCCCCACTATTCGGGCTGGCCAGACATGACCCTTCCTCAACCACTGCCTTGAAGTCGCCTGAGCGCCCCACCCCTACTAAATGAAGAGGAGGGATGGGTCTTGGTCAGCCGCAACCATGGCGCGAAGAAGCTCCCCAAGCAACCTTCTTGCGTGCCTTTAAAATCCACCCCCGCCTCAGCAAACAGCCACACCTACTTCCCCGAGATCTCAAAATTGTGTTCCAAGGCCGCTGCTTTTGCTGCCTGTCTTCCGACCACCTGGTCTGGAACTGTTGTGAGCCCCCTCGCTATTTCATTTGCCTGCTCTCATGGCACTTCGCCCACTCCTGTCGTTCTACCTCTGCCAAAAACCACTCCTTCCACCCCCGCCTCCTTCGACCACCGCCGAACATCAACTCCAGGATTACATTTCCTCCCCTCCCTCAGCCACCTCCTTCCAGCGCGGCCCCTTCATCCATGTCCCGTGCCACCCCTGCTCCTATGGACCCCGAGCTTGGTGCCGCGGTCAATAAACTGCCCCACACCACTAGCGTGGTAGTCCTCTCGGCGGCCATGGACTTTGAGCTACGCCGGCTGCAAACCATCCTGGCCCGTACCTCCCCCAGGGGCATGAAGGGCGTCCGTCTGCTAGCGCTGTTGCTGCAGCCCTGCACCATTAGCTGCGCCTCCCTTGGCGCAGCTTCATGGTCACCTCCAATAGTGGTCGCTCCCACCTCATCACGTTCCGATCCCGGGACTTGAAGGATGACGCGATCCACGCTGGCATGATATATGTCGAGGGGTCTCCCTTTGCCATCTCCCAGTGGATGCCTTACCCACCTTGGGCGATCCAATGGGCTTTCTTGACAACTGTCTACATTGAGAATCTGCCTCTCCATGCCCGCTCTAGGGAGGGTGTCAAGCAGATCCTCGGGCGACGTTTGCATCTACAACCAGGAACTTTCGGTTGCGGTGGAGCCGATCGACCCTACTCTCTTTGGTTTTTCTTGTTAGATGCAAAACCCCGAGATGCTTCCTTGTCGGAAGACGATCACCTTCTTCTCCGAGCACGGAAGCTGTGGAGGAGGCCCCGTCGCTAGCACGCGCCGCATCCCACCAGAGAGCCACCAAGTCGACCTGCTGATCCACCTCGACAACTTTAGCGACCACTCCCCAGTGCGCTCGACCTCACTGATCTACTTTGCAAGCGGTGAATTGCCCTCCAGCCCCACCATCGAAAGTGCTGACGATGAGCCGCGCCTGCACGTGTTCCTCTGGCGACATGGCGTGCCAGACGGGTCAAGAAACTACTTCCCGAGGCCAACCCACAATTGCAGGTCGGGGACATGGGCACTCACTCATCATGATCACCATGACGACGACAACGAGCATAGAAGAGAGGGCGGATAAAGGGAGTGGCGCTCGGGCTTGCGCGCTGGCGGACGACATCCGCCGATGGAACTCAAGCTCAAACGGCTAAGGGCGATCCCACTCTCGAGGGCGGCACGATGACAAGCGCCACCATACTAGCGGTGAGGCCTTCCTGACTACCGACCCCTTACTCTGTTACATCACTGTGCCATCTGAGTTGCAGGGCACACCAACCTAGCGTGCCAACCCTATGGTGGCCGAGGCTGCCTTAGAGCTCCCAAACCTGCCATTGCTGTCGGTAGGCATTGGCTAAGACAACACGATCCTGGTGGCCGAGGCTGCCTTAGAGCTGCCCAACCTGCCAGTGCTGGCGGAAGATACCGGACGAGAGGACACGATGACTGAACATGTTGATGCAACCGCCGTCCTCACAGATGGGTGCGTCGACCACCTCTTCACCCCGGTGGCCATGCCCCTTCTTCTAACTCTGCCACTTGAGAGGCGGCGCCGTCTGCACCGCTCAACGACACCGGCCATCCCCACTCATAGAAGTGCCGCCAGGCGAAAAAAGCATCAGTAGTCCTAGTGGCCAAACGTTCCACACAGCGCATCATCAAGCATCTGGGCCTGGTAGCACCTGGCGAAGAAACTGGCGACGAGGCACTGGCCAAATTTGCTGAATTCTTCTGTGAGCCCCTGCCTGAGGATGCAGTCTAGGCGCTAAGGAAGGCACTCAACCTGGACTACGCCGATGTGCTTGCATCATCTGCGGCACTGGTGACTACAACTGAGGAGATGCCTCTACCAGCGTGATGCAATATACCATCGCCCGCTCTGTACCGTGTTGTCTTTCTCTCCCCATGTAAGAATATATTGTCCGGGTTTGTGGGCCTTACATAGCCGCTATGTGGGAGTTGTCTTGGGAACTATGGTGGAACACCCAACCTTGGATGCACTGTAAGGTGGAGTCCCTTCTTCTGCTTTTTGTGTCCTGTCGCAACTTTATCTATCAATGGATGGTCGCTATTCTATTCCCAACATGAGTAACGATCTCACCATACTCTCTTGGAATGTTCGTGGCCTAAACTCACTAGCACGAAGGCAGGTGGTTCGGACTATGATTCAATCGGTGCGACCTATACTCCTGTGCTTGCAAGAAACCAAGCTACCAAATGCAGATCACAGTGTGCTGTCTGATGTCCTAGGGGCCCAGGGTTACACAGCCAAGTTGCTGCCAGCAAGAGGAACACGCGGTGGAATCTTAATGGCTTGGACGGACCAATACACAGCTGAACCATACCCAATCATGACAGACCACACCATCTCCTTGCGACTGCGGGAACCAGGATCGAGCCAGCTGATCCTGTTCATGGAAGTCTATGGGCCAACCTGAATGGACTAAAGAGCGACTTCATGGAAGAGTTGGTCTCTCTCAAGCCGGGACAAGATGTTCCATGGATCTTCGCTGGAGATTTTAATATGATATGCGAAGCACGAGACAAAAACAATGACAACATTGACAGAAGGTTAATGGGACGGTTGTGGCGCGCTCTTGATCGTGCTGAGCTGTAACACCCTCATTTTCATGCATCATGCATTGCATACACTCATATACATGTTTAAAGTTAACCCACAGCAAGAGAACGAGTTTAAAATTGATTTGGAGCAAAACCGCACTTAAAATGCAGGAAAGTGCGGACTAGTCCGATTTTATTGAGGGCTAGTCCGATTTTTCTTTGACTAAAAATGGTCTTGTCCGTTTTTGCTGCGGACTAGTCCGATTTTGCCTCTGGAAACTTTCGGACTTGTCCGATTTTGTGCGGACTAGTCCGATATTCCAAGAATCCTTGAAAATTTGCTAAGTCTCTGGACTTTTCCGGACTAGTTCGGAGTTCCAGCGGACTTGTCCGTTTTTCCTCTCTGACTAAAGTCAGACTTGTCTGACTTTAGGCCAGACTTGTCCGATTTTCTCTCTGGACAACTTCGGACTAGTCCGGTCCTTTTCGGACTTGTCCGATATTTCATGACTCCGAGTTGATCTTTTGTTTTACGACTTGTTTTTTGGGTTTCACGTTAAGTGGGCCTAGGGACGTCGTGCCTAACTCTTTTAGATCCCATGAGGGACTCTAAACCGGCCTCTACTCATCCCAAACTCGAAATCCATCTAACCCTAGCCTCCACCTCTATATAAACAATCCCACCCCTTGGCTTGACATCTATTTGCCACTTTTCCACCCCACCCAAACCCTAGTTCGTGGAGAGCCACCATCAAGGAGGTAGGAGAAGATCTCAAGCAAGAAGAAGAAGAGGAGGAAATGAAAGAGGATCAAGATCTCCACCAAGTTTCATTCATCATCACCAATTCATCTCCAAGTTCATCACCAACCCTAGATCACCAAGATCCAAGTGCTACCTCCAAGTTTCTTGATTCATTAGAGTCCTAAACACCTGGTATACTATATATTATCTTATCCTTACGTGAATTCAACCCCTAATCTCCAAATTTACGTCGATCTAGAAAACCCTAATCTGCTGATCTCGTAGAGTGCGGACGTGTCCGGTCCCTAGCGGACTAGTCCGATCTTCTTGGTTAAATTATGTTGAATTAATTCAAAATTTTGATCTAATCAACTCCAAACCTGTATAAACTTCTTAAAATCTATTAGAACTGGTTAGTGATCATTAAAAGCAATCCATTAACAAGTTCTACCTTCCATTTGCATTAATCATGCATGTCATGTCATATTGAGTAATATTTGTGCACTCTTTGATTGTGTTTCTTGTCTTGTATGTTTATTGTGTGGATTAGACGGATTTGCACTAGAGAGTGCCGCGGAGGATCTACAGCACCAAGAGATTGAAGGCTTGAATCCTAATCAACATCAAGAGCAAGACAAGTGTCCTTAAAGCATATTGATCCTATTTTAAAACAAATATTTTGTTTGCAAAATTGCATGCTTGTGTCAATTTGATGGGAATCCTATGATAGGAAGTTGACTAGCTTTGTTTAACCACCCTTGTCACCTGGAATACATGATAGAGAGTCGGGAAGGATTTTTACCTTTTGCCTCGCTTAATTAATTGGGATGGGAAAACTACACTACACATTTAATTATGCATTATTGTTATTCTGTTAATGTGAACTGGTCAATATGATATGGTAATGGGTGATCTAAGCAAGCCTGGTATGTGGATGGGTTGGATGTTATGGTGGTTTACTTGCTTTAGATCTAAGGACCGGTTCATGCGAGAATAAGCCAGGACTACAGTGCCACTACGAGGCCAAGTATGGGTGCGGCGTAGCTGATTAATTAGGGCTTTGCCAGTGCTATTTGGACCATTATGGATGCTCGGGGAAGGGGTAGTCGGATTGGGTTTGTTGATGATTGGTGGGACTACCCTGGGATCCGAATGGCTCAAGAGGGGGACCTTGGTTAAAGATATGCTCTGTAGGAGACATCGCCACCCGTGAAACCTCAGTGGGGTCTAAATAGGCTAGTAATCCTTTTGTAAAGGCTATTTTGTGATCTCTTGGCCACACACCTAAGGAAGTGTGAGACGGCATAATTGAGATTCTATAGTCATCGAAAGGTGATGAAATCACGAACACGTGGGTAAAGAGGTACAAACTCTGCAGAGTGTGTCTAAACTATCATGATAGCCGTGCTCCCAGTTATGAACACCTGGACAACTTCCATGATTAGAGGGAACTTAGTATTGGGATGGTATTTGGGATGGTTATGGTTGGTATTATGGTTATGGTTGGTTATGGATTTATTTCTGATATTAAATATGGTTATTGGCAATGGTGAAATCTGGAATTATTGATGATGGTAGTGAATTCAGACTCATATTATGATATTACTTATGATTATGATGAGTTTACTGCACATACATATAATATATTGCTTTTCAAATGTTTTAGTGTACTTTTCATCACTTAGCCATTATTATTGTCGTCATTTGAATCAACCACATGTCATACTTTCCACTCTTGTTGAGTACGACATGTACTCACTCTTGCAATCCCCCCCAATAGTTGTAGGTCAGGATTGGGAGTTTAATGGTGATAATGCGGAGTTATAGGCCGTGTCTACCGTCAGCTTGCCTGTGGTGTTGATTGGAGCTGCGTTATACCCTATTGCTTATGCTACCTAGCTGTTTAGTTTGCTTAATTAGAGTATTTCCGCTGCATTAGTTGAACTTGTCATTAATATTCATTAGACCTTGTATTCGAGGATAATATGGTTTGTTTAATAAAAATTGGTTAATTAATCTTGTTCTGTGGTAATTTTCTGTATACTCTTTTGTGAATGCACTCGTGTATGTGTGATGAACATCCTGGGCACACATATGCGTTAGCTTGGTTCATTTTTCGGAACCGAGAATCACAGATTGGTATCAGAGCCACAGGTTGTCCGTAGAATGCAGCCTAGATAGAATGGACACTTTAGAGCACATAGGAGCACTCAGGAATCGATGTATTTTGGTTGGTGTGTTGTTTGCTATATATTGTTTGCTTGTGTGTTTAATAGAGGATTTTGGGATGCCTTAGCATTGCCATGTCCACCTAGGATAGTGTAGCTAGTTGTTTAGTTTCATATCCCTTGATGCATATAGTTGGGGAAGTTTTCTAATTCTTACCTATTGCATTTCTCCAGATGGTGAGGACTCGCTACTAGAGGGATGGCAATGATGAGGAAGAGAACAATGGAGTGCCTCAGAACAACATTGGACAAGGATCTACGCAGGGAGCTATCAACATTGAGCAGCTTTTGCCTATGCAAAACCAGATCATGCAGACCATGATACAGACTATGGGACATCTGCAGGCTGGCAATATCAACAATCAGTCCCACATGCCTCCACCGCCTTCCCGCCTCCTTATAACCGATTGGGAGAGTTTATGAGGACTAGGCCACCGACCTTTGCTCAAGCTGCCGACCCTATGGATGCGGATGATTGGCTCAAGTCCGTGGAGAAGAAGCTAGCTATTGTCCAATGTAGTGAAAGGGAGAAGGTCTTGTTTGCTTCTCATAAACTAGTTGGAGCAGCTGCAGATTGGTGGGATTCACTATGCAATGCTCATGAGAACCAAGAGAGAATTAGCTGGGCGGAATTCAAGGAGAGTTTCCGTTCTCATTATGTGCCGGAAGGTGTTATGATTTTGAAGAGGCAAGAATTTGAGAACTTAAGGCAAGGAAGATCAAGCGTGAGTGAATATCTCAATAAATTCACTCAACTCTCAAGATATGCGCCTGAGGATGTGAGCCGGGACAGCCGGAAGCAATATTTGTTCATGAGAGGCCTCAACAATGAGATTCAAGTGCAATTGTTCAACTGTGACTATGCCAATTTTTAGAAGCTTGTGGACGAAGCGATTGTGGTTGAGAACAAGGTCCGTGAGATGGAACAGAACAACAAGAGGAAGGAGCCATATCAAGGACAGTAACAAGGGAGTAATGTGCGCCCTCGCTTTGCGCCACCTAATGCGCCACATTATGACTCTTCTATTCCTGCTCAACGCCCTAGTTATGCACCGCGCCCAACTCAGTTTGTGCAGCATCGCCCTATCATGCAAGCACCTAGGCCTCCAATGCCATATGCACCTCGTGCTAATTTTACTGGTGCAAACGTTCAAAACTAAGCTCGCCGCAATAATTCTGGTGGAGTTAAGAAGTGTTATACTTGTGGAGAAGCTGGACACTTTGCGCATCAATGTCCTAAGTTAGGCCTTGGTCAAAGAAGCAATGCACCGAGGCAAAACCCAAGACCCAATGGAGGACAATCGCAAGGGAACCGTGGACAGCAGAATTTTGCTCGTGGCAACGTGAACCATGTCTCTACGTAGGATGCTCAACAAGCGGATGACGTGGTCATTGGTATGTTTATCGCCAACTCCAACCCCACGACTATGTTATTTGATTCTGGAGCATCGCATTCATTCATTGCATCAAAGTATGTTGCCAAGTATAGTTTGCCTATCTCTCGTATGAAGTTTACTCTATTGGTTAAGTATCCTGGAGGAGAGATGAGGACAAATATAGTATGTCCAAAATTAAGCCTTAGAATAAGGGGGGTAGACTTCTCCGCCAACCTCATTGTTTTAGATTCTCAAGGATTGGACATTATACTTGGTATGGACTGGTTGAGGAAGCACAATGGAGTTATTGAGTGCCACGAAGACGGTGAAGTTGACCAATGAGGAAGGGATCACCGTAGAATTTGAAGCATCTCAAACCACACCGAAGCAATTGGAGCTGAATCATATGGACGGTGCCACGATTGAGGAGATTCCGGTGGTGTGTGAATTTTTGGATGTTTTTCCGGAAGAGTTGCCAGGTATGCCACCTGATCGAGACATTGAATTTGTTATTGATTTAATACATGGAACTGCACCTATAGCTAAGAGGCCGTATAGGATGCCTCCTATTGAATTAGTGGAGCTCAAGAAACAAATTCAAGAACAACTAGAGAAAGGTTTTATTCGCCCTAGTTCTTCACCTTGGGAGCGCCCGTGCTGTTTTTGGACAAGAAGGATGGAACCCAAAGGATGTGTGTGGACTACCGAGCTCTCAACGGGGTAACAATCAAGAACAAGTACACCTTGCCATGCATAGAAGACTAGTTTAATCAGATGAAGGGTGCTTGTGTCTTCTCTAAGATTGATTTGAGGTCAGGATATTTTCAAATGAAGATTAGACCATCGGACATACCCAAAACAGCTTTTAGAACACGGTATGGATCTTATGAGTACACCGTGATGTCTTTTTGATTGACAAATGCACCTGCCTACTTTATGTACCTCATGAATAAAGTCTTCATGGAGTACTTGGACAAGTTCGTCGTGGTGTTCATTGATGATATTATGATCTAATCGAAGGATGAGAAGGAAGATGAGGAACACTTGAGGCTTATGCTACAGAAATTGAGGGAGCATCAATTATATGCCAAGTTCAACAAGTGTCAGTTTTGGTTGGGAGAGGTGTCATTTTTGGGTCATATCATCTCAGGAGGAGGAGTATCGGTTGACCCCGGAAAAGTGAGAGGCGTGTTGAAATGGGAACCGCCGCAAAATGTCAAGGAAATAAGGAGTTTTCTTGGGATGTCTGGGTATTACCGTAGATTCATCAAGGACTTTTCCAAGATAGCCAAGCCGATGATGGAGTTGCTAATGAAGGGAAAGGCTTTCCAATGGACTCAAGCTTGTCAAAACAGTTTTGAGGTGTTGAAGAAGAGGTTGACAACAGCCCCAGTTTTGGTACTACCGGATGTGAGCAAGAGTTTTGATATTTATTGCGACGCATCGAGACAAGGACTTGGATGTGTATTGATGCAAGAAGGTCAAGTGGTTGCCTATGCATTAAGACAATTGAAGAAACATGAGCAGAATTACCCCACGCACGATTTCGAACTCGCGACCGTGGTACACGCATTGAATATTTGGAGGCACTACATCCTTGGACATAGGTGTGAAATTTATACGGATCATAAGAGTTTGAAGTATATTTTCACACAAACGGATCTGAACTTGAGGCAATGGAGATGGTTGGAGCTCATCAAAGATTATGATTTGGGGATCAACTATCATCCGGGAAAAACCAATGTAGTGGCCGATACTTTGAGTAGAAAGGGAGTAAGTCATCAACTCACAATTCAAGAGTTACCATCTGAGTTATGTAAGGAGTTTGAAAGGTTGAACCTCAGATTTGTAAATGAGATGGATATGATGGAGTTAAACCCTACCTTGGAGCAAGAAATTCGTGAGGCACGAACCGCAGATGAAGAGATCAAGGAAATCAAGGACAGGACCGAAGAAGGGAGAGAATTCAAATTTGATGAAGACGAACATGGTACCTTATGGCTTGGCAGGAGAATCGTTGTGTCTAATGTGAAGCATATTCGGGAGACGATATTAAAAGAGGCACATGACTCACCTTACTCAATTCACCCTGGTTGTACAAAGATGTACAAAGACTTGAAGACTTGCTATTGGTGAGATAGTATGAAAAAGGACATAGCTAAATACGTAGCATTGCGTGATGTGTGCCAATGAGTCAAGGCAGAACATCAAAGGCCAGCTGGACTATTACAACAATTGAAGATCCCAGAATGGAAGTGGGAAGAAATTGGAATGGACTTCATAGTTGGGTTACCACGTACTCAATCCGGGTATGACTCAATTTGGGTAACTATGGATCGCTTAACCAAGTCAGCTCATTTTGTCCCTGTGAAGACCAAATATACATCTGCACGATTGGCCGAAATATACATGGAGCATATTGTGTGTCGACACGGAGTACCAAAGAAGATAGTCTTGGATAGGGGTTCTCAATTTACCTCCAGATTTTGGCAGAAATTGCATGAAGCTTTGGGAACGAGGTTGAATTTTAGTTCAGCATATCATCCTCAAACGGATGGACAAACCGAGAGGACCAATCAGATTTTGGAGGACATGTTAAGAGCTTGTGCTTTGAAGCATGGGAAAAGTTGGGACAAAAGCTTGCCATATGCGGAATTCTCATACAACAATAGTTACCAAGCAAGCTTGAAAATGTCACCTTATGAAGCGCTTTATGGGAGGAAGTGTAGGCCACCTTTATTCTGGAATGAGGCAGGAGAAACTCAAGTATTTGGTCTGGGTGTGTTGCAAGAAGCCGAAAAGCAAGTCCAAATAATTAGTGAAAACTTGAGGGCTGCCCAATCAAGGCAAAAAGGCTATGCGGACAATAGGAGAAGGAAATTAGCCTTTGAAATAGGAGATTTTGTTTACCTCAAGGTGTCACCAATGAGAGGTCATAAGAGGTTTAACATAAGGGGCAAGCTCGCACCTCGTTATATTGGACCATTCAAGATTTTGGACAAAAGAGGAGAAATAGCGTATAAGTTGGAGATGCCAGCTCATATTTCGGATGTCCATGATGTCTTTCATGTTTCCCAGCTCAAGAAGTGTCTGAGAGTACCGAAAGAACAAGTGCCAATGGAAGAATTGGAACTAGAGGAAGATTTGAATTATGCCGAACAACCGGTCAAAATCTTGGAAACTAAGGAGGGGGTCACAAGGAACAAGATTATTAGATGGTGTAAAGTTCAATGGAAGCACCACACAGAAAAAGAAGCGATGTGGGAATTGGAGGATGATCTCAAGAAGGAATTTCCCTATCTCTTCTCTTCCGCGTCGAATCTCGAGGGCGAGATTCATTTTAAGGGGGGGTAGCTTTGTAACACCCACATTTTCATGCATCATGCATTGCATACACTCATATACATGTTTAACATTAACCCACAACAAGAGGAACGAGTTTAAAATTGATTTGGAGCAAAACCGCACTTAAAATGCAGGAAAGTGCGGACTAGTCCGATTTTACTGAGGACTAGTCCGATTTCTCTCTGACTAAAAATGGACTTGTCCGTTTTTGCTGCGGACTAGTCCGATTTTGCCTCTGTAAACTTTTGGACTTGTCCGATTTTGTGCGGACTAGTCCGATATTCCAAGAATCCTTGAAAATTTGCTAAGTCCCTGGACTTTTCTGGACTAGTCCGGAGTTCCAGCGGACTTGTCCATTTTTCCTCTCTGACTAAAGTTGTACTTGCCCAATTTTAGGCCGTACTTGTCCGATTTTCTCTCTAGACAACTTTGGACTAGTCCGGTCCTTTTTGGACTTGTCCGATATTTTGTGACTCCGAGTTGATCTTTTGTTCTACGACTTGTTTTTTGGGTTTCATGTTAAGTGGGCCTAGGGACGTCATGCCTAACTCTTTTAGAGCCCATGAGGGACTCTAAACCGGCCTCTACTCATCCCAAACTCGAAATTTATCTAACCCTAGCCTCCACCTCTATATAAACAACCCCACTCCTTGGCTTGACATCTATTTGCCACTTTTCCACCCCACCCAAACCCTAGTTCGTGGGGAGCCACCAACAAAAAGGGAGGAGAAGATCTCAAGCAAGAAGAAGAAGAGGAGGAAACGAAAGAGGATCAAGATCTCCACCAAGTTTCATTCATCATCACCAATTCATCTCCAAGTTCATCACCAACCCTAGATCACCAAGATCCAAGTGCTACCTCCAAGTTTCTTGATTCATTGGAGTCCTAAACACCTGGTATACCTTCTATTATCTTTTCCTTACGTGAATTCAACCCCTAATCTCCAAATTTACGTCGATCTAGAAAACCCTAATCTGCTGATCTCGCAGAGTGCGGACTTGTCCGGTCCCTAGCGGACTAGTCCGATCTTCCTGGTTAAATTGTGTTGAATTAATTCAAAAATTTGATCTAATCAACTCCAAACTTGTATAAACTTGTTAAAATCTATTAAAACTAGTTAGTGATCATTAAAAGCAATTCATTAACAAGTTCTACCTTGCATTTGCATTAATCATGCATGTCATGTCATATTGAGTAATATTTGTGCACTCTTTGATTGTGTTTCTTGTCTTGTATGTTTATTGTGTGGATTAGACGGATTTGCGCTAGAGAGTGCTGCGGAGGATCTATAGCACCAAGAGTTTGAAGGCTTTGATCCTAATCAACAGCAAGAGCAAGGCAAGTGTCCTTGAAGCATATTGATCCTGTTTTAAAATAAATGTTTTTTGCAAAATTGCATGCTTGTGTCAATTTGATGGGAATCCTATGATAGGAAGTTAACTAGCTTTGTTTAACCACCCTTGTCACATGGAATACATGGTAGAGAGTCGGGAAGGGTTTTTACCTTTTGCATCGCTTAATTAATTGGGATGGGAAAACTACACTACACATTTAATTATACATTAATGTTATTCTGTTAATGTGAACTTGTCAATATGATATGGTAATGGGTGATCTAAGCAAGCCTGGTATGTGGATGGGTTGGATGTTATGGTGGTTTACTTGCTTTAGATCTAAGGACCGGTTCATGCGAGAATAAGCCAGGACTATAGTGCCACCACGAGGCCAAGAATGGGTGCGGCGTAGCTGATTAATTAGGGCTTTGCCAATGCTATTTGGACCATTTTGGATGCTCGGGGAAGGGGTAGTCAGATTCGGTTTGTTGATGATTGGTGGGACTACCCTGGGATCCGAATGGCTCAAGAGGGGGCCCTTGGTTGAAGATGTGCTCTGTAGGAGACATCGCCACTGGTGAAACCTCAGTGGGGTCTAAATAGGCTAGTAATCCCTTTGTAAAGGCTATTTTGTGATCTCTTGACCACACACCTAAGGACGTGTGAGACGGCATAATTGAGATTCTATAGTCATCGAAAGGTGATGAAATCACGAACACGTGGGTAAAGAGGTACAAACTCTACAGAGTGTGTCTAAACTATCATGATAGTCGTGCTCCCGGTTATGAGCACCTGGACAACTTCCATGATTAGAGGGAACTTAGTATTGGGATGGTATTTGGGATGGTTATGGTTGGTATTATGGTTATGGTTGGTTATGGATTTATTTCTGGTATTGAATATGGTTATTGGCAATGGTGAAATCTGGAATTATTGATGATGGTAGTGAATTCGGACTGGTATTATGATATTACTTATGATTATGATGGGTTTACTTCACATACATATAATATATTGCTTTTCAAATGTTTTAATGTACTTTTCATCACTTAGCCATTATTATTGTCGTTATTTGAATCAACCACATGCCATACTTTCCACACTTGCTCAGTACGACATGTACTCACTCTTGCAATCCCCCTCAACAGCTGCAGGTTAGGATTGGGAATTTAATGGTGATAATGCGGAGTTCTAGGCCGTGTCTATCGTCAGCTTTCCTGTGGTGTTGATTGGTGTTGTGCTATACCCTATTGCTTATGCTGCCTAGCTGTTTAGTTTGCTTAATTAGAGTATTTCCGCTGCATTAGTTGAACTTGTCATTAATATTCATTAGAGCTTGTATTCGAGGATAATATGGTTTGTTTAATAAAATTTGGTTAATTAATCTTGTTCTGTGGTAATTTTCTGTATACTCTTTTGTGAATGCACTCGTGTATGTGTGATGAACATCCTGGGCACACATATGCGTTAGCTTGGTTCATTTTTCGGAATCGGGCGTCACATGAGCTCATCGAAGTGGAACTGAAAGGACGAAGATATACCTGGTCCAATGAACGAGCTCTGCCCATGCTCTGTAACACCCTGATTTTCGAGTTTCATCAAATTAAAAATTTAAATGGGAATTTAGAGTTAATAATGGGAGGAAATTGTTTCATAAATAAAAATATAAAATATATGCATCTCATATTGCATTTTGCATTCATCCTCATGTATTGAAAATTTATTGCAAAAATAATCTAAAAGAAATTTATTTACCAAAGTAAGTACATTAAAATAAATTAAATTAGCATACCGAATATGGAAGAAAATAAATAAAAAGAAAAGAAAAAGAACTAAATCGTCTATGCACATGCATTCATATTTAGATATAAACTGAGTAACTAGATCTATTAAGATCAAAATAGAAATTTTATACAATAGAAAAGTAATTGGAAAAGAAAATTATAGAAGAAGATGAATAATAATAATAATAATAATAATAAAAGATTGCGCATATATACAAAATATGTGTAGCAAAAGAAGAAAAAGAAAATAATAGCGTAAAACATGTATTAGGGAATAAATATAAAAATGATAATAATAATATATATATATAATATATTTGTGAAACCTAAAGAAACAAATAAATATATATATATATAAATAATATATATATAATTATATATATATAATATAAATAAATAATATATAATAATAATAATGATAAAAAGAAAGTATAAAAAAAGGAAAAAAAAAAGAAAAAAACACCCGCACGCTGGCCAGGCCGAACCGGCCCAGCCAGCGCTGGCCGCCCAAGCGCGCCCTGCACCGCCGCTCGCGCGCCCAATCCCGCGCCCCGCGCTCGACCGCGCGCCCGATCAGCCCCGGCTCCCGCGCCTAGCGTCAGCCCCGAATTGCGCCGGTCCCAGGCTGACTCAGCCTCTGGCCCAGCGTCGATCCCTGCCGCGCCTATATACGTAAGTCTTCGTATTTCTCCAAGCCACCAGAGAATAGCGCCGCCACCGTAGACAAAAAACCCTCGCAGCGTAGAGAAACACCAGAGGTTGCGCCGCCAGGGAAGAAGAGGAAAAAAAGGAAATAGAAGAGGAGGGTGTCGTCGTCCGCCGGAGTTTGTTGCGTCGCCGCCGTCGTGCCGCCGGAGGACCTTGCGCCATCTTCATCGTCTATGCGTCGCCTTCGCCCTCGCGATCTTCGAAGCCGTCGCATCTACGGCAGGGTTCGTTTTCTGGTGCGAATTTTAGCGACGTATTAGATCTAATAGACATAAATTGATTTTAGTTGCATCGTCTTTTTATTTACAACAGCATTAATCCTCGCTAAAACCATCGTATACTCGTATGAACACGTATGAACTAGTTGCATCTAATAAATAAACAACCATAGTTAATTAATAATTGGTCTTTGCATGCATGCATATCATCGCATGCTGATTAATGTGTGTGCATCATGTTGATTTGTATATGTTTTCTTGTATGTGTGATCGCGAGTAGAGGGAAGTGCTCAAGAAGTCGTGTATGAGGATTTCGAGAACCAAGACTTCGAAGCGCATGAGCAATCCTATCCGCCGGAGCAAGGCAAGTGTCCTTGAAGCATATTGATCCTGTTTTAAAATAAATGTTTTGTTTGCAAAATTGCATGCTTGTTTCAATTTTGATGGGAATCCTATGGTAGGAAGTTTACTAGTTTTGTTGGCCACCCTTGTCACCTAGAATATATGGTAGAGAGTCGTGACGGGTTTTTACCTTTTGCTTCGCTTAATCAACTGGGATGGGAAAACAACTATACCACTCAATTTAATTATGCATTGATGAGATTATGGTTAACATGAACTGGTTAATATGATATGGTAATGGGTGATCTAAGCAAGCCTGGAATATGGATGGGTTGGATGTTATGGTTGTTTTGCTTGCTTTAGATCTAAGGACCGGTTCATGGAGCGACCATCCAGGATTTACAGTGTCACCACGAGGCCAAGTATGGGTGCGGCATAACTGATTAATTAGGGCTTTGCCAGTGCTATTTCGACCATTAGGGATGCTCTGGGAAGGGGTAGTTGGATTGGTTTTGTTGATGATTGGTGGGACTACCCTGGGATCCGAATGGCTCAAGAGGGGGCACTTGGTTGAAGATGTGCTCAGTTGGAGAATCGCCACCGGTGAAACCTCAGTGGGGTCTAAATACGCTAGTAATCCCTTTGTAAAGGCTATTTTGTGATCTCTTGGCCACACACCTATGGAAGTGTGAGACGGCATAATTGAGATTCTATAGTCATCGAAAGTTGATGAAATCACAAACACGTTGGTAAAGCGGTACAACCTCTGCAGAGTGTGTCTAAAACTATCATGATAGCCTTGCTCCCGGTTATGAGCAACCTGGACCCTCACATGATTAGAGGGAACTCGGTATTGGGATGGTATTTGGGATGGTTATGGTTGGTATTATCGTTATGGATGGTTATGAATTAAATTCTGGTATTGAATATGGTTATTGGTATATGGGTGATGGATATGGAACATGGATTGGTACTATGTTATTAATTATGGTTTATGATGGGTTTATTTCACATACACATAATATATTGCTTTTCAAATGTATTACTGTACTTTTCAGCACTTAGCCTTTATTACATTCGTCATTTGAATCGGCCACATGTCATAGTTTCCACACTTGCTGAGTGCGACATGTACTCACTCTTGCAGTCCCCCCCCCCCCAACAACAGTTTCAGATGATGGTTGGGAGAGTCTTGAGGATAATGCGGAGTTCTAGGCTATGTGCTGCAGTCGACTTGCCTGTGGTGTTGCATGGACCTACGTTATCCCTTATGCTTAGTTTGCTTAGTTGCTTAATTAGTTTATTTCCGCTGCATTAGTTCAAACTTGTCATTAATATTCATTAGAGCTTGTATTCAAGGATATTTTAAATTGTGTAATAAAATTTGGTTAATTAAGCTTGTTCTGTGGTAATTTTATGTATACTCTTTTGTGAAGTGCACTCGTGTATGTGTGTTGAACGTCCTGGGCAAACATACACTGCACTTGGTTAATTTTTCAGAACCGGGTGTCACACGCTCGTCTGTCTGGATCGAATGTTCTGCAATGGAGCATGGCGAACCTGCACCCGGACATGCTCCTCCAAGCTCTATCATCGTCAATCTCAGATCACTGCCCGTTGCTTCTGAGTCGCCAGAACTCCCTGCGACGCCCCCCGTCATTCAAATTCGAAACCTTCTGGACCAGGATGCTAGACTTTCTAGGCGTAGTTCAGCTGGCCTGGAACACTCGGGTACGCGGATGGGACCCTATCAACATACTGCATCAATGACTGCAACATACGGTGTGTGCACTAAATAAATGGAGCAATAACATTTTCGGGAAAACCAAGATCAAAATGGCTATGGCCAATGAAGTCCTGAGCCGGTTGGATGAAGCACAGGAGGCTAGACAACTAACCCAGTCTGAGATCACTCTTCGCCGTAACCTCAAGACGCGGCTCCTGGGTCTGGCTGCCGTGGAAAGGGCATGGAAAAATCAAGTTGCACGCCTCCAGTGGTTGCGAGAAGGATACGCCTACACACGGTTCTTCCACATCAAGGCAAGTGCCAGACGCCGCAAGACACTTATACCTCGGCTAACCAACTCGGCAGGACTGCTGGTCAGCACACACGAAGAGAAAGAGCAGGCTCTGCATCAGTTCTTCACTCAATTGTTGGGCACCATAATCCCAAGAAAATCTTCCCTAAACTAGGACTTGCTCAACCTACCGGCAGTGTTGCTTGACTGCCTGGCGGCACCGTTCTCGGAAGATGAAATGATGGGAGCAATCTGAAGCATGCCTGCAGAACGAGCCCCTGGTCTTGACGGATTCACGAAAGATTTCTACAAGTCATGTTAGGGCATAATCAAAGACCAGGTGATGGTGTCCTTTCATAGCCTGTACAACCTGCAAGACAGGCAACTGCATCTAATGAACTCGGCAACCATATGCCTCATTCCAAAGCATGAATCAGCCGAGCAGCCAGGTGATTTCACGCCAATAAGTCTAGTACACTCCTTTGCCAAACTCTTTGCTAAGGTGCTTGCCCTACAGATCTCCACCAGGATATATGACCTTGTCTCCCCGGCCCAAAGCGCCTTCATCAAGAACAGGTGCCTGCAAGACAATTTTTTGTTCGTTAAGAATGTTGCGTGCTCTCTACACCACAGGAACGTACCTGCTCTACTGATGAAGATCGACATCACCAAAGCCTTTGACAGTGTGCCATGGGAAATCTTGCTCGAATTGATGACAATTAGAGGATTCCCTGATAGATGGAGGGATTGGATAGCACTCACCTCCGTCTCCTCTTCCTCACGTGTGCTACTGAATGGGATCCCTGGACCCCCAATTGGACACGCCCGTGGACTGCGATAGGGCGACCCGCTCTCGCCATACCTATTCATCTTGGTGTTCGACTCCCTGGAGAGGATGATGGACGCCCTGACCCAGAACGACGCACTTCAACCACTACCTGGCCTCGTGAACAAGCAACACCTATCACTCTACACTAACGACACGCTCCTCTTTCTCAACCCGGTGCAAGACGAGGTGCATTTGGTGACTGAAGTCTTCCGACATTTTGGAGAGGCCACGGGCCTCCACATCAATGAGAGTAAGACCACCATCTCACCGATAAGCTGCTCTGAGGAGCTCCTCTCGGTGGCGTTGACAACTTTTTGAAGCCAGTGCCAACAGCTATCGATAACATATCTCGGCCTGCTGCTATCTTTGAGAAGAGTCACCCTAGCTCAGCTGCAACCCATACATGTCCGAGTGAGAACAAGGCTTGCTGGTTGGCAAGGACAACTGCTCACGCTGGGGAAGCAGGCATGAGCTTATGCACATTGTCCTCTCTTCAATTCCAACCAGTGCGATGTCAGTCCTCCGGGTGCCAAAGAAATTATTCTCTGAGCTAAACAAAGCATGTCGCCGTTTTCTTTGTTCGGGATCTCAGGAAGCCCGCAGTGGGCATTGCAAGGTCAAGTGGGCTCAAGTCTGTCACCTGATCGAGTATGGCATCCTGGGACTACTTGATCTGGCAAGATTCAGCCGTGCCTTGCACCTTTGATGGTGTTGGCATGACTGGTGCTCGCTGCAGAAAGCCTGGACGGGCTCGGATCTTCCTGTCGATGCTTCGGACATGTAACTATTCCAGACGGCCACTTGAGTCACTGTACGGAATGGACGGCGCGCCAAGTGTTGGACATCATCGTGGCTCCATGGTATGCCCCCATCTGCACTTTTCCCAGCCCTCTATCATCATGCACGAACGAAAAACTGAGTGGTAGCCGATGCCTTAAGTAACAACCGCTGGATTACTGATATATGCCATGACCTAACACCTGCTCTACTCGGGGATTTTGCTGGCCTCTGGAACATGCTGCGAGATATTCAACTCGAACCATACTGCACCTTGCAAGATGAGATCACCTGGAGCCTCACACCGTCGGGGACATACACAACATCGTCGTCATATCTTGCACAATTTGCTAGATCAACTACATCTCTACTGTCGGAACTGGTCTGGCACAACTGGGCGCCGGCAGAATGCGAGACCTTCATGTGGCTTGTTCTACGGGATAGAGTGTGGACGGCAGCATGGTTGCAATGTAGAGGCTGGCCAAACCTCTACTTCTGTCAGCTTTGTCGAAGAAGCTTGGAGACAGCTAAACACCTGCTGTGGGAATGCCCGATATCGCAAGAGGTATGGGCGTGCATGGGTGCTTGGCTCCGCGCCGCCTCATTCGACCCAGCAACTTGGTCGGTCGCCCTAAACCTGCAAGACTGGATGAGCCTCCTCAGCGCCAGCGCCAACTCCACTCACGGACATGCCCTCCGGTCCATTGCTATCCTCATATGCTGATCCCTATGGAAAGAGCAGAACAACCGCATCTTTGAAGGCCGAGAACTAACGACTGTAAAAATTGTGGATGAGATCAAGGAAACACTTGTGCTATGGAGCGCAACGGGTGCAAGTACTGTGAGATGATTACTGATCGACTTGGGAACTTAACCCCCTAGCTTTAGCTGTCTCAACTGCCCTGTATCAAAACCCTGTAATGTCCTTTTTGCTTTCTACTTAAATGAATTCCCCGTACGACGCTGATCTGGGGGCTTTTCTAAAAAAAAGAAGGTCAGAATGTATAGGTAAGCAGACAAAGGGATGCCTTGTCTTAGTCGCCGCTGTTGGAAGTACCGGACTAGTCCGATTGCTGTCCAGTAAGGGTAACCGGACTAGTTCGGTTGCTGTCCAGTAAGGGTAACCGAACTAGTCCGGACCCTTATAGGACTAGTCCTATATTGTCCAGTAAGGATAACAGACTAGTCCGGACCCCATATGGACTACTCCGATAATTTTAGTAACTGTCAGTTTGAACTCAAAATTGACATGTGTTATAATTGAAAGGACACAACCCACCAAATTTTGAGTCTCTGATCGGGAGACTCAATGATTCCTAAGGGTGGGAGGCCCCCTCTTGTGTCTCTTGGTCAACTATAAGAAGAGGGTCAAGTGTATGATCAAGGAAGGCTTAAGGCATACACTCATACACACATGAACACTCTAACCCACTCAGAATCTGATCAACATATCAAGAGAAGAACAAGGGGAAACGCCTCTCGTCGTCGTTCTTCTTGCAGCCTTGCCTTGTTGGCTAGATGGCGGCATCGTCAAGCAACAACAAAGATGGAGGAGAAGGTATTATTAGTGTTCTTGTGATATTTGAGAGATAGCACTTGGTGTTGATCTTGTAATCAGATTTGTCCATGTAATTCAAAGTGATTTAGTGGCTATTTGATCTTTGGGCTCCCTCTTGATTTCTAACAATGGTATCAGAGCCGTTTAGACCACTAATCATTTTGAATTGAGTTTTGATCGAAGTTTTTCGCTGAAAGTTTCGAAGGTCCGGACTTATCCGGTCTAAGGGCCGGACTAGTCCGGTGTGCCACAATAAAGTGGTTAGGTTTTCGGATCAGGGCATTTTAACGCGTTCATCTGATTGAAAACCAATTAAGCACTTTGGATTGAAATCTATTGTGAAAATTTAGTTGATTTGGTAAGATGGTAAGATTAAGATTCCCTTTTGGGTATTTCGACATTTTCCAGTTTTTTATATGAAACTTTTCCGGGGTTGGCCGGACTAGTCCGGAATAGTACGGACCAAACTCGAAAAGTTCAATAAAGAACGGATCAAACTTTTTTGAATCAGTACTGGACTTGTCCAGCATATGGACCGGACTAGGCCGAAAACCATGTTGTCAGAGTTTGGACTAGTCCGACTATGTGCGGACTAGTCCGTGCTATACAATTAAGTTTGCTTATTTAATTAAGCTTCCGCCGTGAATTAAGTTTATTGTCATAGCAATTTGGTCGAGTAACCAAAGCGAAAGATAAATTGCTATGCCAATTTAAGTTGCATGGAATTCTATTGAGTAACCAAAGTGAAAAATAGAATTTTTCATGTTTTTAAGTTATATTAATGACATTATTGGCTGAGTAATCAAAGCGAAAGGCATTAATGACATTTTTCTTTCTAAGTACATAGTAATTTGGTCGAGTAACCAAAGCGAAAGATAAATTACTATGTATTTCAAATGTTCTTCAATGTTAAGTTTTGATGTCATTTTTGGCCAAGTAACCAAAGCTAAAGGCATTAATGACATTATTTTTGTAAGAACATAGTAATTTGGTCGAGTAACCAAAGCAAAAGATAAATTACTATGTTGATTTTCATTTATTCTCAAATGTTGAGTTTTGGTCGAGCAACCAAAGTGAAAGATAAAACTCATCATTTTCTTGTGGTTAACATCTATGCATTCTTCTTGATTTTGGTTTTTGATTATGAAGGTTCCTCCAATGCGAATTCAGCATTGAGTTTGATCGCTTCTATTGATCGACTCAATGGAAGCAATTATCAGAGATGGCGAGAGAAGTTGGAGATTGCTTTAGCAGTCTCTGAGATAGACTTGGCTCTCACTACTCCATATCCGCTTGCACCAGTTGAACCAGTAAGAGATGCTGATGAAACTCAGGAAGACTTTGCTGTGAGGACAAAGGAATATACTACTGAGTTATTGGCTTATGACATTGATTATTATAAGTGGAAGAAATCAAATAGGAAATGTCTAATAGTAATTAAGGGCACTATCATTGAGGCCATTCGGGGAGCAATCCCTTAATGCGAAACTATTGTTGAATACCTCCAAAGGATAGAGAATCAGTTTACTAGTTTTTCTAAGGCCACTGCAAGCACTCTTATCAAGAGGCTTGTTACTGAAAAGTATCATGGAGGTGGTGTGCGTGAGCACATCTTAAGGATGACAAATATGGTTGCAAAGCTTAAGCCTACGGATTTGGGGATTATAGATGAGTTCATTATGCATCTCATCATTGCCTCACTTCCTATGGAATTTGAGAGTTTTGTCATCAATCACAACTCTCAACCTGAACTATGGAACATAGAAAACTCATCGTTATGTGTGTTCAGGAGGAAGAGAGGATTAAGTCCCTTCACGGTTATGGTGCTATTAATTACGTGAAAAGAAATGGTAAGGCTAAGAAGAATTATTCTTCTAAGCAATCTTTTAAGTATCATGGTTCTTCTCACCATGATAAAGATAAGAGTAAGTTTCCACAAAGCCATCTTTATAATAAGGATGTGAAAGTGGATAAAGATCAGTGCGGCTTTTGTTTAGACAAAGGTCACCATCAGAAGGATTGCATAGGCTTCATTAAATGGAGTTGCAAAAATGGTAATGACTTTGTGACCTTTGTTGATGAATCCCTGCTTTTAGATTATACACCATCTTCTTGGTGGATTGACTCAGGTTCCACTGTGCACGTTTGCAATTTGTTGCAGGGGTTAAATATGAGGAGGACCCTAGAAAGAGGGGAAAGGGCCATTAAAGTTGCTGATGGCCATGAAGATGAAGTGAAAGACATTGGAGATTATCCATTAGTATTAAGAAATGACTTTGTACTTACACTTTAACTTCAGGATGTATTATATGTACCCTCTTTAAGTAGAAATCTAATCTTAGTATCATGCTTAGATGATGATGGTTATGTTTGCCAGTTTGGCAAAGACAGATGTGTAATTAAGTTTGATAATAAGATTGTTGTTGTTGCCATAAGACAAGTCATGTTATGCTTATTATCTATGCATGATGAGGTTAATGTTGTAAGCGACATTCAGTTTTCCTCACATCAGGGTAAGCGTAAGAGAATCGATTCCAAAATGTCTTCAAAATTATGGCATTGTCACTTAGGCCATATTTCGAGGGAGAGAATTGAACAATTGACTTCACAATCGATTCTTCCCCATTTGGATTTTTCGGATTCAGCAGAATGCATAGACTGCATTAAGGAAATTTGTTAAGAAAATTAAGAAAGGTGCTATACGCAGTGCAGGAATTTTGGAATTAATCCATACGACACTTGTGGACCATTTCTCGTAGTATTTTATTGATGGTTTTGATTCATTGATAACCTTCACGGATGACTGTCGGTACCCTGCGTATCGGGTACCCAATGATACCGCAAGAAGTGCAAAAGAGTCCTGCGGTCAAGATTGAAGGCTTCCTCATGCCCCACATGTCGTATTACACCGGACCCACATCCCTCATATGGGTAGTTCTGGAGATTGACACGTGTAATGTAAATCCAGAGGTATCCTCTCAACACAGGGGAGCTCCGCGATCAACACGTGTATAATGACTACGGACCTAACCCCCAATAGAAGGAAGCTCCGAAGTTGACACATGTACAGCGGTGCTAGAGCCACCTTCTCACGAAGGAAAGCTCCAAAGCCGCCACGTGTGGATCCACCGGATCTTCATCAACGTATACACTAGCAGATCTCCTACAGCACGAACATTGAAGTGGCAATCGAAGCGACAGTTACAAGACACTATTATGTGTTGTTAATGCTGTATTAACGACACACGATCAGAGCACCGTTAATAGATATAACGCAGCCATTAAGGCATATTATCACACTATTAACCATGCTTAATACCCGTAGACAGTGTATTAGGCAATTTAATACACCAGGGCCACATGTCGGGTCAGGTGAATGATGTAACGGTTAGTCCTTGGACTATAAAAGGATTGAGCCGCACGATACAAAGGGGGGTGGGCAGGCTGAGTCATAGATGACTCTTTCGAGTGATTCATAATACAACACACACAGACACACACAATCCATGGAGTAGGGTATTACGCTCAGGCGGCTCGAACCACGTAAATCTCTGGTGTCACCATCTTGATCTTGATCTCTGCGTGCCCCAACCATCACAAGAACCTCCGCAGGATACACTTTAGTAGTACCGGGGGAAGTGTCATTGCTACACTTCCACATTTGGTGCGCCAGGAAGGGGGCCATCGTCACCCGAGATCTCAAGATGGTGAATTCCGCCGCAGGATCTTCCAACGGTAATCGTGCTGAACAACTGCTGGAGGTAATCCCTCCAACCCTCACCAGCCATACGGTGCCATTGTTCCAGGTGGCACTATGATACCACAACCACCATCTATTCCGGCCAACAATGCTAGGCAACAAGATGGTGCATCTGCGCCGATCACTACATCGACGAACAACAACCCAGAGCACACACTCATTGTTGCACGAGCTCTACTACAACACCCACTGCCTCTAGGAGCACCCCAGGGTGCTATGGAGCAGTGGAGGGCTGATGTTGACCATCTGATTGTAGCTGCAGCCGCTGGCATCAGCAATCAAGGTCCTCCCCCTTTAGGGCGAGCACCGTCACAACGAGTGACCTTGTCAGGCCGACTTGGTCCACAAGTCTCGCAACAAAGGAGACGTGCTGCATCCCAGCATGTGACCTCGTTGCCTCCTGGGGCACGACACACCCACACCATTACCAGGATTCCGACTCATGACCTGCGGTCGGAACTGGATCGCCGTTACCAGCAGCAGGATGGTCGTGTCCATATTGAGCGTGCTCGTGAGAGGCAAGAGGCCCAGGACAACCCTGCTCCTTAGGGAGTGGGAGGAGGCTATTCTGCCTTGGCCATACATTTGCGCATGGTCAGGTGGCCACAAAAGTTCTGGCCTCATTTGCCAGAAAAATTCGACGGGACTGACAACCCTGCCGAATTTCTTCAAATTTACTCCACTGCCATACTAGCAGCGGGAGGTGATGAGGTTGTGATGGCCCATTACTTCCTGGTGGCTTTAACTGAGACTGCAAGGTCCTGGTTCATGAGTCTTCCACCCGACTCCATTAATAGTTGGGTGGAGCTATGCCAACAGTTCACTGCCAACTTCGGGAGTTCTTACACCCGGCCTGGCACTGAATTGGATATGTTTGCTATAAAGCAGACATCAGGGGAATCGCTGCGATCCTCCATCCAGCGGTTTTCTCAGGTACGGAATACTATTCCTTCAATCTCGATCTCTTCTGTTATCATTGCATTCAGATAGGGTGTTCAAGATAAGAAGATGTTGGAGAAGCTGGCTATCAAAGAAGTCACCGGTGTTAAGGAACTCTTCAGCCTAGCAGACAAATGCGCTAGAGCTGCGGAGGGCCGTGAAATGCACTCCAAGCCTGCTCCATAGGCCAATAAGAAGTCCTCCAAGACTGAAGTCACTACCTCCGGTAGTGGCAAAAAGAAAAAGAAGCCCAACGGCAAGAAGAAGCTGTCGGCCGGCGCACCAGCTGCTGCAGCTGCTGCAGCTCCGGGTGGCCGGGGGCCACGCCCCGAGAAACGACCTCGTCCTTCCACAGAGGACGACAATAGTTCAAAGGCGTGGTGTCCGATTCACAAGACGGACGGACACAACCTAGAAGAATGTCGGGAGGTCCGAAACCTTGCCGAGCGCTATAACAAGCACCGGGAAGAAGATCTTTTCCGTCAGCGGGAAGGGAAACAAAAGGTCGACGAAGCTCCAGCTGAGGAGGAGCCAGGTTTCCAGGACCCCAAGAAGGTCCTGAAAGCTGTTTACAACACTGTCGACAACGACTCCGATGTTTCTGACAATGAGCGCCGGAAGACCCTAAACACCATCTATGGTGGTTCTTGGGACATCATCTCTCGCCGCATCCTTAAGACAATGCGACAGGACATGGTCGTGACAGCTCCCACTGCTAAGGCAGAGCCTCATCGGAAGTGGATGGATACCCCCATCATTTTCAATGCTTCGAACTGCCCCTGAAACATGATTGGGGCTAGTCAACTCTCGTTGATGGTGTCACCCACCATTAACAATATTCAAATTCACCATGTAATGGTGGACGGAGGTTCAGGGCTAAACCTCATAAGCTTCAAAGCTTTTGTTAAGCTTCAGCTCTGGCCTTCAGACCTTCACCCATTATGACCTTTCTCTGGGGTAGGTCTGGGAACCATTACTCCTCTCAGTTCCATCACACTCCCAGTGACCTTCGAGACTCGGGAGAACTACAGAACTGAGAAGTTGGTCTTAAACATCGCGTACATCAGTCTGCCGTTCAATGCCATTCTAGGCAGGCCATCCTTATACAAGTTCATGGCCGTAGCTCATTATAGCTACTTGGTGTTGAAGATGCCAACACCCACGGGCGTTCTCCAGATCCGCGGAGCTCGCACCGCAGAAGTTGTTGACGGCTGTTATATACCAATTTCAGCCGTCAATATAACTCAATTATGTGAAGGATTGATCATTTCTTACACACATCACCTTTCTATTTGATCTATTCAACTTGTACTTGGAGAAATATGTGTATGCAAATATTTATACGGGAATTGAGGAAAAGTATGGGGTGCAATCCTATAAAATATTATCCCAGCCAATCAGGTGACGACATGTGGCACCACATGGATCAAATGGCCCACAAACAGAAGTATCCGAGGCCATCCAATGGTGTAGCACCAATATCAGTCAATGGGACCCACCTGACAGCCACCTGGAGGAAGTACGGGCCGTTTGGAGCCCTGACCAGGTCGGCCGAACCAGGGGGTCAGCCGACCTGGTCTTGGTGCCAAACGCGGTCAACTTCCATGTGTTGGCTCCTCCCGACTCCCTAGAGTCAATGACGACTGATTTGTGCGCTTTTGGTGGTGGGAACTGACCTCAACACTAGTATAAATAGGACCCCATACCCCTCACTTCAACACACACCACTTGGGCATCATTCTATTGTATACACTATCTTCCATAGTCCTTAGAGGAGTTAGGATGTAGAGCGGAGAGCCTCTAGTCCCAAGTCCAAATTGGGAAAGGAGTAGAAGGAGTCTCTCTTCCCAATTCTACATTGGGAAAGGTATGTCTCAAGTATTCCTTCTTGTATTTGTGACTTTGTGCTCAATAAATTTATTATCTTTAGTCTTCTTTTATACGTATACTTGGACAGAGCGTTTCTTGTTTGATTGTGGAGTCCATGTAATTGGAAGGTATAGTCTTTATGATTGTACTCTCATGATCACATCTTATGGTCATAAACACTATAGACCCCACTATAGTCTATGTAGTTATGATATGATTTTGTTAATATGAATAACTATGATATGCAGTCAACATTGGTTCAATGATTACTTAGTTCATTGCCTTAGGATGGCTTGTGCTGCAGCTCTTAAGGTATTTGCTTAGTATGCTAGCATGGTGCTAGGGTATTTAAGTAGCGTTGGATGTCTCGTAGACCCATGGATTAAAGAGGTAGGTAGTAGGTGGTGACATCCCTATCTGTCCTTTGTAATCCTCCACGTTCGGCTATGCCACAGGCTCTTGGCAGGAGTTGCCCTAGTATTGCTAGGGGTAAGCTCGTGCCCAATGTGTTGAATAGCATTGCATAGGAATTCAATATTGACATCACCATTAGTATCTACCTTAGGCTATGTATATGTATTAGGAGCATTGTAGGAGCAACTCTCTAACTCTTAATCCAATCTCCCTCTAGGACCCATTTACTGTAAAACCCCACTTTTATGGCATGTTAAGTTCATATGGGTTTTGTGATCAACTATTTTAGATATCCAATACAATGGTGCACATGAACTATGCCATCCAAAACTTTTCTTGCACTCATTGTTAAATTCTTTTAACATGGGTATTGGACTTCACCATGAATCCAAATTATATTCTATTCACCCTTTTTAAGAATAAGAATTTTTGGATAAGATTTAGTAAGCAATGCAAAATGAAGCCCTAATAAGCTCTAACACAAATATTCAAATTAAGGGCTCTAAATTTTTCCATGAGCTCCTAAATTCCTCAATAGCATGCTTACAAAGTTTCAAGATTTTAGAAACTCATCTACTATTTTAATTGAGGTGCTTGGCAAATTTGAATCAAATTCAAATCTGAGTTTTTAATTCTTCTCCAACTTCTTTAAACATAAGATTTGAGTTCACCATTGTGTTCAGAATAATTCATTTGCCATCTCCACAAAATTTCATGATTTTTGGAGTTGATCTTCTATTTTTAAATGAATTAGTAACTGAACTGTGGGGAGTATCACTGGACAGTGGGCCCCACATGTCAGCTCCTCTTTGAACGGATCAGCTCGACCCCGCCATCTCTGTACCGACGCACCTCCGCTCAACACCGCGCGTGCGCATGCAGCTCCAGCGAGCTGCCTGCCTGCTCGCCGCGGCCCTATAAAAGGCCGACCGAAGCTCCCTTCACTCCTCATCCCCGATCGCAGCTCCACTGCCTCGCGATTTTTCTTCCTCCGCGTGCCATCGCCGCCGCTCGCCACTGCTCCTCGGTGTGCCGCCGTTCCGCGCCGTTTCAAGCCAAGCTCCAAAGAGCAAAAAGGTGTGCCTGATCAAACTCTAGCTCATGGTACAAACCATTTCCCTTATCGTTGAAGCTTGAACGAGTTATTGTTCGTTTCCCCTACGGTTGAAAGTAGTTAACTAGCTAAGTTTTCATGTCGATTCCTTTTCTGCAAGTAATCATCCTTTGCAATTGCTTAGAGATAGTTTCTATAGGCCCTAGCGCTTCTGTCTGAGCAAGAACCATTAAGAATCATCGAGCAACGGCTCTGAATTTCGAGTTTTGCTCGCCGCCGGTGAGAAAACCTCGGTTCACCGTCGAACTCGTGATTCCCGGCAACTCACTCCCCTTCTACGCCCAGATCCTTGAACTCCATCATCCCAGAAAGGTTTTGGAAAAATTCCCAAGTGATTTGAGCTACTCTGGAGCGAGTTCTATGTTGCCCGAGCGCTCATCGCCGCCGCCGCCGTCGCACGACCTTTTTCGGCGAGCTTCAGGACCCACTGACCTCACCATCGTGCTCAGCGACCCCAAAAACCCCCAGGCGACAAGTTTCCGCGAGTCTGGTCTGTTGGTTTAGCCGGCGGCGAGCTCGCCGGCGAGCCACCGCCGCAGGTGCTACTCCGCGCGAGCACCGGCCCGAGGTAGACGATGACCCCATCGGGTCCCACCAGCCATTCACTGCGGGATCACGGTGCGGCTGAGATCTAGTGTGGCTGCGCGCTTTAATTCTTTGGACCCCGGTGCTGCCTCAACCAGAATGCGCCACGTGGTCTTTGGGATGTATTTAATTCCAGAAATTTGTCCAAACTTCTAAATTGAATATCTTTCTGTAGAATACTCCAAATTCATTCAAACAAATTTTGTTTGAAAGCCGTTGAGCTCTAGTTTCGCTCAGTACCAATTAGGCTCTGTGAAAATCAATATTTAATTCTGTAGGAACTAATCTTTCCCAAGTAAAATGCAATTTTTCCAGATGAAGTATTCCCTGGAAAAATCCCCAAAATTCGCATAAAAATTACTGTCCTTTTCTTGACTACCAGCAAAAATTTGGGAGCCATTGCACCTGTTTTAACCTCTGTATAATTCAATTACCTTTTTCAGTTATTGAATTTTCACAGATATGCAGATGCTTTATTGTGCCCCAAATTTGGACTGAATCTTCCTTTAGCCATACCTTAGCTCCTGTAAAAATCTTGGATTTAATGGACCTCATATTCTAGTATTAATTCAATTTCAAACTGAATATTGACTAAATGCTTAAAAGTTCAATTACAAGACAATTCCAGAAATTCTTGTCAACTTAGAAACTCAATAAATTCTTCACCAAGGCTTAGAAATTTATGAAACCACTTTTGCTAGGACCAGGACAATTTTCTCTATCTTGATTATCAACTGATGGCTATATTCAAGCTACAGTTTCATCTCTAAAAATTGTGGAAGTTATTTTCTTGCCATAATCTTAGAGACCACACTCTACTTTGATCATCTCCTGTTCTTGCAAGAACTTCTATAGTATTCCCTAAATACCTAATTCAACGTTCCCAAGCCAAATAACTAATTATCCTATAATGGTCACCGTAAATTAAAATCCTGGTCTTGATATTAAATATTTTCAAAGTCATTCATACCGTATTTTATGCATATCGTATAGTAACCGAAGTCGAGGAGGAGTCAGAGGCCTTGGAAGAGCATCTTCCAAATTCTAACTCAGAACCTGACCTGCAACAAGGCAAGCCCCGGTTTGCATTTAAGTCGTTTATAAACTTTTGCTTTATCACTATGATGAGTAGTATATGAATTGTGCATTACGTTTAGGGTGAATGATACTCCACATGCATGACCAAAAATCCCAGGGTTTATTTGGCACGAGTTACAGTTGACCTGTAGTAACTGCTTCGCAAATGCATAGGAGATACGGTAGAAGTCGAGTAGTTGGAATCTACTCGCGAGAGATGTATCTCACAGGATTGGTTGAATAGAAAATGGCTTAATATAATGAAATTGAGACTGGGCGGGGAATGGATAGGAAGCGGCGAGAATTGAGTCTCGGTCGCATAGCCCTGCCTGTGTCGATTAAGGCCCGTCCGTATGCAGCCCCTTCGGACAAGCTTGAATTGTACCGGCAATATAATGGACATATGGAATCCAATAAACTGATGTAACTTGATAACTGGGATGTCGAGACCCATTAACTCACCATCGATAGGGGTGGGTTGAGGACCGTAAGGTGTAAATCGGTCGGCGGACACATGAGGTGTTCCGTGCGGAGACCTTCTGTTTGCGGAGGTGAGACGGGCTCAGCATTCGAGTTTCTTGTGAAAGGTGGCCATATACGCCTAGTACTGAAGTGTTATGTAGGTACAGGTGTGCTCGCTGACACTTCCGAACGACGTATGTGTCATGTTGTCCGGGTGTGTCTTGATTGCAATCACTGTCCCTCGCAGTAATAGAGTACCACTTGTTCACTGAGCGGTGACGTAGTAAATACTAAAGAAGTCAGAAAAGTCATATGGTATTGAATTATAATTACTTTGCAACCTTGTTTAGTTTAGAGATAGTATAACTAAAGATTTTCAATTTCCCCATACTTTAGCTGTAATAGCATTTTGTGCCTCGAGCATGTCATATCATTGGTAAAGCGTTTCTTGTTTGATTGTGAAGCCCATGATGTGCCGTGCTTGGGAAATGTCATTTGCTACTTAAAACTTGATTATAAGGATCAACTTGTAGGCGAGACATTTATGCTTCAACTTACCTATGTTTAGCATCCACCTTGCATATGTCTAGTGAGACGGGTTAGTCTTGCTGAGCCTTATGCTCACGTTTGTAGTTAACGAGTTTTTGCAGGTTACTCTGTTGAGGGTGGGTTTGACGATGAGGCAACACCCCCTCCAGGGTGTACAGCCGAGTGGGAACCCTGCACGCCGCCATAGTTTGCGTGTTGCTAGTGCAAAGTATCCCAGGCATGGATAACTTTGCTTTTGCATAGCTAGTGCCGAGAGCGTAGCTATGATATATATATATATATTTCTTTTTCCTATAGTATTGTAAAAACTTCCGCTGACTTGGTCTTGTACTTTATTCTGGTTCTATTCTTGTATACTATTGGGTGTCGCATCGCACGACACCACCCAATGAGATCCTCGGATGTGTGAATTCCGGTCCTCACAGACATGGTATCAGAGCATCATTGGGAACAGTGTACCTGAAAAGAACATATTTTCAAAAATTAGGAACTTGAGTGAGGAATTAGTTATATGCCTTTATAAGGAGTATTACTAGTATAAGTTGTAAAGGTGGTAAACTAACTATGTGTTATTATATTCTGTAACGACGCTCCGACATCAGGTAAGAGGTAAGGTACGCCACCGAGAGCGGATCAATCTCGGTAAGCTCAGCATACGAGAGGTGGTATGTGAAATTTCCGTGGCTTGGCACGGAAAGTCAATATGAGTCTTTGAAACTTTCCATGTTTCTGAGAACATATGACACGCGGTACCCCAGCGTGACACAAAGTTAGAGGAAAACCCCGTCGGGTGGTATGTAACCCGATAGTGTGTTCTCATGTCTATGAGAACATGTGAACACGTATGCCCGAGCGTGTATAAGCCGGATCGTAGGGGAGTCTTTACTGTACAGACGTATTTACAGCCATGTACCTCGAGGCATGACCTCGCTCGAGGGCAACTCACTCCAGAGTTGTATGCTTTTACTTTCAAATATAATTGTATATTGTGGTTACCTGTTCTGTTTCCCTACCACCGTACGGCGTGCCCGTGCCAGGGGATTGTTTGCTTTCTACAGGGACACTAATTTCGGTAGAGGACCGTGTAGAAACCGTTTGCGAGAGAATGATATAGGAACCACCTATAGACGTAACCGGATGTACCGGATAGAATTTCCTTTCGTGAGGCACGTAGTACCGTCAGTATCAAACATGATACTAGACCCTCCCCACCGACAGAATGGTTGCATTGTGTTTTGAGAAAGTCCGACTATCAGATGCTGGTAATTTCGGGCTCATAAAAAAGAAACTCCAACTTGATAAGGTAGATAGAACCAAGATTCTTGCTTTCTGGTTGAAGTGGCTCAACTTCGCCAGGTTGTAATCTTGGTTAGCAATTAGATAACATAAGAGTATCCTACATAGATGGAAAGCTCGTGAAGACCTCTCCAACTTTCCTGTTGACCATAAAGACAGAAAAGCTTGTTAATCTGTTGAAAACTGGGGTTTACTGTAATTACTCCATATGAACCCACCTTTGTACCCGTTTCTGTATTCTTGCTATAACTCACTGTAGAAAAGTCCACTGCCTTATTGGGATATATGTTTGAGAAGGGTAGGTGGAGATTTACGAGTTTTTTTATGGGAAGTCTTTCCTGATTTTAATTGGAGTTTAACCAAATTGGGAAGCCAGCACAGTGAACTGCATGACTGCTGATGCAAACCAGTCAGTTTTACTGTTAAGTTTGGATAGTTATAACTCCTAATCCAGAACAGTGATATGGTTACACATATACATTTTGGAAAGCTTAGGAAGTCATCTATCAACTTTATTTATCGCTCCTGACCTGGATCTGGGTATAGCTATGCCTAATTCCATTTGTCGCAAATTTGGTTCCTGCAGTCCAGAACTTGGAACAGTTTGCACATAATTGTGAATTGATGCATAATACCTACATAACAAGGTTTTCGTGGTGGAACTTCTTTAGTTCTGGATTGTTAACACGATGTTACTCAATGATTATTTTGACATTACCTCAATATCTTATCATGATAAACCTGTATAGAATGTGGAGATAAGCCCATATACAGGAGAGGTTCTGTCAAAATTTCCAGAACCCTTGGGTCAACTCAAAACCGGTATAGATTGTTCATACTAGTTCAACAGTAGCTGTATGAGTACAATCTGGAAAGTTTTTGAAGTGTACTACAACTTTTGTATTCAACTTAAATTTTAGTTCTGACTTCTTCTGTATGAAACTTACGGGTTAATGCAGACAGGTCGGCTGGAACAGAACTGTGATCACTTCCAGTTTGCAGCTTTCTTGGATCATTTGATAATGGATAGTTTCTTTGATCCAAAATTATCAGTGATTAAGTTGAATACTTATACTGTGTATTGATATCCTGGTATGCTTGTCCACAGATGGCAGCACCAAGAATTCAGTTACCAAATGGATGGGTGTTCTCAACGTGTACCGGACACGCCGGTTTTCCGGACGTGTTTGTGAAATTGCTTTGCCAATTTGGCTACCGGAAGTGGCCTAAATATTGGGGCAAGAAATTTCAGGAAAGCGGTATGTGGAGTTGCACCATCTATGTTGATGTGCCTGCTGGTCCACCGCATCTCGGATGGGCTCCATTCTCCATCAAGATTAAAGGGTTAATATTGGAAGAAACGTGGAGCTACGCCGCAAGTGTTGCCATAGGGAGATTCTGCAAACTCCATGGCAATAGTCTGGTGGGTACTCCATATGAATTCTTTCCAGTTACCGGCAGGGCTTCCGAAGCTTGGGCAACCCGTTTGCTTATGGAGGTAGAAAATCGTGGCGAAACTTCCACGACTGATTTAGCGGTGTATGCAGCCGCATCCCATCGCGAGAAGGGAAATCAAAGGGCATGCATAAAAGAATTGACGGACAATCTGAAGCAAGCCATGGCTCGAGCAGATCACTTTGAGTGGGCAAAGGACGGACTTAGGGATATGATAGCTCCTCTCAACCATCGTTTGAATATCAGGGAGAATCAATGGCATGACGCTGTAAGGGATTTAGCCGCGTCTCGCCAGGAGGCTCTAGAAATGGAGACTGAGTTAGGGGCAAGCCTACATTATGGACACCATCGGGACACTCAGTTGAATGCAGTGACTGTGGACCGGGATAAGTCCAGGATGCAGGCTCAGAGCTGGAAGACCAGCTGTGAGCAGGCTCAGCAGGAGAATGAGGCCTGGGGGATGTTTATGATACAGGCAGATTGGCAAGCTATGGCTGCCAAGAAGACGTTGATGTTGAATGATGTATCAACTTCTACTCCAGCACCCGTATCAGTGGTGCCTAGCCCTGAAGATGAAGAGGAAGAAGAAGACCCAGAGGAACTTGAATACGTCGAGTAGGGCATATTGAAGTGAGATGTGGTAGCACTTCCGCCAACACAGGGCAACATATAGTTAAATGGTTGCTAGTGTTTCTCTTTTGTGACCATGTTTGTGTCATATTAAGAGTAATGGTAGTGATGTCTAGATAATTAGATGAGTATGACATGTCAGGAAGACCAAGTATGGTAGAGATGTATTTCCATAAGGGGAGTCCATCATTTTGGGTTTACTACTGTAAACTTGGTCATGAGATGATATATTTTGTATAAAGTTTATGCTTTATCAATATATGTAAATGTTATGCATCGTCTATTATTATCTACCGCACTTCTAAGGGAGGATGAACTTGAGGCAATGGGACTTACCGTGTTAATCGTTGTATTGCAGTATGGTGCGTACTCGTGCAGCCTCAGAGGTGGGAGGATATAGTGGAGGACAGGGGGATGACACACCACCCCCGGGGCAGAATACGCCTCAGACGCAACCACCTCCACCACCTCCAACCACACTCCCCAGGAGTCTCGCGGAGGTTCTTGCTGCAGTGCTCGGATCGCGCGACGAGCAAACCGAGTTACTGCGGACGTTGGTGCAGCACTCGTCCCATCGAGGGGGACGACAGGATGATGGACTGCGTCATCAATATCAGAGTTCCTACTCTGATTTCACATCGACGCATCCACCGGTCTTCAGGGAGGCCGATGAACCTTTGGAGGCGTACAACTGGCTCTGCTCCATTGAAGGGAAGTTCGGTTTACTCAACATAACCGAACCGCAAAAAGCGCTGTTTGCAGCACAGGAACTCCAGGGGTCTGCCGGCGCATGGTGGGCCAATTACCTTGCAGCACGCCCCGCCGGCCATGTCATAAGCTGGGCCGAGTTCCGGGAGGCGTTCCGCGCCTACCATGTTCCTCCCGGAATTATGAGGAGGAAGCTTCAAGAGTTCTTGGAGCTAAGACAGGGAGGAAGGAGTGCATACAAGTACTCCAAAGCATTCAATCACTTGGCCCAATACGCTCAGGACCAAGTGAATACCGAGGATCGGAAGCATGAATGCTTCTACAAGGGCTTGAACTCCAAGTTGAAGGACAAGCTGGTCCTGTTCAACCGCGGCAACTTCAACGACATCGTCAATGCTACCATAATGCAGGAGGACGCCACGCGCGAGCTGTCCTCCGATAAAAAGAAGAGGGGTGCTCCGCAGAGCAGCGGAGGTGGTACTCCTCAGAAGTACCGTATGGTGTATCGATCACCATCCGGCCAGAGGTGGCAGCCGCCATCGCGACCACCAATGTTCCGTGGTCGTCAGTTCAACAACGGCGGATTCCGGCCACAACAGCAGCAGGGGATGATCCCACGTGCACTCCCACCTACACCACGTGCACCGGGATTCCGTCCTCCCATTCGTACTGGCCAAACCCCGTACACGTGTTTCACGTGTGGGCGTACGGGACATTTCGCCAAGGACTGCCCTCAGGATCGACAAGGCGGAGGGCCATCATCTTACCAAGGGGCCAACCAACCCCGCAACCAGCCCAAGAAGCTAGCCACCAGACCCGGCAACGTCCACCACCTCGCCATCGAGGACGTTCCGGAAGGCGCACCCGTGCTCACGGGTACGTTCTCTATCTTCGATCAACCCGTAGTCATACTCTTTGAATCCGGAGCTTCGCATAATGTTATTAGTAAATCTTTTGTCCTCAACAGTCAATTACCAATAATCCCCACAAAAACTCCATATGTGATTAGCACTCCAGCCGGGAAAACGGTAACAAATAAATTGGTTCCTGGAATCCCACTTAACCTAGATGGGACCATATATCTTACTTCATTTCTGATATTAGAGCATCAAAAGCTAGATATCATCTTAGGAGTGGCATGGTTGCAGTACCATGGTGCTATTCTCGATATCATTCCTAGAAAGATTTATCTAAACTCTCCACTCCATCAACCCCAAGTTCTCAATCTTGAGAACATCGTTCCATTGGAACCATCTATTCTCAATACCGAGGTTATGGAACTAAAGGATATTCCGGTAGTATGTGAATACCCCGACGTGTTTCCTGAAGATCTTCCTGGTATGCCCCCAGAAAGAGATATAGAGTTCAAGATTGAACTTGCACCAGGAACAGTGCCAATTTCAAGACCACCCTACAAGATGGCACCCAAGGAACTTGCAGAACTGAAGGAACAATTAATTGAACTTGAGAGCAAAGGTTTTATTTGTCCAAGTTCATCACCATGGGGTTGTTCTGCACTGTTTGTAGAAAAGAAAGATAAGACCTTGAGGCTGTGTGTAGACTATCGTCCACTTAATGCTGTCACCATCAAGAACAAGTATCCACTACCGCGCATTGATATTTTGTTCGATCAATTGGTGGGTGCTAAAGTATTTTCGAAGATGGATCTTCATTCTGGTTATCATCAAATTAGAATCCGACCAGAAGATATATCCAAGACAGCATTCTCGACAAGGTATGGACTGTATGAGTATCTGGTTATGTCCTTCGGATTAACCAACGCCCCGTCTCATTTCATGTATCTCATGAACTCAGTATTCATGCCGGAATTGGACAAGTTTGTCGTGGTCTTCATTGACGACATACTTGTGTATTCAAAATCCGAAGAAGAACATGCTCAACACTTGCATATTGTGCTTCAACGATTACGGGACCATCAGCTGTATGCTAAGTTCAGCAAGTGTGAATTCTGGATCAACCAGGTGCCATTTTTAGGGCACATCATATCAGCAGAAGGGATTGCAGTTGATCCAAGTAAGATCCACCAAGTCCTTAAATGGGAGTCTCCAAAGTCTGTACATGAAGTCCGAAGTTTCCTGAGTTTAGCTGGATATTACCGGAGGTTCATTCCCAATTTCTCCAGGATAGCTAAACCAATGACAGAACTTCTGAAGAAAGGGCAGAAGTATGTATGGACCGAGGCATGTGAGGCAGTTTTCAAAGCATTGGTGAAACACCTCACCACGGCACCAGTTTTAGCCCAACCAGACACAACCAAAGCATTTGATGTCTTTTGCGACGCATCTGGGATTGGTTTGGGTTGTGTGTTGATGCAGGAGCGAAGAGTGATCGCGCATGGATCACGGCAGCTTCGGAATCATGAGCAGCATTACCCGACTCATGATCTTGAACTCGCTGCTGTGGTGCTAGCATTGAAGATGTGGAGGCATTATCTACTGGGTAATTTAGTACACCTCTACACTGATCACAAAAGCTTAAAATACATCTTCACCCAGAAGGATTTGAATATGCAACAAAGGCGATGGTTAGAATTGATCAAGGATTATGAGATTGAGATCCACTACCATCCAGGCAAGGCGAATGTAGTCGCAGATGCACTGAGCCGCAAGTCCCATGTCAACAATCTTTCCCTCACCACAATGGAAGGAGAAGAAGGACCGAGTCTTTACTTGGTTCCATATGGAGCACTCTACAACCTAGCTCTCATTCCTACCATCAGGGAGGATATTGTAGCAGCTCAGCGGGAAGACATAGGAATGTCGCATATTCGACAAAGAATGATAAAGGGGGAAATGAAATGTTTCCATAGTGACAAAGAGGGTACCATCTGGTTTAACGACCGTATAGTGGTACCCCGAAACATGGAACTTAGAAAGAAGATACTGGACGAAGCTCATTTGTCCAAGTATTCCATTCATCCGGGAAGCAACAAGATGTACCAAGATTTGAAGAAGAAATTCTGGTGGACTCGGTGAAGAGAGAAGTAGCTAAATACGTGTCCGAGTGTGATACGTGTCGGCGAGTAAAGGCCGACCATATGAAGGCAGCTGGACAGCTTCAACCTTTAAGCATACCGGCTTGGAAATGGGAGGATATCAGTATGGATTTCATTGTTGGGTTGCCTCCCACTCTCCATAAACACGACTCCATTTGGGTGATCGTTGACCGATTGACCAAATCGGCTCATTCCATACCGGTCAGCGTGGCATACGATGCGAAGCGATATGCGGAAATTTATATCTCCAGAATAATATGTCTACATGGTGTACCCTGTACCATCATCTCAGATCGTGGAGCTGTATTTGTTTCGCGATTCTGGGAGCATCTCCACGACGCACTGGGGACCAAATTGATTCGGAGCTCGGCTTATCATCCTCAGACCGGTGGTCAGACCGAACGGGTGAATCAAGTGCTAGAAGACATGCTTCGTGCCTGTGCCATCCACCAGGGTAAGAACTGGGATGATCATCTACCTTTGGCGGAGTTTTCATACAACAACGGTTACCAAGCTAGCATCCAGATGGCGCCATATGAAGCTCTCTATGGCCGAAAGTGTCGCACGCCCTTGAACTGGTGCGAATCAGGTGAACGGGCAGTGTACAACATCGACTTAGTAAATGAAGCCGAGGATCGAGTTCGCACTATTCAGGCGAATCTCAAAGCTGCTCAGTCTCGTCAGAAGAGCTACGCGGACAAACGACGTCGACCTCTTCACTTCGAAGTTGTAGATCAAGTTTATCTCCGGGTATCCCCTATGAAGGGTATCCATCGCTTCGGGGTAAAAGGGAAGCTAGCTCCACGCTTTATTGGGCCGTTCGCAATAATCGAAAGATGCAGACCTGTGGCATATCAATTGGAGTTACCAACGTCACTTTCAGGAGTCCACAATGTATTCCACATTTCCCAATTGCGGAAATGTCTTAAGGCTCCAGCTGATATCCGTATAGAGGATTTGGAAGATCTCCAACCAGATCTCACTTATTCCGAGCATCCAACTCAGATCATTGATGAAAAGACTCGCACCACAAGAAGTCGCACCTTGCATTTCTATAAGGTTTTTTGGAGCAACCACAGTGCGGAAGAAGCCACGTGGGAAAGCGAGGAGTATCTTAGAACGAACTATCCGAACTTGTTAGCGGCATATGTTCGATAGATCCTTTTTCCTTTACCTTCTTTTGTAATCTCGGGATGAGATTCTTTTAAGGGGGGAGGAATGTAAAACCCCACTTTTATGGCATGTTAAGTTCATATGGGTTTTGTGATCAACTATTTTAGATATCCAATACAATGGTGCACATGAACTATGCCATGCAAAACTTTTCTTGCACTCATTGTTAAATTCTTTTAACATGGGTATTGGACTTCACCATGAATCCAAATTATATTCTATTCACCCTTTTTAAGAATAAGAATTTTTGGATAAGATTTAGTAAGCAATGCAAAATGAAGCCCTAATAAGCTCTAACCCAAATATTCAAATTAAGGGCTCTAAATTTTTCCATGAGCTCCTAAATTCCTCAATAGCATGCTTACAAAGTTTCAAGATTTTAGAAACTCATCTACTATTTTAATTGAGGTGCTTGGCAAATTTGAATCAAATTCAAATCTGAATTTTTAATTCTTCTCCAACTTCTTTAAACATAAGATTTGAGTTCACCATTGTGTTCAGAATAATTCATTTGCCATCTCCACAAAATTTCATGATTTTTGGAGTTGATCTTCTATTTTTAAATGAATTAGTAACTGAACTGTGGGGAGTATCACTGGACAGTGGGCCCCACATGTCAGCTCCTCTTTGAACGGATCAGCTCGACCCCGCCATCTCTGTACCGACGCACCTCCGCTCGACACCGCGCGCGTGCATGCAGCTCCAGCGAGCTGCCTGCCTGCTCACCGCGGCCCTATAAAAGGCCGGCCGAAGCTCCCTTCACTCCTCATCCCCGATCGCAGCTCCACTGCCTCGCGATTTTTCTTCCGCCGCGCGCCATCGCCGCCGCTCGCCACTGCTCCGCGGTGTGCCGCCGTTCCGCGCCGTTTCAAGCCAAGCTCCAAAGAGCAAAAAGGTGCACGTGATCAAACTCTAGCTCATGGTACAAACCATTTCCCTTATCGTTGAAGCTTGAGCGAGTTATTGTTCGTTTCCCCTACGGCCGAAAGTAGTTAACTAGCTAAGATTTCATGTCGATTCCTTTTCTGCAAGTAATCATCCTTTGCAATTGCTTAGAGATAGTTTCTATAGGCCCTAGCGCTCCTGTCTGAGCAAGAACCATTAAGAATCATCGAGCAACGGCTCTGAATTTCGAGTTTTGCTCGCCGCCGGTGAGAAAACCTCGGTTCACCGTCGAACTCGTGATTCCCGGCAACTCACTCCCCTTCTACGCCCAGATCCTTGAACTCCATCATCCCAGAAAGGTTTTGGAAAAATTCCCAAGTGATTTTAGCTACTCTGGAGCGAGTTCTATGTTGCCCGAGCGCTCATCGCCGCCGCCGCCGTCGCACGACCTTTTCCAGCGAGCTTCAGGACCCACTGACCTCACCATCGTGCTCAGCGACCCCAAAAACCCCCAGGCGGCAAGTTTCCGCGAGTCTGGTCCGTTGGTTTAGCCGGCGGCGAGCTCGCCGGCGAGCCACCGCCGCAGGTGCTGCTCCGCGCGAGCACCGGCCCGAGGTAGACGATGACCCCATCGGGTCCCACCAGCCATTCACTGCGGGATCATGGTGCAGCTGAGATCTAGTGTGGCTGCGCGCTTTAATTCTGTGGACCCCGGTGCTGCGTCAACCAGAATGCGCCACGTGGTCTTTGGGATGTATTTAATTCTAGAAATTTGTCCAAACTTCTAAATTGAATATCTTTCTGTAGAATACTCCAAATTCATTCAAAAAAATTTTGTTTGAAAGCCCTTGAGCTCTAGTTTCGCTCAGTACCAATTAGGCTTTGTGAAAGTCAATATTTAATTCTGTAGGAATTAATCTTGCCCGAGAAAAATGCAATTTTTCCAGATGAAGTATTCCCTGGAAAAATCCCCAAAATTCACATAAAAATTACTGTCCTATTCTTGAATACCAGCAAAAATTTGGAAGCCATTGCACCTGTTTTAACCTCTGTATAATTCAATTACCTTTTTCAGTTATTGAATTTTCACAGATATGCAGATGCTTTATTATGCCCCAAATTTGGACTGAATTTTCCTTTAGTCATACCTTAGCTCCTGTAAAAACCTTGGATTTAATGGACCTCATATTCTAGGCTTAATTCAATTTCAAACTGAATATTGACTAAATGCTTAAAAGTTCAATTACAAGACAATTCCAGAAATTCTTGTCAACTTAGAAACTCAATAAATTCTTCACCAAGGCTTAGAAATTTATGAAACCACTTTTGCTAGGACCAGGACAATTTTCTCTATCTTGATTATCAACTGATGGCTATATTCAAGCTAAAGTTTCATCTCTAAAAATTGTGGAAGTTATTTTCTTGCCATAATCTTAGAGACCACACTCTACTTTGATCATCTCCTGTTCTTTGCAAGAACTTCTATAGTATTCCCTAAATACCTAATTCAACGTTCCCAAGCCAAATAACTAATTATCCTATAATGGTCACCATAAATTAAAATCCTGGTCTTGATATTAAATATTTTCAAAGTCATTCATACCGTATTTTATGCATATCGTATAGTAACCGAAGTCGAGGAGGAGTCAGAGGCCTTGGAAGAGCATCTTCCAAATTCTAACTCAGAACCTGACCTGCAACAAGGCAAGCCCCGGTTTGCATTTAAGTCGTTTATAAACTTTTGCTTTATCACTATGATGAGTAGTATATGAATTGTGCATTACGTTTAGGGTGAATGATACTCCACATGCATGACCAAAAATCCCAGGGTTTATTTGGCACGAGTTACAGTTGACCTGTAGTAACTGCTTCGCAAATGCATAGGAGATACGGTAGAAGTCGAGTAGTTGGAATCTACTCGCGAGAGATGTATCTCACAGGATTGGTTGAATAGAAAATGGCTTAATATAATGAAATTGAGACCGGGCAGGGAATGGATAGGAAGCGGCGAGAATTGCGTCTCGGTCGCATAGCCCTGCCTGTGTCTATTAAGGCCCGTCCGTATGCAGCCCCTTCGGACAAGCCTGAATTGTACCGGCAATATAATGGACATATGGAATCCCATAAACTGATGTAACTTGATAACTGGGATGTCGAGACCCATTAACTCACCATCGATAGGGGTGGGTTGAGGACAGTAAGGTGTAAATCGGTCGGCGGACACATGAGGTGTTCCGTGCGGAGACCTTCTGTTTGCGGAGGTGAGACGGGCTCAACATTCGAGTTTCTTGTGAATGGTGGCCATATACGCCTAGTACTGAAGTGTTATGTAGGTACAGGTGTGCTCGCTGACACTTCCGAACGACGTATGTGTCGTGTTGTCCGAGTGTGTCTTGATTGCAATCACTGTCCCTCGCAGTAATAGAGTACCACTTGTTCACTGAGCGGTGACGTAGTAAATACTAAAGAAGTCAGAAAAGTCATATGGTATTGAATTATAATTACTTTGCAACCTTGTTTAGTTTAGAGATAGTATAACTAAAGATTTTCAATTTCCCCATACTTTAGCTGTAATAGCATTATGTGTCTCGAGCATGTCATATCATTGCTAAAGTGTTTCTTGTTTGATTGTGAAGCCCATGATGTGTCGTGCTTGGGAAATGTCATTTGCTACTTAAAACTTGATTATAAGGATCAACTTGTAGGCGAGACATTTATGCTTCAACTTACCTATGTTTAGCATCCACCTTGCATATGTCTAGTGAGACGGGTTAGTCTTGCTGAGCCTTATGCTCATGTTTGCAGTTAACGAGTTTTTGCAGGTTACTCTGTTGAGGGTGGGTTTGACGATGAGGCAACACCCCCTCCAGGGTGTACAGCCGAGTGGGAACCCTGCCCGCCGCCATAGTTTGCGTGTTGCTAGTGCAAAGTATCCCAGGCATGGATAACTTTGCTTTTGCATAGCTAGTGCCGAGAGCGTAGCTATGATATATATATATTTCTTTTTCCTATAGTATTGTAAAAACTTCTGTTGTGTATTAAATAAAAGACTTGGTCTTGTACTTTATTCTGGTTCTATTCTTGTATACTGTTGGGTGTCGCATCGCACGACACCACCCAATGAGATCCTCGGATGTGTGGATTCCGGTCCTCACATTTACCCTTTAGAATAGATGCCTAGGTGTGTGTCACACTACCCCTATTATCAACTTACCTCCTGTCCGGATAATTGATTAGTATCCCATAGCTTGACCATAAGAGTAGTATATACTTTACTCCATTGCCTTCTTTTGGGATAAATACGATACCCTTGGGAATACTCATGGGTGAAATGCTACAATAATATTTTCCGTGCGCTTGCGGATAACTCTGTGGTGTTAAGAAATACCGACAAGCATTTCTGGCGCCATTGCCAGGGAAGGCAAAGGAAGTGAAGGATAGCTATCACTTGTGATTAAGCTATAGGTACTAATAGTTATTAGATAGGACTACCCTTGTTTGTTTTCTCTTTTGTGTGAAAACAGGGTAGTGTTGGCCAACCCATTGTATGAGATGGCCAACGAGGACGCGAGTGCTAAACTACAAGATGATTTAAGGCGTACCTCAACACATGTCCGCTAGGCAACACCATTGCCTTTTGCGCGAGAATTTCAGCTTTCAGTAGGAGCCAAAGTCATCCATACCCAAGCCTGCGGAAGGCTCCAAGAAGTTCTTCTTGGTTTGCCTCCACCATGGGGTGGATAGTTGCCTCTTCATTCAGCGCTCGTGTCATGGGTTGGCTCCACCAATCCATGACCATATTCATGCTGGAGCTGAAGGAGTCCTATTCTCATTCATCATGGATGAGAAGAAGGTCTCCACTCAAGGGGTGGATTGAAGAATGCTAGAGTTCCCATAGCTTTTCATGCACACCATTTCACAAGGTGGATATGCTAGTTATGGAACTACACCTCCCATTGAAGTGTCATGAATATCCAAGTCATTGGAGATTTGTTTGGATAATCCAAGTCGTGGATATTCACATGATTTGTGAAAATCCATGTCATCATGGGACGCGTGGGAATTATTTTCCTAAGACCCATGAGGACCTTTTTCAAACAACAACTCCAATGGCTACCATTCTCAAGGAGGTCAAGGGTGGAATTAACATCACCCTTGTATTCAAGGAGGCTATGGCTTTCCATGGGATTTAAGTTCAACTAGCCTACCTTGAAGTATCTTGGCTAAGCAGAAAACAAGACAACATTCACATGAAGATCTTGGCCAAGGACAAGAACTTAAGGAGCATTCAAAGTCCAAGATATCCCACATCACTTGTTGGGATTCCCACACTTCGACCAAACCCATTCAACCTCGGGCAAGTGACATTGTGGATGAAGCGTTTCTTGTTTGATTGTGGAATCCACATGTCATAATGCCCAAGCAAGCCTTTGATCCATGATCAAGGTATGGGTTGATTCAATGGAATACCAATATGGTCAGAGTGGCCCCCCTAAGAAGGACAAAGCCTCACCATGCTCATGAAGGAATACATTCAAGAGGGAGAACCCGTCGCTACAACAACATGTCTATATCAATACAACGGGGAGAGGCTAGGGCCACCAGGTGGCCCACATGTCCAAATGAAAGCCAAATGAGTTTGGCGTGTCAAAACAGAAGAAATCGTCCACATCTTCAACTCCAGGATTGGACAACAGATCATCGCGCTGAACAGAACGGATGTAAGTACTACTCATCGGACTTCAAAAATTCGGTGAGTCCTCGCCAATAGGTTAATTGGTAGTTATCACTCACCGGACTTCAAAAAATCGGCGAGTCCTTGCCAATAGGTTAATTGGTAGTTATCTCATATTTGTTTTCCGAATTGCATCAACCCATTGCATTTGCATGTTTGAAATTCCACACTTGCATGTTGGAAAGTAAAATTTCCAACCATCATAAAACTAAAAATTTGAATTAGGGGAGAAATTTAATTCGATATGAACTACGCGCATGACCACTTGAATTTATCTTCCTAGTTCAAACCAAAAAGATTTGCTTTGACCCTCATTGCATTTACAAGTTATTTCAAACTCGGCAAGACAATTTGAAAATTGGGTTCAATTTGCTTTTGGCTAACGTAACCCGTTTTTGAGTTGTTTTGTGTGTTCTTGATTAATGTGCAGCTAGGTCAAAATTGTGAAGATGTGGTATGGCAAGAAAGTGGAAGGTTTCATCAAGATCAAGTCACCATTGGGAGGATTTGAGAACACTTCTCTCCTTCAAACTCATTTTGAGTTGGGGAAGAAAAATGTTCAAGATGATGACCCAATGGAGGAGCCAGAACCAAATCCATTGCCAAATCCAATCTCAACTTGGCATTTGACATCAACCATCAAGCCTACACCGAAAATCAAGGTTGTGAGTTTCACACACAAAGACCTTCGTCACCAACTGCTCTTCAAATGAGGTATGAGTTTAGAATTTTTCATTGTTTGGTTTGCCATAGAATTGAATGCATTTGCTTCCATTTGTGAGGAAGGTTGACACTTCCTCATCGTTTAATTCTCATGCATCCTCACAAGCGTAAGTGTGGGTATTGACTTTTGGATCTCCAAAAGGAAATCCCACCTTACTTGGAAAAATCTAAAACAAGTACCTAGAATCCTTTAAGCATTGTTTTGTAGACTTAGTCATTTTTGTCTAGGTTTAGAAAATAAAACTTTTGGGCATGACTTAATTGGTGAATTGGCATATAGAAACTTGGGCATAGTGACAGCCATGATTTTTAATTGAGCTACATGCATAGATGGTGTCACTAGATTTCAAACTCCTAGGAATAAGTGATATCCTTGCTCTAAACTTGAATTGCATTTTTTGGAGGAGTCACTAAATTTTAAATTCCTAGTGAAGTTCAGAAGGATAAAATTGAGAATCTTGTTTGTCATGGTCTAAATGATAAAATTTGCTCTTGAAAGCTAAGATGGTTAGAAACTTTAAAAGATGTAGGGATCCATATAGTATATTTCTATCACATGCATTGCTATGAGTAGGAGCTTTAGAAAATATGCAACATGAATTATCCATAAAGCTCCACTCTTATCAATGAATAACACATTGATCATGGATACACTTGACATTGGAACCAATGCATCTTTGATTTTGTTCTTCCTCGTATGTACAAATGAAAGTTCGGTTACCTAACCCAACGTTCATTTGTACAAGTATCGGGAGCTAACTATCCCTCTCTATTCAAGAGAGGAAGTTTGCAAGAGTAATATTACTATGCAGGCATTCAAGAAGCTGATTGTTGGGATCCCTAGAGGATCCCATTTCAACATCTCTTAACCAAGGAGTAAATGAGGATGGTTGCTACCTATCAAAAATTATGCCTGAAGGTCAATCATAACTATATGAGGCTAGATATTTGATATGGGAACCCTCCATGAGCAACCAATGGGCTGCCACGAATGGGTGAGAGCATTATGCTCTCACCTATTCTAAGCACTCATTCAAGATCAAGGGATTTGCCACCATCATTGGGTACAAGTTGTTCCTATGTGACTAGAAGGTATGTTGTACCTTACCCAAGGAACAACTAATCATACCCAATGCATGTTGGGCGCATGTCACTCCCTTATGGCAAAAAGATATGATACACCTTAGCCAAAGAATGATGAAACATACTCCATGTATGTTGAGTGCACGTCATTCCTTTGGATATAAAGGTTATCATTATCCTAGCCAAGGAATGACAAATCACACCCAACACATAGAGACCCTGATGTGCGGACGATCAACATCGAAAACACTCTATTCAAACCACACTCATGGTGTCCATGGAAGGCAACACAACAATCAACACTCAACCCTCCATTGTCAAAGCCACGCTGCAACAAGGATAGGACAACTCATGGCCTACCTCCGTCATTAGGGTTTCAACCCCTATCACGGACTTTGATCAAGAATAAGCTTGGGGGAGGACCCCCACTTGAGGTTACTTGTATCACACCCACTGCATTTTTATTTCAAATCATCCATTGCATATTTACTTTCTATTCATCCACCATCCACCATGCATCTAAAAAAACATAAAAATAGGAACTTAGATTTGCTTTTCTTATCAAATAAAGATGTGCGGTAAGAATGATTTAAAATTCATATAGATGAAATGATGAATAGTTGCTCTATTTTATTTTTCCTAAGTCCCTAGTTTACAACTTTCTACTCTCCGAATATTGCTTAAATTGGCTAAAATTAACTTTGCCTTGATTTAGAAATTGTGGGTAGCAAAAGCTTAATCTACTTCTAGGTTGTTGGGAGATTTGAATTAGTAATAGGGCTGATATTCCAATTTTGAAAGTGAAACCTAGATTTCCGGAGAAGTTCTATCAAGATTTAGTTTCCCTCATTTGATTGGAAATACCTACCAAAGCCATATGATATTCATACATAGACAACACCTTATGCATATGCTATTTGCTTTCACATTGAGCCTAGTCAAACTAGTATAGACCTATGTGAGAAATCATTCAATTCTTTTTGAATTCAAGAGTTCACTTGCACATGCTATACTTCTACACTAGAAGGAAGCAAAATTCCATCATATCCACCATTCCACAATAAAAGAGAAACTCTATGCTATTCATAGTTAGCACTCTCTTCAAGTTATTGCATAAAAAGGAGTAGAAGACATGGCTACAAGAAAAATAAAAAGAAAATGCATGCTTATATCATAAGCATGAGAAAAAAAAAAGAAAAAATATGTTTACTCCATAAGCATAAAAAAAGGGTAGCCATGTTTCATCCTTGCAATAAAGATAGTCCACATCAAAAGGAGTCATCTCAATATTTCCACATCCACCTCCATTCCATCACACATGCACAAGTATTGATTCAAAAGTTTGAATTGATTTCTCCTAAGGCTTGCTCTTTTGACTTAGCAATATTATGTGTTGCAAATATGCCCACTTACTTTCCCTACCAAGCTCCACATACAGGCCATATCTAAAGAGTAGGAATAGTATAGGCATAATGCCTTGGTGAGTACATATTTCCACTATACACAAACGAGTGATTGAGAGAATAAATTGAGGTACTTATAATCTAATTTGAATCTCTCCGGAATTTAAGTGGAACTTGATATCTAGGCTATGCTTGTCCCATTTGATGTTCTACCTTTCAATTACCCATGAATAGGAGAAGGCATAACTCCAATAATGACTTAAGAAGGGTGAAGTACCATGGCCACTTTTTGCAATACTAGGTAGAGTATTTTGTTGTGCACTTGGTACTTTTGAAAGGCAGAACATTGTAGAAACTCCTGATCATCAATCTAAAGTCTTGACTTTGCTCAGGATGAGCAAAGGATAAGCTTGGGGGAGTTTGTTGATGGTTGTTATATACCAATTTCACCCGTCAATATAACTCAATTATGTGAAGGATTGATCATTTCTTGCACACATCACCTTTCTACTTGACCTATTTCCACTTGTACTTGGAGAAATATGTGTATGCAGATATTTATACAGGAATTGAGGAAAAGTATGGGGTGCAATCCTATAAAATATCATCTCAGCCAATTAGGCGATGACATGTGGCACCACATTGATGAAATGGCCCACAAACAGAAGTATCCGAGGCCAGCCAATGGTGTAGCACCAATATCAGTCAATGGGACCCACCTGGCAGCCACCTGGAGGAAGTAAAAGCCGTTTGGAGTCCTGACCAGGTCGGCCGAACCAGGGGGTCGGCCGACCTGGTCTTGGCGCCAAACGCGGTCAACTTCCACGTGTTGGCTCCTCCCGGCTCCCTGGAGTCAATGACGACTGATTCGCACGCTTTTGGTGGCAGGAATCGACCTCTACACTAGTATAAGTAGGACCCCATACCCCTCACTTCAACACACACCACTTGGGAATCATTCTATTGTATACACTATCTTCCATAGTCCTTAGAGGAGTTAGGATGTAGAGAGAAGAGCCTCTAGTCCCAAGTCCAAATTGGGAAAGGAGTAGAAGGAGTCTCTCTTCCCAATTCCACATTGGGAAAGGTATGTCTCATGTATTCCTTCTTGTATTTGTGACTTTGTGCTTCATAAAGATATTATCTTTAGTCTTCTTTTATACGTATACTTGGACAAAGCGTTTCTTGTTTGATTGTGGAGTCTATGTAAGTGGAAGGTATAGTATTTATGATTGTACTCTCATGATCACATCTTATGGCCATAAACATTATACACCCCCACTATAGTCTATGTAGTTATGATATGATTATGTTAATATAAATAACTATGATATGCAATCAATATTGGTTCAATGATGATTTAGTTCATTGCCTTAGGATGGCTTGTGTTGCAGCTCTTAAGGTATTTTCTTAGTATTCTAGCATGGTGCTAGCGTATTTAAGTAGCGTCGGATGTCTCGTAGACCCATGGATTGAAGAGGTAGGCAGTAGGTGGTGACAGCCCTATCTGTCCTTTGTAATCCTCCATGTTCGGCTATGCCACAGGCTCTTAGCGGGAGTCGCCCTAGTATTGCTAGGGGTAAGCCCGTGCCCGATGTGTTGAATAGCATTGCATAGGAATTCATCATTGACATGACCATTAGTATCTATCTTAGGCTATGTATATGTATTAGGAGCATTGTAGGTGCAACTCTATAACTCTTAATCCAATCTCCCTCTAGGACCCATTTACCCTTTAGAATAGATTGCCTAGGTGTGTGTCACACTATCCCTATTGTAAACTTACCCCCTGTCCGGATAATTCATTAGTATCCCATAGCTTGACCATAAGAGTAGTGTATACTTTACTCCATTGCCTTCTTTGGGATAAATACGATACCCTTGGGAATACTCATGGGTGAAATGCTACAACGGTATTTTTCGTGTGCTTGCGGATAACTCTGTGGTGTTAAGAAATACCAACAGGAGTTACTGCTCTAGAAGAACTCTATGCGCTTACCACAGCGCAAGAGGAAGCATCCAGTAAGGAGCTAGCTCCGAACCCTCCGAGCATTCATCATAAAGGCACTACATCTGCACCCCATGTGCAACCAAGCGGTGACACTGGCGTTCCTGTCAAAGTCGTCCAAATTGGTTTCGACGCTACTCAGACTACCCGTATATCGGGAGGTCTGAACAACAAATAGGAACTCGCGCTCATCACTTTTCTCTGGACTATAATGTCGACGTGTTTGCCTGGCAACCATCACAAATGCCTGGGATCCCTAGGGATTTGATTGAGCACAATCTGAAGATTTATCTAGACGCACGGCTTGTACACCAGAGGCCCCGGAAGCAATCAATCGAGCGACAAAACTTCATCCGACAGGAAATCAAGAAGTTGCTCGAAGCTGGATTCATCCGGGAAGTCTTCCATCCAAAATGTCTGGCAAACCCAATTGTTGTACCCAAGGTCGGTGGGAAGCTTCAGATGTGTATCGACTACACTACCTTAAATAAGGCATGTCCAAAGGATCCATTTCCACTACCTAGAATAGATCAGATAGTGGACTCCACCTTCGGGTGTGAGATATTGTGTTTCTTAGATGCATATTCTTGATATCATCAAATCTAAATGTCTAAGGAAGATGAAGAGCATACTGCCTTCATAACAGTTGATGGATCATAATGTTATACTGCCATGCCATTTGGTCTTAAAAATGCTACTTCAACATTTGTGCGAGCTATGTACAAAACATTTGGAGAGCTATTTAGAGACTTGGTGGAGGTGTATGTCGACGACATCGTTGTGAAGATCAAAAACAAGGAGTCACTCCTTGATAACTTACAAGCCGTCTTCGACAAGCTGCGCTCCACGCACACCAAGTGAACTCGGACAAGTGTGTCTTCGCGGTTAGCTACGGAAAGCTTCTCGGTTTCTTGGTGACTCACCGAGGAATCGAAGCAAATCCGGCGAAGATCAAGGCCATAGAAGATATGCGGCCCCCAACCCGGATTAAGGATGTCCAAAAGTTAACAGGATGTCTAGCTGCGCTCAGCTAGTTTATCTCAAGACTAGCAGAACAGGCGCTACGCTTCTTCAAACTTCTGAGGAAGATCGGACCATTTCATTGGTCTAAAGAAGCAGAAAAGGCGTTTCAAGAGCTAAACCAGCTCCTCACCACACTACCGATATGTGTAGCTCCGGATCCTGGTGAACCTTTGCTACTTTACATTTCGACAACCACCGAAGTTGTTAGTATGGTCCTGGTTGTGGAAAAGCCACATCCACTCCAGGAGTCCAGACCTTTCCGGGAGGGTCCGGAATCACCTGAAGGAGTGTCTAGGTCCCAGCTCCCAGACACGGAACCTCAAAACAAAATACTAGGAGATCAACCTCATTCGTCTGAGGAGGTTCACCTGGCTGACCAAAATGATCTGATCCTTCCAGCGAGGTCTGGGTCGAACAAGAAGAAATTTTAGACTCTTCTAGGAGGGTTTATGAAGCACAGCCTGAAGGTCCGGAACCCTCCAAAAGGGTTCGGGTCGACGGAGAAGAAGCTCCGGGTCCTTACGAAAGGGTCTGGACCATCCAACACCCTGTGTATTTCATCAGCGAAGTACTCCACGATGCCCAAACAAAATACATTGAAGTGCATAAGCTGCTTTATGCAGTTCTTATTGCCTCAAGAAAGCTTCGTAACTACTTCCAAGCCCACAAAATATCAGTGGTCATTTCTTTCCCACTGCGTGCTATTTTGCATAACCCTAACTCTACCGAGAACATTGCAAAGTGGGCAGCAGAACTAGCCGAATTTGATCTATAATTCGTGTCACAACAAGCAATCAAAAGTCAAGCCTAGGATGACTTCATGGCGGAATGGACTCCCTCTCCATCAAATCCTGGGGGCCACAGTGAGCAGAAACCAAAACCCAAAGTTCCGACACCGAGCCTCACTGGACTCTCCACTTTGATGGCTCGTGCAAAAGCAAGGGGTCGGAGCTGGAATCCTTCTCCTAGCTCCAACTGGGGAGAAGGTCAAGGACATGGTTCACCTTGATTTCAAGGCAACCAACAACATGCTGGAGTATGAAGCTCTCATCTACAGACTCAAGGTGGCACTATCTTATGGTGTCAAACAGCTGTTGGTGAAGGGAGATTCACAACTCATTATCAAACAAGTTAAAGGTGAATGCTCCTGCAACAATTCTCAACTAGTTGCTCATCTCCTTAAAGTCCAGAGGCTTCAGAAGGACTTCGAAGTCCTGGATCTCCACCATGTTCAGCGTCTTCATAACGCTGAAGCCGACGAACTCTCGATGAAAGCCTCAACCGAAGCTCAGGCTCCTGACGGAATCTTCGTCCGGAGGTTGTCGAAACCAACAGCTCAGCCTGCCAAACTGAGTGAAGGGGGCGAGACCAGCACCACGAAGCTGGCAGTCCCGGTGGACCTACTACCATGGTGTCCACCAAGGATCGTAGGTGCTGTCAGAAGCTCCGAGCAACCCAACACGCAAGACTCAGAAGCTCAAGTAAGCTCCGATGCATGGATCTCGGAGATCCGGAGCTACTTGAAAGACAATATCCTTCCTGAAGACAATGTATTCGCTGACCGGATTGTCAGATTGGCTAAAAGATACACGTTGGTAGAAGGGGATCTCTATCGGCGCGGTGCTAATGGCATCCTAATGCGGTGCATTGCAAGGGAAGAAGGCCGCAAGCTCCTCACGTAAATCCATGGAGGCGAGTGTGGGATCCATGCTTCTTCTCGCACGCTAGTCGGTAAAGCCTTTTGGCATGGCTTTTACTTGCCTACAACACTCCAGGATGCGGTTGAGCTAGTGAAAAAATGTGAAGCGTGTCAGTTACACGCAAAACAGATTCACACACCGGCTCAATCACTACAAATGATACCTCCTACATGGTCATTAGCTGTGTGGGGCATGGACATCTTGGGACCTTTCCCAAAAGCTCTCAGAGGTTATAGGTTCCTGTATGTCGCCATCGACAAGTTCACTAAGTGGTCGGAAGCAACTCCACTTGTGACAATCAACAAGCAATCAGCAATCAAGTTCTTGAAGTCCATTATATGCAGATTTGGAGTTCCATACAAAGTCATAACTGACAACGGAACTCAATTCACAAGTGTTGCATTTCAAGAATATTGCGAAGACCTCGGCATACAACTCAGCTACCCCTCAGTAGCTCATCCGGCAAGCAATGGCCAAGTTGAGAGAGCAAATGCAAAAATCTTAAAAGGACTCAAGACGTGCACATATGAGCGTCTGAAAAAGCACGGAGCTAACTGGATTGATGAGCTTCCGTCCAAGTTGTGGGCGAACAAGACAACACCTAATCGGTGAACCGGAGAAACTCCACTCTTCCTGGTGTACGGAGTTGAAGCAGCCCTTCCTTCGGAGATCACCTTGGGGTCCCTCCGGGTCCGGACCTTCAACGAAGCCACGCAGGACTAGCTCCGGCATGAAGACCTTGACCTCGTCGACGAGGGAAGGTGCTAAGCAGCTGTTCGGAATGCACGTTATCATCAAGTGCTCCGGTGCTATCATCAAAGGCATGTGCGCAACCGACAACTTGAGGAAGGCACTCAGGTGCTTCGGAAGATACTAACTCATGAAGTAATGAACAAACTTTTCCCCAGCTGGGAAGGATCGTTTCGAGTGATCAAAGTATCTCGTCCCGAATGCGTTCGCTTGGCAACTGAGGATGGGATTCCGCTCTCTAATCCTTGGAACATCGAGAACCTTCGTAAGTTTTATGCTTAGAATCACGGAGGTGAGCCTGTAATTACACATGATGTATGTTATAGAGTCGATAAACAGACAGGGGTAGATCCTCCGGGAGAACATCCGGACCCCTCCGGGAGGGTAAGGGAAGTTCAAGTACACTTCATACAGTCACTTCGCTAAAAGTGTAACTACCTACCTTGGGTTAGTACAAGATGTATAGCGCACTTTGCTTGGTCCTGCACCCTAAGTGTGTCTTTGTATCCCCTGTAATCCATGCCTATAATGAAAGACATTATTGTGTAAAAATAGACTCCACGTGCATTTATTTTTGTTCAAGGCTTGATCTATTAAATTATTGTTTTTAACCTTCTTGTCTATAATGAAGTAGTGCAATTCTTCTTGAGTTTTTACCCAAGTTATTCATATGCATTGCAAGTTATATTGTTGATCTTTTTGTCTCTTAACATGTTGTATAGTCTACTTGCCTGAACGCCAAGCCAACATAGGTCCGGAGTGTGCTATCGACTTAACCTGGTCCTGCACCCTAAGTATGCCACTCTACCTACACTCCGGCAGGCCTCAGTAGGGTGAGTACTAAAAAAGCATATGGGTCCGGAAAAGTTACATCAATATACTTGCTACCATATCGAGTTGCTTCGGAATAAAACTCAAGTAAGAACAATAAGACACAAACAATCTATAGACAAGAGGACGAATTTTACTTTTTTCTTGTATTTAATTTGCATGAAAAACAGAAATTCAAAGCGGTGGTGGTTGACGTCGGAGCTACTAATTTCTGACAACCCCTGGGGGGGGGGGGGGGGGGTAAATTCAACTATTCGTGCAGCGACATCAGAAGCTACCAAGCTCTGATCGTCAACGTTTATATGTTGATACTGGGTACTGTCGGAGCTACCAAGCTCCGCCAATCTCAGGGGGTCTGCCGTCGATGCCTCATAATTGAAGACTTCAGACCTAAAATCTAAAAGTATGAAGCGTTCAAGTCATCAATATACTGTCAAAACATTTGGTACATGTACACACTTTAATTGTACACTTGTACCAGGGGGCTAACAAAAAAGAGCACATTATATTGAAGAAAAAAATAAAGTGAAGTTCATGGCAAAATGGATTTCACTAATTTGAAGCACTGGATTACAAAATTGGGATTACAGTAGAAGGAAAAAGGAAAAAGTCCTAGCTACTGGAGGATCTAGGTGATGCGCAAGAATGTGGCGGCTATCTAGGCAACCTCTTGGACGCTAGCCTTGGCAGCATCTTCCTCTTCAGCAATGGGACCTTCAAAATCCGGGTCGAAGGAAAATTGCGGGTCTCGGCTTACGTAACACGTCAACACATATTCTGCTACATTAGTAGCCAAATACTTCCCCTCTATCTCGAGCTAGTCCGTAGTAACGTCGCCCATTGCGTCGAGTTTGCCGCCATCACCATTGAGGGCCACCAACGCTCAGTCCAAGTCCAGCTTTGGGTTGTCTGGACGTACGGGACTGAAGCCTAGTGGTGTCAGTGCGTCGTTGGCCCACCCCAAGGAGTCCCACACTTGATTGGACTCTGTCTCCTTCAAGATCCGCAACTCCTCCTGTGACTTCGTGGCTGCCGCAAGCTCCGAACCTTCCCGAGCAAGGCGCTCGACCAAATTAGCATGTTGCTGCATACTCTCAGCAACTTGCTTCTCACGGTCGGTCAGCTCCGTCTTTTGGAGGTGGATCCGGTTCCGCCTTTCCGCCAAGTCCTTCTCCCTGCCTTTCACCTTCCCTTCCCGGGTGGCAATGTCAACATCTCTTTTCGAGAGCTCCTGCCCCAGTTTCTAGTACTTCTCTTTCTCTTCTTTGCTCCATAGATCCAGCTTTTTGCTGCGATTTGCCAAATTCTGTTCACCCAGAGTCAATTTCTGGGTGACCTCCGCTTCCCTCTTCACAACATCCTCCTGCTGCACAAGGAGCTTCTCCTCCCTCGCCTCTAGGTCCGCCCGGTGCTACAGGAGAACCTCATTCAATTTATTGAGGTTTTCGTGATGCTCATCAGCAGCATCACGCCTCTCCTTGGCTTGCTCAAGGATTTCCCTGGAGTTAGCATCAAGCGCCCGGATGTTGGCTTCCTTCTCCTCAAGCAGCTTATCCCAGTACTCTAACCGGGCCTTCTCCCTCTTTATCCACTCCTTCTGGACTGCTAGCCTCGTCTGGGCAAGCCTGGTCTCAAAATGGAGTATGTTACACCAACTCCTCAAGGTGTTGTGCTCCTCCTCCAGGGCTTTGCTCTCATGATCGAAGGCGAGTTGGACTTGTCAGAGACTGGAGCAGGCATATCTATGGATAACGCCAGAGGGATAGGCTCCAGACCTGCTGGGACCATATCTGCAGGCTCCAGAGGATTCTCCATTACAAAAATAGGGTCCCACTCTACAAGAGAGGACCCTTGAGTTCTGTGGCACTGGGGCCGCTTTCTAGGAGCCCTTCAGCAGCAGCAGAAGAGGAACCCACTGGAGGAACTCCTACCCCCGGAGCAGAAGTTGAAGGTGCTACCTCCGGGCTTTCAGTTGTTAGCTCCAAGGGTGGAGGACCCGTTGCTACTTCCTCGTGCTGCTCCGTCTCTGGCCCAGGTACCTCCGGGACAGCTACTTCCGGGGCAGTGGTCGGGGCTTCATCTGGCTCCTCTGCCACAGCCGGCTCAAACACCGGCATGTTGGTCACTTCCAGTCCAACGACCGGAACTTCAAGCATTTCCGGCTCAGCTGCCGGATCTTCAACATTTTCTGGCCCAAGGGTCGGACCTTCAACCATATCCGACTCAATAGTCGGGGCTTCGGTTACCTCTGGCTCAGAGGTCAGGGCTTCGATGACTTCCGGCTCAAAGGCCAGAACTTCTGGCATCACCAGTGTTGGAGCATCAACATCCACCACTTTTGCCAGGGGTACATCTTTGACTTCTCCCCTGTGGTCTGGCGCTACCACAGGAGCTTCGGGCGAGGACTCTGAATCCAAGTCCATGACAGCTGGCGTCGGAGCTGTCACAACTTCTGCCACCACTTGAGGAGGAGGCTCGATGCTTGAAGCCGGAGCTTCAGCAGGTGCTGCCCCGATCAGTGTGACAGGCACCGAAGTCCCTGACCCCTTCTTCGACACCCTAGAAATAAAAGGAAGAGAAGATTAAAGACACTTAAAAAATAAAACTAGCATTTTAAGGTGAGCAATCAATGCTTACCTAGGGATGCTACCATCCCAGTCACCTCAAAACCTTATCTTCTGGGGCCCGGAGCCAGAGCCCACCAAGTCTTGTAAGGCTACAGCTTCGAACCTCAGTTGAGGGCCACTTGGAGCAGTCGGAGTCCTCTCGGCTGGAACTTCTCTTGGCTAGGAAGAACTCCAGGACCTAGAGCCTTTAGCCGTCACTGAGACCGGGGTAGACTGCCCGAAGCTGGCGCCTCTTGAAGACACTTGCGTCAGAGAAGGTGCAGTTATAGAGGACCGACCCCGCCGGGGAGAAGGAGTCGTCGTAGAAAGAGCAGCCCTGACACACCTCCCGTCAGCATGCTTCAGCTTCCTCTTCCGAGTGGAGGGTTCGGCTGGCTCCTTGCCCTTGCCTTTTCCTGTGTCTTCAACCCCCTGGCTTAGGGCGGAGGCAGGACCTCCCTTGAAAGCTCCGGGGATCACCACCCTGGAGATCAGACGCCTTTCAACTTCACCAATGTCGTCAAGCGCCAGCATCTTCCTTCGGAGCTCCCTGCTGAACTGCACCTCCATGTTCAGGGGGAGGAAAGCTGCCGACGGAACTAAGTCGTCGCCATCGATGTTTATACCATGCTGGAATTTCTTGAGATGAAGCCTCAAAGCTTCGTCATCCAAGTTAGATTTCAGACCAGGTTCAATCCGGTCATCATCCATCACACTATTGAGGGCCCATGCAAGCTTCTCCCTCTTCCTCAGTGGAGCCCATCTATTGACCAGGAAGTTGCAGAAGACCATCTGAGGAGTCACTCCACCCTCCACGTATTCGCGGATCCTGGTCAAGACGGGGTTGAAGGCATCTGACAACACCGGAGCTACACTCCAAGCGTTGGTGTCAATGTTGGGGAGGCCTTTGGACAGTTCCAACTTCTCATGCTCCTCCACTGCAATGATGACCCAGTCTTTCTTCCACTCATCCCATTTGCCAGAAGGAAATGACTTCAAGTATTTGAAGGGGCAGTTCTTGTGCTTCACGAGTAGTAGAAGCCAAGAAGCTCAGTCCCCTTACCGATGGTGTGGATGGTGAAGAAGGTACGAAACAGCTCGACGCAAGGGGGAACACCCACCCGCATCTCTCAAAAGTGGACGAAAGTTGCCACTAGAAGGAGAGAATGGGGGCTAAGGTGATACAGCTGGAGACCATAAAAGCGTAGCAGCATCAAAAGAAAGGTAGAAAAAGGTGGGATCAATCCCACCATGCCGTACGCCGAGAAGTACACCATGTCGCCATTGCACTCCTTGAACAGGAGATCGCTGGCGCGGATCAGGTGGTTGAAGGAGTCACTGGACCATCCCATGTAGGTCCGGACCTTCATCAAATCATCCTTGCTCTTGAGGCGGCTCTTGAGAAGACCCAACTCCATCGCGGCAAAGTGGAGTGAAGGAAGAGAAAGCTAGGAGAAGTTTGGAGGCTCAGAGCACAAGTTTGATCGAAACGGTAAAGAGCCCTCAAACCGCGCACACTTTCCTTCTTAAGTAAGCCTCCACAACGCTTGTATGGAAACTGCCACAAGAGTGGGGACACATTTCAAAAATCTACCCCGTCCATGATGAATGGGCCCGGGGCCACCCCGACAAAGAGATCGAGGTTATTACCCAGGCGAACCATTGTTATGATGGATGGCAGGAGACACAAGGGCGGCACCCTGACAAAGCGCTCAAAATCGATACGATTTTTATATCGGGAACTGGCAACCTTCAATTGCGTGAGATTTGCACTCAAATATCTCATCTACCGCATTCATAACAAGCCACGCGGCGATGGTTTAACCCCGAACCATTGCCCCAACGGCACATTACGAGGCTTTCGAATCCTAAGCGCAGGAATCAAAGATGGCCCCACCTTTGGTAGAATAACTTAGCCCAAAGGGTTTCTCCCAAAGGTGGGCCTGGGGGCCGCTGTCGGTACCCTGCGTATCGGGTACCCCATGATACTGCAAGAAGTGCAAAGGAGTCATGTCGTCAAGATTGAAGGCCTCCTCAGGCCCCACATGTCGTATTACACCGAACATGCATCACTCATATGGGTAGCTCCGGAGATTGACACGTGTAATGTAAATCCGGGGGTATCCTCTCAACACAGGGGAGCTCCGCGATCAACACGTGTATAATGACTCTGGACCTAACCCCCGGCAGAGGGAAGCTCCGGAGTTGACACATGTACAGTGGTGCCAGAGCCACCTTGTCATAAAGGAAAGCTCCAAAGCTGCCACGTGTGGAGCCATCGGATCTTCATCAACGTATACACTGGCAGATCTCCTGCAGCACGAACATTCAAGTGACAATCGAAGCGATAGTTACAAGACTTGATTACGTGTCACTAATGTTGTATTTACAACACATGATTAGAGCACCATTAATAGAGATAATGCAACCATTAAGGAATGTTATCACACTATTAACCATTCTTAATACCCGTAGACAGTGTATTAGGCAATTTAATACACCAGGGCCACAGGTTGGGTCAGGTGAACGATGTAACAGTCAGTCCTTGGACTATAAAAGGACTGAGCCACACGATACAAAGGGGGGAGACCAGGCTGAGTCATAGACGACGCTTCCAAGTGATTCATAATACAACAAACACACACACACACACACAATCTGTGGAGTAGGGTATTATGCTCAGGCGGCCCGAACCATGTAAATCTCTGGTGTTGCCATCTTGATCTTGATCTCGTGCCCCAACCATAACAAGAACCTACGCGGGCTACACTTTAGTAGTACCCGAGGAAGTGTCGTTGCTATACTTCGACAATGACTATTCTTGCTATGGCTATATTTATCCGAATAAAGAACGCTCTGAAGCATTGGATAAATTTAAGATATTTAAGGCTGAACCCGAAAATCAGCACAACACTAAGATTAAAGTGGTAAGATCCGATCGTGGTGGTGAGTACTATGATCGTCATACCCCGTATGGCCAAGTTCCTGGACCATTTGCTTGGTTCCTACAGGAAAATGGCATAGTCGCCCAGTATTCCACACCGGACGAGCCTTAGCAAAATGGAGTAGCGGAATGGCGCAACCGTACGCTAATGGATATGGTTAGATCCATGTTAAGTCAATTAGATTTGCCGGTTAGCTTATGGATGGAGGCATTAAAACCGCCATTCATGTGCTAAATTAGGTTCCTACTAAGTCAGTGCCAAAAACACCGTATGAGTTGTGGACAGGACGTAAGCCCTCATTAAGTTATATGCATATATGGGACTGTCCCGCTGAGACAATAAGTTGCCATTTTATTGGCTATGCAAAAAAGAGTAAGGGATATCGTTTCTATTATCCAATACGATACTGAGTTTGTGGAAACAAGGCATGTCGTCTTTTTAGAGGATGCCATGATCAGGGGGAGTACGGTAAGATGGGAAATTAATCTTGAAGAGAAGCGGGTTTATGTACCCACTCCTATGATTCAAGAACCATATTTCTCATTACCTACTGTTGTTGAATCATCAGTGCCTATTGGTAAAGATTCAACACCTGTTGTTAGTTATCCATTGACAACGGAATTATTAAGAGAGGTTGAGCATTCTGAGCCCGTTGTCACTAATAATGAAGAGCAACAACGGCCTCAAAATGAAGATAATGTGCAATTAAGAAGATCTCAAAAAAATTGGCCATTCAGGATGAATATGAGATCTATTTGAGTTAGGCAATTCAAATGGGGGGTGATCCCACCACATTTGAAGAAGCTATGAGAAGTCCTCAATCATCTGAATGGCGTAAAGCCATGGAGGATGAAATGAGGTATATGGAAACAATCAAAGTCTGGGATTTAGTTGAGGTTCCTAATGAAGCCAAAACAGTAGGCTGTAAATGGGTCTACAAAATTAAACGTGACTCCAAAGGGAATATTGATAATTTTAAGGCCGGACTTGTTGCAAAAGGTTTCACTCAAAGAGAAGGGATTGATTAAAATGAGATATTTTCACCTGTCTCAAGTAAGGATTCATTCAGAATCATTATGGCATTAGTTGCACATTACAATTTAGAATTACATCAGATGGATGTAAAGACTGTGTTTCTCAATGGTGATCTATATGAAAACGTCTATATGACACAACTGAAAGGTTTTGTTGTTAAGAGTAAGGAACATATGGGATGCCACATAAGAAAGTCTATTTATGGACTTAAACAAGCATCAATTCAGTGGTATCTCAAGTTCGATGAGATAATAAGAAAGTTTGGGTTTAAATAAAATGAGGAGGACAATTGCATTTATGCTAAGTTTAAGAGCGGGAAATTTATTTTCCTCATGTTTTATGTAGATGATATACTACTTGCAAGTAGTGATCTCAATCTACTATCAGAAACTAAGAAGTTTTTGTCCTCTAATTTTGATATGAAAGATCTTGGTGAAGCATCCTATGTATTGGACATAGAAATTCACCGAGATAGAAATAAAGGGGTATTAGGCTTATCACAAAAGGCATACTTAGAGAATGTACTGAGAAATTATAGTATGCATAAGAGTAAGCCTTCGTCTGCTCCGATTGTCAAGGGCGATAAGTTTGGGAACTTACAGTGTCCCAGGAACCAATATGAGATCGATCAAATGAAATAGCTTCCATATGCTTCTCTGTCGGAAGCCTTATGTGTGCTCAAGTCTGTACTCGCCCTGCCTTAGCTTATGTGACCGGAATGCTTGGCAAATATCAGGCCAATCAAGGAATTTATCATTGGAAGGCAGTTAAGAAAGCATTAAGAAATGTGCAAGGTACAAAAGGCATCATGTTAATGTATAGTAAGTCAGACCCACTTGAAGTAGTGGGATATTCAGATTCGGATTTTGCGGGTTGTGTGGATACTAAGAAATCTACGTCAGGTTATATATTCACCCTCGCGAATGGAGCCATTTCGTGGAAAAGGTCCAAACAAACCGTCACTGCATCGTCCACAATGCATGCCAAGTTTTTTGCATGTTATGAGGCCACCGGGCAGGTTGTTTGGCTTAAAATATTTTTACCCGGTCTTAGAGTGGTCGACAGCATTAAAAAACCACTGAAGTTAAATTGCGATAATGAGCTCGTAGTATTTTACTCTCACAACAATAAGTCGAGTGGTGCTGCCAAACACATCGACATTAAGTTTTATGTTGTGAAAGATCAAATCCAGGATCATACTATAAGTCTTGAGCATATAAGTACCAAGTGTATGCTTGCGGATCCGCTAAGAAAAGGTCTTCCACCCAACGTGTTCAGTGAACACATAGCCGACATGGGTTTAAGGGAGAACCTATGATCACTGGATATTTAGGGGCCAAGTAAGAGTAAGGTTCATTTTTAACTGTGAGATGTATTGTGGTCTTTGAGTACAACAATACGTAAATGGTTGTTGTGATGCATCGTGCCCTATATGTAAAGCATGAGAAAATGGACACTAATTTTAGTATTAAGTAAGTTGGTAAGTTTCAGATTCGAGTTCAAGGGGGAGAATGTTGGAAGTACCGGACAAGTCCAGTAAAGACCGGACTAGTCCGGTTGCTGTCCAGTAAGGGTAATCGGACTAGTCTGGACCCTTATAGGACTAGTCCGATATTGTCCAGTAAGGATATCGAACTAGTCCGGACCCCATACGGACTAGTCCCATAATTTCAGTAACTGTCAGTTTGAACTCGAAATTGACATGTGTTCTAATTGAAAGGACACAACCCATCAAATTTTGATTCTCTGATCGGGAGACTCAATGATTCCTAAGGGTGGGAGGCCCCTCTTGTGTCTCTTGGTCAACTATAAGAAGGGGGTCAAGTGTATGATCAAGGAAGGCTTAAGGCATACACTCATACACACTTGAACACTCTAACCCACTCAGAATCTGATCAACATACCAAGAGAAGAACAAGGGGAAACATCTCTCGTCATTGTTCTTCTTGTGGTCTCGCCTTGTTGGCTAGATGGCCGCATCGTCAAGCAACAACAAAGATGGAGGAGAAGGTATTATTAGTGTTCTTGTGCTATTTGAGAGATAGAACTTGGTGTTGATCTTGTAATCAGATTTCTCCATGTAATTCAAAGTGATTTAGTGGCTATTTGATCTTTGGGCTCCCTCCAGATTTAAATCACCACTTGTGCATTATTCGTTCTCCTGGTTGTCCATTCATCAGCACCTGTGAGGAGGTTGAGAAGATGAGAGATACCAGTTCCTCCACCTTGGCAGGAACTCTCTAGCTTCAAGGAGCTCGAGCAAGAACTCCCAGGATAGGGAATCAAAAGCTTTAGTTATGTCGAGCTTCAACAAAAGCACATGTGTATTCCTCTCATGGTATGACTTGGCTAGGTTTTGCACATAGAGATAGTTGCCTTGAATACACCTAGTTCGGATGAAATCCCTCTAGCCATTTGAGATAAGTCTGTCAATATGCTGCTGCAGCCGCAAAGCTAGGACTTTGGAGATCAATTTGGCAAACAAGTGAAGCTTATCAGGCAAAACTCATTTGGCAATTTAACAGCACAATGCTTGGGGATGAGGTAAATGAAAGTTGTGTTTACTTGTCCAAGAGAACCCCCATGGAGATTGTATAGACTGTTGAAGGAGTCAACATCATTCTCCTTGATGATCGTCCAGCAACAATGGTAGAATTTACCATTGAAGCCATCGGGACCTGGCGCCTTCTCCGGAGGCAGCTCCTGTATGGCATGCCATATCTCCTCTTCCAAGAATGGCTCCACCAGCTAGTTTAGGGTAGAGTAGGCAGATTGAGGGACGACCAGTTCAAGATTGCCTGTATGTGCTCCTTGTTGCCCAATAGAGAACCGAAGTAACTAAAAAGGGCATCCTCTTTGTCTGCGTGCGTTGTGACATATTGGCTAGAGGGGCTCCAAAGTCTGTTTTATTACGCCTTTTTGAACCTGACTCTGATTCGTTACGCCCTTTTAAACCTAATTCAAACTCTTTCCTTTGTCTGAGTGCGTGTGTCATCTTTCGTTACGCCTAATCCTAAATCCTAACTCTGATTCGTTACGCCTTTTTAAACCTGACTCAAACTCTTCCCTTATCTCTAAATGATGACACGACTTGGACTCTAATATTATCTATATTCAAACAACATGATTATCTCTAGCTACTAACAGAGTAGGGTAAACAAATGGCTGGTCATATGTTACAAAAATGTATAAAGCATCAAAACATGAATAAAAATAATGTAACATGAAAACATTCATAGTTAGTTACTTATTTTTGTAGGGTGAAGGCCCCGTGGGAGCTGCTAATTCGCATGTGTGCGTGTAACACCCTCATTTTCATCCATTTTGCATTCCATAAGTTCATATACATGTCTAACATTAATCCACATAAAAAGAAATAAGTTGAAAATGAATTAGAAGCAAAACCGCACTCAAAAGTTCTGGGAAGTGCGGACTAGTCTGTTTTTTGTGCGGACTAGTCCAATTTCTCTTTGACCTCACTCGGACATGTCTGTTTTAGTGCGGACTATTCTGGTTTTTTGCCTCTAGACAAATTTGGACTTCCCCGGTCCATAGCGGACTAGTCCGGTATCCCAATTCCTTGGAAATTTTGCTAAGTCCCTGGAGTTGTCCGGACTTGTCCGGTAATCCAGCGGACTTGTCCATTTTTCCTCTTACTAAAATTGGACTTGTCCAATTTTGGCCAGACTTATCTGATTTTCCTCTGACAAAGTTCGAACTTGTCCGATATAGTCTGTACTTGTCCGTTTTCGCCTCTGTCAATCTTTAGAGTAGTCCGGCCTTTTTCAGACCTGTCCGATAAATCGTGACTCCGAGTGGATCTTCTGCTCCACGAATTGTTTTTGGGTTTTACCTTAAGTGGGCCTAAGGACGTCGTGTCTAACTCTTTTTGGAGCCCATGTGGGACCCCAACTGGCCTCCACCCACCCCAAACTCAAATTCATTGAAACCCTAGCCTCCACCTCTATATAAACAACTCCACCCCTTGACTTTACATCCTTTTGTCTCAATTGAAAGTCCACCCAAACCCTATTTCATGGAAGAGCCGCCATCAAGGATGGTGAAGGAGATCCCGAGCAAGAAGAAGAAGAGGAGAAAATGAAAGAGGATCAAGATCTCCATCAAGTTTTCATTCTTCATCAACAATTCATCTTCAAGTTCTTTATCAACCCTAGATCATCAAGATCCAAGTGTTGCCTCCAAAACCCTTGATTCATTGGAGTTCTAGACACATGGTATACCTTCTACTTCCTTGTTCTCACACAAATTCAACCCCGTTTCTTAAAGTTCATGTCAATCTAGAAAATCCTAATTCGTTGTTCCTACGTAGGGCGGACTAGTCCGGTCCTACAGCGGACTAGTCTGATTTTGCGATCGGTTTCCTGCTGAATTAATTCTAGATTGTTTCGAATCAACTATAAACTTGTTCAAACTTGTTAAAAACTACTAGAACTACTTAGTAAACATCATTAACAACTCATTAACAAGTTTTACTTCACAATTGCATTAATCATGCATTTCATGACATATTGAGTAATATATGTGCACTTATTGATTGTGTTTCTTGTCTTGTATGTCCGTTGAGCGGTTTAGACGAACTTGTGCTAGAGAGTTCTGCGGAGGACCTCCAACATCAGGAATTTGAAGTCTTTGATCCCAATCAAGCCCAACAGCAAGGCAAGTGTCCTTGAACATATTAACCCTGTTTCTAAAATAAATGTTTTGTTTGCAAAACTACATGCTTGTGTCAATTTGATGGGAAATCATATGATAGGAAGTTTACTAGCTTTGTTCAACCATCCTTGTCACCTGAAATATATGGTAGAGAGTCGGGAAGAGCTTTTTACCTTTGCTTCGCTTAATTAATTGGGATGGGAAGACAACTATACCATTTAATTATGCATTAATGAGATTATAGTTAATATGAACTAGTTAATATGACATGGTAATGGGTGATCTAAGCAAGCATGATATGTGGATGGGTTGGATGTTATGGTGGTTTGGCTTGCTTTAGATCTAAGGACCGGTTCGTGGAGCGACCATCCAGGATTTACAGTGCCACCACGAGGTCAAGTATAGGTGCGGCGTACCTGATTAATTAGGGTATTGCTAGTAGTTCATGGATCATTTGGTGCACCGGGGAAGGGAAGTCAGATTGGGTTTGGATATGGTTGGCAGGACTCCCTGGGATCCGAATGGCACTAGAGGGGTCCCTTGGTTGAAGATGTGCCTAGTTGGAGACATCGCCACTGGTGAAACCTCAGTGGGTCCATATGTGCTAGTAGTCCCTTTGTAAAGGCTATTTTGTGATCTCTTGGCCGCACACCTAAGGAAGTGTGAGACGGCATAATTAAGATTCTATAGTCATCGAAAGGTGATGAAATCACAAAGACGTAGGTAAAGTGGTACAAACTCTACATAGTGTCTAAATAATTATCATGATAGTCGTGCTCCCGGTCATGAGCAACCTGTACCCTCACATGATTTGGGGGAAACTCGGTATCTGGGATGGTTTGATATTGGTTATGTTTATGGTTGGTAATATGGTTATGGATGGTTATGGATTGAATTATGGTATCGGATATGGTCAAAAGTAATGAGAAATCCCGTATAATGGTGATGGATAGTATTTTGATAACTACATGTTTATGATGGGTCTACTTCACATACATATAATATATTGCTTTTCAAATGTTTTAATGTACTTTTTAGCATTTAGCCTTTATTATATTCGTCATTTGTATCAGCTACATGACATACTTTCCACACTTGTTGAGTACGACATGTACTCACCCTTCCAATTCCCCCACCAACTGTTGCAGGTCAAGATTGGGAGTATAACGACAATAATGCAAAGTTCTAGGTCGTGTCTGCCGTCAGCTTGGCCTCTAGATTGATTGGAGGTGTGTATCCCTTATGCTTATTTGCTTAACTATTTAGTTTGCTTATTTAGTTATTTCCGCTACATTAGCTCAAACTTGTCATTAATATTCACTAGAGCCTATATTCAAGGATATTCTGAATTCTGTAATAGAAGTGGTTAATTAATCTTGTTCTGTGGTAATTTTCTGTATATCTTTTTGTGAATGCACTCGTGTATGTGTGTTGAACGTCCTGGGCACACATATGCATTCACTTGGTTCATTTTTCAGAACCGGGTGTCACAAATTGGTATCAGAGCCACATGTTGACCGTAGGATGCAACCTAGATAGAATGGACACTTTAGAGCACATAGGAACACTCAAGAAGCGATGTGTTTTTGCTTGGTGTGTTGTTTGCTTTGTATTGCTGCTTGTGTGCTTAGTAGAGGATTTTGAGATGCTTTAGCATTGCCATGTCCACATAGGCTAGTATAGGTAGTTGTTTAGTTTCATATCCCTTGATGCATATAGTTGGGGACGCTTTCTAAATTCTTCTCTCTTGCTTTTCTTCAGGTGGTGAGGACTCGCAACCAGAGAGATGGCAATGAAGAGAAGGAGAACGATGGAGCACCTCATAACAACAATGGACAAGGACTTGCTTAGGGAGCTATTAATATTGAGCAGCTATTGGCTATGCAAAACCAGCTCATGCAGACCATGATACAGACAATAGGACAGTTGTAGGCTGAGAACAACAACAATCAGCCTCACATGCCTCCACCGCCACCCCCATAACTTCATAACCGGTTGGGAGAGTTTATGAGGACCAGGACACCCACCTTTGCTCAAGCTGCTGACCATATGGATGCCGATGATTGGCTCAAGTCCGTGGAGAAGAAACTTGCAATAGTCCAATGCAGTGACCGGGAGAAGGTGCTTTTTGCTTCTCACCAACTTGTTGGAGCATCTGCTGATTGGTGGGATTCGCTATGCAATGCTCATGAGAACCAAGAGAGAATTACTTGGGCTGAGTTCAAGGAGAGCTTCCGTTCTCATTATGTGTCAGAAGGTGTTATGATCTTAAAGAGGCAAGAGTTTGAAAACTTGAGGCAAGGAAGATCGAGTGTGGGTGAATATCTCAATAAATTCACTCAGCTCTCAAGATATGCGCCTGAGGATGTGAGCCGGGACAGCCGGAAACGATACTTGTTCATGAGGTGCTTGAAGAATGAGATCCAAGTGCAATTGTTGAATTGTGATTATGCCAACTTTCAAAATCTTGTGGACAAAGCAATTGTTGTTGAGAACAAGGTCCGTGAGATGGAGCAAGACACGAAGAGGAAGGCATCATATCAAGGACCACAACAAGGAAGTAAAGTGCGCCCTCGCTTTGCACCACCCAATGCGTCATATTGCAGCTCTTCTGTGCCTGCTCAACGCTCTGGTTATGCACCCCGCCCAGCTCAGTTTGTGCAGCAGCGCCTTGTCATGCAAGCACCTAGGACTCCAATGCCTTTCGAACCTCGTGCCAACTTTCCTGGTGCAAATATGCAGAATCAAGTCCGTCCAAATTCTGGTGCAGCAAGGAAGTGCTATACTTGTGGAGAAGCGGGACACTTTGCAAGTCAGGCCTTGGTCAAAGAAGCAATGCTCAAAGACAGAACCCAAGACCGAATGGAGGACAGCTGCAAGGGAACCGTGGACAATAGAATTTTGCTTGTAGCAACGTTAACCATGTCTCTATGGAGGATGCTCAACAAGCGGATGACGTGGTTATTGGTATGTTTCTCGCAAACTCCAACCCGACGACTATGTTATTTGATTCTGGAGCATCACATTCATTCATTGCATCGAAATATGTTGCCAAGTATAGTTTGCCTATCTCTCATATAAAGTTTACTCTATTGGTTAAGTCTCCTGGAGGAGAGATGAGGACAAATATAGTATGTCCAAAAGTAAGCCTTAGAATAAGGGGGGTAGACTTCTTTACCAACTTCATTGTTTTGGATTCTCAAGGATTGGACATTATACTGAGTATGGACTGGTTGAGGAAACACAATGGAGTTATTGAGTGTGCCACAAAAATGGTGAAGTTGACCAATGAAGAAGGGATCACTGTAGAATTTGAAGCATCTCAACACGCACCAAAGCAATTGGAGCTGAACCACGTGAATGGTGCCGCAATTGAGGAGATCCCAGTGGTGCGTGAATTTTTGGATGTGTTCCTGGACGAGTTGCCAGGTATGCCACCTGATCGAGACAAGGAATTTGTTATTGAGTTAATACCTGGAACTGCACCTATAGCTAAAAGGCCATATAGGATGCCTCCTAAGGAGTTAGGGGAGCTCAAGAAGCAAATTCAAGAGCAACTAGAGAAATTTTTTTATTTGCCTAAGCTCTTCACCTTGGGGAGCGCCCGTTCTTTTTGTGGACAAGAAGGATAGATCACAAAGGATGTGTGTGGACTACCGAGCTCTCAATGAGGTGACCATCAAGAACAAGTATACTTTGCCCCGTATAGATGATTTGTTTGATCAGATGAAGGGTGCTTGTGTCTTCTGCAAGATTGATTTGAGGTCGGGATAATTCCAAATGATGATTAGGCCATCAGACATACCCAAGACAGCTTTTTGGACACGGTATGGATCCTATGAGTATACAGTTATGTCCTTTGGATTGACCAATGCATCTGCATACTTTATGTACCTCATGAATAAGGTCTTCATGGAGTACTTGGATAAGTTCGTTGTGGTGTTCATTGATGACATCATGACCTACTCGAAGGATGAGAAGGAACATGAGGAACACTTGAGGCCCACATTGCAGAAATTGAGGGAGCATCAATTATATGCCAAATTCAGCAAGTGCCAGTTTTGGTTGAAAGAGGTGTCGTTTTTGGGTCATATCATCTTAGGAGGAGTATCGGTCGACCCCGGAAAATGTGCTAAAATGGTAACCACCGCAAAATGTAAAAGAAATCGGGAGTTTTCTTGGAATGGTTGGATATTACCGTCGATTCATCAAGGACTTTTCCAAAATAACCAAGCCCATGACGGAATTGCTTATGAAGGGGAAGGCTTTCTAATGGACTCAAGCTTATCAAGAAAGTTTTGAGGAGTTAAAGAAGAGGTTAACTACAACCCCAGTTTTGATATTGTCGGATGTGAGCAAGAGTTTTGATATTTATTGTGGTGCATCAAGACAAGAACTTGGATGTGTATTGATGCAAGAAGGTCAAGTGGTTGCATATGCATTGAGACAATTGAAGAAACATGAGCAGAATTATCCAACACGTGATTTGGAACTTGCAGTCGTGGTACATGCATTGAAGATTTGGAGACATTATATCCTTGGACATAGGTGTGAAATTTATACAAATCATAAGAGCCTTAAGTATACTTTCACACAAACGGATCTGAATTTGAGGCAATGAAGATGGTTGGAGCTCATCAAGTATTATGATTTGGGAATCAACTACCATCCGGGAGAGGCTAATGTAGTGGTCGATGCTTTAAGTCGGAAAGGAGTAAGCCACCAACTCACAGATCGAGAGCTACCATCCGAGTTATGTAAGGAGTTTGAATGGTTGAATCTAGAATTTGTGAATGAGATGGGAATAATGGAGTTAAATCCGACCTTGGAGCAAGAAATTCGGGAAGGTCAGGCCAAGGATGAGGAAATCCAAGAAATTAAGGAAAGGACAAAAGAGGGGAGAGAATTAAGGTTTGATGAGGATGAACATGGTATCTTATGGCTTGGAAAAAGGATTGTCGTGCCTAATGTGAAGCATATTCGGGAGACAATACTAAAGGAGGCACATGACTCGCCATACTCAATTCATCCCGATTGTACGAAGATGTACAAGGACTTGAAGACTTGTTATTGGTGGACTAGCATGAAAAAGGACATAGCTGAATATGTAGCGTTGTGTGATGTGTGCCAACGAGTAAAGGCGGAACATTAAAGACCAACTGAATTATTGTAGCCATTGCAGATTCCGAAACGGATGTGGGAAGAAATTGGAATGGACTTCATAGTTGGTTTTCTGCATACTCAGTCCGGTTATGACTCTATATGGGTAATTGTGGATCGGTTAACTAAATCAGCTCACTTTATTCCCGTCAAGACCACCTTTAATGGAGAGAAATTGGCGGAATTGTATGTGGGAAGAATAGTATGTTTGCATGGAGTTCCAAAGAGGATAGTGTCAGATAGAGGTTCTCAATTTACCTCCAGGTTTTGGAAAAAGCTGCATGAAGCATTGGGTACAAGGTTGAATTTCAGCTCAGCATATCATCCTTAAACAGATGGACACAAGAGGACCAATCAAATTTTGGAGGACATGTTAAGAGCTTGTGCTTTGAATCATGGAAAAAGTTGGGACAAGAGGTTGCCATATGAGGAATTCTCATATAACAATAGTTACCAAGCAAGCTTGAAGATGTCACCATATGAAGCACTATATGGAAGGAAGTGTGCGACATCTTTGTTCTTGAATGAGACAGGAAAAAAATCAAGTATTTGGACCCGAAATGTTGCAAGAAGCCGAGAAATAAGTCTAGATTATTCGTGAAAACTTGAGGGCTGCTCAATCAAGGCAAAAAGTCTATGCGGACAGTAGGAGAAGGAAATTAGCCTTTGAAGTGGGAGACTTCGTATATCTCAAGGTATCACCCATGAGAGGTCATAAGAGGTTTAACATAAGAGGCAAGCTAGCACCTCGATACATTGGGCCATTCAAGATTTTGGACAAAAGAGGAGAAGTAACATATAAGTTGGAGATGCCAACTAACTTATCGGATTTTCATGATGTCTTTCATATTTCCCAACTCAATAAGTGTTTAAGAGTACCGGAAGAACAAGTGCCAATTGAAGAATTGGAATTAGAGGCAGATTTGACTTATGTCGAGCAACCGACCAATATCTTGGAAACCAAGGAGAGATTCACAAGGAACAAGGTTATTCAATGGTGCAAAGTACAACGGAAGCATCATACAGAATCAGAGGCACCTTGGGAGCTGGAGGATGAACTCAAGAAGGATTTTCCCTATGTCTTCTCTTCCATGTCAAATCTCGAGGGCGAGATTCATTTTAAGGGGAGTAGGTTTGTAACACCCTCATTTTCATGCATTATGCATTGCATAAGTTCATATACATGTCTAACATTAGTCCACATAAAAAGAAATAAGTTTAAAATGAATTAGAAGCAAAACCGCACTCAAAAGTTCTGGGAAGTGCGGACTAGTCTGTTTTTGGTGCGGACTAGTCCGATTTCTCTCTAACCTCGCTCGGACATGTCCACTTTAGTGCGGACTATTCCGTTTTTTGCCTCTGTACAGTTTTGGACTTGTTTGGTCCATAGCAGACTAGTCCGGTATCCCAATTCCTTGGAAATTTTGCTAAGTCCCTGGACTTGTCTGGTAATTCAGCGGACTTGTCCGTTTTTCCTCTGACTAAAATCAGACTTATCCGGTTTTGGCTAGACTTGTCTAACTTTCCTCTGACCAAGTTAGGACTTGTCCGATATAGTCTGGACTTGTCCGTTTTCGCCTCTGTCAATCTTCAGACTTGCTCGGTAAAACGCGACTCTGAGTTGATCTTCTGTTCCACAAATTGTTTTTGGGTTTTACCTTAAGTGGTCCTAAGGACGTCGTGTCTAAATCTTTTTGGAGCCCATGTGGGACCCCAACCGGCCTCTACCCACCCCAAACACGAATTCATTGAAACCCTAGCCTCCACCTCTATATAAACAACTCCACCCCTTATATCCTTTTGCCTCAATTGAAAGTCCACTCAAACCCTAGTTCGTGGAAGAGCCACCATCAAGGAGGGAGAAGGAGATCTCGAGCAAGAAGAAGAAGAGGAGGAAATGAAAGAGGATAAAGATCTCCATCAAGTTTTCGTTCTTTATCAACAATTCATCTTCAGGTTCTTCATCAACCCTAGATCATCAAGATCCAAGTGTTGCCTCCAAAACCTTTGATTCATTGGAGTTCTAGACACCTGGTATACCTTCTACTTACTTTTTCTCACATGAATTCTACACCGTCTCTTAAAATTCACGTCGATCCAGAAAACCCTAATTAGTTGTTCCTACGTAGGGCGGACTAGTCCAGTCCTACAGCGGACTAGTTCAATTTTGCGATATGTTTCCTGCTAAATTAATTCTAAATTGTTTCTCAATTCCAATCTTGTTCAAACTTGTTAAAAACTATAAGAACTAGTTAGTAAACATCATTAACAACTCATTAACAAGTTTTACTTCATAATTTCATTAATCATGTATGTCATGACATATTGAGTAATATATGTGCACTTATTGATTGTGTTTCTTGTCCTGTATGTTTGTTGTGCAGTTTCGACGGATCTGCGCTAGAGAGTGCTGCGGAGGACCTCATGGAGTCTTTGATCCCAATCATGCCCAGAGCAAGGCAAGTGTCCTTGAACATATTGACCCTGTTTCTAAAATAAATGTTTTGTTTGCAAAACTACATGATTGTGTCAATTTGATGGGAAATCCTATGATAGGAAATTTACTAGCTTTGTTCAACCATCCTTGTCACCTGGAATATATGGTAGAGAGTCGGAAAGAGCTTTACCTTTTCTTCGCTTAATTAATTGGGATGGGAAGATAACTATACCATTTAATTATGCATTAATGATATTATAGTTAATATGAACTGGTTAACGTGACATGGTAATGGGTGATCTAAGAAAGCATGGTATGTGGATGGGTTAGATGTTATGGTGGTTTGGCTTGCTTTAGATCTAAGGACCGGTTCGTGGAGAGACCATCCAGAATTTATAGTGCCACCACGAGGCCAAGTATGGGTGCGGCGTACCTGATTAATTAGGGTATTGCTAGTACTGCATGGATCATTTGGCGCACCGGAGAAGGGGAGTCAGATTGGGTTTAGATATGGTTGGCGGGACTCCCTGGGATTCGAATGGCGCAAGAGGGGGACCTTGGTTGAAGATGTGCTCAGTTGGAGACATCACCACCGGTGAAACCTCAATGGGTCCGTACGTGCTAATAGTCCCTTTGTAAAGGCTATTTTGTAATCTCTTGGATACACACCTAAGTAAGTGTGAGACGGCATAATTGAGATTATATAGTCATCGAAAGGTGATGAAATCACAAACACGTGGGTAAAGTGGTACAAACTCTACAGAGTGTCTAACGAACTATCATGATAGTCGTGCTTCCGGTTATTAACAACCTGGACCCTCACATGATTAGAGGGAAACTCGGTATCTGGGATAGTTTGGTATTGGTTATGTTTATGGTTGGTAATATCGTTATGGCTGGTTATGGATTGAATTATGGTATTGAATATGGTTAATGGTAATGAGAAATCTGGTATAGTGGTGATGGATATGAAATATAGACTGGTATTTTGATAACTACATGGTTTATGATGGGTCTACTTCACATACATATAATATATTGTTTTCCAAATGTTTTAATGTACTTTTCAACACTTATTCATTATTATATTCATCATTTGTATCAACTACATGTCATACTTTCCACACTTGCTGAGTACGACATGTACTCACCCTTGCAATTCCCTCACCAACAGTTGTAGGTCAGGATTGGGAGTACAATGATGATAATGCGGAGTTCTAGGTCGTGTCTACCGTCAGCTTTGCCCGTGGATTGATTGGAGATGCGCTATCCCTTATGCTTATTTGCTTAGCTGCTTAGTTTGCTTATTTAGTTATTTTCACTGCATTAGTTCAAATTTGTCATTAATATTCACTATAGCTTGTATTCGAGGATATTCTAAATTTTGTAATAAAAGTGGTTAATTAATCTTGTTTTGTGATAATTTTCTGTATATATTTTTGTGAATGCACTCGTGTATGTGTGTTGAACGTCCTGAGCACATATATATATTCACTTGGTTCGTTTTTTAGAACCGGATGTCACAGTGCGTGAGCAACATAAGTACTCATGAGTCAACAACCCCACATTCTCATATATTTTACGAATTTTTTCGTGTAGTCCAATTTTTAAATGTTCTCTCAAAACTTATGTAGACACTTTAGCAAACACCTTTGTGTAATATATTTTTGATTTTTTTTTCAAAAACCTTCAAAAACCTTGTAGATCAGACTTAATCAGAATTATTTTATATAATTTTTTAGAAGTGCTAACAAAATTTTTCTCAAAACTTTCAGTGAAACTCGAGTAAACTGTAACAACAAAAGGCATAGAATTAGTCACCAATAACACCATGAATCTCAAATCCCATTTCACCCCTTTATGATTACACCGTGATGCTTGTTGTCATGCATTTGTCGAAGGCATTTATGTTGCTACCACGAATGGAAACTATGATCATGAGGTAACCTCAAATTAAAAAAATCACTTGATTATTGATAACTCTTGACCTCGTCACATCCATGAGCGAGGTTATTTCAGACATAGGGGGTGCCCAAAAAAAAACAAAAATTTAGGATTAATCCTCCTATTTTTATCATATATGCACTTGTGAAGAAAAATTATGCATCCAATTGGTCAAAAGCTCAAGAAAAAATAGTTAGGCGGTCACCATGCAAAGATCGACCCCCTTGATTCCACTCTAGCTTCACCATTGGTCACATTGATACCACCAATTTGCAAGTGAACCGAAATGTGTTATCTGATTCACCCCTTTTCTCGCCATCCTAACATGTGAGTGGGGCACAATCCTGATACGCATTGTTACCTTGTAATAGGGTGTTACATACAATTTTAAGCTCTCAACTAGCTATGTAAATCTTCCTTTAAATTGTTCTAATGACCCACTTCAAACCAACTATAAGATCACACACGCACTCTCTCTCCTTTTAAAATATTATTGTCGGTACCCTGCGGACCGGGTACCCCACGATACTGCAAGAAAAGTCAAAGAGTTCTCATGTCCGAGTTGTAGACTTCCGAATGTAACGCATGTCTGACAGCATTGGGCCCGCATCCCTCATTTGGGTAGCTCCGGTACTACCACGTGTCTATCGAGACCGAACCAACCTCCCTTTCATGGAATCTCCGGTCCTGTCACGTGTCTAGCAACCTCGGACCTAACCCCAAGTAGAGGGAAACTCCAGTGCTGCCACGTGTCAAGTGGCTCCGGACCTACCTCCCCGCAGAGGGAAGCTCCGGAGCTGCCACGTGTACTACCTCCAGACCTAAGCCTGCAACGACTACAAGATCTCTAACAGCATAGACATTCAAGAGGCTATTAAACAGCCTTTACAAAACCTGATTTTTGTGTCATTAATTCAGCATTAATGACACACGATCAGAGGACCATCAGTACTGGTAACGCTGCCATTAAGACGCATTATCACACTGTTAATCATAGTTAATACATGTAGATCGTGTATTAGGTAACTAAATACCACCGGAGCCACATGTCAGGCCAGTCAATCCCTATAAAGGCCAGCCATTGGCATATAAAAAGGCTGCGCCGCACGGCAGAAACCAATTCCAACCCAGCCAACTCAAGTACACTCTTATACGGTCAACAAACACCCCGTGGATTAAGGTATTACGCTCACGCGGACCGAACCACGTAAAAACTCCTTGTGTCACTGTTTCGTTCAAAATCTCATGGGCGACCCAACCGAATACGAACCTCCGCGGACCACACTTTAGTAGTACCGAGGGAAGTGTCATAGCAACACTTCAACATTTGGCGCGCCAGAAAGGGGCACCTGAGATTTCAAGATGGTGAATTCTGCTGTAGGATCGTCCAATGGCCATGCTGAGTAGCCGGCAAACGCTGTTGTCCCTGCGGTTGTTGGACCACCACCACCACCGCCATCGCAGCAAGATGGTGTCTTTGCATCGGTCACTACATCGACGAACAACCCCGAGAATGCATTGAACGCAGCTCAGACTCTTCTTCAGCGTCCACCTGCACCTGGAGCACCTCAGAGTGCGATGGAGCAGTGGCGTACTAATGTGCAGCATCTGGTTGCAGCCGCAACCAATGCCATTAGTAACCAAGATTTTCCCCCTGCTGGGCAGGCACCTTCAAGAAACAGGACCTTGTCTGGTAGACTTGGTCCACAGGCGTCACAGCACTGGAGGCGCGCGCCCTCCCAACAAGTGATGTCATTGCCCTTCGGGGCACGCCGTACTCACATGGCATCGAGGCTCTCGATCCATGATCTGCGATCGGAGCTTGACCGCCGATACAGGCAGCAAGATGGTCGCGTCCTCATGGAGCGTGCTCGTGAGAGGCGAGCTACACGTGAGAACCCTTCTCTCTTAGGAGTAGGGGGCAGCTGTTCGGCTCTGGCTATGCACCTGCGCATGGTCCAATGGTCACAGAAGTTCCAGCCTCATTTGTCGGGGAAGTATGACGGGACTTTCAACCCCTTTGAGTTCCTCCAAATCAACTTCACTGCGATCCTCATGGATAGAGGCAATGAGACTGTGATGGCCAACTACTTCCCTATGGCTCTAACTTGGACAGCCAGCTCTTGGTTCATTAGTCTTCTGCCTGACTCCATCAACAGTTGGGCGGAGCTATGCTGTCAATTCACTGCCAACTTCGGGAGCTCTTACACCCGACCTGGCACCGAGTTAGATATGTTCGCCACGCAACAGAAATCGGGAGAGCGGTTGTGATCGTTCATCCAACAATTTTCTCATGTACGGAACACAATCCCTTCTATCTCCAATGCTTCCGTCGTCATCGCCTTTCGACAGGGGGGTAGAGATAAGAAGATGTTGGAGAAGCTGGCAACGAAAGAAGTCAACAACGTCACAGAGCTCTTCAACATAGCCAACAAATGTGCTAGGGTTGCGGAGGGCCGAGAGATGCACTTCAAACTACCTCCAGAGGCTGGTAAAAACTCCTCCAAGAATGAAGCCACTGCCTCTGGCAGTGGAAAAAGAAGAAAAAGTCCAAGGGCAAGAAGAAGCCATCGGCCGACACGGCTACTGATGCTACAGCTGCAGCTCCTGGTGGTTGGGGGCCATGCCCCGAAAAATGTCCTAGACCATCACCCGAAGACGGCGGCAGTCAAAAGATGTGGTCTCTGAACCACGAAACGGACACCCACAGTCTTGAAGATTGCCGTGAGGTCCAGCGTCTTGTTGGACGCTTCAACAAGCTTCGAGAAGAAGCTCCTTTCCGCCAACGGGAAGGAAAGCAGAAGGTCGATGAAGCTCTGGCTGATCAGGAGCTTGGCTTCCAGGACCCCAAGAAGGTCCTGAAGGCCGTCTACAACACCATCGATGATGATTCTGACGTCTCTGATGATGAGCATGAGAAGACTCTCCATACGATATATGGAAGGTCATGGGATATCACCTCTCGGCACGTCCTCAAGACCATGCACCGGGAGATGGCTACCGCAGCTCCCACCGCTAGGGCAGAACCCTATCGTAAGTGGATGGACACTCCCATCACTTTTGATGCTTCAGATTGCCCAAGAAACATGATCGGAGCTGGCCATCTGCCGTTGATGGTTTCTCCTATCATTAACAATGTCCAGCTCTATCATGTCTTGGTAGATGGAGGTGCGGCACTCAACCTCCTTAGCAACAAAGCATTCATGAAGATCCAGCTCAAACTATCGGACCTTTGGCCCTCACGTCCCTTCTCTGGGGTAGGTCCGGGAGCTATCTCTCCTCTCGGGTCAATTAAACTCCCGGTGACCTTCGGGACTCCGGAGAACTACAGGACCCAGAAGTTGGTCTTCGACGTAGCGAACATCAGTCTACCCTTCAACGCCATCCTTGGCAGGCCAACCCTGTATAGGTTTATGACTGCAACTCACTACAACTACCTGGTTTTGAAGATGTCGCCACCTTCAGGCGTTCTCCGGATCCATGGGGATCGCACTACGGGAGTCAGTTCGCTGGAAGAACTCCACGCGCTTGCAATAGCACAGGAAGAAGCATCCGGCAAGGAGCAAGCTGGTCAACCTCCAAGCTCTCGCCACCGAGGCTCAACCTCTGCACCACGTGTGCAGCCAAGTGGTGACACCGACATTCTTGTCAAAGTCATCCAAATCAGTTCTGATGCTGCCCAGACCACCAGTATATCAGGAGGTCTGGATAACAAATAGGAAATCGCGCTCATCACTTTCCTCCAGGCGAATGTTGACGTATTTGCATGGCAACCATCACAGATGTTTGGGATCCCTAGGGAGGTGATTGAGCACGGCTTGAAGATATATCTCAACGCACAGACAATACACCAGAAGCCTCAAAAGCGAGCAGTCGAGCGGCAGAACTTCATCAGACAAGAAATCAAGAAGCTGCTCGAAGCTGGTTTCATCCTGGAGGTTCATCATCCATGATGGTTGGCAAACCCAGTCGTTGTACCCATGGTCGACGGGAAGCTTCTGATGTGTATCAACTACACCACCTTGAATAAGGCATGTCCAAAAGACCCATTGCCACTACCTAGGATAGACCAAATAGTGAACTCCACCTCCGGGTGCGAGCTATTGTGTTTCCTAGATGCATACTCTGGATATCATCATATCCAAATGTCTAGGGAAGATGAAGAGCATACTGCCTTCATAACAATAGATGGGTTGTATTATTACACTGCTATGCCATTCGGTCTCAAAAATGTTGCTTCATTTTTTGTGTGAGCCATGCACAAAACATTTGGAGAGCTCATTAGGACTTGGTGGAGGTCTACGTTGATGACATCATCAGGAAGGTGAAGAACAAGGAATCACTCCTTGATAACTTGCAAGTCGTCTTCGACAAGCTGTGCGTGACACGCACCAAGCTAAACCCGGACAAATGTGTCTTCGGGGTTAGCTACGGGAAGCTCCTCGGATTCTTGGTGACTCACCTAGGAATTGAGGCAAATCCGATGAAGATCAAGGTTATTCAAGAGATGCGGACCCCAGCCCACATCAAGGATGTCCAGGAGCTAACTGGATGTCTAGTTGTGCTTAGCCGGTTTATGTCAAGACTGGCAGAGCGGGGCGCTATCCTTCTTCAAGTTATTGAGGAAGTCCGGGCCATTCCATTTGTCCGAAGAAGCGGAAAAGGTGTTCCAAGAGCTCAAGCAGCTCCTCACCACACTACCAATCTTGGTAGCTCTGAATCCTGGTGAGCCTCTTCTACTTTACCTTTCAGCAACAACAGAGGTTGTCAACATAGTCCTGGTCGCGGAGAGACTGGAGCCATCTTTAGTTTAGGAGTCCAGACCCCTCCGGGAGGGTCCGGAGCTACCTAAAGGCGAGTCAGGTCCCAGCCCCCAGGCATGGATCCTCAAGGCAAGTTGCCCAAGGATCAACCTCTCTCACCTGAGGGAATTCTTATGGTTGAATAAGAAGTTCTGGATCCCTCATGGAGGATCCTGGAAGCTCAAGAAGAAGGTCGGGACCCCTCCAGGAGGGTCCGAGTTGATGAAGAAAAAGCTTCGGGCCCTTCCGGGAAGGTCCGAACAATCCAGCGGCCAGTGTACTTCATTAGCAAGGTACTACATGATGCCAAGACTCGGTACCTTGAGGTACATAAACTGCTCTATGCAGTTCTTATTGCCTCAAGGAAGCTTCGTCACTACTTCCAAGCCCACAAAATATCAGTAGTAACTTCTTATCCACTATGTGCTATATTGCATGACCCCAACTCTACAGGAAATATTGCAAAGTGGGTAGCAGAGCTGGCAGAATTCGATCTTGAATTCTTGCCTCGACATGCTATCAAGAGTCAGGTATTGGCTGACTTCATGGCGGAGTGGACTCCTTCATCAAATCCAGGGGGCCACAGTGAGCAGAGGCTGGAACCCAAGGTCCCGGTCTTCACCGATCCTCACTGGACTCTCTACTTCGACGGCTCTGTACAGAAGCAGGGGGCCAGAGCTGGAATCCTTCTCCTCGCTCCAACCAGGGAGAAGGTCAAGTACATGGTACACCTTGACTTCAAGGCAACCAACAACATGGCGGAGTATGAAGCTCTCATCTACGGGCTCAAGGTGGCGCTATCATATGGCGTCAAGCAGTTGATGGTGAAGGGTGACTCTCAACTCATCATCAAGCAAGTCAAAGGTGAATGCAGTTGCAACAATCCTCAACTCGCTGCTTACCTACTTGAAGTCCAGAAGCTGCAGAAGGACCTAGATGTCCTAGATCTCTGCCATGTCCAGCGTCTCAACAATGCTGAAGCTGATGAACTCTCCACAAAAGCTTCAACCGGAGCTCAAGCACCCGATGGATATTTTGTCAGGAGATTGTCAAAACCCACCACTCGGCCTGCCGAACTGAGCGAAGGGGGCGAGACTAGCGCCCAAAAGCTGGCAGTCTCGGTGGCCCTGTTACTATGGCGTCCACCAAGGGTCATAGGCACTGCAGGAAGCTCTGAGCAACCCAGCGAGCAAGATTCAGAGGCTCAAGTTAGCTCCGATGCATGGATCTCAGAGATCTGGAGCTACTTGAAAGACAACATCCTTCCTGAAGATGGTGCTTCCACTGACCGAATCGTCAGATTGGCTAAAAGATACATGTTGATAGAAGGGGATCTCTACCTACGCGGTGCCAACGGCGTTCTAATGTGGTGCATTTCCCGGGGAAAAAGGTCGCGAGCTCCTCGCGGAAATCCATGGAGGCGAGTGTGGGAACCACACATCTTCCTGCACGTTGGTTGGTAAAGCCTTCTGGCATGGCTTTTACTGGCCTACAACACTCCAGAATGCAGTTGAGTTGGTAAAAAAGTGTTAAGTGTGCCAGTTCCACGCAAAAAAAAAATTCACACACCAGCTCAGTCGCTGCAAATGATACATTCTACATAGCCATTTGCTGTGCGATGGACATTTTGGGACCTTTCCCAAAAGACGTCGATGGTTATAGGTTCCTGTACGTCGCCATCGACAAGTTCGCCAAGTGACCAGAAGCTACTCCACTTGTGACAATCAACAAGCAATCTGCTATCAAGTTCTTGAAGTCCATAGTATGCAGATTTGGAGTTCCGAACAAAGTCATCACTGACAACGGGACCCAATTTACAAGTGCAGCATTCCAGGAATATTGTGAAGACCTCAGCATACAAGTCAGCTATGCATCAGTAGCTCACCCAGCAAGTGATGGCCAAACTGAGAGAGCAAATGCAGAGATACTAAAATGACTCAAGACGCGCACATATGAGCACCTAAAGAAACATGGAGCCAAATGGATAGAAGAGCTTTTGTCCACACTGTGGGCGAGCAGGACAACACCCAACCGGTCAACTAGAGAGACACCCTTCTTCCTGGTGTACGGAGTTAAAGTGTTCCTTCCTCCAGAGATAACTATGGGGTCACTCCGGGTCCGGACCTTCGATGAAGCTGCGCAGTACAAGCTCGGGCGCGAAGACCTAGATATCGTCGGTGAGGGAAGGTGCCAAGCAGCCTTTCAGAATGCACGATACTACCAGGCACATCGGCGCTATCATCAAAGGTTTGTACGCAATCGGCAGCTTGAAGAAGGCAATCTGGAGCTGTGGAGAATACTAACTCGAGAGGGGATGAACAGACTCTCCCAGGATGGAAGGTCCCTTCCGATTTATCAAAGTTTCCCGCCCAGGATGCGTTCGCTTGGCAACAGAGGATGGGACCATGTCGGTGGTTTTGATCCGGCAGATCTCCTGACACTACTAAAAGTGTTTGCGGAGTTTGAAGTTCGGTGTGGGCGCGCAGAGATTCAAGAAGGTGAAATGTAAAATGACACAGGAGACACAAAGATTTACGTGGTTCGGGCCGCCTGAGCGTAATATCCTACTCCACGGGGTGTGTTGGTGTTGTATTGGATGTATGAACTCAACTCAGGTGACGTGAGTTGAGAGCGCGTGTGAGCCGATCAGACCAGATGTCCTCTATGTATCGTCGGTCTGTCTTTTTATAGTACAAGGACAGACTGTTACAAGTTGGCCTGGCCTGACATGTGGCCCCGGCGGCTACTAATATTGATACACATTTGATGCGCTTAATTACCCTTAATGACCGAGTTACGGGCTTTGACAGCGCCGTTACTTGTAATAAGGGTCATCCAATCGTGTGTCATTAACATAGTATTAATGACACTTAATTGGGTCTTGAAGTCCTTGATTCCCCTTTGAAGATCTAGAGCCATTGTGGATTCTACCGGAGGTTTGAGGCTGAAGATCCGACGGTTGGACACGTGGCAGCTCCGGAGCATACTGTGGGGAACAGATAGGTCTGGTGCCACCAGACACGTGTCAGTTCCGGAGATTCCCTCGGTCTGGGGTTAGGTCCGGGGGTGCCGTTATGGTACATAGCCCGGAGCTTCCCCCTTGTGGGCGGTAGCTCCGGTTTGATGGTACGCGTGGCGAGCCTGGGACTAACCATGTTGGGGAAGCGGGTCCGGTTATGTTTGACATGTGGGCCTCCGAAGGTCTTCAAATCCAGTAGATGACATTTCCTTGAGATCTTTGCAATCTCAAGGGTTAGACGGTACTCAGGGTACCAATAGTGGCCCCCTGGGCCCACCTCTGGGGAAGACCCCTTGGGTGAAGTCATTCCGCCGGAGGTGGGTCCATCCTTCGACTTTTGAGCCGAGTCTTCAAAGGTCTTCAGATGTGCCGTTGGCGATAGTTTTGGAGTTAAATCCTCGCCGCGTGGCATATCCCGGGTGCGGCAAATGAGAACTTTGGCGTGCGGATCTCACGCAATTGAAGGTCGCCGGTTCCCGATACGAAAATCGTATCGGTTCCGCGCGCCTTGTCTGATCGCCGCCTTCGGGCTTCCCGCCTTTCATGATGACAACCGTTCGTCTGGGTAAGAACCTTGACTTGATCGTCGGGGTGGTCCCGGGCCCTCTTGTCATCGGTAGGGTGAAATTTTTGAATAGTATCTTCGGCTTCCCTGCGGTTTCCATCCAAGCGTTGCGTAGGCTTACTTAAGAAGGAAAGCGCGCACCGTCTGGGGTTCTTTACGCCTCTCATCTGAACTTGCGCTCAAACTCCTAAACTTGTGCTTGCTTTTCCCCCCTTGCCTCGCTGTGCTGCAATGGAGTTGGGTCTCCGCAAGAGCAGCTTGAAGACCGAAAGTGACCTGAAGAAGGTTTGGGCCCTCATGGGGTGGTCCACGGACTTCTTCAACCACCTGGTCCGTGTCGGGGGAAATCTCCCATTCGAGAAGGAGCACGCCGGCGAGATGGTGTGCTTTTCTGCGTACGCCATGGTGGGTTTGATCCCACCTTTTTCCTCCTTTTTCTTGATGCTGCTAGACTTCTATGGTCTGCAGCTGTACCACCTTGGACCCCACTTCATTCTTTTAGTGTATGTCTTCGTCCACTTCTGTGAAATGTGGGTGGGCATCCCCCCCCTGCATTGAGCTTTTCCAGACCTTCTTCACCGTCCATACCACCGGAAGGAGTGATGAGTACCTTGGCTTTTACTACTTTGTGAAGCGCAAGAACTACCCATTCAAGTACCTCCGGTCGTTTCCCTCTGGAAAGTGGGACGATTGGAAGAAAGACTGGATAGTCATCTGGGTGGAGGAGCACGAGAAGCTGGAGCTGCCCGAAGGCCTTTGCAGTCTGGAGTGAAGCTCCGGTGTTGTCAGATGCCTTCAACCCTGCTCTGACCAGGATCCGCCAATGTGTGGAGGGAGGATTAACTCCTCAGGCGGTATTTTGCAATTTCCTGGTCAACAGGTGGGCACCGCTGAAGAGGAGAGAAAAACTCGCTTGGACCCTCAACAGTGTGATGGACGACGACCCGGTCGAGACCGGGCTGAAGTCCAACATGGAGGGGGCGAACTTGGAGTTTCATCTCAAGAAGTTCCAGCACGGCATCGATGTCGCCGGTGATGACTTGACCCCGCCACCAGCTTTCCTCCCTCTGAACGTGGAAGTACAGTTCAGCAGGGAGCTCCGACGGACGATGTCGGCGCTTGACGACCTCGGTGTCGTCGAGAGACGATCGACTTCCAGGGTGATGATCCCTGGGGCTTCTGAAGGTGGCTCCACCCCTACCCCGAAGCCAAGGACCGAAGTCGTCGGCAAGGGCAAGGAGCCGGCGGTCGAACCCCCGAGCCAGAAGAGGAAGCTAAAGCATGCCGACGGAAGGTCCGTCAGGCCTGCACCCTCTGCAGCAGCTCCTTCTCCCTGGAGGGGGAGGTCTTCTACAACTGCGGCGACTGCACCTGCAGCAGTGTCTTCCCAGGGTGCTAGCCCCGGGCATAGGACTCTAGTACCAGGGCCAGCTGAGGTCTCTGGGTCCAGAGGTCCTTCCCGGTCGAGGAGGGCCTCGACTAAGGAAATGCCCGCAGCTGCAAAAAGTTCCGGGGGGCCTTCCGGAGCTACCACGCCGGCGGCGGCCATGGTCAGTCCAGAACACCCGGGAAAGAGATTACGTGCAAGCTGGTGAGGAAGCCTTCCGAGGTAATTTTTAATCTTTACCTCAGATAGTTGTTTTGTTGTAGTAACTGTTTTTTAAGTTTCTTCATCCATCATTTGCAGCATCCCCAAGAAGAGGAGTGAGGCTCCGCCCTCAGCCACAGCAGCTGAAGCTGTGAGGGCGAAGACTTCTGCTCCTGTCCCGGTGCCGCCCCAAGTGGTGGCTGAAGCTGCGGCAGCTCTGGCGCCAGCTTTCGTGGTCATGGACCTCGACTCATCCCCCGAGACTCCTGTGGTAGCGCCGGACCACGGGAGAGAGATGCGCCAGTGGCACCTACCCCGGAGGTTGAAGCCCTGGGTCTTGATGCTGAGATGTTGGAAGCTTCGGCCGCTGAGCCGGAGGAAGCAGTGAATCCGGGCCCAGAGCTGGAAATTGTCGAAGCCCCGGCGGTTGAGCCGGAGGTTATTGAAGTCCCGGCGAGCGAGCCGGATGTTGAGGAAGTCCTGGCGGTTGAGCCGGCTACCTCCGAAGCTCCGGCCTTAGAGCCGGTTGCCACTGAAGCTCCGGCTACAGAGCCGGTTGCAGTTGAAGACCTTCCGGCGCCTGAGCCGGTTGAGGTTGAAGCTCCGGCCTCAGGGCCGGTTGTTGTTAACCTTCCGGCGCCCGAGCCGGTCGTTGCGGAGGCATCAGCACTCGAACCCATGATGGTCGAGGTGCCAACACCCGAGCCACCAGCGGAGGAGGAGCCCAGGCCGGAGCCGGAAGTAGTCCCTGCTCCGGAAGTGATGACAGCGGAGGTGCCTGCTGCTGAGCCAAGGTGCCCTGATGAAGTCGTTGGCCCCCTGCCTGAAGGGGCAAATGAAGACCTGGTGGCAGGGCCTTCGGAACCACTTCTGGAGGTCGGAACTTCTTCTACGGGACCCTCCTCGGTGGCGACTGAGGCTATCCCAGAGGACGTCCCTAGTGTCGTGGAGGCTCAGGGGACCACTCTTGTGGAGTGGGACCCAATTTTTGTAAGTGAGAACCCGCTGGAACCAGCGGAGGAGACCTCAGCAGGTACGGACCCTATTCCCCTGTCGTTGTCCATTGACAACGCTCGCTCTAGTCTGTGTCAAGTCCAGCTGGCGTTCTACCACGACAGCAAGGCTCTTGAAGAGGAGCGCCAAACCCTTAGGCGGTGGCGTAATCGTCTCTACTTCGAGACCAAGCTGGCGCAGTCGAGGCTAGCAGACGACAAGGAGTGGATCAAACAGGATAAGGTCCGCCTGGAATACTGGGGCAAATTATTAGATGATAGGGAGAGCTTGACTCGTGCCCTCGACACTCAATCCCGAGCCATTTATGAGCAAGCCAAGGCAGCTAATAGTGCGGCTGATGATCGCCAAGAAAGGCTTGAAGCCATTAACACTAGCCTCATCAAGCGCCAGGAGGCACTTGAGGAGAGGGAGAAGAAGCTCGAAGACGAAGAGCAAAAACTCCTAGAGCTGCGGGATGATGTCCTGAAGAGGGAGGAGGAGCTCGCCGAAAAGGTGGCTCTGGCTGACAAGGGCCTCGAGGAACGCAACAAGAAATTGGAGGAGTGTTGCGTTGAGGAGGAGGAGAAGGCCTGGGTGCGAGGGCAGGAACTCTACAAGCAAGAGTGTGCCATCGCTGCCAGGGAGAAGAAAGTTAGGGGCCGGGAGAAGGACCTGGTCACCGCCGGAACAAGATCCACCTCTGGGAGGAGGAGCTCGAAAAACTCGAGAAGCAGGTTGCTGAAAAGATTCAGCAAATTGCCAAAGAGGTTGAGTGCCTTGCTCGTGAGAATTCTGAACTGGCGGCGGCCAAAAGATCCTTGGAGGAACTGAAGGGCTTGAGGACTGCGGACTCCCTACAGGTTTGGGAGTTCTTGAGCAAAGCCAACGACGCGCTGACACCAATGGGCTTCAGTCCCGTGCGTCCGGATGATCCGGAGCCAGAGCCAGATCTCGCGTTGCAAGCGTTGGGCTCGGCGGGTGACAAACTCTCCAAGGTGGGTGACGCCATCGCGGACCAGTTGGAGGCTGAGGGGCAGTCCCTGGTGAAGAACGTCGCTGAGTATGTGCTGACGTGCTACACCAGCCGGGATCCCCAATTTCCTCTGGACCCGGTGCTTGAAGGTCCCGTCGAAGGAGAAGGTGAAGCCACCCGAGCCAACGTGTCGGAGGTTGCTCAGAAGGTCGCCCAGTTCTTCCATAGGGTCTAGGACCATCTCTGTAGCTCCCACTTGTATTCTCTCTTTTTCTTCCCCAATTTTGTAATCCCTTGTCTCCAGATGAATGAGATCCACAATTTGTTAATTAATTTTATTTTTTGTCTTCAACACTTCTGTCTTCACTTGGCCCCCTGGTAGATGTACACAATTTGATTGTGAACATGTACCAAGAGGATATTGTATTTTGTTGAAGACTCGTTTGCTTCGAACTTGTAGAGTGTAGGTCCGAAGTCTTCGATAGTGAAGGCCCCCTGAGGTTGTCGGAGCTCAGAAGCTCCGACATTGACTACTGTCAGAGCTTAGTAGCTCCGGCAATAGTCCCTATCAACGCGTAGAGCATTGATAGTTAGCCCTACGGGGTGTCAGAGCTTAGTAGCTCCGCCAGTGACCTTCGTCAACGCGTAGCTTGTCGGCAGCAGATTCCGCTTGTGGGGTCTTCTCACCATCTTTTATTCTGCGTCGACGGCTGGCCCCCCTAGCTTTGCCGGAGCTTGGTTGCTCCGGTAATGCTCGTTTTCAATGTTTAACATCGATCACAAGCCACCTAGGGGGAGTCGGAGCTTTGTTAGCTCCGGCTTTTCTCCATCAACGTGGATTCTTTATTTTTCCTACACACTGAAGCCAAGAAAAATAGTAAAATTCGCTCCTTGCCCATAACTTCGTCACGGCTTACGATTCCCAAGAAAGTTTTAGGTCAAACACAATACTGAATACAACCGAATGCATTGCCTTCTTTCTTCCAGATCCAATTGTACTTGGACCCGCCTTACTTTGGCCTGTCGGGGTGTAGGTAGAGTGGCGTACTTAGAGTGCTTGACCAGGCTAAGTTGATAGCACACTCCAGCCCTAGATTGGCTTGGCGGCATTCAGGCGAGTGGGCCATGAACAATATTAGAATCCAAAAGAATTGACAATACAGCTCAAATTGTACATGAACTGGTCAAACTAAAATTTCTTAAGAATTGCACAACTTTGTTATAAACAAGAAAGAGAAAAATAAAAAATGTTGAGCCTGTACAAAATAAATGCACGTGGAGTCTGTTTCACATGAAGATGTCTTTCATTATAGGTCCGGTGTACAGGGGAAACAAGTACACTCTTAGGGTACGGAACCAGGCTAAGCGTGTTTCATTTCTTGTTTGACCCAGGGTAGCTAGCCACACTTTTAGTTCTGAGACTGTGACAAGTGTTGCATGAACTTTGTGGACCTTCCGGGAAAGGTCCGACTGTTCTCGCGGAGGAACTACCCGACTCTGTACAATGACTCTATAACATACACCTCAAGTTACTACAGACTCACCTCTGTGATATTAAGTGTAGAACTTACGGAGGTGCTGAATATTCCAAGGATTTGGGAGAGGTGTCCCATCGTCGGTAGCCAAGCGAACGCTTCCGAGACGGGATACTTTAATCACTCGGAAGGGTCCCTCCCAGCTGGGGGAGATTTTTTTTAACCCTTCTCCGGATTGTATTCTCCGTAGCACCAGATCGCCTTCCTCGAGTTGTCGGTTGTGTACATGCCGCTGATGATAGCGCCGAAGGGCTTGGCGGTATCGGGCATTCCAAACAGTTGCTTGGCACCTTCCCTCCTCAAGGAGGTCTAGGTCTTCACTCCGGAGCTGGTCTTGCATGGCTTCATCGAAGGTCCGGACCCGGAGTGACCCCAAGGTGATTTCCAGAGGAAGGATTGCTTCAGCTCCGTACACCAGGAAGAAGGGTGTCTCTCCAGTTGATCGGTTTGGAGTTGTCCTGTTGGCCCATAGAGTGGGCGGAAGCTCTTCAATCCAGTTGGCTCCATGTTTTTTCAAGCGCTCATAGGTGCGAGTTTTGAGTCCTTTGAGGATTTCAGCATTTTCTCTCTTGGCCTGGCCATTGCTTGCCGGGTGAGCTACGGAGGCGTAGCAAACTTGAATGTCGAGGTCTTCGCAATATCCTTCAAATGCAGAGCTTGTGAATTGGGTCCCGTTATCAGTAATGATTTTGTTTGGGACTCCAAATCTGCATACAATGGACTGCAAAAAGTTGATAGCAGATTGCTTGTTTATTGTCACAACTGGAGTTGCTTCCGGCCACTTGGTGAACTTGTCAATGGCAACATACAGGAACTTGTAACTTCCGACGGCTCTTGGGAAAGGTCCCAAGATGTCTATCCTGCACACAGTGAAGGGCCATGTAGGAGGTATCATTTATAGAGGCTAAGCCGGTGTGTGAATTTGCTTTGCATGAAATTGGCATGCTTCGCATTTCTTCACCAGCTCAGTTGCATCCTGGAGTGCTGTAGGCCAGTAGAAGCCATGCCGGAAGGCTTTACCGACCAGCGTGCGGGAAGACGCGTGGTTCCCACACTCGCCTCCATGGATTTCTTCGAGGAGCTCGCAGCCTTCTTCCCTTGTGATGCACCGCATTAGGACGCCATTGGCACCGCGCCGATAGAGATCCCCTTCTACCAACGTGTATCTTTTAGCCAATCCGACTATCTGGTCTGTGGATACATCATCGTCAGGAAGGATGTTGTCTTTCAAGTAGCTCCGGATCTCCGAGATCCATGCATCAGAGCTAACTTGAGCATTTGAGTCTTGCGTGCTGGGTTGCTCGGAGCTTCCGGCAGCACCTACGACCCTTGATGGCTGCCATGGTAACAGGGTCATCGGGACCGTCAGCTTCGGGATGCTAATCCCGCCCCCTTCGCTCAGTTCGGCATGCTGAGCTGTGGGTTTTTACAACCTCCGGACAAAAGTTCCGTCAAGAGCTGGAGCTCCGGTTGACGCTTTCGTCGAGAGTTCATCAGCTTCAGCGTTGTGGACACGCTGGACGTGGTGGGTCTAGGACTTCGAAGTCCTTCTGAAGCCTGTGGACTTCAAGGAGGTAAGCAGCTAGCTGGAGATTGTTGCAGGAGCATTCACCCTTCACTTGTTTAATGATGAGCTGTGAATCTCCCTTGACCAGCAGCTGCTTGACACCGTATGACAGTGCCACCTTTAGTCCGTAGATGAGTGCTTCGTACTCCGCCATGTTGTTGGTCGCCTTGAAGTCAAGGTGTACCATGTATTTTACCTTCTCCCCGGTTGGTGCGAGGAGAAGGATTCCAGCTCCGGCCCCCTGCTTTTGCATGGAGCCGTCGAAGTAGAGGGTCCAGTGAGGCTCGGTGAAGACCGGTGCCTTGTGTTCCGGCTTCTACTCACTGGGGCCCCCAGGGTTTGATGTAGAGGGAGTCCATTCCGCCACAAAATCTGCCAATGCTTGACTCTTGATTGCTTGTCTTGGAATGAATTCGAGATTGAATTTGGCCAATTCTGCTGCCCACTTTGCAATATTCCTAGTTGAATTGGGATTATGCAAGATTGCTCAAAGTGGGTAAGAAGTCACCACTGAAATCTTGTGAGCTTGGAAGTAATGGCGAAGCTTCCTGGAGGCGATAAGAACTGCATAGAGCAGCTTATGCACCTCTAGGTATCGAGTCTTAGCGTCATGAAGTACTTCACTGATGAAGTACACTGGGTGCTGGATGGTCCGGACCCTCCCGGAGGGGCCTGGAGCTTCCTCTTCATTGACCCAGATCCTCCCGGAGGGATCCAGACCTTCTTCAGGGACCTCCAAGTCCTTGCTGGAGGGACCCAGAGCTTCTTCAGAAGCGACCTGGACCCTCCCAGAGGGGTCTGGGTCTTCTGAGGTACCTTCTTGTGGACTCAAGTCTAGGAACTGGGACCCAGACTCGCTTTTAGGAACCTCCGGACCCTCCCGGACGGGTCTGGATTCCTAAGCATGGTATGGTTCTGGTCTCTCCGCAACCAGGACCATACTAACGACTTCGTCAGTTGCTGAAATGTAAAGCAGCAAAGGCTCACCAGGGTTCGGAGCTACCAGAGTTGGTAGGGTGGTGAGGAGCTATTTTAGCTCCTGGAATGCCTTTTCTGCTTCTTCAGACCATTGGAATGGTCCGGACTTCCTCAATAACTTGAAGAAGGGAAGTGCTCGTTCCGCCAGTCTTGAAATGAACCAGCTGAGGGCTGCTAGACATCCAGTCAGCTTTTGGACATCCTTGATGCGGGCTGGTGGCCGCATGTCTTCAATGGCTTTGATCTTCGCCGGATTAGCCTCTATTCCCCGGTGATTTACCAGGAAACCAAGAAGTTTTCTGGAGCTAACCTCGAAAACACACTTGTCTGGGTTTAGCTTTGTGCGGGTGACCCGCAGCTTGTCGAAGACAGCCTGTAAGGTGTCAAGGAGTGACTTCTTGTTCTTGACCTTGACCACGATGTCATCGACGTACACTTCCACTATGTCTCTAATGAGTTCTTCAAAATTTTTGTACATAGCTCCTACAAAAGTTGAAGCTGCATTCTTGAGACCAAATGGCATGGTTGTATAACAGTACAATCCATCTACTGTGATGAAAGAGGTATGCTCTTCATCTTCCCTAGACATTCTGATTTGATGACACCCAGAATATGCGTCTAGGAAACACAGTAATTCACACCCGGAGGTGGAATCCACTATCTGATCTATTCTAGGTAGTGGGAATGGATCTTTTGGACACGCCTTATTTAGTGTTGTGTAGTCAATACACATCTGAAGCATTTCGCCGGCCTTGGGCACAACGACTGGGTTTGCCAACCATTTTGGATGGAAGACTTCTCGGATGAATCCAGCTTCGAGCAACTTCTTCACTTCTTGTTGAATGAAGTTCTGTCGCTCCACGGATTGCTTCCGAGGCTTCTGATGCACAGGCCGGGCGTCAGGGTAGATCTTCAGATTGTGCTCAATCACTTCCCTGGGGATCCCAGGCATTTGTGATGGTTGCCAGGCAAACACGTCGACATTAGCCCAGAGGAAAGCGATGAGCTCGAGTTCCTATTTGTCATTCAGTCCCCCCGATATACGGGTGGTCTGAGCGGCATCAGAACCGATTTGGACGACTTTGACGGGAATGTCGGTGTTGCCGCTTGGCTGCACACGAGGTGCAGAAGTCGAGCCTCGTTGACAAATGCTCGGGTGTTTTGGAGCTTGCTCCTGCCTGGAGTCCTCCTCTTGCACCGTAGTAAGCGCATGACGTTCTTCCAGAGCGGTTACTCCGGCAGTGCGATCTCTGCGGATCCGGAGAACGCCTACTGGTGTTGGCATCTTTAACACCAGGTAGCCATAATGAGCAGCTGCCATGAATTTGTACAAGGCAGTCCTACCCAAGATGGCGTTGAAAGGTAAGTTGATCTGAGCAACGTCAAAGAGCAACTTCTCAGTGCGATACTTCTCCCGGGTCCCGAAGGTAACGGGGAGAGTAATAGCACCGAGTGGAGTAATGGCTCCCGGACCTACTCCGGGAAAGGTCGGGAGGGGTGAAGATCCGAAGGTCGGAGCTGAAGCTTGGTAAAAGCTTTGAAGCTTATGAGGTTCAGCCTCGAACCTCCGTCTACCATAACATGGTGGAGCTGAATGTTATTGATGGTAGGAGATACCATCAAAGGTAACTGGCCTGCTCCAACCATCCTTCGAGGGCAGTCCGAAGCATCAAAAGTGATGGCTGTGTCCATCCACTTCCGATGAGGCTCCGCCCTGGCTGTAGGAGCTACAGCGGCCATGTTCCGACGCATTGTCCTGAGGACGCGGCGGGAGGTGATGTCCCATGATCCACCAAAAATGGTGTTCATGGTCTTCCGATGCTCGTTGGCAGAGACGTCAGAATCGTCGTCGTCGGAGGTGTAGACGGCCTTCAGGACCTTTTTAGGATCCTGAAAACCTAACTCCTCTTCAGCCGGAGCTTTGTCAACTTTTTGTTTTCCTTCCCTCTGTCAGAAAGGAACTTCTTCCCGACGCTTGTTGTAGCGCTCGGCAAGGTTTTGGACCTCTCGGGAGTCTTCCAAACTGTGGCTGTCCGTCTTACGAATTGGACACCACACCTTGGGTTTGCCACCGTCTTCAGAAGACGGTCGAGGTTGCTTCTCGGGGCGTGGCCCCTGACCACCCGGAGCTGCAACAGCTGCAGCATTAGATGCACCGACCGACGGCTTCTTCTTGCCGTTGGTCTTTTTCTTCTTTTTGCCACTCCCGGAGGTAGTGGTTTCGCCTTTGGAGGATTTCTTGCGATCCTCCGGAGGTGGTTTGGAGTGCATTTCATGGCCCTCCGCAGCTCTAGCACATTTGTCGGCCAAGCTGAAGAGTTCCGTGACACTGGTGATCTCCTTGATCGCCAGTTTCTCCAACATCTTCTTACCTCGTACGCCCTGTCTAAATGCCACAATGACAGAAGCGCTAGAGATAGAAGGGATAGTGTTTTGTACCTGAGAGAATCTCTGGATGAATGATCGCAGGGATTCACCCCCTTTTTGCATGACTGCAAAAAGGTCCAGTTCGGTGCCTGGTCGGGTGTATGAACTCCCGAAGTTGGCGGTGAACTGTCGGCACAACTCCTCCCAACTATTGATGGAGTTGGGTGGAAGGCTCATAAACCAAGACCGGGCGGTCCCAGTTAAAGCCACTGGAAAATAGTTAGCCATTACAGCCTCATTTCCTCCAGCTGCCAGGATAGCAGTGGAGTAAATCTGAAGAAATTCGACGGGATTAACGGTCCCGTCAAACTTCTCCGGTAGGTGAGGACAGAATTTTTGTGGCCACCTGACCATACGCAGATGCATGGCTAGGGCTGAACAGCCTCCTCCTACTCCTTCAGGAGCAGGAATGTCCTGAGCTTCTTGTCTTTCACGAACACGCTCGATATGGACTCGGCCGTCTTGTTGACGGTATTGGCGATCACGCTCCGCCCGGAGGTCATGAGTTGAAAGCCTTGATACCGTGTGAGTGTGTCGCGCCCTGGAGGGCAACAACATCACTTGCTGTGATGCAGCACGTCTCCTGTTGTTGGAAACGTGCGGACCAAGTCTGCCAGACAAAGTCCGTCGCTGCGACGGGGCCCGTCCTGAAGGAGGAGGACCCTGGTTACTGATGCGGTCGGCTGCTGCTGCAACCAAGTGTTCCACATCGGCCCTCCACTGCTCCATTGCATCCTGGGATGCATCCGGAGGTGGTGGGCGCTGAAGGAGAGCACGTGCTGCGTGGAGCGCGTGTTCCAGGTTGTCATGATTCACCGACGCATTGATTGACGCCGGTGCACCATCGAACTGCCCAGCTTGATTTGCTGGTGGAGGCGGCGGTGGTGGAAATGTGACTCCTGTTGGAACTGAGGTTCCTGCTGGTGGCTGCATATTGGAGGGATTGCCCCCAGTAGCTTGAACAGCGGGATGACCATTGGATGAATCAGCAGCTGAGTTCACCATTCTTGAAATCTCAGGCGCCCCTCTACCTGGCGCGCCAACTGTCGGTGGTTTTTATCCGGCAGATCTCCCAACACTACTAAAAGTGCTTGCGAAGTTTGAAGTTCGGTGTGGGCACGCGGAGATTCAAGAAGGTGAAATGTAAAATGACACAGGAGACACAAAGATTTACGTGGTTCGGGCCGCCTGAGCGTAATACCCTACTCCACGGGGTGTGTTGGTGTTGTATTGGATGTATGAACTCAACTCAGGTGACGTGAGTTGAGAGCGCGTGTGAGCCGATCAGACCAAATGTCCTCTATGTATCGTCGGCCTGTCCTTTTATAGTACAAGGATAGGCTGTTACAAGTTGGCCTGGCCCGACATGTGGCCCCAGTGGCTACTAATATTGATACACATTTGATGCGCTTAATTACCCTTAATGACCGAGTTACGGGCTTTGACAGCGCCGTTACTGGTAATAAGGGTCGTCCGATCGTGTGTCATTAACATAGTATTAATGACACTTAATTGGGTCTTGAAGTCTTTGATTCCCCTTTGAAGATCCGGAGCCGTTGTGGATTCTGCCGGAGGTTTGAGGCTGAAGATCCGACGGTTGGACATGTGGCAGCTCCGGAGCATATTGTAGGGAACATATAGGTCCGGTGCCACCAGACACGTATCAGTTCTGGAGCTTCCCTCGGTCTGGGTTAGGTCCGAGGGTGCCGTTATGGTACATAGCCCGAAGCTTCCCCCTTGTGGGCGGTAGCTCCAGTTTGATGGTACGCATGGCGACCCTGGGACTAACCATGTTGGGGAAGCAGGTCCGGTTATGTCTCACGTGTAGGCCTCCGAAGGTCTTCAAATCAAGTAGATGACATTTCCTTGAGATCTTTGCAATCTCAAGGGGTATACGGTACTCAGGGTAGCGACAGACCCCGCTTCCTAATCCGTGGAATATCGAGCACATCTGTAAGTTTTATTTTTAAATTTCATGGAGGTGAGTCTGTACTACACATAATGTAAATTATAGAGTCTATGGACAGAGTCGGGTAGGTCCTCAAGAAAAACATTTGGACCCCTCCGGGAAGGTCCGGATAGTTTGAGCACACTTAAATTGGTCCTTGTACTTTAAGTGTAGATTATCTACCCTGGGTTAGAACAAGATGAATAGCACACTTAGCCTGGTTCCGTATCCTAAGTGTGTCCTTGTCTCCCCTATATTTCGGACCTATAATGAAATACATTGTCGTGTGAAAACAGACTCCACGTGCATTAATTTTGTACAGGCTCGTTTCTTTTATATCTTTTCCTTCTTGTCTATAAAGAAATTGTGCAATTCTTTTTTAGATTTAGTCCAGGTTATTCATATGATATACAAGTTATATTGTTGATTTTCTTTGGATCTTAGCATTGCTAGATAGTCTACTCGCCTGAAAACCAAAGCCAATGGAAGGTACGGAGTGTGCTATCGACTTAGATTGGTCAAGCACTCTAAGTACGCCACTCTACCCACATTCTGGCACGTCTTAGTAAGACGGGTCCGGAAGGCACTCGGATCTGAAAAGATTGCATTAATATAATTGTTAGCATGTTGAATTCCTTTGGATCTAAAATTCAAATAAGAACAATAAGCCACAAACAAGTTACAGACGAGAGGACGAATTTTACTGCTTTTCTTGTCTTTATTGTGCAGGAAAAACATAAACCACATGGCGATGGTGGACGATGCCAGAGCTCCTAAGCTCTGGCAAACCCCAAGGGGCCCGCTGTCCACGTTTTATACGTTGAAAGTGGGTGTCATCGGAGCTAACAAGTTCCGACAACTCCCATGGGGGCCAGCCATCCACGTGAAGAATTAATGGCGATCTGAACGAAGATGGTGGAGAAATCACCCAAAGACGTCCGCCATCAACGTATTATGCATTGACAATGGACACCGTCGAAGCCAGGGAAGCTCCGACGATCCCAGGGGGCCTGCCATCGATGTTCTACGCATTGATAGTGGGCACTGTCAAAGCTACCAAGCTCCGACAACCCCCAGTGGGCCCGCCGTCGATATTTCTAAGTGTTGATAGTGGGCGTCGTCGGACCTACCAAGCTCCGACAACTCCCAGGGGGCCTGCTGTCAATGTTTCTAAACATTGATAGTGTCTGTCGTCGGACCTACCTATCTCCGACAACTCCCAGGGCGCTCGCGGTCGACGTTTCTAAGTGTTGATAGTGGGTGCCGTCGGACCTACCAAGCTCCGACAACTCCCAGGAGTCCCACCGTTGATATTTCTAAGCATTGATGGTGGGCGCCATCAGACCTACCTAATCCGGCAACTCCCAGAGGGCCTACCGTCAATGTCACAAAGGATCCCTGGAGATGTCGAAGGTAAACTTTGGAACTAGGAGCTATCGATTTGGCTACGAGCGAGAAGTGAAGTCATCAAGACATTGTTAAATCCTTTTGGTACATGTTCGCAATCAAATTTTGTACATCTACCAGGGGACCAATAATATAAAGGGCAATGTATTGAAGACACACACAAAATGGAATCAAAATGGAATTCATTCATTCAAAAGATTGGATTTCATTCATACAAAATGAGGATTACAAGTGAAGGCAAAAGAAAAAAAGATCTAGCTATTGGAGGTCCTATGGAAAAACAAGGCAACTTTGTCGGCAACTTCTTGCATGTTGTTCCTGGCGGCATCCTCCTCTTTGAAAACGGGTCCTTCGACTACCGGATCTAGAGAAAGTTGGGGGTCCCGACTTTTGAAACACGTCAGCACGTATTCGGCGATGTTCTTGGCCAGAGACTTCCCCTCCGTCTCTAGTTGGTCAACGATGATGTCACCCATTGCATCCATGTTGTTGCCAGCAGAGCTCAACGCCACCAGAGCTTTGTCCAGCTCCGGCTCCGGGTCACCCGGACGTATTGGACTAAAACTGAGCGGCACTAAAGCTTTGTTAATATGCCTCAAGAAGTCCTAGACTTGCTAGGACTCAATTTCCCTCAAGTTCCTAAGTTCCTCCAATGACCTTCTAGCGGCCGCAAGCTCCGAACCTTCCCAGGCGATGCGCTCGACCTCCTTACCATGCTGTTGAATACTTTCAGCCACCTGCTTTTCATGGTCAGCAAGCTCCGTCTCCCGGAGGTGGATGCGGTTCCGACGGTTTGCCAGATCCTTCTCCCTGCCCTTCACTTTTTCCTCTCTGGTGGAGACTTCGGTCTCTCCCTTGGAGAGTTCCTGTCCCACCTGCCAAATCCTCTCCTCTTCTTGCTTGCACCGGTGTTCAAACTTTCTGGTGCGGTCGGCCAAGCTCTGCTCCCCCAGAGACAGCCTTTGGGCGAACTCTTCCTCTCTCTTCAGGAGGTCCTCCTACTTCTCAAGGAGCTTTTCCTCCCTCTCGTCGAGGGCCTCCGGCGTTTGAGGAGTACTTCATTTAATTCATTGAAGTTGTCTCGACGGTCGTCAGCAGCCTTGTTGGTCTCCCTACCATGCTCAAAAATCTCTCGAGTCTTCTGGTCATGAGCCTTGATAGCAGCCTCCCGCTCATTCAGCAAGCGCTCCTTGGACACCCATTCCTTCTAGTCAGCCAGCCTCGACTGCATCAGCTTCGTCTCGAAGTGAAGTCTGTTGCGCCAACACCTCAATGTGTTGCGCTCTTCTTCGATGGCTTTCCTTTCGTTGTCAAAGGCGAGCTGGACCTGACAAAGACTGGAGCAGGCATTGTCTATAGACAACGCCAAAGGAATTGGCTCTGGACCAGCTTGGATCTCTTCCGCTGGCTCGTGCAGATATTTGAAGACAACTGAGGGGCCCCAAGGTGCGAGCTCCCTCTCCAGCAACTCAACGTCAGAAGACCAATCGATGGAAGCTCCTCCATCTCCACAACACTCGGAGCTGATGAGGAAGGTCCCACTACCGGATCTTCAATTGCTGGCTCGGTGGGTGGAGGACCTGCAGCCGCCTCCTCTGGTTGCTCCGTCTCTGACATAGAAACCTCCGGAGGAATGACCTCCGGGGCTGGCGCAGTAGCTTCGTTCGGAGCCCCCTCCACCTCCGGCTTAGGTGTTGGGACTTCAATTACCTCCGGCTCGGGTGACAGAGCTTCAACTTCTTCTGACTCAGGTGCCAGAGCTTCAACTACTTTTGGCTAATGTGTCGGAGCCTCAGTTACTTCTGGTTCAGGCGCTGGAGCTTCTGCCATCTCTAGCTTTGGTGCCGGAACCTCAGTCGTAGGTTCTAAAATCGTTGGCACCTCTTCATGAGTCTCTCCCCCGTGGTCCGACGCTACCACGGGAGCTTCTGGCATCGTCACTGGATCCAAGTACACAACAGCTGGTGTCGGAGTTGTCGTGTCTTCGGCCATCACTGGGGGGGGGGGGGGGTGGCGCAGGAGTCGAAGCAGGAACTTCTGTTTGCACTGCCTCCATCGCTGCAGTGGGTGCCAAAGCTTCAGTGTTCTTCTTTGACACCCTGGAAGCAAAAGATCAAAAAATTCAAAACATGATAAAAATAGAAATAGCAAATCAAGGAGCGAAGATAATGCTTACCTTAGGAATCGTCCACTCTGTTGGCACGAAACTTCTTCTTTGAGCGATCGGAGCCAGAACCCACCGTAGTTGGTGTGGTGGAGGCCCCGGGTTGCTGCCCGGAACTTGACGCAGCCGTCGGGGTCGCCTCGGACGGGACCTCCCTCGGCTGGGAAAGACCTTCGGACCTAGAGCCCATAGCCGGTAATGGCGTCAGGGTCGATTTCCCGGAGCTAGTGCCCCTTGTGGATGATGGCTCGGAAGAGGGCTTGGCTGATGAAGCCCTGCTTGGTCGGGGAGAAGATGTTGTCGGAGATGGAGCTGACCTGAGAGAGCTCCCATCAGCATGTTTCAGCTTCCTCTTCCGGTTGGAAGATTCAGGCGGCTCCATGCCCTTGCCCTTGTCGACGTCAACCTTCTGGCTTGGAGCAGTGGGGGTCACCCTTTATGAAGATCTGAGAATGGCAATCCCGATGGTCCCACGCCTCTCCACCAGGCCAAGGTCATCAAGCTCCGGCATCCCCCTTCAGAGCTCCCTCCTGACCTCAGGAACCATGTTCAGAGGGACGATGTTCACTGGCGGGGTCAAGGCGTCTTGGGGGATAGCTTTGTGTTGAAACTTCTAGAGATGGAGCATTAAATCTTCATCATCCAAGTTGGTCTGAAAACTGGCTCCTATCCGGTTATGATCCATCTCACTGTTGAAGGCCCATGCGGGCTACTCCCTCGTCTTCAGCGGAGCCCACCTGTTCACCAGGAAATTGCCGAAGACCATCTGAGGGGTCACTCCACCCTCCACGCATTGTTGGATCCTTGTTAGGACGGGCTTTTATGCTTTGGACAACTCCGGAGCTGCATTGGCGTTGGTGTCGACGTTGGGGAGGCTTGTAGGCAACTCCAGCCCGTCGTGATGATGCACCGCGATGATCACCCAATCCTTCTTCAGTTGTCCCACTTCTCGGAGGGGAAAGTCTTTAAGTACTTGAAGTGACAGTTCTTGCGCTTCATGAAGTAGTAGAAGCTGATTAACTTTGTCCCCTTTCCGGTAGTGTGGACCGTGAAGAAGGTCCTGAAGAGCTTAATGCTTGGCGGCACTCCCAGCCATATCTCTTAAAAGTGGACGAAGGTCGCCACTAGCAAGAAGGAGTGGGGGCCGAGGTGATGAAGCTGGAGCCCGTAGAAGTCTAGTAGCATCAAGAGGAAACTTGAAAAAGGCAGAATCAGCCCCACCATGGCTAACGCCGAGAAGTAGACGATCTGTGTGGTGCGTTCCTTCTAGAAGGAAAGCTTGTCGAAGCGAATCAAGTTGTCGAAGAAAGCGCTGGACCACCCCATGTAGGTCCGAACCCTCGCCAACTCTTCGTCCTTCTTGATCTTGCTGCGGGAAAGACCCAACTCCATCGCGACAAAGCGGAGCGAAAGTTGGAAAGGCTATGCAAAGGTGGAGAGGTTTTGAGCGCAAGTTCGAATGAAAGTGTAAAGAGTCCTCAACCTGTGCAGGTTTTCCTTCTTAAGTAAGCCTCTGCAACTCTTGGATGGAAACCGCGTTGGGATCAAGATCTCATTTCAAAAATATACCCCGTCAATGACAAATAGGCCCGGGTCCACTTCGGCGGAAAAGTCAAAATTATCGCACCAGGTGAACCGTTGTTATGATGGGAAGTTGGAAGCACAAGGGCGGCAGCCTGACAGGGCGCTCGGAACTGACACGGTTTTCGTATTGGAAACCGGCGACCTTCGATTGCGTGAGATCCGTACGCCAGGATCTCATCTGTTGCATCAAAATGGGCCACGCGGGGGCAGCGTAACTCTTTGTCGTTGCCTCAACCGCCCTCCAAGAAGCTTTGAAGCCGCAGCGCGAGAATCGAAGATGGCCCCACCTTTGGTGGAAAACTTCACCCAGAGGGTTTCTCCCGGAGGTGGGCTCGGGGGCACTGTCAGTATCCTGTGTACCGGGTACCCCACGATACTGCATGAAAAGCCAAAGAGTTCTCATGTCCGAGTTGAAGACTTCCGATGGTAACGCATGTCTGACAGCACTAGACCCGCATCCCTTGTTTGGGTAGCTCTGGTACTATCACGTGTCTATCGGGACCGAACCTACCTCCCTTCACAGGAAATCTCCGGTTCTGCCACGTGTCTAGCAACCCCGGATCTAACCCCCAGTAGAGGAAAGCTCTAGTGCCGCCACGTGTCAAGTGGCTCCGAACCTACCTCTTAGCAGAGGGAAGCTCCAGAACTACCATGTGTAGTACATCCGGACCTAAGCCTGCAAGAACTACAGGATCTCTAACGGCACGGACATTCCAGAGGCTAACACCCGTTACAATACCTGATTGATGTGTCACTAATTCAACATTAATGACACACGATCACAGGACCGTTAGTACTGGTAACGCTGCTATTAAGGCGTGTTATCACATTGTTAATCATACTTAATACATGTAGATTGTGTATTAGGTAATTGAATACCGCTGGGCCACATGTCGGGCCAGACAATCCCTATAACGGCCAGCCCTTGGCATATAAAAAGGTTGGGTCACACGGTAGAAACCAAGTCCAACCCATCCAACTCAAGTACACTCTCATACGATCAACAAACACCAAGTGGAGTAAGGTATTACGCTCAGGCGGCCCGAATCACGTAAAAACTCTTTGTGTCACCGTCTCGTTCATAATCTCAAGCGCGCTCCAATCGAATACGAACCTCCGCGGACTACGCTTTAGTAGTACCGGGGGAAGTGTCGTAGCGACACTTCACAATTATCATTAAAAGAATTATATATAGATCAAAATTAAATTAATGCTCTTGTCCTAATAATAGTAATTTTAAAACATAGAGTATATTGAACCTCATTTGTTTACGACTTCCATACCTCCAAACCACCCGAGGTTTTCATCGTGCAGACCTTGTCACTACTTTCTCATCGTTAGCCAATATTCAAGGTCCATTTAGTTCAGCTTCATAGAGCAGGTTCACCGTCAAGAAACTAAAATAATCTCAACAAGTGGTGTTTTTTTCTATGAAGCGGGTTCTTAAGAATCTGTAGATTTTTCCAGTACAAATTGAAATAACCATCAATCCCAAATTTCTCAGATTTTCATCCACCAATAGAAAATATTACCCACCTACCATTGGTTAAATATCTGAATCGTTTTTTTTCATTTTTATTTCTCATGTCACAATAGTTTCTTCACAGCTCACAAATAAAATCAAATTTTAAAGAATTTAGAACTGAACTAAACACGCCCTCAACTGATCAACCAAGATGCTTTCTGTTTTCCAGCCACGGGCACAAGTGATGGCGCTTAGTTGAGGCCAGTATGTACCTACCTTGCCATATGTCATGTTGGATGAAAAAGGGGCTCAAGAGAATGAGTGAGAGAGACCGAGAGTGCACCCCCGCACCGGCGGCGGCCTTCCCACTGCTGTCCATCCCATCGCCCCCTTTGCTCCTCCCTGCCCCTTCCACCTTGCCCGACCGACCATCGCCCAACCCCAGCACTCCCGCCCTCACCACTCCTGTTCAGAGAGACCTCGTGGTCTGCTGGTCTTCGAGGCCCAGTCCTGGCTTTGATTGCACCCCGTTCTCTGCTCTTCGGAGCTCAGTGCTTTCTCCTTTGGAAGATTATGTTGCCTTCTCTTTCCTCCCTGTCCTGCAGGGGGAGATCGACTCAGGGGACGAAGGTGGCCTCATGTCCTCAGATGAGTCCTGAACCTCAAGACGAGGCTCCAGCTCTTCCGACTGCAGTGTGAAGATGCTCAAGGTCCTTGTGTCTTTGACTGGGGATAAGGGCTCCCCTCCACTCTTCTCCCCGGTGGTTGTTGCTATGCAACTCAATGCCGGTGACCAGACGGACATACGGCGGAGTACCCTCATCTTCCAGGATTCGGGGTCGAGCACTCCAACCCATACCTCACCAGTGCGCCATTATGGCTGGAGCTACCGCCGAGGTCACAGAAGATTGTTGATCTTGCGATGCAGGGGTCTCTGATTTGCCAGCATTAAAGGCCTCTGAGGTGACAAGCGCTCCACCCGCGAGATCCGGTCTTGGGTTATCTCAGAACGCCATAACTCCTTGGCTGCAGCGGACACGCTGCTTGCCCCTCTGAGGACCTCAACAACCCAAGCATACACCGGAATGGCAGCTGGTCCGCTCCAAGCGTCGGATGCGCCAGACGACCCGACCGTAGCAGAAGTTGGACTGGGGTCACCGCACACCTAGGCTCGGGGGTCCCCTCCCATCCGCCAAAACCTGACGGGTCACTGGCGATCCATCCTCGCCTGCTCTCCGTCGAGCTTAACATCAAAAGCAGGCTGGTCTTTCTGTCGCTTGTTGCAAACTCGGGTAGCAGTAGTCCGGTTCATCATGGGGTTTCCTTTCCTTGATGCTCTGCTGCAGAAACGACCAAGAAAGCTTCTGCTCCTATGGCGGCTTAGCAAGGATAGGGTGTGGGGCGGGCCCAACGTCAGCCGAGCCATGGCCAGGCCGCGGTGCTCATTGGTGGCTCTATGGGTGCTAAGATGTCCTGGCTTAGGAGGCAAGCGGTGCTCCTCTCGGCTGTGGCAGGGCGTCATGGAGCCGGGGCGGGAGACATGCGATACGCCATTCATTCGCAGATTGATATACCACTTTGGAGCGTTTCGGTGTTCAAACATAGCCCGAGTGCCTTCTTTGCACACCTCGACCATGAGGCCATGTGTGATAGAGTCCACCATGCAGGTTCAGTGCACGCCGGCAGAGCCCTATTTCGTGCCTCACCCTGGAGCCTGGACGCGACCTTGTGTGGCGTCGCCTAGCTCTAGAGAGTCAAGATTGTGATGGAGCATCTCCCGCTGTTCGCCTGGTCGGTCGAGGGAATCAAGCAGATTCTGGGCGACGTCTGCATCTACGACCGCATGGATCGGGCCACCAACATCCAAGCTGATGCAGGGGAATCAGGTTTTATGGATGGATGGCAAACCCGGATCATCTTCCCTGTCTTAAGTATGTCTTCTTCTTCCCAGAGCATGCCGGACAATCAGCTACAGGTGATGGCGCACCATTCTTGGCTGAGACGACATTTGTCGGAGGCTAACAAGATTGATGTACTCATTCATTGGATCATTTTTATGATTACAACCCAGTTCGCCCAGACTCATCGTCTTCGGAAGATGGTGAACATCTTTCTTCTGTGTCTTCAAACTCTTCAGTGGTGGTGCTTCTCGCTACCACAGATGTGTGTAGACCCCGGGTGTCCCGGACTGGACAAGACCATCAGCTGGCCCGACGTGCCGCACTGGTGGCTACCGCCCGCCTCCGCCAGCACTGTCTCTGCGAAGGGACTTTGACAACGATCGGCGCCCACCGCCTGGCTTCGAAGGGCGACACTGCGACGGCCCTTCTTAGCAGACTATCATTGGGTTGCACGAAGCTGATGGAAGATCAGCTACTCTAGCTGGCCAGAGGGCCCCACGACACCTTGAGCGTCATCACCTTGAGCTGGGCGCTGGCGTGCAGCCAGTGGGGCCGGCCCTGACATGGAGGGGGGCCACGGGCCCCAGGTCCTACAGAATGCTGCCAGGTCTAGCTCCCCAAAGCCGTTGAAGACCATGGACATGCGAAAGACCGATGGGTTACAGAAGGGCTTTGAACCCCTGTCACCCCTGTACTTCGCAGAAAGGGAGCCTGTGGTTTCCACCTTCGCCCAGGCCACGACCCAATGCTCGAGGAGGTCGCAGGGTGGGGGCGCCTAGGTCCAGACGCTGGTCGGGAGACACACCTCCCTCAGGCGCCGTTGTCCCCTCTAGTGGCCATTGAGGTGGAACTGTTGCCGCCTACTGAGCTGGCGGAGGCCGAAGATCAATTGCTGGCCCAGGAGATGCCGCTCGCCGAGGAGCACACATTCAAGAAGTTCTTCCTGCCTCTTTTACAGCCTGTGCTCACTACGCCCCCCTCCTCCGATGAAGGGGCCACGACTGAAGAGACGCTCCGCGCCAGCTGAGCCGACGCGTGCAGTGCCAGGCAGGCGACTTATCTGTCTATACTTCCAGTTTCTCAGGCTGACTCCAAGGCGGGCACTCAAATTCGGTGACGCATATAGCTTTTCTGGATAGTGCACACGTCATGTTAGGACATCCATACCGGAATCTCTCCAACGCGTCAGAACGCAAATCCTTTTCTCTTTCCTGCTCCCGCCAGAAACCTGCTGCTCCTGTCATTAACACGGCGCGGGCGAGACGGTTGTGCTACCTATATCTGCGTCTCAGTTGAGCAAGTAGGATAAATGCGTGCCTGTATGTGTCTCTCCGTTGGAGATCACTTTTTACGATTTGACTACCTATTCCTGATATGCGTGGCCTCATGCGTCCCACGTTGGAGTCAGTCAGAGGGCCTCGCATCGCCTTGCTCGTATCCTTGGGGCGGACGGGGGCAAGAACTTGACGGGCGCCGAATCTAAGGCTAAACTCAGAGCCACTTTTGCCAACCCACTGGAGAAAGAAGCGATCCAGGCTATCACCAATGCCTTTCAGCTCGATCACTAGGAGATTAATCGGGCGGTGTCAGCACTTGCTTCGAAGGTGGCGGCTCAGGTCTAGCCACCAAGTACCTGACCAGTGTCACTGTTGCTTCAGTTACCATCAATGTTGCAGCTTCCTAACCTATCAACTATGGAGTCAGTGCATGATGCTCTTTCAGCCTCATGCTTTAGGATGTATGATCTGTTCGCTGTACTAGTCAGTATGTAGAGTAATTGTAACACCCACTATTTTTTAGAAGAAAAAAAATTGTAAAATGAATTTTTCAAGAGATAAAAACATTTTCTTGGGGATAAAATTCATATAAGGAAAGTTGTATCATGTTTGAATGATTGTGTGAATATTTGAAAATTTAAATTCGCTAGAAATTTAGTTTACAAACTCAAAACATAAAAGAGGAGAAAAAGAAAATAGAAAAGAAAAAGAAAATCGCCCCTAGGCCGAATTCCCGAATCCGGTCCAACTCCCTCCTCTCTCCCCGCCGGCCTGCACCTCCTCTCCCCTCCCTCTCTCTCTACCACTCGGGCCCCGCGCGCCAGCCCACTCCCCCGCTGCCAACCGGCCCCACCCCTCAGCTTCGTCCACCTCCCGCCGCACCCGCGCCGTAACGCACGCGTGCGATTAACACCTCGTCGCCCCACTCATTCCCCTTTCAATGTCGGGTGTCTCACCCTGATCAATCGCCCCGTCGTGCCCATGATGACCGCCGCCCGTTACTCGTCCGATCTCCTACAAAAGCCGGTCTCCCCCCCCCCCCCCTCAATTTCCTCACCCGACGATCGAAACTCTAGCTCCGACAAGCTCGGTAATGGCGCCACTGTTCCCGACATTCCACCCATTATTTCTCCTCGGGAGTTCGTCTAACACTTTCCCCATGTTGTTAGGAGGCCGCCGGACATCGCCACTGGGGTGAAACGCCGCCGCGTCGCCGATTTCATTGGGCGTCGACGAGCTCCGCCGCTCCCCATCGTCGCCGGTTAGCCTCTGTCCAATTTCTGGCCTCGGGACCACCACTGGTGAGTTCCCCTCGCTTCCACCTTCCGTTTAAGCCTTTTGGTTGTACCCCGTAGCCTTCGTTTGGCGATTTTGGTCGCCGCCGACGAGTCCGCCGCCGCCGCGCGCCGCCACCTGTGCCGCCCCTCCCGACATTCGGGTGACGTGGCCCCCTGTCGTCCGTCCATTTTGTTCCTACGGCCAAGATTAAAACCCAACGTACCCCTTCGGTTAATAAAATTCGGGCCATCCATTTTAAATCTAAACCCCTTATCCCGCCGCTGATTTTGCGCCCAAGCCCCTGGAATCTTGCGGGCTACCCCCTGGATTCCTCTGGAATTCAAGTCTAACCCCTAGAATTGTCAAACTAGCCCCTGGACTTTCTGGAAATTAGAAAATTACTGGATAATTAAATAAAAAGTGTTTTAAAGCCCCTGGAATATTATAAAATAGCAAATAAATTTTGGAAAATTGTAGAATAATCCCTCGACTGAATAAAAATTGTTTTTAGCCTCTCGAACAGTTCTATTTTTATAAAAAAGCACCTTATAATTCTGGAAATTAAATAAAAGTCCTTATTTCATATAAAATAATTATAAAAACAGATTTAATCATTTTTAATTTATTTACATTTATGTATTATTTTTATTAATTCATTTAAGTTGCTGAATTAATCATGAAATACTTTTTAAGTATATTTAATTCATAAAAATTGGTTTGCACATAGAAATAATTACTAAAAATAGTGTAAAAATTATAAAATGGACATTTTATGTTATAAATCTATTTTATGCATATTTTGAAGGATAAAAATTTCTAGAAAATAATAATAGGTTTCTAATAAATATAAAAATGGTATAAAAGTTTGTTAAAAATATGTTTTACTTAATATATTTCATTTAACTCTAAATTCTCATCAATTAATTTATGCCTATAATTGAAATCAACCATAAAATCACTTTTGCGTAGGAATTTACGTTTATTTAAAATGTTTGCATTTTATTGTGTTCTTATTGTATGATATTTTTCTTGCATCGTCGTAATTTAGAGTCGGGGTCAGAACCTACTTTTAACCTTCAAGAGCAACAATTTCCCGACGACCCCCAGGCACAATTTGGAGGCAAGTTCCTTGATCATCTTGCACCCTTTTTGTTAAGTTTTAGTTAGTTGCATGCTAAATTAAAATATGAATCATATGTTATGTTTTCCTAGATTTTCCACAATATTCCTTGTCAACATGATTTGCGTGTTTTACTATTATTTAGTTACGCTTAGCCATGCTTAATTGGAATATGATCTATTTATCTGCAAGTTTACACTTGATGTATTATAATTCATGAAATTGATGGCAAAATTGGAATTTAGTAGATAGGAATCTGATAGGGGGTTTTGTATGAATTGGTGCATGCGTGCACAAGACCTTGGTTTGGGCTTGACACCTATCAGATTCTAAGGACCGATTTATAGAAGAAGTTGCTAAGCCTTTTAGTATCACCGCAGAATTGTATATGGGATAACTTGGTCTAGTAATTTGGTCTCTCCTGATGTAATATAGGTAATTGAACGGGCGGTGAATGGGTTTTGCCTTGGAATCCGCATGGCTCAAGAGGGGGCTTCTCCTGGCGGAGGGAAAATAGACCCCAGGTGCCGGAATGATGAAATCTTAGAGTACCCATTACAAGTCGAGAGAACCATCGAAAACACCTCGTAGTGATCTCCTAGCCACACACCTACGGAAGTGTGTAATGTGGTTAACTACCACAGGCATCAGGGAGGTTTACCTTAGTACACCTGGCAATAGGGGATGAAATCACGAACTATGGGTAAAATATACACACTCTGCAGAGTCTTGTCAAACAGTCTAGACAGCCGTGCTCACAGACACGAGCGGCTTGGAACCAAATTCATAATTAGCACATGGTCACATAATGGAAGGTTTGGGTTTGGTCTTACCTGGATTAACTTTGGGATATTGGATTGGGATTTCACCTAGATGTAGGTGCTTAATAAAATTTAAGAGTAGGTTGTAACTGCTATAGTGCTTTACCTATTATTTGCCTTCCTTGTTGTGAACCACACATGTCATAACTTCTCAACTTGCGAGTAACGTTGGTACTCAAACTTGTTAGTTGCATACTTTTCCCCCAGTCTACAAAGATGAAGAGGTGGAGAACCAGGACTTCTACGGAGATCCCGAAGAGATGTTCTAGGTTGGCGCTCCCCCGTGCAACGCTTGTGTTTGGAGCCTTTTGTTATGTTTTTCCGCTGCTTGTGTACTTTTATTTTAAACCTGGAGGGTCATTTATGTAATAAGGTGATGTACTCGAACATGGCATTATTTATGGTATTTCACTTTCGTCTGCACATGTATGAGTTGAACTGATCCTGGCATACATGTGGAAAGCATCTGGTAGTGTTCTTGTTACTAGGTGTGACAAAGTGGTATCAAAGCCGTGTTGCCCGTAGGACGCAAGCCTAGATAGAAAAGGACGATTTAAGGACTTTACTATTTTCAAATATTATTAATTGTAAAAAAATCTTTGTATTCTTTACCTTGTACTTGTTTCACTTACTCCTTAATTTGTTTTATTGCTTACACTCTCCTGTTTCAAAATTTTAGATGGCCAACGTCAGGAGAACCGCTCGCATGTCCACTTGAGGCTATGCTCCTAACCGAAGAATTGCTGCCGGCCGTACCCCGCTCAACGATCCTCGACGTGCGATGGTGATTCGTACCAATGGAACGGTTGTAGGACGACTCCGGCGTTGAGTCCAAGCTATACTGCATGATGCCGGCTACAGGCATGAGAGACTGTCACTCACCTACCACTCCATCGGGATGCAGCGCCCCTACCGGATAGAGTGGTCATGCAAGCTGTTTGTCTACTATGGAGATGAACTACTCAAGGTGCACCGTACTCCTTCCTCGAGGAGCTACCGACGTCATGCTGAACAAGATGTGAGTTGGGAGGCCATCACCTTTTAGAGTCACACTTACCGCTACCAGCTGCGGAACTTGGTGCACGCCTACACTCCCCAGCGTCCAAGCGGCACTGGCAACTTCGTCACCAGGTTCGTGGAGGGGCCCTTGAACTTTCCACAGACTCACCAGACAGTTGATGATATGGAGCGCCTCAACATTCGACTCCACAAGGCTCAACAAGAAATACAGTATGTTTGTGACCTTGCAGCACACTATGAAAGGCAAGTGAGGAGGTACCGTCAGATCACCGATGAGGACCCAGATGGGTATGCCTCTGACACCTCCACGTGGATTCCGGACTCCCCAGATCGCCGTGTCAGATGTGGCAATACTAACTCACTGGATGAGACTTCAGACGAGGAGCCAGATTCAGAGAAGCCTTTTGTGTCGTAGCAGCCTACTAACTCTCCTCCGCATGGCAACGAGTCTCATGGCAGCAACTCGGGGTATGATGGAGATGATGATGATGACCCGGACGAGGAGGAGGATTTCGAGGAGCGAGAGTAGACTCCGTCCCATCCCTACGACTCAAGATTAAGACATTTACCCACCATTTGTAATAAGAGCGATGTAGTGACGATCTATGTAATCTTGAGTTGTATGATTTTGCTTTGAGAACTTGATTATCTATGTTTGAGTTTGCTTAATGAAATGACCTTTATTACTCTTATTCCTTATTGATGCATATAGTGGGAAAGTCGTATAGATAGTTTCTCCCTCATCTTCTCATTCTATAACAACACCCCAACCTCAGATGGCAGGAAGAGGAAGAGGACGTGGACGTGGTGTGCCACCCAATCAAGACAATGAAGTTCCGCTACCTCAATGGAATGGAAGAGGTACCCGTGGAGTACCAGCTGCAAATCGAATGCAACAAATGATGGCTATGCAGCTACAAATGATGCAAAACTTGACACAAATTGTGAACAACATACAACAGGCTCAACAAGCACCACCACCCCCTCCACCACCACCACCCCCACCTCCAAGGTTTTGCTTAAGAGACTTCATGAACACTCAACCTCCATGCTTTTCCAACGCCGTGGAACCTATGGATGCTGACGATTGGATCAATACAATTGAAAGTAAACTAAGGATTGTCCAATGCGAAGGAAGGTAAAGGGTACTATTGGCATCACACCAACTCCATAAACCTGCAGCTGATTAGTGGACCGCTTTCACTGCAGCCCATGACAACCCAGACAACATCACATGGGAGGAGTTCGGAGAAAACTTCTGCAATCATCACGTGCCTGAAGGAGAGATTCAAGCCAAGCGTCTAGAGTTCCTAGCACTGAAGCAAGGGAACATGAACATATGGGGGTATTTGAACAAGTTTACACAACTATCTCGGTACGCCCCTGGTGATGTTGATACTGATGCTAAGAAACAATTATGTTTCAAGGAGGGACTGGACAAAGAGATACACTTGATGATGTCTTCTAGTGACTATGCTAACTTCCAATATCCGGTGGACAAAGCTTTTACGGTGGAAACAAAGAAGAAGGAATGCGAAGGAGAGGACCGCAAAAGGAAGATGATGATGGGACAATCTTCAAGCAACAATCGTCCTCGCTTCAACCCACAGCAATTGGGACACATGAGTCGTCCCATGGGCAATAGTCAAGGTCAGCGGTACATCAACAACTCTTCATTCAGACCTCAAGCGCAGTATGCTCGCCCACAGTACCGGTAGATGCAACCACAATGCTCTCAGATGTATCAACAACGTCCTATGTCTTCAAATCCTTGACCAATTGGGCAACCACAGAAGAATCAACAAAGAAATAAGGCTCAAGACACCAGTGCTCGGGGAGCTTGCTACATATGTGGTGACAAGGGACACTACTCCAACAACTGCCCGAAGAAGCCATCGCAGCAGAACCAGTCCATAGGAAGGGTCAATCATGTTGTTTTGGAGGAAGCCCAAGACACGTCAGATGTGGTGATCGGTACGTTCCCTGCTGATTCCCATCCCTCTACAGTATTGTTTGACTCTGGTGCAACACATTCATTCATAGCGAAAGAATTCAAAAGAATACATGGAATGACTGTTACATTAATGACTCAAGTATTAGTAGCCACTCTCCCGGAGGAGAGATGCTAACAAGGCAAGTATGCTCTAAGTATAAGCATTAGGGGGGGTAGCATTCTTAGCAAATCTTATAGTGCTGGAGTCACAAGGAATATATATTATTCTGGGAATGGATTGGTTAACCAAGTACAAAGGAGTGATCCATTGTGCTACCAGAACAGTATGCTTAACTCATACAGATGGCACAAACGTGGAATTTCGTCCTGATCAAGCACCAGTTTAGAAATTACGACTCAATCAAGTTGAGGGAGTACAAGACATCAAAATTTTCTGTGATTTCCGGATGTGTTTCCCGAGGAACTACCGGGTATGCCCCTGATAGAGAAATTGAATTCATCATTGAGTTAGTGTCTGGAACAGCTCCAATTTACAAGCGGCCATACAGGATGGATGCTAAACAGTTGGCAGAATTGAAGGATCACATCAATGAGTTGTTAGAAAAAGGATATATTCATCCCAGTTCCTCACCCTGGGGAGCTCCAATGATATTTGTGCCCAAGAAAGATGGCACACAGAGGTTGTGTGTGGATTATCGCGCTCTCAACACAGTGACTATCAAGAACAAATATCCTTTACCAAGGATTGAGGATTTGTTTGACCATTTGAGAGGTGCTTGTGTGTTCTCAAAGATTGATCTGCGATCGGGGTATCACCAATTGAATATACGACCCTCGGACATACCCAAGACGGTATTTGTTTCAAGATATGGATTATATGAGTATACAGTCATGTCTTTCGGTTTGACTAACACCCCAACTTATTTCATGTACCTTATAAATAAGGTGTTTATGGAATATCTGGATAAGTTTGTCGTGGTGTTTATTGATGACATTTTGATATTCTCCAAAAGTGAAGATGGACATGAGGAGCACCTAAGATTGGCCTTACAAAAACTTCGTGAACGTCAGTTGTATGCAAAGCTAAGTAAATGTGAGTTCTGGTTGAAAGAAGTGTCATTTCTGGGACATGTTATATCACAAGGAGGAATAGCAGTAGACCCTAGTAAAGTGAAAAAAATTGTGAATTGGAAAACACCAGAAAATGTTGGGGAAATCAGGAGTTTCTTGGGTATGGCTGGCTATTATCGCCGGTTCATCGAAGGATTCTAAAAAATATCTCGTCCGTTAATCAAGTTACTTGAGATGGGAGTTGTATACAAGTGGACACCAGAGTGTGAAGCCAGTTTTACAGAACTAAAGAAAAGGTTGACTACTACTCCAGTGGTGGTTATGCCAGATATGCAATAAGAATTTTTAGTCTACTGTGATGCATCGGGACAAGGATTAGGATGTGTATTGATGCAAGATGGTCATGTAGTGGCTTATGCTTCACGTCAACTCAGAAAGCATGAAAGAAATTACCCTACTCATGACTTGGAGTTAGCAGCAGTGGTTCATGCATTGAAGTTATGGAGACATTATCTGATAGAAAAAAGAACTGAAATTTATACGGACCACAAGAGTTTGAAGTGCATTTTTACTCAACTAGATCTAAACCTCAGACAACGCAGATGGTTGGAGCTTATCAATGATTTTGATGTTGGAATCAATTACCATCCTGGAAAAGCTAATGTGGTTGCAGATGCTTTAAGTAGGTTAGCTCAATGCAATAACTTGACACTACAGGGTCAGCAACCGCAACTATGTGAAGAATTTGCGAAGCTAAACCTCAGTATTGTGACTAACACTGAGGTAGTGTCCATGGAAGTAGATTCTACTTTGGAGAAAGATATTCGCGAAGGGCAAAAGAATGATAAGTGGATCCAGAAGATTAAGCAACTAATGAAAGAAGGAAAAGCATTGGACTTTAAAGAAGATGAACAGGGAACTTTATGGCTAGGGAAGAAAATATGTGTACCTGATATCAAGGAGATTCGAGAGCTGATACTGAGGGAAGCCCATGATTCGTCATATTCTATTCATCCGGGAAGCACAAAGATGTATCAAGATCTAAAGGATCGATATTTGTGGCATGGAATGAAACGCAACGTGGCGGAGTATGTAGCTCTGTGTGACACATGTCAGAAGGTCAAAGCAGAACATCAAAGACCAGCAGGGTTACTTCAACCAATTAAAATTCTTTAATGGAAATGGGAAGAAATAAGTATGGACTTTATTGTGGGTTTGCCAAGAACTCAGTTAGGATACGACTCTATATGGGTCATAGTGGACCGCTTGACCAAAGTGGCTCACTTTATCCCAGTAAAAGAAAGCTATTCTTTTCAAGATTGGCAGAACTATATATGGCAAGAATTGTATGCCTGCATGGAGTGCCGGAGAAGATAATATCAGATAGAGGTACTCAGTTCACTTCCAGATTTTGGCAGAAGTTGCATGAGTCTATGGATACCCGACTTAATTTCAGCTCAGCATATCATCTGCAAACTGACGGTCAGACAGAGCGCACTAATCAAATTCTTGAAGACATGTTGAGAGCATGTGCTTTGAAAAATAGTAGGAGTTGGGATAAGAACCTACCGTATGCCAAATTTTCTTATAACAACAGTTATCAAGCCAGTTTGAAGACGTCTCCGTTTGAAGCTTTGTATGGACGGAAGTGCAGAACACCGTTGTTTTGGAATCAAACTGGGGAACGCCAAGTATTTGGGCCTAGAGTGTTAAGAGAAGCTGAGAGACAAGTACGAGAAATCCGGAAGAATTTGAAGATGGCTCATTTAAGGCAGAAGATTTATGCAGATACTCGACAACGTGATCTGTCATTTGAGATTGGTGATTTTGTGTATCTCAAGGTGTCACCCATGAGAGGGTCGAGACGATTCAAGGTGAAGGGCAAGTTATCACCCCGATATATTGGTCCTTTCAAGGTATTGGAGAAAAGAGGAGAAGTAGCCTATCGGCTCGAGCTACCATATCGCTTATCAGATGTACATGACGTATTCCACATGTCACAATTGAAGAAATGCTTAAGAGTGCCTGAAGAACAGTTGCCACTGGAAGCAGTAGACGTACAAGAGGACCTGACCTATGCAGAACAACCTGTTAAGATTCTCGAGATGTCACAACGAGTTACGAGGAATAAAGTTACTCGTATGTGCAAAGTTCAATGGAAACATCACTCAGAAGAAGAGGCAACATGGGAAAGAGAAGAAGACCTCAAGGTGGAGTTTCCAGTCTATTCTCTTAGGACGTCCAAATCTTGAGGGTGAGATTTCTTTTTAGGGGGGTAGATTTGTAACGCCCCCTATTTTTTAGAAGAAAAAAAATTGTAAAATGAATTTTTCAAGAGATAAAAACATTTTCTTGGGAATAAAATTCATATAAGGCAAGTTGCATCATGTTTGAATGATTGTGTGAATATTTGAAAATTTAAATTCGCTAGAAATTTAGTTTACAAACTCAAAACATAAAAGAGGAGAAAAAGAAAACAGAAAAGAAAAAGAAAAGAGAAAAGAAAAAGAAAATCGCCCCTGGGCCGAATTCCCCAATCCGGCCCAACTCCCTCCTCTCTCCCCGCCGGCCCGCACCTCCTCTCCCCTCCCTCTCTCTCTCTGCCACCCAGGCCCCGCGTGCCAGCCCACTCCCCCGCGCCTCTCTCTCCCGCTGCCAACCGGCCCCACTCCTCAGCTTCGTCCACCTCTCGCCGCACCCGCGCCGTAATGCATGCGTGCGATTAACACCTCGCCGCCCCACTCATTCCCCTTTCGATGTCACTCGTTTCACCCTAATCAATCGCCCCCGTCGTGCCCATGATGACCGCCGCTCGTTACTCGTCTGATCCCCTATAAAAGCCAGTCGCCCCCCCCCCCTCCCTCAAATTCCTCACCCGATGATCGAAACCCTAGCTCCGACAAGCTCGATAATAGCACCACTGGTCCCGACATTCCACCCATTATTTCTCCTCGAGAGTTCGTCTAACACTTTCCCCATGTTGTTATGAGCCCGCCGGACATCGCCGTTGGGGTGGAACGCCGTTGCGTCACCGATTTCATCGGGCACCGACGAGCTCCGCCGCTCCCCATCATCGCCGGCTAGCCTCCGTCCAATTTCCGGCCTCGCGACCACCACTGGTGAGTTCCCCTCACTTCCACCTTCCATTTAAGCCTTTTGGTTGTACCCCGTAGCCTTCGTTTGGCGATTTTGGTCGCCGTCGGCGAGTCCGCCGCCGCGCGCGCGTTGCCGCCATCGCGCGCCGTCACCTGTGCCGCCGCTCCCGACATTCGGGTGACGTGGGCCCCTGTCGTCCGTCCATTTTGTTCCTACGGCCAAGATTAAAACCCAACGTACCCCTTTGGTTAATAAAATTCGGTCCGTCCATTTTAAATCCAACGACCCACGTTCAAACCCCTTTTCCCGCCACCGGTTTTGCGCCCAAGCCCCTGGAATCTTGCTGGCTACCACCTGGGTTCCTCTGGAATTCAAGTCTAAGCCCTAGAATTGTCAAACTAGCCCCTGGACTTTCTGGAAATTAGGAAATTACTGGATAATTAAATAAAAAGTGTTTTAAAGCCCATGGAATATTATAAAATAGCAAATAAATTTTGGACAATTGTAGAATAATCCCTGGACTTAATAAAAATTGTTTTTAGCCTCTAGAACAGTTCTGTTTTTACAGAAAAGCCCCTGATAATTCTGGAAATTAAATAAAAGTCCTTAATTAATATAAAATAATTATAAAAACAGATTTAATTATGTTTAATTTATTTACATTTCTGTACTATTTTTATTAATTCATTTAAGTTGCTGAATTAATCATGAAATACTTTTAAAGTATATTTAATTCATAAAATTTGGTTTGCACATAGAAATAATTACTAAAAATAGTGTAAAAATTATATAATGTACATTTTATGTTATAAATCTATTTTATGCATATTTTGAAGGATAAAAATTTCTAGAAAATAATAATAGGTTTCTAATAAATATAAAATGGTATAAAAATTTGTTAAAAATATGTTTTACTCAATATATTTCATTTAACTCTAAATTCTCATCAATTAATTTATGCTTATAATTGAAATAAACCATAAAATCACTTTTGCGTAGGAATTTACGTTTATTTGAAATGTTTGCATTTTATTGTGTTCTTATTGTATGATATTTTTCTTGCATCGTCGTAATTTAGAGTCGGGGTCAGAACCTACCTTTAACCTTCAAGAGCAACAATTTCCCGATGACCCCCAGGCAATATTTGGAGGCAAGTTCCTTGACCATCTTGCACCCTTTTTGTTAATTTTTAGTTAGTTGCATGCTAAATTAAAATATGAATCCTATGTTATATTTTCCTAGATTTTCCACAATATTCCTTGTCAACATGGTTTGGGTGTTTTACTATTATTTAGTTATGTTTAGCCATGCTTAATTGAAATATGCTCTATTTATCTACAAGTTTACACTTGATGTATTATAATTCATGGAATTGATGGCAAAATTGGAATTTAGTAGATAGGAATCTGATAGGGGGTTTTGTATGAATTGGTGCATGCGTGCACAAGACCTTGGTTTGGGGCTTGACACCTATCAAAAAGGACCAGTTTATGAAAGAAGTTGCTAAGCCTTTTAGTATCACCACAAAATTGTATATGGGACAACTTGGTCTAGTAATTTGGTCTCTCCCGATGTAGCATAGGTAATTGAACGGGCGGGGAATGGGTTTTGCCTTGGGATCCGCATGGCTCAAGAGGGGGCTTCTCCTGGCGGAGGGAAAATAGACTCCAGGTGCTGGAGCGGTGAAACCTTAGAGTACCCATTGCAAGTCGGAAGAACCATCGGAAACACCTAGTAGTGATCTCCTGGCCACACACCTACGGAAGTGTGTAATGTGGTTAGCTACCACAGGCATCAGGGAGGTTTACCTTTGTCCACCTGGCAATAGGGGATGAAATCACGAATTGTGGGTAAAGGATACACACTATGCAAAGTCTTGTCAAACTGTCTAGACAGCCGTGCTCACGGACACGATCGGCTTGGAACCTAATTCATAATTAGCACATGGTCACATAATGGATGGTTTGGGTTTGGTCTTACCTGTATTAACTTTGGGATATTGGATTGGGATTTCACCTAGATGTAGGTGCTTAATAACATTTAAGAGTAGGTTGTAACTGCTATAGTGCTTTACCTATTATTTGTCTTCCTTGTTGTGAACCACACATGTCATAACTTCCCAACTTGTGAGTACCGTTGGTACTCAAACTTGTTAGTTGCATACCCCCCCCCCCCTCCCCAGTCTACGAAGATGAAGAGGTGGAGAACCAGAACTTCTACGGAGATCCCGAAGAGATGTTCTAGGCTGGCGCTCCCCATGCAACGCCTGTGTTTGAAGCTCTTTGTTATGTTTTTCCGCTGGTTGTGTACTTTTATTTAGACCTGGAGGGTCATTTATGTAATAAGGTGATGTACTCGAATATCAAATTATTTATGGTATTTCACTTTCGTCTACACATGTATAAATTAAACTGATCCTGACATACATGTGGAAAGCATCTGATAGTCTTCTTATTACCAGGTGTGACAGTAATGTTTGTATGTTTCACCATTCCTGCCTGGGCTCAGGTTTGGCCCGCCTTTGCAGCCCAATGTATTCAGTTCATGGTGTGACCTGTGTTTCCATGGATTATAAGCATACTGGCTTCTTGTCATGGAACGTTCGTGGGCTCTATCTACCGGCTAGGAGGGGTGCAGTTCAAGCTATGGTACAATTAGTGTCACCAAAGGTGGTCTGCTTGCAAGAGACTAAACTATCCGCTATTAATCAGTCCATGAAGGATGAAGTGGTGGACCATTCACTTGACAACTAGGAGGTCTTGCCTTTGATTGGAACCAGAGGTGAAATTCTTGTGGCTTGGGACTCAGATTATTTGTTGTCGGTACAGTCGTTCAGAGGGCAATTCTGCCTGTCAGTGCTGTTGCAACTGAGAGGGTTGGTGGAGCCATTTCTCCTCACTGCAGTATACAATCCGGATGATGATTGTGATAAACCCAGGTTTTTGGAGGAGTTAGCTGCTCTCAAGCCGCAGGGAGGTGTGCCTTGGTTGTGCTTGGGCGACTTCAATCTCATTTATGAAGCAAGAGACAAGAACAACAAGAATTTGAACTGACGTCTAATGTGTTCCTTCAGATGCACATTGGACAATTGTGAGCTAATTGAATTTGCTCTACAAAATAAGAGGTATACTTGGAGTAATGAGCGAGCTTCTCCGACGATGGTTTGGCTCAACCGAGTCTTCTGTAACCAAGATTGGGACACAGTGTACCCGGGGTTTTGTCTTCAGCCACTATCATCCTCCCTTTCCCACTATTGTCCGGTGTTCCTCACACACCAAAACAAACCCTGAAGAAGAGACATGTTTCGGTTTGAAACGTTTTGGCTTAAAACTCCTGGACTCAAGGATGTGGTAAGGCAGTGCTGCGAGGCCACACAACCGCAACCATCGCCACTGAACACTCTTCATGCGAGGATGCAAGCCACTGCGAAGGGTCTGAGAGCTTGGAGCAAAGCTGTTTTTGGGACAGCAAGATCACAACTCCACTTGGCCAATGCTCTGATTTTCTATCTCGATGCAGCTCAGGAGAGCAAACAGCTTTCCGATGATGAAATAGTATTGAGACGGGATTTGAATAATAGAGTCCTTGGTTTAGCGGTGGTTGATCGCGCTAGAAGAAAGCAAGCCTCCCAGATTCTATGGATTAAGGCCGGCAATGCATGCACACGTTTCTTTCACCTCCGTGCAAATGCCAGAGCCAGGAAATTATACAAGCGGTCAGATAACGAACAATATGCATGGTCTCATGCTGAGATGGAGGCTGTCCTTCAACGCCACTTCTTGAATCTTTTGGGCACTCAGCGATCGAGGCAAAATATGATTGACTGGGACACACTGCAGCTACCGTGCCTCCAGGAAAATCAACTGGACGCCCCTTTTTCTGAAGACGAAATATGGTGGGTTGTAAAGGAACTGCCAGCAGAAAAGGCCCCAGACTCCGATGGCTTCACAAGCGATTTTTTCCAGAGTTCTTGGGACATAATCAAGTATGACATCATGGAGGGTTTTCGTTGCATGTATGAGCAACGCACTGGACCACTGTTCAAGCTGAATGGTGCACTCATCACACTGATTCTAAAACGGTGAGATTGCAAAACAACCACGGGACTTCAGGCCGATCAGTTTAATCCATTCCTTCGCGAAGCTCTTCTCGAAGGTCCTAGCCAGCCGGCTACAGCAGCATCTACCAGCCCTGATCTCCACTGCTCACAGTGCGTTCATAGGGGGGCATTGCATCCAAGACAATTTCCTCTACGTGCACAACCTTGTACGGTTGTACCACCAGAAGAATAAGATTGTGCTAATGTTCAAGTTGGATATCTCGAAGGTCTTCGATATAATCTCCTGGTAATTCCTATCGGATATGTTGCAACGCTGAGGTTTCCCGCGAAAATGGACAAATTGGCTTTCACTGCTTTGGTCTTCCTCCAGCTCAGCGATTCGTCTCAACATAAACCTCGAGCCATGGATTACACACAGAAGGTGCCGATTACACACAGAAGGGGCCTTCGGCAGGGTGATCACCTATCTCCATACCTGTTCATTCTTGCAATCGATATTGTACAACGAGTTTTCCAGGCAGCCACCACACAAGGACTGTTGCCCCCCCCCCCCCCCCCCCCCCCCCGGTACAGAGACTGGTGCCCATATGTGCACTTCCTTATACGCGGACGACACAGTCCCATTCATCAATCCAGATCTGAGGGAAGTTGAATGTGCCATGGAGCTGATGCAAGGTATAGCGGGAGCCACTGGCCTTCATATCAACATTCAGAATTGCACTGTTACACCAATCAAATGTGAACATATGGACATGGATGATCTGTTAAGTGGATTCAGTGGACAGCGGACAGAACTTCCTACCTCGTACCTTGGCCTCCCAATCATAGCAGCATGGCTCTCCTGCGACACTTACAAGGCATCATCAACCGAGATCAGTCCAGGCTTGCGGGGTGGCAAAGCAAGCTATTGTCCATGGCTAGCAGGCGGGAGCTGGTCCGGTCTGTCCTTAGATCACTCCCGGTGTACGCCCTCATGACCCTCCATCCCCCAAAGAAATTCCTCGAAGCTATTGACAAGATCATACATCGCTTTTTCTGGGCGGGCACACAAACCATTTAAGGTGGTAAATACAAAGTCAGTTGGGCCCGAGTTTGTCGACCTTTGAATAGAGGTGGTGTTGGGATCTCGGACCTGGAAAGTTGGGAAGAGCTTTAAGACTCCTTTGGCCTGGTACAAGTGGCGTTCGCCAGATAGGCCGTGGTCCGGTATGGAGCTATCCATGGACGAAATCGAGGCAAATCTTTTTGCAGTCGCAACATGAGTCACGGTGAGTAACAGTCTCAAGGCACGGTTCTGGAAATCGACTTGGCTTGGCAATGCTCCTCTCTCAGTATGGTTTCCGTTGCTCTACAGATGCACAAGATGGAAGAACAGGACCGTGGCCGAAGCTATGACAAACCAGCATTGGATTTGTGATATCGTGCACCAAATTACTATGGATATGCTGTCTGAATTCTTAGCCCTGTGGGAGGAGCTACATGAGGTGCAGCTTCAACTGGACACGGCTTTGGAGGATGAGATTATATGGCTGTACTCTTCCAGCAAGGAGTACTCAACACAATCCGCATACGAGATGCAATTCCAAGAAGTGTGCGGTCATGGTGCCCCAGTAAGATCTGGCTCCACCGAAGTGCAAGATATTGGTATGGTTGATGGTTCAAGATCGGCTTTGGACGGCATCACATCTACAAAACAAATGATGGCCTAATCAGTATCTATGCCCAATATGCTATATGAACCTGGAAACCACGGTCCACCTATTTACCGAGTGCCCCTTTGTGACCTCGATCTGGACTACAGTGTCGGTATGGTGCTGCTCGGACAAAGTAAACTCGGGCCTATGGCGATCAGACATTGATAAAGCGCCATGGTTCCACCAGCTTGCAGGAGATGGCCGAGCTTCCAGAGGGTTGCGGTCGATGGTGCTTCTGGTCTGTTGGGCACTTTGGTGTGAGCGCAATTTGAGAATTTTTTTTCGAAAGATCAGAAGGAGGTGCTTCCACGTAAGAAGAAAAGTGATCCAATTTATATGGAAAACCGGGCCCGAAAACCGCACAACAAAGAGGACAATGCCACATCCTCCACCCCACGACACAACCAACACTCACAATGTGGATAACTAAAGATGGACGATTCGCTATACCTAGATGCTGCTTAGAAGTAACAAGAGACTCTCATACAATATTCATCCTCCAAAATGACGCCTCTAAGGAGGGAAACGACGTAGAACCGCCGTCGTCGCAACAGGTTTCCACCCAGAGGATCTGCGGAGAAATGTACCTCGACAACACCTCAGCAAGATTACGACACGCGCACACGCTGCTGTTGTCAAGCCGACATTCCATTCAGGCCAGGCTTTCGCCTGTACCTAAGTTCTCCTGTCCCAACAAACTACTATACGAGAGTATTCATCACCGCCACCAACATCTAGGACCGCAACCGTCCGACTCGCGACACTACCAAGAAGAGTTGTCCGCGACACATCCAACACCATATCCACAATCACCATCGCGACCCGCGTCTACACCACCAAGCAACTGCTCCCAAGATCACCACCACACCTTCACGATCCACATGCTAGAACTTACAAAGTGGATCGCTCTCTATAAGGATCGAATGCCCAAGAGGGGGGTGAATTGGGCTTCTTTTTACAAACTAAAGCAACAAAAACTCAACTACTAAAAGCCCAATTCCCTATGCAAACAACCTATGCATTCAAGTGAATAATAAGTTTGCAGTATATGAAATGCATAAGTATAACGGGGAAGGAAGAGTACGCAAACTCCCAAGAAGACACGGTGATTTATCCCGTGGTTCGGCAAGATCATCAAGACCTTCCTACATCCACGTTGTGGCACCCACCAAAGGGTGTAGCCACTCCCAAGTCACCAAGACCAGGGATCTCACTAAAAGTCTCCATTCGCCATCTCCGGCAAGGTGGAGCTCAAGTCTTGTACAAGTTTGATCTTCCAGGCTTCCACAACCGACTTGGCAAGCTCCGGAAGGATCTCTCCAATCACTGACTGATACACGGTGAATGCAATCACCAAGAGACACTCCCTTACAGCTCTCACTAGACTAGAGACTCCAATCACCAAGAATGGAAGCACACAAGCATAATCTCTAGTAAGTTCTAGCCTATCTCTTGGTGTACAAGTGGTGTAAATGATGTGGAAGTGGTTGCCCAACGTCTTGAATGCTTGATAATGTGTAGAGTAGCTATGGGCATCAAGACTTGTTGAAATGAACTATTGAAGGGGTATAAATAGTCAGCTTCCATGAGATAGTCGTTGGAAAAGTAGGCTGACATCACTGTTCTGCAAACACCGGATGATCCGATGTTCTCCCTTCAGCTGTCATCGGTCGAATACAAATTAGCTGAGGTCACTGTGTCAGATATGACCATTGATCGACTGATGTTGTATACACCTATACATCAGATAATCCGGTGACACTTGGTCCAGAATGGTCCAGAAATAATGCTTACTAGAATGATCGACCGATGTGACATATTTATACATTGGATGGTCTGGTGTTACTTGGTCTAGGGAAATTGCTTACTGGAATGATCGACCAATGTAACACATGCTTCAACATTGGATGATCCGGTGTATACCCAAGACTGAGGTCTTTTTCTGCTGCAGAGCCAACTCGACCGATGTAGTCTTTTCTGGATACATCAGATGATCCAGTGAGTTGATTTTGTCTACTTCGAGTTGTTCTAAGTGATTCTTTTGGAATTTGTACGAATGACCTCTTAGACATTGGTTTGAAATATTCTTCCGATGACGACTAAGTCTCGTGTGCTGTCAATTTTGATGGAATAATTTTGACATATATGTTTTTTTCTTTCAGTCTTCATAAAAATCGATTGACCTCGTAAAATAGTTTATCGAGGGGTCTCCAATTGTATCCAATGAGCAGTAGATGATATAAATATAGAGTCCATTAAGTGTGATGAGTTATATGAGAGACCTTGCATCCACAAACTTATTAGTGATATCCAACGGTTGTCATTAATCACCAAAACCATAGCTTATGGGGGCCTAGATGCTTTCAATCTCCCCCTTTTTGGTGATTGATGACAACACAACGAGTAAAGCATAACCGTAATGAAATTTAGAATACGATACTCAAAAAGATATGTAACAAGTGCAAGATCCAGCACACGAAGCTCGAAGGCTCAAAAACGTCAATAAAACATAAGAGAGTTAAGAAGCACACGGATACTCAAGGATAGCAAAAGAATAGCAAAGCTCCCAAATTACAAAAGCTTCCAAAATACTCCCCCTGCAACTAGGACTCCCCCTAATACTATGCTATCCCTCCCCCTGACTATGACTCTTCTCCCCCTTTGGCATAAAGACACCAAAAAGGGAAGTCGAGTGCCTAAGGATCATGAGCGCTTGGGGCGATGACGAACTGGTCGCCGTCGGGGGTGCTGTCATCGGAGCTGCTGCCTGCTGCTGCTGAGACTGGAGTGGAGGAGACCGGGGCTGCGGGAGACGCTGTCGGTACTGAGGGTGCCTTCTGAGTCGGGACTGCTGGTAGCGAGGCACTGACAACCAAAGTCGGAGTCTGCTGGAAGAGGGTCGTAGCTGGCAGAGGAGAGTGAATCGGTGCGCCTGGGCCAAGCAGTGGTGACATGCTGATAGTCGCTATCGGCGTGGTCGGCACTGGAGCTGAGACTGGTGCTAGGACAAGAGGACCTGGAGCTAGACCAGGAAGCTGTGAGGGTAGGGCAATCCCGGTCTGAGTGTAGAGGTTGGTGATCAACCCCAGGATGCCCATCATGGCCTGCTGTGTCTGCTGCTGCTGGTCAAGAGTATGCTGATGCATCTGGTCAATGAGTCTAGTGAGCCTATCAGTGACCTCTCGCCTATCGCAGGCTATCTGATGCTGCATCTTCTGCTGCTGCTGCTGTTGGAGCTCTATAAGACGTGCAGCCTCCTCAGCTCTGGCCTGCTCAGCTGCAAGCCGATCCTGTCGCTGCTGCTCAATCATCTGCTGCAGTGGAGAAGTGAGCTCAGATGGCTGAGAGACCTGTGCCTTGGACACCGGAGGTGGGGTAGGAGGTGGTGGTATAGTCGAGCCTCCAGCCTCCGCGTCGTGCTGCCTGGGTGAGGGAGGAGGTGGGAAGTACTCGTTGACACTGTCACTAGTGTCACTCTTTGACCAGATATGCTGTAGATCCCCTCCCTGAGCCTCAGCCTATGCTAGGATCTCGTCTTCCTTTTCTAAGTCTGACCAGTCTTCTTCTGAAAGTCGAGCTCGGACCTGACGCTCAACTGGGCGGCCAAGGCGGCGGTCTCCAGGGGCTGGAGCACGGTAGTGTCCGAATCGAGTGACGCTCTCGTCGGTGAGACTGTCACGCACGACTGATCCCTCTGGAGCCAATAGGTAGAGTAGGTGACTGATCCAGTGGCTAAACACGAGCTGTCTCATCATCCCAACTCCATCTGTGATGACATCCTCCATCTCACAGATGAGGATATCCATGATGTCAAACTGCATCCCGTTCATGACATAGAACAGAAGGGTCTGCTACAAACTCATGAAGCCCTCAAGGTATCTGGACCTGGGTAGTAGCGTGCAGCGCAAGGCAAGGTGAACACTACGCTCATCCGGAGTGAGTAGAGCAGGTATCCTAGGCTGGTCAGGTGAGAAGGGCTGAGCAAACAGTGACCGAATCTCCTCAAAAGGTGGTGCCACACCTCCAATGAGCAGCCTCCTCAGTGGGTCAGCCTGTCCATAGACTAACTCGTGTAGGCAGGTGTCATGGAGATCCACGCCTAGCAGCTATCCCAAGGTCTGTCTAGTCAAATGGTGACGTTGGCCCATGAACATAAAGTCAATGGATCTGCGGCCCTCTGAAACATAGAGTGTGGCATAGAAAACTCAGACCCAGTCCTCCATGTAGGCACTCTGCTGGAAAGACATCAGCTCCACTAGCCCTCTGTACCTCTCAAAGAAAGGGCGAATCTCAGTGCTGGCTGCAAGTGCGAGCTGATCCCAGTCAAGGAAGTTGTGCTGGAAAAGTTTATGGCCCCGACGTCTATAATTCTCATACAGCGACGCCTATGTCAGGGTCCAGAAGCGGCTGTCCACAAGTGGCTCTCTGGGCTGCGGGAACCACTCCTCAAGCAGAATACTCCATCAAAGCTTCCTGAGCTGCTTTGCCTTCAATTTCCTGTAGTCAGTCAGGCGGACACCCTCACCAACCCGAACATTGGTGTCCATCTCATAGACGGCTCTCTCGGCCGCTCTGTCCTCCCGAAGCTCAGCTGCAGATGGTCTCTGACTCAGGGCTGTAGTTGTATGACCTCCACAGGTCCTGACCGTGTGCCGGCGAACAAGCGCTCCTCAGACTCCTCTGTCTGCTGTGGCTGTAGCTGCCTCTGTCGGGACTCCCGGATCCTTAGAGATCCTCTTCGGCCATGCTCACGCTCCTCAGCGGCGCGAGCGGCCATCTCAGCTTGTCTAGCTTCTTTCATCTCTTTCGACAGCTTTTGCTTCTTAGCTGTTGGCTCCTCAATGGCCTTCCCCTTTCCTTTCTTGTCATGACCCATCTTGATGAGAAGAGTGACGACGGTGAAGATGAGATCGCGGGACGACGATGCCGGGCACACGAGGCGGCGATGCAAAGTACGACGCGGCCGGGCGCAAGGAGCAACGACTCGGAGGGTGATGCAGTCGGGCGAACCCTTGCGGCGAAGAGGAGTGGCGGCGGCCGAGCAAAGAGGAATGGTGCAGTGGCAGCACGACGGGGAGCGTGGCGGCGCTGAGGGTGGCGACAGCGCTGAGTGCGTCAGTGGCGCTGAGTGGGGCGGCGGCCGGAGCGCAACGACGGGCGGCGGCAGGGCGAGGGGCACGGAGCGGAGGTGGTGAGGGCGATGACGGTGCTGAGGGGGGCAGCAACGGCGGGCGGCGGCAGGGCAAGGGGCGCGGAGTGGCGTCAGCGGAGAGAAGAGAGAGAAAAACGAAGGAAAACGGAGAGACGTGCTAAATAGGTGCGGCCCGAACCCTAGCTCGATTTTTAACATCGGATGATCTGATGTCAGTTGAGAGGGTGCATCGGTCGAGTGGTACAGTAAGGTTGTTCCAGAGGCACCCTCAGCATCGAATGATCCGATGTGGAAAAGTTTATCATTGGTTGAATTTGGCACAACTCCAGAAATGTGAACATCGGATGCTCCGATGTTTCTCAGAATGAACTCATCGGTTGATTTGACTTTTTGTCTTAGCTGGCCCTTGTACTTAAGCATAAACTGATCTGATGATGCTTATGCCCTAAGCATCGGATAATCCGATGAGTATAAAAGATCAGCAACAACCCATATATGTCCTTTGACTTAAACAAACAAAGAGAAACACAAGTCTTAGGACTTTTTGGGCAACCCCTAACCCCTCAAAAAGACTTTAACGCTAGTTGCCAATAACTTGGCTAAGCCCTAAAGCAAATAGAACACCAGAAAAACCAACGAAAAAAATCCAAACAAAATGTAAGGCCCATGCTTTGTGAGCTAGAGGATGAAGACTTCTATCTCTTTAAAGCATGTTCCTTTAGGCATTAACGAACCTAATAATTTGTTCTTTCCACATCATATGAGTTGAAATATTGCATTTCAAACAAGTCTCTTTCTCATGAAGTGGGTTCCCCTTTGTGAAAATCTACCGTATGCAAAGCCAAACAATTTTTAATGCAGGATATTAAACGTGAGTGCAAGTCTATATGGCAGGCATCATGCAAGACATAAATTAAATCTATCTTGCCAAATTTGAACCTTTCAAAGGATTCTTCAGGGAGAGCCATTCTCCAAGTCTTGGGGATACCCAAAAGAACCGCCATCCCAAGCTAACCCTTGCTCGCCCCTATCCTTTGAAAGTTAGACAAGATCTATATGTGATGCATTCTTACGTGACCATGGCAACTTACATGACGTTCGATGCATCTAGCACATTTAATTCACTCCTTAGTCTAGAAAAGATTTTCTCATCAACTGGTTTAGTGAAGATATCCGCCAATTGTTCTTCGGACCTAACACCTTGCAAGGAGATGTCTCCCTTAGCTTCATGGTCCCGTAAGAAATGATGGTGAATATCAATGTGCTTAGTGCGGGAGTATTGAACGGGGTTTTTAGCAATCTTAACCGCACTTTCATTGTCACAAAGGAGAGGCACACAACCAAATTTAACACCAAAGTCCAAAAGGGTTTGCTTCATGTATAGGATTTGGGCACAACATGCACCAGCCGCTATGTATTCCGCTTCCGCAGTGGACAAGGCAATGGAGTTTTGCTTCTTGCTAGACCAAGATACTAGGGAACGCCCAAACAAGTGGCACCCTCCGGAGGTACTCTTGTGATCCACACAACATCCGGCAAAGTCCAAATCCGAGTAACCCAAGAGATGGAATTTAACACCTTTGGGGTACCACAGGCCTACACTTGGGGTATGCTTGAGATACCGAAGTATCCTAAAGACCGCCTTCCGATGCGATTCTTTAGGTGCCGCTTGAAAGCGAGCACACAAGCATACACTAAACATGATATCGGGCCTAGATGCGATAAGATAAAGCAATAAACCAATCATAGAACGACAATTAGATTGGTCAACAGGTTTACCGTCCTTATCCACGTGGAGATGACAATTTGTTGCCATTGGAGTACTTCTTGAGCTACAATCTCCCATCTCAAATTTCTTCAAGAGGTCCTTGGTATATTTTTCTTGATAGATGAAGGTCCCCTCTCGATGTTGCTTGATTTGAAATCCAAGGAAGAAGTTAAGCTCTCCAATCATCGACATCTCAAATTCCCTAGACATCATTTTGCCAAACTCATGGCTAAGAGCTTCGTTAGTTGAACCAAAAATAATATCATCGACATAAATTTGACAAACAAATAGTTCTCCATCGATGTCTTTGGTGAAGAGTGTAGTGTCCACCCTCCCGATCTTGAATCCTTGCATGATCAGGAAATCACGTAGTCGTTCATACCACGCTCTAGGTGCTTGCTTGAGCCCGTAGAGAGCCTTGTGCAACCTATACACATGATTAGGATTCCTTGGATCTTCGAACCCGGGAGGTTGTTCAACATAGACAATCTCGTTAATATAACCATTAAGAAATGCACTTCTCACATCCATTTGATAAAGCTTTATATTATGATGTGATGCCAAAGCAAGAAGTATACGGATGGCTTCTAGTTGAGCGACCGGAGCAAATGTCTCTCCAAAGTCTAGTCCTTCAACTTGCGAGAAACCCTTGGCCACAAGTCTTGCCTTGTTGCGGATCACAACATCGTTCTCGTCTTGTTTGTTGCAGTACACCCACTTTGTCCCGATGACGTTCTTGTCCTTGGGTCACTCCTCCAACACCCAAACTTCATTGCGGATGATGTTGTTGAGTTATTCTTGCATGGCCATTACCCAATTTGGATCTTGGAGTGCTTTCTCAATGTCAGTGGGTTCTACACATGAAACAAATGAGTAGTGCTCACAAAACGTAGCGAAATGGCGAGAACGTGTACTTACTCCCCTTGACGGACTACCGATAATTTGATCAATCGGATGCACCTTGGAGATGCGTCCATGTCTCATAAGTGGTTGTGAAGCACTTGGCGGTGGTGATGCGTGTTGCTCTTCTTGTGGTTGGACTTGATCATGGACTTGTTCTTCTTCTTGATGTTGTGTGGCTTGTGAATCTTGCGTCGGCAATGGATCATCTTTTCTTCTTTGTCAACTTGAGGTTCCATAGATGTGTTGATGTTGGAACTTGAAGCTCCTCCTTGATCATGGCTCTCCTCAACTTTAGGCTTGATGTCTCCAATGGTCATGTTCTTCATAGCTTCTCGTAGAGGCTCATCATCTATTTCATCATGACCAAAACTCTCCTCTTGGGAGCTATTAGTTTCATCAAACTCAACATCACAACTTTTCTCAACTAAACCGGAGGTTTAGTTGAATACTCGATATGCTTTTGAGTTTGATGCATAACCAAGAAAGATACCAACATCACATCTTCTTTAAAACTTACCGAGCCTTTTCTTGCGGTAGATATAGCACTTGCACCTGAAGACTTGGAAATAGGAGATGTGGGGCTTTCTCCCAATGAGAAGTTCGTACAGGGTCTTTTGAAGTAGTCGATGTAGATAGACCCGATTTGTGGCATGGCATGTCGTGTTGATTCCTTCGGCCCAAAACTTCTCGGACGTGCCATAGTCATCAAGCATTGCTCGTGCAAGAGTGATGAGAGTCTTGTTCTTCCTTTCAACAACACCATGTTGTTGAGGAGTGTATGTGGCTGAAAATTCATGTTTCACGCCTTCACGATCACACCACTCCCCAATGTTGTAGTTCTTGAATTTGGTGCCGTTGTCACTCCGGACCTTGATGATATGAAGTTGAAATTCCCTTTGAGCATTTTTAGCGAAGGTCTTGAACACTTCCGGAGTTTCACTCTTGTCATCTAGAAACAACGTCCAAGCATACCGAGAGTAGTCATCAACTATAACAAGATAATAGAGATTACCACCAAGACTTTGATATGTGGATGGTTCGAAGAGGTCCATGTGGAGCAACTCAAGTGGCTTGGAGGTTGACACCATTGTCTTCATCGGGTGGTGTGAAGCAACTTGTTTCTGGGCTTGGCAAGCGCTACAGAGCTTGTTCTTCTCAAATGTGACATCCTTCACGCCAGTCACCATCCCGAGCTTGAATGACTTCTTGAGCTTGCTCATTCCAATGTGAGCGATGCGTCGATGCCATAGCCAACCCGAACTCATCTTGGTGAAAAGACAAGTGGTCAAGCTAGCATCCTTGGCGGAGAAGTCTACTAAGTAGAGGTGTCCATGCCGAAACCCTTTGAAGATTAGTTCTTTGCTTGTTTCACTAGTCACAACAACATCATTCTTGCCAAAGGTGCACGTTAGTCCAAGATCACATAATTGTGCAATAGAAATCAAATTGAAACTAAGTGACTTAACATACAACACATTGGAAATAGATAAATCATGTGAAATTGCAATCTTACCCAACTCAATTACCTTCCCCTTTGAGTTGTCACCGAAGGTGACTTGTTCATGATTGTCGGGGTTCTCTATGGAGGTGAACATACCATCATTGTCGGTCATGTGTTGAGTGCACCCGCAATTGAGTACCCAATGCTTCCCTCCGGCTTTGTAGTTCACCTACACACATGAATTCAGTTTTTGATTTTAGGCACCCAAGCTAACTTAGGTCCTTGTATGTGTGATACAAGTGTTTTTGGGACCCAAAGTTGCTTGGGAAGCTTCCCCTTCATGTCATTCATGTCCTTTCCAATGAACCTTGCCTTCACCTTGCCATCTACTTTACTCAAAAGATAATAGTGATCATCAAAGGTGGACTTGTAGTTAGTAGGCAATTTTGGTGTGGGCCGGTTAGGAAGAGGACACTCCCTTGTATGGTGACCGGTGACCTCGCAATGTTGGCAATAAGAACCAACTTCCTTGATGAAGCTTGTTTTAAGCTCCGGTGAGGCCACCTTTCCTTTGTTAGGCACCGAGAAGGATCCAAGTCCTCTCTTGTTGAAGGCCTTTGCTTTTTGGAAGAGGATTTCTTTTTGCTTGACTTCTCCCTTAGATAGTCTTGCCACACTAGTGTGGAGACTTTCAATTTCATCCATCAAATCCTTCTCCCTAGCATTCTCTTTCAAAGGCAAAGACTTATGCAAGACATCAGTGGCATGTGAAACAATGGATACCTTATCATTAAGGGTTTCTTTCTTTATGGTTTTCAATTCTTGATCAATGACTTCATAGGAAAGGTTAAGTACTTGATGCTCTTGGATTAACTCATTGTGCTTTCCCAAGAGTGCTTTGTGTGCTAAGTCAAGCTCATGATGATCTAGCTTGATTTGAGCCTTATCCTCCTCAACTTGCTTGACATGAGATTTGAGCGTGTCATGCTCCTTAAGTATGCTTTCATACTTGTCAAGCAAATCGAGGTTAGCACTCTCGAGCTTAGCACGAGCTTCTTCAAGAGCCTTGACCTTACTCTTTTCCCTTTTAATGATAGTGTGGTATTCATTTATCATTGAAGCTAAGTCATCGGGGGAAAGCTCATCATTGCTATAGTCATCACATACCTTGGTGTTACCTTTTGCCATGAGGCACATGGGAGGTGGACGAAGAGATGAATCATCATTGTTGGCAATGGCAAGGCCAGCCAAGCTCTCTTCTTCAGCTTCACTCTCTTCATCACTAGATTCTTCGTCAGTGATCCATTCATTTGCCTCAGACATGAACACCTTTTATGGACCTTTTCTCTTCTTTGGAAAGAGTTTTGCCTTTTTGCCTTTGTCATACTTCTTCTTCCAAAAGAATCTTGGCTTGGGCTTGACCTCTTCTTCATCATCCTCGCTGTCCTCAAGCTTGCGATGCTTGCCCTTGTAGTTCTCTCTTCTTTTGTCCGGTTTTGGACAATCATAGGAGATGTGGCCTTGATCACCACAATTATAGCAAGTCTTGTTGTCATGTTTCCTTGGTAGAAATGCTTTCTTTTTGGGATCAAAGTTGTATCCCTTCTTGGCAATCTTGGATTTCAAGCGAGAGAATTTTCTCATCATTAATGCAAGCTCATCATCGTCATCTCCACTTGATGCTTGCTCTTCTTCACTTGAGCTAGGCTCGATCACTTTCTTTTTCTTGAGATTTGTTCTCTTGGTGGAGGCCTTTAGAGCAATTGTCTTTGAAGATGATTCCTCCATCATCCCAAGCACACTCATCTAATGAGCGCGAATCTCTCCAATAAGTTCAGAAACTTCAATGTGATCAAGAGATTCCTTTTGAAGCATGGAGTTGATGATGTTGTACTTTGGCTTAGGAAGGAGCATAAGAATCTTGCGGTTGATGAGTCCCTTGCCAAGAGGAGCAATATCAAAAGCATTAATTTCCTCAATAAGAACATTCAAACGAGAAAACATTTCATTGACATTCTTATGAGGTAGCATTTTGAACTCATCATATTTGGCCTTAAGCATGTGATACTTTAGTTGTTTAACACGAGAAGAACCCTTATGAATTTCAATCAAGCAAGCCCAAATTTCACAAGCCTTTTCTTTGCTAGCAATCCTAGCAAACAAATCTTGAATAATGCATTCGTAAATAGCATTTCTAGCGTTGGCATCCCACTTGATTTGATCACCTATGTAGTTATGCTCACCAAACCCTGCATGAGTCGCTTCCCATACCTCGGGAGCAATAGCCTCTAGATAAGCACGCATACGTGCTTTCCAATAGGCAAAGTTCTTGCCCTCGAAGATGGGAACCAAAGCCCCAATCTTGGCCATTTTGGCTCTTTAGCGGTGAAGCTAGAATGATCTAATGAGCAGCCTTGCACTGATACCAATTGTAAGGATCGAATGCCCAAGAGGGGGGGGTGAATTGGGCTTTTTTTTTACAAACTAAAGCAATAAAAATTCAACTACTAAAAGCCCAATTCCCTATGCAAACAACCTACGCATTCAAGTGAATAATAAGTTTGCAGTATATGAAATGCATAAGTATAATGGGAAAGGAAGAGTATGCAAACTCCCGAGAAGACACGATGATTTATCCCGTGGTTCGACAAGATCATCAAGACCTTCCTACATCCACGTTGTGCACCCACCAAAGGGTGTAGCCACTCCCAAGTTACCAAGACCAGGGATCTCACTAAAAGTCTCTGTTCGCCATCTCTCGCAAGATGGAGCTCAAGTCTTTTACAAGTTTGATCTTCCGGGCTTCCACAACCGACTTGGCAAGCTTTGGAAGGATCTCTCCAATCACCGACTGATACACGGTGAATGCAATCACCAAGAGACACTCCCTTACAACTCTCACTAGACTAGAGACTCCAATCACCAAGAATGGAAGCACACAAGCATCATCTCTAGTAAGTTCTAGCCTATCTCTTGGTGTACAAGTGGTGTAAATGATGTGGAAGTGGTTGTTCAATGTCTTGAATGCTTGATAATTTGTAGAGTAGCTATGGGCATCAAGACTTGTCGAAATGACTGGTTGAAGGGGTATAAATAGCCAGCTTCTACGAGATAGCCATTGGAAAAGTAGGCTGACATCACTGTTCTGCAAACACCGGATGATCCGATGTTCTCCCTTCAGCTGTCATCGGTTGAATACAAATTAGCTGAGGTCACTGTGTCAGATATGACCATTCATCGACCGATGTTGTATACACCTGTACATCGGATAATCCAGTGACACTTGGTCCAGAATGGTCCAGAAATAATGCTTACTGGAATGATCGACCGATATGACATATTTATACATCGGATGGTCCGGTGTTACTTGGTCCAGGGAAATTGCTTACTGGAATGATTGACCGATGTAACACATGCTTCAACATCGGATGATCCGGTGTATACCCAAGACTGAGGTCTTTTTCTGTTGCAGAGCCAACTCGACCGATGTAGTCTTTTCTGGATACATCGGATGATCCAGTGAGTTGATTTTGTCTGCTTCGAGTTGTTCTAAGTGATTCTTTTGGAATTTGTACGAGTGACCTCTTAGACATTGGTTTGAAATGTTCTTATGATGATGACTAAGTCTCGTGTGCTGTCAATTTTGATGGAATAATTTTGACATATATGTTTTTTTCTTTTAGTCTTCATGAAAATCGATTGATCTCGTAAAATAGTTTGTTGAGGGGTCTCCAATTGTATCCAATAAGCAGTAGATGATATAAATATAGAGTCCATTAAGTGTGATGAGTTATATGAGAGACCTTGCATCCACAAACTTATTAGTGATATCCAATGGTTGTTATTAATCACCGAAACCATACCTTATGGGGGCCTAGATGCTTTCACTCTCAACCTGCACCATGCTAGGGCTAAGCACCAAACCGACTCACAACAACCTCCAGAATCCTCCTATTCTGCTCACCTTCCAGACGCTACGCCATGGAGGCCGAAACACTGGCCCTGACCTGCACAAGACAAGCCCCATCTGCAGACGCCAATGTGCGCGGGCCTCGCCGCCCATATCCGCTGTCATAGGCACCTCATCAGCTCTGCCGCCCAGATCCGCTATCACAGGCATCCCTCGGGTCCTGCCCAGATCCGCCGTTGCATACAGCCGCGAGCCCCACCACCCACATCCGTCGTCGCGACCGACTGCAGCCTTCACCGCCCCGCTTCAAGAGACCATCCAGGAAGAAAAGGGAGCTCCCCGTCGTTGAATCCCCCAATGGCGAGCGAGCCACCAAAACAGACCACCTCCACCCGGAAATCGCCGCCACTACCACCAACACGCTTGCTGTCCCACTGCACACCTGGAGGAGACAAGGTCACGTTATCCTCGCCTCGCCGTCAGCACGCATCACGCAAGATGCACAACCCTCGCGTCGGTGGCGCCATCAATCTCAAGCTGCTCGCCGCCCACCAACTTCGTCGAGCTTCACCACCGTCGGTCATCGGCTGCAGCTCACCAACCCCACCACGCCTTGCACCTGTGCGTCATGGGTCGATGTCGTCCTTGCGTCACCTCCACCTTCTCTGTCAGCGACGTCTCACGCCGTGCCTTTCCCGCCATCACCGCTCCCAACGCTGCAATAGGAGCCACTGATCTACATGCAGTGACACCGCTACTACTCGGCAGCGACACCACCATGATGGCTGCCACTCCCGGCTGTTTTCATGAAGCGACGCCACTACCACTGCAATCTCTGCACAGAAATGAGCCAACACAGCGCCCGTTGGCCCTCCCATCTGTCGTGAGCAACCATGGATCTAGCTCTGCTGCTTCGCTGGATCCACCACCAGCACCACATGCGCCCCCGCTGAGCAGCGCGCCGCCGTCATGAGCAGCCGAGCCTCTGGCCCCTCACGCAGCGCCGCCTTGCCGCGTGCAGACGCCTTCCGCCGGTGCTCGCGTCGCGCCGCCCGCGGACAGGGCACGGCCTAACCTCCTGGCCCTGCCCCCACGGCCACCAGAGTCGAGAGCGACTCACGCGCCTGCGATGGTCCGCTGCCCTGCGTCGCCCTCGCGCGCCGTGACGCTCTACTGCCCCACACCCGCATGGCGCCGCCGTCGCGCTGCTGTTGCTCTTTCCGCCGAGATCTGTCGATTCGTCGTCTGGGAAGAAGCAGCCCCGCCGCCACCTTCCTTGTTGAGGGCATTGGTCTAGCCACTCAGCTCCGGCGGCGGTGTGGCGAGATGAGGTGGTGGTGGTGGGCGGGCGGCGGCTAGGATTTTGCCCCGAGTCGTCCAGAGAGGCGACGCGGTGTCACGCGCGGTCCAGTTAGAATTCTAGGAAATCCCAATTCGAGAATTTTCAACGGGGTGGAGAAGTTGGCAGCCCGATTGCTTCAGGAGATTAGGAAAGCGGCGAACCTATGGCATACCGCTGGTGCCCCGCCACTCCTTGATACTGATCAGCATTAGGGCCTAGATGCTCATGTCCCGTGTTTTACTGTTTTTCTTTTCTTCTCTTTTTGTTCTTTCCTGTTCCGGCACGTTGGCACGAGTTGTGCGCTGTAAAACTCTATTTCCTTGCTTATGATAATTAGCTGAGCGCTGACTCAAGGCTTTCGAAAAAATACGTCATATTGAGTTTGTATGAGATTTTTAACATCAATGTTATTCATGCCTTCTAATCATTTCTCATACACGTCTCTTGTGTAGAATATGTAATATACATGTGTTGTGTCGTGTATTCCAAGTATACGTGGCTTGTGACCTGTGCTTTAAAGATATCTTTGATTTTCAACATAAAAGAGAAAATTTTGTGGGCCACAACAACCATACCGTACCAACCCCCAAGCCTGTGTACTCAAACCGGACCTGTCTTTGCTCCCTCCATCGATCGATGGTTAACGCTATAAAATCCCCACCATATTCCTGCTCGCATTCCCATCGCTTCTTTCCAAGGAAGGCAGCGAAACAAACAGATCTGAGTATATACCACACAGCCCACCTACCCCCGAACAGGGGAGCCGATCGAGCAGAGGTCGCCATGGACCTCCTCCTCCTCGAGAAGGCCCTTATGGGCCTCTTCGCGGCGGCCGTGCTGGCCATCGCAGTCGCGAAGCTCACCGGCAAACGCCTCCGTCTCCCGCCCGGCCCTCCCGGCGCCCCCATCGTGGGCAACTGGCTCCAGGTCGGCGACGACCTGAACCACCGCAACCTGATGGGCATGGCCAAGAAGTTCGGCGACATCTTCCTCCTCCGAATGGGCGTCCGCAACCTGGTGGTGGTCTCGACCCCGGAGCTCGCCAAGGAGGTGCTCCACACCCAGGGCGTGGAGTTCGGCTCCCGCACCCGCAACGTCGTCTTCGACATCTTCACCGGCAAAGGACAGGACATGGTGTTCACCGTGTACGGCGACCACTGGCGCAAGATGCGGCGCATCATGACGGTGCCCTTCTTCACCAACAAGGTGGTGGCGCAGAACCGCGCCGGGTGGGAGGAGGAGGCCCGCCTGGTGGTGGAGGACGTCAAGCGCATCCCCGCCGCCGCGACCGAGGGCGTCGTCATCCGCCGCCGCCTGCAGCTGATGATGTACAACGACATGTTCCGCATCATGTTCGACCGGCGCTTCGATTCCGAGGACGACCCGCTGTTCAACAAGCTCAAGGCGCTTAACGCCGAGCGCAGCCGCCTGTCGCAGAGCTTCGAGTACAACTACGGCGACTTCATCCCCGTGCTCCGCCCATTCCTCCGCGGATACCTCAACCGCTGCCACGACCTCAAGGCACGCCGGATGAAGGTCTTCGAGGACCACTTCGTCCAGGAGCGCAAGTAAGCACTAGACATCCATTATTGTCGCTCCTCCGTTTCTAAGATATTATTTAGAAACGGAGGGAGCAGTTAATTCCCGCTTAGTAAATCCGGTAGAATAGTAGTTAATTCCTGCTTAGTAATTCCAGTAGAATAGTTTAGTCCCTGATCATGGAGTTAATTGCACTTGGGTGGTAGTTGGTGTGGTTCACGGTTTGCATTTTCCATCCATTGGTTGAGCCGGAAGATGGAACGGAAGAGTTTGGTCGGAACGTGCACATCATGCATGGTCGGCACGTATTGTACACCGTACCTGTATTCCCTTTCAAAGCGATGGTGGATGCGGATTCAGGACTTTTTCCTCTGTCATGAATCAGCGCTATTAGTGTCTACCGACAGGGACGAATAGCCGGGTCAGCTTTGCTAGCTGCAACTTGCAGGCTAGAATTGGACTTTTGCCTGGCTTCCAGCCGAATCTGCCAAAGTACACCAACAATTGGCGTGTAACGGTTGCTTAGACTTATGATATCTAAATCTCAACTGCATAGGCTGTGGCTGCATGCCATTTAGCGAGCAAAATGTTTGGTGTGTAGGTGAGCCACACTACATCACGGCAGAGGAGTCTGGCTTAGCCCTGCTTTCCTCATCGAACCGAAGCTTGAGATTTAAGCAAAGCCTACTAGCTAACCACAGCTGCACCGACAGAGACGTAAATCTCAAATTACGTAGCATATGAAACTCCACCCGAGTAGAGGAATAAAAAAGGTTTCGTCCTGTTCCATGCGTTCTGCGTCGTCTACAAGAAGTGGCTACACTTGAACAAATTGACGTTCCATATTAAAAGCAATACTGGTACAACTAACATGCTTGATAACTTAAACAAGTGTCTAATTGAATCTTTATCCTGCGCCTTGCTTCAAGTTTGTAGGGCCGCAAACCTCATGAACCCAATAATGATTTAGTTATATGATCCCCTCAGTTGGATCCACCGATAATGCCATCCACAAACATGCAGCATGTACTTATCGTAGCATAAAACAAAAACAACGATGGGGTAGAAGTTGTTAGACTTGTTAACTGCATCATTAAGAAGCTTCTGATGCATATATTGTTCAATAGATAGAACTAATATGATCTAAAAAAATTGAAGAACTAATATGAATTTGTACCCTGCGATGCGCAGGAATGTGATGGCACAGACCGGTGAGATCAGGTGCGCCATGGACCACATCCTGGAGGCCGAGAGGAAGGGCGAAATCAACCACGACAATGTGCTCTACATCGTCGAGAACATCAACGTTGCAGGTAATTTATCAGTTAGCAATTTAACCATTGGTTGCCCTTTGTCTTCATTGAGAAAGTGCGCTCGATTTAGTATAGCTTTCACAACCAAGTATATCACGGCTTTTCGAAAACAACAACCAAGTACATCACGGTAGCGGAACAGAGTATCCTCTGCCTGTGACGTGGTCCATTGTTTGGTTTTAAATATAATGGTATATTGGTATGCACAATAACGCACGTCTTAATCAAAGCCTCCACCATCCAACTTTCATTGTTAACTAGTCGTGGAGATAGCCGGCACAATGAGTTGAGCATTTGCGATCCAGAAATATTCCACCAACGTGCTAGGATTATAAAATGGTTGTTGAAACCGTCTCCACATGATCACGCCTCAAATTGTGTTTTCTAGCTCTACCTTATGCTTGTCAAACTGACACCAAGAGTCAGTGCAAAAACTAATAACATTTACTGAATCTGCAGCTATCGAGACCACGCTGTGGTCGATTGAGTGGGGCATCGCTGAGCTGGTGAACCACCCGGAGATCCAGTCCAAGCTCCGCGACGAGCTCACTACCGTGCTTGGCACCGGCGTGCAGGTGACAGAGCCAGACCTGGAACGCCTTCCATACCTGCAGGCCGTGGTGAAGGAGACGCTGCGCCTCCGTATGGCCATCCCACTGCTGGTGCCGCACATGAACCTTAGCGACGGCAAGCTCAATGGCTACGACATCCCGGCCGAGTCCAAGATCCTCGTCAACGCCTGGTTCCTCGCTAACGACCCCAAGAAGTGGGTGCGGCCTGAGGAGTACCGCCCGGAGCGGTTCCTTGAGGAGGAGAAGTCCGTAGAGGCCAACGGCAACGACTTCAGGTTCGTGCCATTTGGCGTCGGCCGCCGGAGCTGCCCTGGGATCATCCTGGCGCTGCCCATCATCGGCATCACGCTGGGCAGGATGGTGCAGAACTTCCAGCTGCTGCCGCCGCCGGGGCAGGGCAAGGTCGACACCACCGAGAAGCCTGGCCAGTTCAGCAACCAGATCGCCAAGCACGCCACCGTCGTCTGCAAGCCGCTCGAGGCGTAGAGCTGGTTCGGCAATGTACGCGCTGGATGTCGCCGATCATGTACTATGTATCAACTTTTTTATGTTTCGGTTCAGTTTTTCTAGTCTTTAGTGTTGAGTGATTGGGAGTATATGTGGGTGGCTGAGGTTCCGTGTCCTATCTTCTTGGTTATGTTCTCGAAAACTTATCAATATTTATAGTTTTTATAACATTTGATTTACACACTTCGCAGTTCTCTTGCTGCCATATGTGTTGATAACAGAGGTCCTGTCTCAGGCTTGTAATAATATTTTCAGAAATGCTTCTGTACAGGCGTATGAAAATAAGAAATTTGCAATTTTTCTATCTCAACGTTAGACTTCGTCATAATACTAATTATTCTACTGCCAAAACCATGTATAAAAAAGTCAAATTTGCCCTCTATTATCCATACCTTCTCTATTCTTTCATTTCTCCTTCCCTTCGTGTTCACTTGGCCACGAGAGTAGCAGTGGGCATAAAGCCCGAACGTGAAGACCGAATTTGAAAAAGGCCGAACATATTTTAGTACTATTCAGGTTACAACCCGTGATATCCGAATTTCCAAATTTTGTTATGTGTTGGCCATTTTTTTTGAAACGGAATTAAATTCCAACTCCATCCCACTAGGAGGTGAGATGAAGGTCCACAGTACACAGTTCATTCGGCCGCATGTAGGAGAGTCTTCTCCATATGCTGTCCCTGATTAACTATATGACATTGGCTAAACAGGAACATCACATCTGTCACTAAGACAACACTTCAAATGTTAATATTGCTGTCTTGAACATCGTGACAACTCCAGACTAGATTATCACCTACATATCTTCATAATGTAAACCTGTCCAAAAGGACATTAGTGAACATGTGACATATTGTCTCTAATGGGTGCTTGATCAATTTATTGTCAAAGCACCGCTCTGTTCCTGTCTTTCCAGGTAGCCCAGCAGATAGCACCTAGGACAAAGTGCATATACATCATGCCCCCAGGGGAGGGCTCTTTGGATTCATTTCCAATATTGCATCAGATCCCTAGGTCTGCATGAGTCATTGAAGCACACAGCTACTACACCCCATACAACTTTCAGATTCGACATTCAAACATCAGGCATATGTTCTAACTCATTACAGAAATAGCAGGTCCCATCCCCTTACCAATTTGTAATTCTCATCACATCTTTCACTAGAATGGAATTATTTTCCATTAACCATAGGAATGTCTTTGTTTTTGGGGTAACTTGGCTTTCCAAATCCGTTTATATCCCGGACTCTGCTCATTTGTAGTTAGATGGTTGTAAACTGATTTAACTGAAAATCTACCTAATTTATTCCACAGCCACCACACTCTGTCCGGCTGATGAGTCATATGTTGATCAGCTATCATACCAGCAAGATCATACCATTGGTGATGTAAAACGGTAGGCAATCCCATAAAGTGGATCATCCACCCCCTTGCGGCTCCTATTTGACAGTTGAATATCTAAGCTAATCTAGAGGCCGCTTCTATATCTCCTCCAACTGTGTATATTTCGCTTTTCTCAAAATTAATCTTCAACCCAGCCATCTATTGATAAACAGATAAAAGAAGCTTAAAGTTTCTCAACCCCTCTATATCATTTTCCATGCATATAATACTATCATCCGCATACTACAGCACACTGATTCCACGTGGAACCAGATTGGCTACAAGACTTTTAAACAAATTAATTCTCTGGGCCCTAGACACCATTCTTGTTAAACAATCAGCCACAACATTGAACAATAAGGAGGATAAAGGGTCTCCTTGTCGGACCCCTTTAAAACTCTGAAAATAGGGCCCTACCGAATTATTGAATTTCACACTCAAACACAATCAGTTACCACTGACATAATCCAACCATACCATTTATCATTGAAATCCCTTGCTTTCAAACAAGAAAACAAAAAAACCACAGTTGACTTTATCATATGCCTTTCCAAAGTCTAACTTTAAAACTATTCCCGCCCTATTTTTCCTCATTTTGGTGATGTGTAACACTTCATGTAGAGTCAAAATGCCATTCATAATGTTTCTGGATGAAATGAAGGCTGACTGAACCTTATGGATTATTTTGTTTGCTACTGGCACTAGTCTTAGAGACAACACTTTGGTAAATAATTTATATATACAATTAAGCAAATAGATTGGCCTATATTGCTGAATTCTTTCAGCACCCTTCACCTAGGATGGTAAGGTAATTAACCCAAAATTTATTCTTTTGATATCTAACTTCCCATGACAAAAATCATTACACATTTCCACTATATCATTTTTACTTTTTCCCCGAAATTTCTGGTAAAATTTCACAGGAACTAAATCAGACACAGGAGCTTTGTTCTTTTCCATCTAGAAAAGAGCAAACCTTATCTCCTGTTCCTCAAACACCTTAGTTAGGATCCCATTATCATTTCCTGACATATTTTATCTAAACTCCCACAGGTCACCATTAAGTGAAAAAATATTCCTACCCTCTTCACTAAACAAGGTTTTATAGTATTTAGTTGTATACTTAACCAATTCCTCATCTCGTTCAATAATGTTATAGACTGTATACTGTACTCTTTCTTTTGTGACCATTTGCAATCTTATGAAAATATTCAGTGTCTATAGCACCTTCAAGCAACCAGGATTCATGGCTCTTTTTGTACTAGTACAATTCCTCTATTTCAAGTATCTTCCGTAGTCCTTCTTGTAAACTCATTTTCTCTACCATTTCATCATCTTCTAATACAGAGTGCTCCTCTTTGGTTTATAACCTCTGCAGTTCATTTTGAATCTCCTTTTCCCTAGCTTGGTTCTACCCCCATCCTTTAAAATGTTTTTCTTTTGAAACTTTTCATTGTGAATAGGAGTGTACTCAAAGCATCCCTGTCCCTAGTTGGTTCCTTCAAGATTGACTCAACTTTGGGCAAAAAAACTGGGTGTTTAAACTAGAACAACACAAAATGAAAGCTAAACTCTTTACTCTGCATCTTAATATCACAACATAGCACTAACGGGTTGTAATCTGACATCCCCCTATGTCTTTTTTGTACTTTTGCCATATGGAAAAATGTTTTCCCTAGAAGAAGACATGAGGACTCTATCCAAAACCTCCATTGTGGGATTTCATTGATTATTTGACCAAGTAAATCTGCTCCCAGATATCACAATCTCCGTCAAATAAAATCTGTTAACAATACCATTAAAATGATCAGAATGCCTATTGGGAATAAATCTTTTTTATTCTCATTAGCACATCTAATGACATTAAAGTCACCACCCACAATGAAAGGCGAAGTTACACCAGTACAAATGGATGCTAGGTCAACTAAAAATTAATCTTTATCAACCTCCTGTGCAGCCCCATACACATTGTTGTGGGTTTTTTTGTGGGGCGTCAGTACCAGCGGTGCCCCCACAAAGGGCCCACATAGATGGCAAAGCAGGGAGAAGATTAGATCAATTTGATAAAAGGAAACAAATCAGATTGTTGCTGAATAAACAGATCAGGATATTGATCTGGTGATAAAGAAAGATATGATAGAGAGGGGTTTTAGGGATATGATCTGTATGATCGGATACGATAATACCTGATCTATTAGGTGCCTTGCTCTATAAAAGGCTGCCATAGTCTGTTATTGGAGGATTGAAGAATAAAGACTTTTCCCCTCCCAGGGTGCATCTCTCTTCAATCACCGTGGCTGGACAACACGCCAGCCCTGGTGATCCCCCTGTTCCCGCACCTAGACAACCTCATTACCCCCTATGATCTCTTCCAACCTCCCAAATCACTTTCCACTCTCCTCTCCACACTCCCAGGCGTAGAAGACACATCAATTTGGTATCAGATTCCATTGGAGCAGCGACAATGTCTGGCTCCGTGGGTGATTCTGTGGCTGTGGCATGGAGCGAGATCCAATCCACGTTGACCTGTCTTGTAGCACAAGTGGACACCATGAATAATCGCCAGAACAGGCAGGACCAGCGTCTGGTGAAGCTTGAACAAGCATTTGAGGCTTTGGGATCCATTCCCATGAGGGCACCCCAACCCCAGGGAGATTATGGTTTTCATGGTACCAATGACCATGGTGGCGGTGAAGACTCCAGAAGGGCCCATGGATGGCCGCAGCAGGACGATCAGGGCCCTGTTATCATAAGATCAGTTTTCCCAAGTATGATGGAGAATCTGATCCCCTGCATTGGCTCAACAAATGTAACACATACTTCCGAGGTATGCGCACCATGGCTGAGGAGAAGGTCTGGATCGCATCCCTTCACATCGAGGGTGTCACAGCTGAATGGTACTACACTTTGGAAAGGGACTGCGGTATCATTTCTTGGGCCAGGTTCACAAAATTTGTGAACACGCGCTTCAGACCACCGCTGCGTTCTAACGACTTGGCTGAGTTAAAGGAGCTACGCCGCAACGGGACTGTGGACGAGTACCAGTGCCAATTTTTTGTGCTACTCTGCTGCTGCGAGGACCTGTCCATGCACCAACAGGTCAACATGTTCAGCGCAGGCCTCAGCGAACCTCTCCGGACTGATGTAGAACTGCAATTTGCTTCCAACCTGCAGACTGCAACGAGCCTTGCCCCGGCTTGTGAGCACCGCCTAGCAGCTCTAGTGGCCAACAACTTCACCCCCAACGGTGCCTCTACTGGTGTGGCTACTGCTGCTGTTCCTGCACCGAAGACTACTGCTGCACCTGTGACTGGTTGCCCCCCTGCTGCTACTGCCACTACGTAAGAAACCCAAATAGGAGACAAAGATGGGTGACACGCTCAAAGGCGGTCGTCTCTCATAAGCTTAAGCGAGACGAGCCCACTTCAGCGAGGATCAGATATGGCTCGATTTAACACTCAAGGAGACGCGTTATATTACAACCCATCTCAATTAAGTATGGATCCGAGATGGGCCTACTCACTGGATAAACGGGACACACACTTAAAGCACAACGCGTCTCCTATAAGTAAGTGAAATGAGACGTCTTTACTAGAAGCGAGTCTCCTTTGTCTTCACTTACAGACATACATGAACACGACTCTGAACGATGACCACATTCATTCATAGTTGAACACACAAAATATTCATCACACAGATGAACACAGATAACACATTCAATTATTAACACAATTGATCAAAGATAACAAATTTATTATAAAACACAAGAAAGAAGTACGAGATACAAGAAAAGAAAAATATCAACTAAAAAATAACAAAAGAAAACCTAAATCCTACTCCTCCTACCCCTCCTCCTCCGGCTGCTCTGGCTGCTCCGTCGGTTGCTCCGGTTGCTCCGACTACTCTGCCGGTTGCTCTGCAGGTCTGTGCTGTAACGCAAAATGGAGACGAGCTTCGCTGCGAAGCGCATCTTCTATGATCGATGTCTCCCTTTCCTCTGCAAAAAAGAGAGACATTCAAAATGAAAAGCGCGTCTCCGATTCCATACGTCACCTTTAGCTTCGTGATTTTCTCCATTTTGCTTCGGTTCACTGTTGATATCACACATGTCACTTGATAACTATATCATTCTCTTGTCCCGAATATAATCAAATCCTTCCTTATGATACCTGAGGAACACGATAAACACGCTACACATTTACTCATTCACACAGTTGAAGAACACACAAGATAATATTCAATCACATAGATGAACAAAGATATATTTTATTCATTAACAATATTTACAATACAGAAGCAACTAAAAACAACAAAGAAAAACTAAATCCCACTCGTACTCCTACTGCTCCTCCTCCTCCTCCTCCTCCTCCTCGTCCTCCGGCGGCGACTCCGGCGCCGGTGCAACAGGAGCCTGGATCGGCTGCTCCGGCTGCGCCGGCTGCACCGGCGGTGTAACCCCGTGAACGAGGTTGCTCCCCATCGCCTCCACCAGGTTTCTGCCGCCCTGGGGGCCAAGCACCTGATCCATCGTATTGAATAGAATGTCGAGACGATCAGCCACCCCCGTGAGGGCGAAGAGGTAGTGGCCGATGGTACCCATTCCAGTAAACTGGGGAAGGGTACCCAGACCCAAGGAACTCATGGCACGAGATGTATTGTTGTACGCCTCTTGCACCATAAGGAGGCGCTGCTCGGTGTTGAACCTCTCGGGAAAAATGCAGCACAGTTTCTTGCAGGGTGGCTCTCTCGGCGGGCTTGGCGGAGGAAGGTCGGCCATGGTGGTGGTGGGTCGTCAGGGCGGACAAGACGAAGAAAAGAAGAGGACTCAAAGTGAGCGACGCGCTTGTGGAGAACTCACTGGTGATGGAGCGTCTTAAATAAGGTCTGCACGGAGTCGTCGAGGGAGCGGTTGGTTTCCCGCGCATTGATGGAATAATGGGACACATCAATACCGCCTAGGGGAAATGAAAGGTCACGCACGGACGTCGCACGCATCTCTGCACTATGCCGCCGAAATTAAGTTCTCCGCAGACCTCGTGTCGCACGTCTCTCTTTCGACTATGGAAGACACGCTTTAGGTTAACACCCGTCTCTCTTTGTTATAGCGCGTCTCGCATTTATCTCCCTCGTCTCTTCATCTCTTTGACAATGGAAGACACTCTTTAACTTAACGCGCGTCTCGCATTTATCTCTCTCATCTCTTCTTCGCCTCCGGTGCTCCTTTAGTACTAATCGACCAACTCCAGTGCGACCACCTCCTCTGTTCGCCATCGCCATCCTCGTCGTTGTCATCATCGCTGTCCTCGTCGCCCTCGTCGTTGCCGTTGCCGTCCTCCTCATCGTTGTCACTGTTCATGGCTGGTATCGGCTTGGCGCGTAGCCGACTGAAGGAGGAGCGCTTGGCGTGGCGCAAGAATCATCCCCATGTATGTACATATGGCACACAGGTTGCATATTTGTATATATGTAGATCTGTAATGGACTAATGAAATTAACTTTAGTTTTGTTTTTCCGTCTGCGTAGGGTTTCTCTGCGAAGCCTGAATCGAGAGATTTATTGATGTGGCAGTGCGTTGTCCCCAGTAAAGAAGGGGTAAGTCATGAAGAACAAGCACAATATGAGTTTAACCATCGTCCTTCTATTAATAAATTTCCTTTGTAGACTGACTGGGAAGGTGGTTACTACTCCCTGACAATCTACTTCTCAGAGGACTATCCATTGTTGCCTCCAAGATGCGCCTTTCCAAGTGATTTCTTCCACCCAAATGTCTATCGCTCAGGAGCACTCTGCATTGGGATTCTTGATCAAGAGACTGTAAGATAGACCTATTTTTCTCATATAATTAGTAATTATTGCCGAACATATTTGAACTAGCTTCTTATGTTGCTTAAATTGATATTTCATAGGGGTGGTGCATTGGTTTTACAATCAAAACTATACTACTTGAAGTTCAATGTTTGCTGCATCAGCCAAATGCGCCGATGTTAAAAATGATTGTTATAATCTACTTATCAAGGTTAGACACTTTGTGTTAGTGACCAACGTAGGTTATTCATTCCTCCTTCGATATTTGTCAATTTAAAGAATGTCAATATTTTTAGTATCCAGGGCAATATAAGATACATGTTCAGGAGCAAGCTGGACGGTATAGTTTAGATTCAAAATTAGTTTAGAGTGCACACAATGTATGAACTATGAAATTAATTGAGTTACAAATTATCTCTGAATTGTAATGTCATTGTGTTTGTTTATCACCTAAATTCCAATTAATCTGTGAATTGCAATGTCATTGCGTTCGTTTTATCCTTGCAAAGGTTCACGATTTCGTTCGAGTGGCAATGTGGAGAGTGCATGAGAGACAAACTTTAGAAAGGTGCATCTCAGATACCTGATATTCGACAAAAGGGAGACGGGCCTTACACGGGCTCGTCCCCTGGAAACTTACTGAATTATGTGTTTAGCCCCTGTACACCGTAGGAAAATTGCCAAGAAGTCCCTGAGGTTTTATTTAATTGCTGAATATTGTTTATAGGAGTATTTAATGTGTAGAAAATAGATAAAAATGGTAAATAAATATAAAAACAGTAGGAAAATTTGTATAGAATATTTTTATGCTATAATTAATTTGTAGAGTGCAAATAAAATATATTTTGACCATGGAAAGTTTATTAAAAATGTTTAAAATACATTTTGGCCATAGGAAATTCAGTAAAAATGATTTTAGGCCATAAATAAAGCCTAAAAATGTAAGATAAATATAAAATGCATATTTTAGCTATGTAAAATAATAAATGCTTCGTAGGGATGCATTAGTATAGAATTTTATGCTTATGTGTATGTTGTGATGCCATGTATTGTGTGCTCTTTACTTATTTAACTTTTATTTCTCTTTGCCATGCTTGGGCAATATATCTAGAGTCGTACTACGACCCCAACTTTAATCTTTAAGACCAAGACTTCGTCAACAACTAGGTCTTCGAAGAAGGCAAGTGCCCTTGACCATCTTGTACCAATTTTAGGATTTTAGTTAGATGCATGCTAAATAAAATGATGTCCTATTTCATTATACATGCCTTGTTCCATATAATTCCTTGTCATCTGAATTGGGATTGGGAAGTAAATAGGTTTTAATTATGCTTAGCCATGCTTAGACCTTGGGAATGGGATTTCATACAAATGTGACAAATCATACTTTATGATTACTTTAATCATGATGGACACAATAGTAGAGGATATGAATCTGGTGGTTGGATAGTTTTGGCATGGTGCAGTTTGCATGAGACCTGGGATTGGGTTTGGCACCACCAGATTCTAAGGACCGGTTTATGGAGGAAGCTACTAAGCTTTATAGTACCACCACGTAACTGAGATGGGGCAACTTGGTCAATTAATTAGGTTTCTCCTGATGAAATGCTAGTAGTTGGATGGTGCGGGGAATGATGCAGGGGTACTGCTCTGGGAACCGCAAGGCTCAAGAGGGGGCTCTGAGGCGGAGGGTTACTCCGGAAATGCCTCAGTGGTGGAAACCTTAGAGGGATAGCACTAGTCGGGAGTACCTTTGTAAATACCATGAAGTGATCTCCTGGCCACACACCTACGGAAGTGTGAAATGTGGTTGATCACCACGGGCTACATGGAGGTTTACTCAGTCCACGGGGCAATAGGGGATGAAATCACTGCTTGTGGGTAAAGGGTACACTCTTTGCAGAGATTTGGTAAAACTGTCATGATAGCCGTGCTCACGGACAAGAGCGACTTGGGGCCAGTTCATAATTAGATCATGGTTGGGAAATGGTGGTTATTTATGATTCAAGTTACATTCATCATCTTTAATTACGTGTTGAATTATTTCCTGAATTATGATATTGCTAATTGAAAGCTAAGGATAGGATGTAAGCATAGTGCTTAAGCCATAATTGGCCTACCCTTGTTCTAGCCAATCATGTCATTCTCTTCCCACACTTGCTGAGTACTCTATGTACTCAAGTGTTTACTTTTCCATTAGAATATGAAGAAGAAGCGGTAGCGGAAGACTTCTTCATCAACCTGGAGGACTTGGTCTAGGCTGGTGATCCTTCGCGCAACTGCCTGTGAAGATGGAGCCCTATTTGTCTACTTAGCCTTTCGTTGTAGTTTGGACTTTGTGAATTGTTTAGATGATGTAAATAGGTATGTGGTGTGTATTTGTAGACCTTCGGGTCATATTGTAAGACTATTTATGTACTCGAACATGGCTATGTAATGATATTTCACTTTCGTCAACACATGTACGATTCAACTGATCCTGGCATACATGTGATTAGCGTCTGTTCATCTCTTCGATGACCGGGCATGACAAAGTGGTATCAGAGCCGTGTTTCCCGTAGGATGCAAGCCTAGTTAGAAATGGTCAAAAATAAGGACTATACTATTTTCTTATAAAATAGTATTTCTAAAGCTTTGTGCTTTCTATCTCAATCCTTATGCTTCTTATCTTGTTGTACCCATTGTTTTTATTCTAACTTAATTTATTGATTATTGATCTCACTCTCTTCTCTTGAAATATTTGTAGATGGCGCGCACCAAGCAGACAACACGTAAGTCGACTGGGGGTTGTGTTTCTCACCACGCCCTAGCCAGCCGCTCCGCACCTCATACGTCCAGGAGGGAGACAATGCTGATCTCTTCTGGACGTGCTTCATCAAGGATGCGTACCCGTCTCCGCTCTCTACTTCGTGCTGCGGGGTACCGTGAGTACCGTGTTCGCTTTGTCTACCACACTACTAGGATCTATGTACCCTCTACTGGTGGACTGGAGTGGACTACCCAGCTATCGATCTACTATGACTCGGAGCTGCTGCACTCACACTACTCTCTGGCTTGGAGGAGCTCCTAGTGTGCTGTTGAGGAGGATGCTACGTGGGAGGCGACTACCTACTGGAGTCACGCCCACAGGTTCCGCTTCGAGCGCACGGAGCACGCGTACACCCCTTAGTGCCCTAGTGGCACAGCTGACTTCACTGGATGTGAGGTCGAGGGGCCTCTGTACCTCGCTCAGAGCGAGAGGCTTGTGGACGACGTTGTGGAGTTGTCTTCACAACTCCAGCGTTGTTAGCAGGAGCTTCAGGACAGCAGGGAGCTCGTTGACTGCTACGAGCAGCTTCGCCGACGCTACAGGAGGATCACTGCGGCTGACCCGAACTCTCCTCAGTACACTTTGGACACTGATCCCTGGGACCCAGAATCTCCGGATCATCGTGAGCACTCACCTGTGAAATCGGGAGAGGACCCAGAGGAGGAGACCGAGGAGGACTCCGACGAGGACCCCGACGAGCAGGAGTAGACTTGTTACCCTGTTGGACGACTCAGGACACCTACCCTTAGTATGTAGGACCGTGTAGCTATGCCCTCTCTAGTCTTGAGTTGTGTTATCTATGGTATTGTATTAGTAGTTTGCTTCATGTTGTGTGTGTGTGTGCGACGTGAGTTGTGGAATACTTTGGCATCCTGTCCACATCCACGTCATTTGTATATAGGCTTGTTAGTGTGTTGTGCGAGTTGTGGAATGCATTAGCATCCTGTCCACACCCGCACTAATTGATTAATGAATTTGCTATATATATATATATATATATATATATATATATATATATATATATATATATATATATATGTTTCCCTTGATGCATGTAGTTGGGACCGTTTACCATAGCGTACCCTTCTATATCTTATCTATTATCCTAAAGTTTCAATTATTCCCTATACAGATGGCTGGTAGAGGCAGAGGTCGTGGAAGGGGTGCTGTGCCCCAAGATGATGGATTTGGAGGATTGCCAGGATAGAATGGTAGGGGTGCTCGAGGAGCCCCAGCAGTGCAGCAGATGATGGACATTCAAACTCAACTGCTCAACAACCTTACCCAGATAGTTACTAATATGCAACAAGCACAACCACCACCACCACAATACAACCTTCCACCACAACCACCTTTTCCAACCAGGTCCTTTCTAAGGGACTTTCTTAACACCCATCCACCCACCTTTGCCACAGTTAGTGAGCCAATGGATGCCGATGATTGGCTTCGAACGGTTGAAAGCAAGTTGAGGCTCATTCAATGTGAAGGAAGAGAGAAGGTATTGTTAGCCTCTCATCAACTCCAGGGACCTGCAGCCGACTGGTGGGCCGCCTTCACTGAAGCCCATCAGAATCCGGAGAACATCACTTGGGAAGAATTTAGGACAAATTTCCGCAATCACTTTGTACCTGAGGGAGAAGTCCAAGAAAGACGTGAGGAGTTCCTCATGTTAAAGCAGGGCCGTATGACTGTGCGAGCCTACTTGAATGCATTCACACAATTATCTCGCTATGCACTGACAGATGTGGATACTGATTCCAAGAAGCAGTTCCGTTTCAAGAATGGACTTGACAAGGAGTTGAAGTTCGCCATGTCTTCCAGTGACTACAACAACTTTCAGAAATTGGTTGACAAGGATTTTGAAGTGGAGAGGACCAAAAAGGAACTGGACGATGATGACAGGAAGAGGAAGTTGGCTCTAGGACATGCCTCTAGTAGCAATGTACGCCCTCATTTTGCCCCTCAGCCTGCAACACCCATGACTCGTCCTATGAATTCCTATTCGGGGTAGAGATTCCCAAACCCCAACTACCGGCCACCCACACCCTACAATCAGCAGATGCGCCAGCAACAACCGCCTCCACGCCAACCAATGCAACCCCCTCGCCAGCAGATGGAACCACCTCGCCGTTCAGCACCAACTAACCGTCCCAATGGTCAACCACTGAGAAATCAACCAGGAGGTAACAAGGGCTAGAATAATACTGCAGGAGTTCAGTGCTACAAGTGTGGAGAACTGGGACACTACTCCAACAATTGTCCAAAGAAGCAGCAGAACTCACCTGGACGTGTCAATCATGTGACACTAGAGCAAGCTCAAGAAGCACCTGATGTGGTGATCGGTATGTTTTCTGCTAATTCCCACCCCACCACAGTATTGTTTGATTCGGGTGCTACACATTCATTTATACCCAAAGATTTCATAAAGAAGCATGACATGGTAGTTACATTATTGAATCGGCCGTTGCTGATAAACTCTCCTGGAGGAGAGATGGTGGCAAGGCATCTATGCCGTAAAGTGAGTATAAACATAAGGGGGGTAGTCTTTTGGGCCAACCTAATAGTGTTGTACTCACAAGGATTAGATATCATTCTGGGAATGGACTGGGTGACGAAGAATCAAGGAGTAATTCATTGTGCAACTAGGACAATTTTCTTAACGCACCCAGATGGCACTATAGTGGAGTTCAAGCAAGATCAGACACAAGAGGCAGTTGTACAACTCAACCATCTTGAGAGTACAGAAGGCATCAAGGTTGTGAGTGAGTTTCTGGATGTATTTCTAGATGACTTACTAGGTATGCCCCCTGATCGAGAGATTGAGTTTATCATCGAGTTAGTACCTGGAACGGCCCTAATATATAAGAGGCCGTATAGAATGGATGCTAAACAATTGGCGGAACTAAAGGATCATATTGAGGAGTTACTGTCAAAAGGATATATTCGTCCTAGCTCATCGCCCTGGGGAGCACCAGTTATATTTGTACCTAAGAAGGATGGTACCCAAAGGTTGTGTGTGGATTACCGTTCCTTAAATGCGGTAACAATCAAGAATAATATCCACTACCAAGAATCGAAGATTTGTTTGATCAGTTGAGAGGAGCATGTGTGTTATCTAAGATTGATCTTCACTTGGGTTATCACCAACTGAAGATTAGACCCTCAGACATTCCCAAGACTGCATTTGTCTCTCGATATAGACTATATGAGTATACAGTTATGTCGTTTGGATTGACCAATGCCCCTGCATATTTTATGTATCTGATGAACAAGGTATTCATGGAGTACTTGGACAAGTTTGTAGTGGTGTTCATCGACGACATACTTATCTACTCCAAGACTAAAGAAGAGCATGAGGAACACATCATGATGGCTCTACAGAAGCTTCGCCAACAACAATTATATGCCAAACTTAGTAAGTGTGAATTTTGGCTAAAGGAAGTATCATTTTTGGGTCATGTCATATCTGAAGGAGGTATAGCAGTGGATCCAAGCAAAGTGGCAGATGTTCTTAAATGGGAAACACCTGAGAGTGTACATGATATACGAAGATTCTTAGGCATGGCTGGTTATTATCGTCGATTCATCGAGGGATTTTCAAAGATCTCTCAACCACTAAACAAGTTACTTGAGAAAGGAGTTGCTTTCAAGTGGACCCCCGAATGTGAAGTGAGCTTTGCTGAGTTGAAGAAGAGGTTAACCAGTACGCCGGTATTGGTGATGTCTGACATGCAGAAGGAGTTTGTAGTTTATTATGATGCACCCGATCATGGTTTAGGATGCGTCTTAATGCAAGGAGGACATGTTGTAGCCTATGCTTCAAGACAGCTTCGAAAACATGAGAGGAATTATCCAACCCATGATCTAGAATTGGCAGCTGTTGTCCATGCGTTGAAGATATGGAGACACTACTTAATGGGAAAAAGAACTGATATATACACAGATCACAAGAGCTTGAAGTACATATTCACACAACCAGATCTTAATCTCAGACAACATCGTCAGTTGGAGTTAATAAATGATTTTGATGTGGGAATCAACTACCATCCAGGGAAGGCTAATGTGGTCGCTGATGCTCTAAGTAGAAAGAGACAATGTAATAATTTGTCACTACAAGCTCTTAAACCCCAATTATGTGAAGAGTTTGCAAGGTTAAACTTATGCCTAGTGTCTAGTACTGAAGCAGTTGCTATGGAAGTATATTCAACCCTTGAACATGATATACGATAAGGACAAAAGAATGATGAGAAGATCAAGGAGATCAAGCAATTAATGAAGAAAGGAAAAGCTCTGAACTTTAGAGAGGATGAACAAGGAACCCTATGTCTTGGAAAAAGGATTTGTGTTTCTGATATAAAGGAGATTAGAGAGTTGATACTAAGGGAAGCTCATGACTCATCATACTCCATTCATCCCGGAAGCACGGAGATGTATCAAGATCTTAAAGATCTATATTGGTGGCATGGAATGAAACGGGGTGTAGCAGAATATGTGGCCATATGTGATACATGTCAATTGATTAAGGCGGAACATCAAAGACCAACATGGTTATTGCAACCAATCAAAGTGCCAAAATGGAAATGGGAAGAAATTAGTATGGATTTCATTGTGGGACTACCAAGGACACAGTCTGGATATGATTCTATATGGGTTATAGTGGATCGTTTGACTAAAGTTGCCCACTTCATTCCTATGAAAGAAACCTACATTGGTCCCAAGTTGGCGAAACTGTATATCTCCAGGATTATATGTTTACACAGAGTTCCTAAGAAGATCATCTCAGATCGAGGCACTCAATTTACCTCAAGATTCTGGCAGAAGTTGCATGAATCAATGGATACCCGCTTAAATTTTAGCTCGGCGTATCATCCTCAGAATGATGGTCAGACATAACATACCAACCAGATATTAGAAGACATGTTGAGAGCGTGTGCTTTGAAGAATAGTCAAAGTTGGGATAAGAATCTGCCATATGTCGAATTCTCTTATAACAACAGTTATCAAGCCAGTTTGAAGATGTCTCCTTTTGAAGCATTGTATGGGCGGAAATGTAGGACACCGTTGTTTTGGAATCAGACTGGGGAAAGTCAAGTCTTTGGGCCTGTTGTATTAAAAGAGGCTGAAAGACAAGTACAAGAAATTCGGAAGAATCTAAAGGCAGCCCAAACAAGACAGAAGAGTTATGCGAATACTCAAAGACGTGATCTAACCTTTGAGGATGGTGATTATGTGTATCTGAAAGTGTCACCCATGAGAGGGTTGAAGAGATTTAAAGTAAGAGGCAAGTTGTCACCCCGTTACATTGGTCCGTTCAAGATATTAGAACGCCGAGGTGAAGTGGCTTATCAACTTGAGCTTCCACCGCACTTGTCAGATATACATAATGTATTTCATGTGTCACAACTTAAGAAGTGTCTGAGAGTGCCTGAGGAACAGTTACCTATGGAAGCAGTTGATGTACAAGAAGATTTGTCTTATGTGGAACAGCCTATCAAGATACTTGAGAAATTAGAAAAGGTTACCAAAAACAAAGTCATTCGCATGTGTAAAGTGCAATGGAAACATCACTCGGAGGCAGAAGCAACATGAGAAAGAGAAGAAGATCTCAAGGCTAAATTCCCTCATCTATTCTCTTAGAACGTCCGAATCTCGAGGGCAAGATTCCTTTTAAGGGGGTAGAGTTGTAACATCCATATTTTATGTAAATAAAATTGAGCAAATTATAGTACATTCAAGTCTGCATTTTTGTGTGAATTTTGAAGTTCAAACGAGTAGCAAACATTGAAGTTTGAATTTAAAATCAAATCAAAAGAAAAGAAAAGGAAAAAGAAAAAGAAAAAGGATAAAAACCCCTAATGCGCCAAAACCCACCCCGACCAAATTCCCCCTTCCCTCACCCGCAGCCCAACAACCTCCACTCCCTCTCTTCTCTCTCTGCTGCACAGGACCCACCCGTCACCCCCTTCACTGGGCAACCGCCGCCCTCTTCTCGTGCTGCGCCCACACCGCGCCACCCCCACCTCAAACCGCCACCCCACGCGCCAAATCACCCCGGGGAACTGCCATTCGCGCTCGCCTTCAACCGACGCCCATTTCCCCTCTATAAATTGTCGCCCTCCCCACTCTTTCACCCTCTTCGCGTCTAACCCTAACTTCACCGACGTTGAGGTTTGTCTCACGTGTTCCCGACGCCTCAACGATTGCCTCACCCCTCTATCCCCTCTAACTTCTTCGTCGTGACACCAGGAGCACGCCGGTCAAGGTCTAGCATAGAGATCGCCGGAGATTCGCTGAGTTCGACGAGTGTCGACGCCAACCGCCGCCGCCTCTCGTCGCCGACCCCTCTCCGGTCGATTTTGGACCCCGAAACTCCCCTAGGTATGTTTCCCTTTCTCCCCTCTTTCGTTTAGTATAGAATGCGTGTAGTTTAGACGGCTTTAGGGCCGGTTTGGCCGACGCCGGCGAGGTCCCCTGCCACGGGCGCCGTGCGCCGCCGCGCGCGCGCGTGACCAGCATCGTCGGGGCGACGTGGCCCTATCCTAGCCCTTGGATGGAGGCCAACGGCCAAGATTAAATAAGAGCGTATCGGTTCGTTTTATAAAATCCGGGCCATCCGATTCAAATCCAACGACCCACGTTCAAACATCTTTTCCCACCGCTGGTTTTGCACCGAGGCCCTTGGAATCTTGCGGGCTACCCCCTGGATTCCTCTGGAATTCAAGTCTAACCCTTAGATTTAGCAATCTAACCCCTAGACTCCCTGGAAATGGATTTAATCAATTAATTAAGCAATCTAGCCCCTGAAAACTTACTGAATTATGTGTTTATCCCCTGTACAGTGTAGGAAAATTGCCAGGAAGTCCCTAAGGTTTTGTTTAATTGCTGAATATTGTTTATTGGAGTATTTAATGTGTAGAAAATAGATAAAATAGTAAATAAATATAAAAATAGTAGGAAAATTTGTATACAATATTTTTATGCTATAATTATTTTGTAGAGTGCAAATACAATATATTTTGACCATGGAAAATTTATTAAAAATGTTTAAAATACATTTCGGCCATAGAAAATTCAGTAAAAATGATTTTAGGCCATAAATAAATCCTAAAAATGTAAGATAAATATAAAATGCATATTTTGGCTATGTAAAATAATAAATGCTTCGTAGGGACGCATTAGTATAGAATTTTATGCTTATGTGTATGTTGTGATGCCATGTATTGTGTGCTCTTTATTTATTTAGCTTTTATTTCTCTTTGCCATGCTTGGACAATATATCTAGAGTCGTACTACGACCCCAATTTTAATCTTCAAGACCAAGACTTCATCAACAACCAGGTCTTCGAAGAAGGCAAGTGCACTTGACCATCTTGTACCAATTTTAGGATTTTAGTTAGATGCATGCTAAATAAAATGATGTCCTATTTCATGATACATGCCTTGTTCCATATAATTCCTTGTCACCTGAATTGGGATTGGGAACTAGATAGGTTTTAATTATTCTTAGCCATGCTTAGACCTTGGGAATGGGATTTCATACAAATGTGACAAATCATACTTTATGATTACTTTAATCATGATGGACACAATAGTAGAGGATAGGAATCTGGTGGTTGGATAGCTTTGGCATGGTGCAGTTTGCACGAGACCTAGGATTGGGTTTGGCACCACCAGATTCTAAGGACCGATTTATGGAGGAAGCTACTAAGCTTTATAGTACCACCACGAGACTGAGATGGGACAGCTTGGTCAATTAATTAGGTTTCTCCCGACGAAATGCTAGTAGTTGGATGGTGCGCGAAATGATGCAGGGGTACTGCTCTGGGAACCGCAAGGCTTAAGAGGGGGCTCTGAGGTGGAGGGTTACTTCGGAAATGCCTCAGTGGTGGAAACCTTAGAGGGCTAGCACTAGTCGGGAGTACCTTTGTAAAGACCATGAAGTGATATCCTGGCCACACACCTACGGAAGTGTGAAATGTGGTTGATCACCACGAGCTACATGGAGGTTTGCTCAGTCCTCCTGGCAACAGGGGATGAAATCACTGCTTGTGGGTAAAGGTTACACTCTCTGCACAGATTTGGTAAAACTGTCATGACAGCCGTGCTCACGGACAAGAGCGGCTTGGGGCCAATTCATAATTAGATCATGGTTGGAAAATGGTGGTTATTTATGATTCAAGTTACATTCATCATCTTTAATTATGTGTTGAATTATTTCATGAATTATGATATTGCTAATTGAAAGCTAAGGATAGGATCTAAGCATAGTGCTTAAGCCATAATTGGCCTACCCTTGTTCTAGCCAATCATGTCATTCTCTTCCCACACTTGCTGAATACTCTATGTACTCAAGTGTTTACTTTTCCATTATAATATGTAGAAGAAGCGGCACCGGAAGACTTCTTCGTCAACCCGAAGGACTTGGTCTAGGCTGGCGTTCCTTCGCGCAACTGCCTGTGAAGATGGAGCCCTATTTGCCTACTTAGCCTTCCGCTGTAGTTTGGACTTTGTGAATTGTTTATATGATGTAAATAGGTATGTGGTGGGTATTTGTAGACCTTCGGGTCATATTGTAAGACTATTTATATACTCGAACATGGCTATGTAATGATATTTCACTTTCGTCAACAAATATACGATTCAACTGATCCTGGCGTACATGTGATTAACGTCTGTTCATCTCTTCGATGATCGGGCGTGACAAGGCGGCAGAAAGGCAGCTACAAGACCGGGATGAGTTTTTAGAGGAGACCAAGGACCGTTTGCTGCAAGCCCAGGTAACAATGAAGAATTTCCAGGACAAAGGGCGCCGAGCAGTGGAGTTCAATATTGGAGACTGGGTGTGGTTAAGGCTACAACAGCGGGCAGCAGTGGGACTGTGGGAGTCACTTCTGCACCACCAACCAAGTTAGGACCCAAGTATTTTGAGCCCTACCAGATTGCACATCGGCTAAGTCTCTACAAGTTGCTGCTGCCACCTACGTCTCGCATTCATGATGCGTTTCATGTTTCCTTACTAAAGCGGTTTGAAGGATCAGCCCCAGTGGCGGACCTAGGATTTTATCAAAGGGTATGCACAAATTTCTTTATACGTAACTTAGTAAAATTATTTATTAATTCAATAAATAATTTTAAATTTATAACTTAGTCCAGTATATAGGCAGTAAATAACATGATAAACCCTAAATTCAACAAATTAAAATATAAGAGTTCAAATTTAATTCTGATAGTCCAAAAATAAAGACAAATTATAAGATTGTTTTCATTCACTTCAAAGAAAATATATCTCTCAATGAACATGATTAGAGAATCATCCAAAATATTGTTACTCATCTTATTCTTTAATTTGTTTTCACTAAATCATTTTAGAAATTACACTTTCAACACTTGTTGTTGCCATCGGTAGAAATAATACCATTTGGAAATCAAGTATATCTTATTATACACTTTATGTATTTGTATTTCAAGTAACGTGAGATATTTTTTGGTTTTAGGTATAACAAGTATTGGATAATATATAAGGTAGAAAAAGGCAATGGTTGTACATGCATACTCCTGTATTTTCCTTCGTGTTCAATAAGCTCACCAGAACCTCACGAAGATTAAAATGCATAAAAATTCTATTGACTTCACCACTGAAAAAACATATTTTGTTAAACTACAGTCAAAACATTTTTTCCTCATGGCCACTGGACCAACAACAAAGCATAAATAGCTCACGGCCTCAATCATAGCTCACTCTCCATTCTCTTCTCTCCATTCTCTCTCCTACTTTCTCCATTTCCTGCTAATCAACTCCCTAATCCCTGTTCTATGGAAGCAAATTGCTGGCTAGATCTCTCATTCTCCGGTTGATGATTGAAGCCTCCGCCGCTTGGATGCAATTGCACACAGGATTGCTTTAGAATCTGTTTACATCGATCAAATGGCTCCAAAATTGATTTGTATTCATACCCATGCAAGAATCGCCATAGTCCCTATTTAATTGCTTCGCTGGCTGCAGGGTATGCCGGGGCCCTCCCGACATACCCTGTAGGTCCGCCCCTGACCAGTCTCAAGGGAGGTGGTACCTCTTCCTAATATTCTGCATGGAAGAGTGGTGCCAACTCTTGAGAAGACTATGAAGGCAAGACTGAACAAGGGGCTGTGGGAGGTCTTGGTCAAATGGCTGGGTCGTTCTGCAGCAGATTCCACATGTGAGCTATTGGAAGACTTCAAGCGGCAGCACCGTGACATTAAGCTCAAGGATGAGCTTTTTGTCGGGAAGGAGGTGATGTTGTTGACTCTTTTGTGGGGCGTCAATACCAGTGGCGTCCTTACAAAGGGCCCACACAGATGGCAAAGCAGGGAGGAGATTAGATCAATATGATAAAAGGAAACAGATCAGATTGTTGCTAAATAAACAAATCAGAACATTGATATGGTGATAATAAAGATATGATAGAGATGGGTTTTAGAGATATGATCTGTAGGATTAGACATAATAATATCTGATCTGTTAGGTGCCTTGCTCTATAAAAGGCTGCTATAATCTGTAATAGGAGGATTGAAGAATAAAGACTCTTCCCCTCTGAGAGCGCACCTCTCTTCAATCATCGTGACTAGACAACACGCCAGTCCCGGTGATCCCCTGTTCTTGTTCTTGCACCCAGACAACCTCACTACCCCCTGCGATCTCTTCCACCTCCTAGATCACTCTCAACTCTCCCCTCCACACCCCCAGGCGCAGAAGATACATCACACATTCATAAGGCTCCATTTTTACTCATATTTTTGTCATCCATATCCATCTGGTATATGAATTTCCCTTCTTTAATCTTCAACACATGAAATCTTTCTATTCTAATAGAAGCCTAGACCTCCCCATAGCAGGTTTACAATGCCACAAAAAGTTCTTATTTGGGTCAATTGACCTTATCGTACAATCCTCTAGAGATTGCAGCATGGATTCTTGAATACATATAAAATCAAAAGAAAACTCTTTCATCAAATCTCTGATGTAAGATTTTAAGCCCATTTTCGTAAGCCCTCTACAATTCCAAAATAGACCTCTCAATGGGGAACAATTTTCTTTTTATTTTTGTTTCTGCACTTAGGTGTCTCTTGAGGCCTTTTCTTATGATAAATCGAGAGTATTGTTCTCTTGCTCCTCCTAACAAATGTGACACTCCCCTTTCTAGATTTTGTCCTTTTCAATTTTGATGTCCTAGGTGATTCCTGCGGATCCATCTTATCCCATTCATCCCCAGAATATTCCTCTCTCCATCCCAATAGGATCTGTTCTTGGTGGTCAATATTACTAGTTTCACATTCAACATTTGGATTCTTATGCTATTCTTGTTTCTCCTTAAGACTATTTCTAGCTAACTCAATATTTTTAATTAGATCACTTTATCAAAACCATGAGGACTAATATTAACACCCATACCATGTGCTAAATCAACAATATCATTCGCATCAAGTAATGCAAAAGTGTTAGAGGAGGAGATATTATTCATACCTTCATAACCTCTCTCCGTGATCATGGGAGATTTTACAGGTTTTGCCATATCCTGCAAGATCTTTCACCAATCCGGTTGCTTTGCCTTGTCACTTGTAGGACATGTTCCTCTGTAATCTTGCCGGTTGCACCCTCCATTACCAGCGTAGAGTCCACCTGCTTAGTCTTAGCATCTCCTGGCTTCTCCTGATTATTAGGTTTTGTATCCTTATCTTGTTTTTCCATATTTCCAATGATACTGGCATCCATTTTTCCCCACAAGTGTGGCATAACACCCCACCAATCTGATCTGGTGAATGTTGGAACTCTGAATCTCCTGTATTTTCTCACCCCCACCGAGGTCATCATCACTTGCATCCCAGGATAAATCCAGCCTCACTCGCTGTTCTTTAGCCATCCTCAGTTCCTTAGTAGTGTATTCTTTCTTCTCCATTTGACTCCCACTCTTTTGGCCATAATCATCTATCTCTTTCTGCCCATCAGATCTGTATCTAGGAGGCACATGTTTCATTCCAGTTGGTTTCATTGATTCAAACACATAGTAAGGTCCTACATGCTGAATTCTACGTTCCAGCCTTGACCTTTTTGGAGAAGCTTGTGGTGGATCTTCTGGAGTAGGGACAATTAGCTTTGGAACTGGAACTTGGCCAACTTCATGTACCTCTCCTTCAAACAAAAAGTCATAGAAGTATGGTGTAATGACACCTACACTGGCGGATACCTTAGTAACATCTCTACACCAAATTCTCACACTCACATAGTTTATTCTTGTTAGAGTTGTTTCATCGACCTCCAAATTAACCCCCACCAATGAACCCACATATTCCAATGTCCTTGAGCTTCTTTTGTCATACGGCACACCCTTAACTCTAAATCATGTGCTGTCCAGTTCACCTTTAGCACCGACATCAGGAGTCCAAGCTTTCACACTTATAAGGGCATTGGTGCTTTGCAACCCCAATTTGAAATGGCTCCACTCTTTGATCATTTGCGAAGTGGAAAACCTCATAGTAAAACTATTCCCATCCACTTCTCTGGCCACCCATTTCCAACCCTTGTTTCCAAAACCTCATGGAACTCCTGTTCTATCTGATTTGTTGTAGCATGACTAGATAGCACTTTAATCACAACCATGGATGATCTCTCCTTTAAAGTGATATCAGAAGCATAATCAGATATCACCAAAAAACTCTATCCTTCAACCTGTGTCGCATATATTTGTGCAGCATGTTCACCCATCAATTTAGTATAACATTGACTTGTCTCATGACTGCATTTACCACATCTCATGCACCTTATCTACCTAAGAACTGGACATACACTAACCAGATGATCAGTACCACAACATTTGAAACACTGCAACTCTCCTTTTCCAGTATCGAGGATATCCCCTTCTTTCTTTTGTTCCTGTGGAGGCACAACAATTATCTTCCCTTTCAAAATCACAAATAGCTTGATATATTACCCTAACCTTTAGATTTTACCCCTAGGATATTGCTCTCAGCAGTAGAGCTATCCCCCGGAATCTGCTCATGAGGTGCATCTAAACAATCTAGGTTCAGAACACCCCCTCCACGACCCTTTAGATCACAAATAGCTTTATTACCCTGACCTTTAGATTTTTCCCCTAGGATATTGCTCTCAGCAGTAGAGCTATCCCCCTGAATCTGCTCATGAGGTGCATCCAAATGATCTAGATTCGGAACACCCCCTCCACGACCCTCCATGGATCTCCATGGCTCACCATGGTACCAAGCATGACCTCTTCCACATCTTCTTCCTCCTCGCCACCCACGACCACCCCCATCCTCCATGCCTCTGTTGGTGATATGTCCAAGAGGAAATTATAACACTTCGCATTAAGGTCTGTTGGATGTTTGATCCATAAGAAATTAGGATACTAATGATCCTACGATCTAAAAGGCTATTAGCGCGTCTTATAAATATGAAGGATAGGGTAAGGGGTTGATTACTCCACCACGTGATAGCCCTAGCTACCATCCCTCACGGGCCTCATGCTGAAACTCTTACCGCGTGCACGATGCTAGCACACTGGCACATGGTGTTCAGATCCTCGTACGTGTGGACTTTGTGCAGGCGCTGCTGCTGCTGTGCTGATCGGCTACAACAATGTGACATCACTGCTATGGTGAGGACGAGGAGGAGATGATTTACGGCAATGTGACATCACTGCTGTGACGAGGATGAGAAGACGATCCTGATCGTCTACTTCTCCTACACTAACACACATCTACGATTACATCTTCTGATATGGTGCACATCTAGTGGTAAAGATCCATGACCTCCTTACTCACGTGTTTCTTGGGAGATGCAATAGAATTGGTAGAGTAGCATACCCAGTATTTTCAACAGAGGCATCAGGGCCGACTTGCGTAGTTTTTGGTCTGGATCTACTGTAGACAAGTTAATATGATGAATCTCTTATTGCACGGTTTTTTGGTTTGGAATTGGTTATAGTAGATTGCGATCATATGACTAAAGGATTAGTTTATGCTCCTTCCCTGCTGTGTGTACAACATGTCCCTACAGGCTAGAATCAGCATCGGGACTAATACTGTACATAGATAATAGATTGAGCCAAAGATCATAGTCATTTGTCTCGGTCTTCTCGTGAATAACCAGTCACATTGAAAATCGAGGCATTCGGAATGGCTCAAATTTGGGTTGATCTGATCAATTCAGTGAGATTTTCATATTAATTCCATAGTGGGATCTATGTAATTCCACCTGGTGTTCATGGCGCTATAATGATATCATAGATTCATTTCACGAAAGAAATATTTTTACGCCTAACTCATTTTTGCAGGGAATAATGTTAATGGTATGATCTTAATGTGATGTTATAATTTGTGTGTAACGTTTGTGCAGCCTGCGTATTGCAAATATAACACAACCTGGTTGAGGTTGTCACATGATTGTATATTGACCTGCATATTGACCTGTGATGCTTGATCTTTCATGTAATTTATTTGTTAGCTATTAGATGTATTAGCTTTTTTATGTTCATGGAGATGTATTCAAGCATGGTGGCGATGGTGATCACCACAAGAAGGGAGGCATGGCAGTGGAGATGATGATGGAACTATGGCGATGGATACCACTATGATTCTAGAGGTCATACTATTCACAACATGATATGGTCATATGCCTGTGATTTTAATTCTCATGCATTACTATTCTATTCATGCTTTTGATATGGTGGATGTTTTATCATGATAGAAGAGCTTCCCTTGCAAAAGTTGAGTATTTGATGCCATTTACCATAGCTGCACCTACGTAGTTTTGATTGTTGTGTGGTAGGTTTGCCAAAGAAAAATACCATTATCTTTCATAATGAATAGAGGGTGAATGTTGGACATTCACATGCATAATATTGGTTTACTCAACAAAGGTATCAAAACACTTTTGGGCTTTATGGCATAGAGTTGGGACCCGGGGCACATGACATCAACAAACTCATATGGAGATATTATTAACAAATATCGTTTATCTATGTCACTAATTTTCTACCAATGAAGCCAAAGCTCACTAGGAATAAGTGAATATGGATCTTAGACCATTATACGTCGTTAGAGGGAGGACAACACTCATATAGTGGTGGTGTCATTTATTAGTTTGTTAATAGAAGATTGATACAATATAGTGCTAAAATCTTGCGTATTTTTTTCTATTGTAGATCATGCCCGCTAGTAACAATTTCGGTTTCAATTTGCGATATGTGCTTAAAAAGTAAAAGCTCAACGGAGCTAACTTCCTCTATTGGTATTGCGACCTGAGAATTGTTCTCAGGCAAGAGAAAACAGAATGTTTTTCTCAACCACACCCTGATGACTGCCTCCTACTGAAGCGATTGCTGGAACCTGCAGAACTTATCAGAAGTACTATGCTGATGCACTTAATGTAAGTTGCCTCATACTTGCTACTATGTCCCCTGATCTGCAGAAATAGTATGAGCATACAAATGCTTATTCTTTGATTGAGGGACTACGTGGAGTGTTTAAGAACCAAGTAAGGGCTAAGAGATACAACATTTGAAAGTCCTTGTTCTCATGCAAGCTGGCGGAGGATAGCCCGACCAGCCCTCATGTAATCAAAATGATTTGTTATATTGAGACTTTGGGCAAATTTGGTTCTAATCTCAAGGATGATCTGGCTATTGATGTTATTCTACAATCGCTCCCATCGAGGTATGAGCCATTTATAATGAATTTTCAAATGAATGGCATGGAGAAAATGTTGGTTGGATTGCATGGGATGCTTACAACAGCCGAGGAAAGCATTATGAAAAATGTCACTCAACTGATGATGGTTGAAAAGGAGAATAAAAAGTGTAAGCATTTGACGCATCCTAAAGGCAAAGGCAAGGGAAGGTTCCCAGTGAGTCCTCAAGCTCAAAGCCTAAGCCGAAGGTCAAACCTAGCTCTTCTCCTGATGATGAATGCTTTCACTGTCATGTCAAGGGATATTGGTATAGAACTGAAAGAAGTACTTGGAGGATCTGAAGAAGAAGAAGAAGGGAAGTGAGACTTCCACTTCAGGTATAATGTTATAGAAATTTATATTCCTATATCTTCTTGTGAACTATGGGTATTTGATACTAGTATCGATTAATTACATCTGCAAATCATTGCAGGAACTAAGTGAAACTAGAAGATTTGCAAAATGCGAGTTGGATGTTTGTGTCGGTAATGGAGCAAAGGTTGCGATCAGTACTGTCGGGACCTAGCACTTGTCATTACTCTTAGAATTGGTTTGGAATTCAATAATTGTTATTGCATTCCTTCTTTAAGTAAGAACATTATCTCTTATTCATGTTTTGAAGAAGTTGATGGTTATGAGATTGTAATAAAGAACAAATATTGTTCAATTTATTATAAAAATATTTTCTATGCTCATTGTCCAGTGGTGAATGGATTATATCTTCTTGATCTTGAGGATAAATCGGTTTGTAACATTAATATAAAAAGGGCTCGATGAAATGATCTAAATCTCACTTCTATTTGGCATTGTCGCTTAGGTCATATAAATGAGAAACACATTGAGAAACTCCATAAAGATGGGTTATTAAGTTCATTTGATTTTGAATCACTTGACATAAACGAGTCTTGTTTTCTCGAGAAGATGACCAGAGCACCCTTCACTTGTCAAAGTGAGAGGGAAAGTGACTTGTCGGGACTTATACATACTGATGTATGTGGACCAATGAGTTCAATAGCCAGAGGTGGTTTCCAATAGTTCATTACTTTTACCGATGACTTTAGTAAATATGGATATTGTCGGTGTTTGGATCTTCCACTAGTACTGAATATACCGTGTGTTTGCTCCTAAGGTGGCCTAACTAAGGAGACGATAGAATTATACTGGTTCGGGCGGAAAGCCCTACGTCCTGTTCGGGTGTCTTGTTGTTTTTTGTTGAGAATGGGGGTTGTTTCTCGTACAAGTTTTTCCCTTGAGGACGATATTTGGTTTCCTTTTATATCCCGCTCTATCGGCCGCCTATTGTTCCCCATAAAGGGAGGGGGGCCACGGTTACAGGGGCACCTATTCCATCCCACGTCAGCTGGAGCACTCGATGGAGCCACCGCCTCGTGGGGATTGTTACCGCGTCATTCTGTCTTGTCATCGGGGCGCACTGTACCGGGGCACACGCGTGCCCGTCGTATTGCGCCCACGCTGTCCGCCCCATGCGATGTGACTGGATGCGAAGCCCTTGCCAGTAGACACTCAAGTGCCTGTGACATGATAGTGACGAAACCCACTAAGCATTGATAACCCACCTCTTCGCTCCTCTTTGAGCTTGGGCTCGGATGTTGAAGACTTTTCCCCGCCAGCTTTGCCTTCAAGAGACACTGAATGTTAAGGCCTGTTGTTGGCTGGGGTTCTGTATCTCGTCAATAGCCCCCGAGCCTCTATTTGGTCATGCTGACCGTTTAGAGAGCGAGAGAAGTCCTGCTTGTTCAATGCGAGAAGGCAAAATGAGAAAGCGTAAATACTTCGGTTGATATCTATTGCCGCTCCTACTTGGCTATTGATGGCCGGTCATGACCCGTGGCCATGCCCACTGATGCCAAGCGGCAACCCCCCACACCCATCCTTCGAGCGCAGGGTTGTTTTCATAGCGAGTCATTTCTCTCCCTATACATGAGCTCTTCGTGACCTAGAGGGGTCAGGCAAATCGGGGGCTTTCCTCGTGGCCGAGCCCTTGAGCCCAACAGGCTTCCTACTGGGTGAAATCCGAGCGAAACCCACCACCCATAGTGTAGGGCAAACAAAACCATTTATCCCATTCGGGGGAATGTCCTGGTCGGGCGGTGCCTGCGGTTCATTAGACCCTGGCTCAACATTCCCGTGCAGATCCCGAGCCTTTGTGGCTTGGGCAGCTCGATGCTAAGTTGCTGACCCCCCGAAGGCTACTGCATTGCTGCAGAGTCGGGCCTCAAAAGTGAGCATAGAGGGGTTAGGGGCATTCGATTCCTCCGAGCGCGCCTTACATCAACCCCCTCATATCGCTCAACCCTCGCCCTGGGTCGTTCCGGGAGGCTCGAAACCCAATTGGGCTGGCCTTCGAACCCAGAACACTATTGGACCCCAAAAGTGGGCCGGAAACCTACCTTACTTACCTTGGCCTACTGGGCCGGTGTCACAGTTGCCGCTGTGGCAGGGGCAACTCTCGTCTTCCCACTGTCGTTGTCGTTTTTTGGGTGGGGGGCAATGAGAAGAGATGGGGAGCTGGTGCAGCTTGACACTAAAACGTTGTTTCGCTTCCGGGGGGGGCACGGTTGTCAAAGAGTCGCGACGATTACTCTCCCCATTGTCAGATGGGGTGGGGCGCCGGTTACTGTGTTGCCTTTACAAACTTGGGTGATGGGGTGGCGCTTGCCATCCTTCCCGTTGCCGACCCTTGTCTCCACCCTCAAATCTCCTACGCTTTTGCCGCTACTCCGTCCTTCGGTGTAGTCACCAGGGCTGGGCAAAGTGGAGGTGAAGCTCCCTTTTGGGCGATCCGATTTTCTTGGTACAAAGCTAAACTTGAGGACATCCTTAAAATATCGTCTCCTTCAGACTTTCTTGGTACGAAGCATGCTTCCCATTCGCGAGCGAACGCGCACTCTGAACCTCTATTCTAGACCAAGCGACTCGGCCAAGAAGTCGAAGGAGGAACTCTCACAAGAAGAACGGTCTCAATGCTTTCGAAGCTTATGTGGGCCATATGCCAGTGGGCCTTGCAGCTTGGGGCTGCCCCCGCTCCACGCAGTGCGACCGTTCATTTTGGGGTTGGGTTCAGGATGGCTGGGAGTAGAGAGAGTTGAGGGTCACTCAGGAGGTTGCCACAAAGAAGAATAAATGCGAAGCCAAGGCTCGGCTGGCATGGCGCCAGAGGCGAAGGCGCGTGGCTTATGCAGCCGGCGAGGCTACCCCAAAGATGTCGTCAGAGGACGAAGGGAGCGGCAGCGACTCGTCTAGGGCCCCTGCTCTCGCCACTTGAGTGATGGGGAAGAGGGCGGCTGAGCTAACTTGCGGCTGAGAATCGGAAAGAGGGAGGGCGGACAACGATCCTGTCGAGCCCTTCTCCTCGGGGCATGTCGTCGACCCATCGACGACTCGAGCGACTTAAGCGCTGGGCTCTCGGGTCGATCCAGGACCCATTGCCTCCGACGCAGGGATCCGGTCAGAGGGAGTCCAACTAGGTGCCATCCCCAGCCTGTCATCCACGGCGGAACGTGCCTTCGAGTCCTCAGGGGCTCGGGGCTCGGGGCTCGGGAACCTATTAGAAAATAGGAGGCAATTTACTGAACAGTTCTGGAAGAACACAAAAATCAGCAACGATCGGCAGACAGACAGGACGAGAAATAATGCATACCAATTTGAAGCCAAACGCACCGCTGTAAATCCGACGGTGAATAGGCGCTGTAGGCACTGGTGACGACGATGAGCCACAGCGCCCGATCTCCTCGGTAGACGAGCCATGGTGAAGAACGCGAGCAGTCGCGCGGAGCGCTTCCCAAAAACCTTATTCGCCCTCTCCCAGTGCAGGATCGCAAGGGCGAGCGGTTCCGAAGACCTGCTCTCCCGATCGTTGGTGCACGCCGGCGCTCGGGATGGAGTAGACTAGAAGGCGGCATAAGTAACGCGAACGTGGGAACAATCTGATCGTGGGATGCCCTGCCGTACCGTGGACGCCCGTATTTATAGAGTCCCAGGAGGCGGTTCGTATGCGATCCGGAGGGTCCAGATCCGAACTGACTCTGCAGTCGTAGACGCGTCCGTCTCCAATGACTTGGACTCTGACTAGGTAGCCCCAAAAATTCAGAGGCCCAAAATCCTAAAGCCCAATTTAATTTTTCTGCAAAAATATAAAATATGGGCTCGACTAGAGGCTCGAATTCACACGAACACATGCGGCACGCGCGTGCGCGCATGTGCGAGGCGGGGCGAGGCGAGGCGAGGCATGGTGTGGCGAGGCGAGCGAGCGAGGAGCAGGATGAAAGCATCTAGGCCCCCTTGAGGTATGGTTTCGGTGATTAATGACAACCATTGGACTTTACTAATGAATTTGTGGATGCAAGGTCTCTCATAATCACTCAATCAAATGAAATCAATATGTCATTGGAGACCCCTAAACAATCAATTTATGAGATCAAATCAATGATATGAAGACAAGAAGTGAAATCTCTTATGACAAAGTCATTCAACCACAATTAATGACACTTAATGCTTGACAATCATCAGAAATATATTTCCAACAACGTCTAAGAGGTCACTTGAGCAAGACACAAAAGAATCACTTAGAAACAACTCGAAGCAAACAAAATCAACTCACCAGATCAACTGATGTTTCCAGAGAACAACATATCGGTCGAGTTGGTTCAGCAGAAGAAGAAGACCTCAGAACAAAGCACTCACCGGATCATCCGATGTTAAGGGCTAGGTTACATCGGTCCATCAGTACAGTTTGTAATATCCTTGGACCAAGTGTAGCACCGGATCATCTGATGTATACAAATATACACATCGGTCAATCACTCCAGTAAGCATCAAGTTTGAGTCAATTCTGGAGGAAGAGCCACCGGATCATCCGATGAGAAGACAAGTGCAACATCGGTCTAACAACGGTCATATCTGACACAATGATGTCAGCTAAAGTAAACTTGACCGATGATAACTAAAGGGGAGACATCGGATCATCCGATGTTCGTTGAAAAGTTCTGTCAGCCTACTTTTCCAACGGCTATTTCGTGGAGGCTGGCTATAAATACCCCCTAAACCTGTCATTTTGACAAGTCTTGATCACCAGACATTCTCAACACATCCACAAGCGTTCAAGACCAAGAGCCATCACTTCTACATCATTTCGACCACTTACACACCAAGAGATAGGCTAGAACTGGCTAGAGAGAGAGCTTGTGTGCCTCCATTCTGGGTGTGTGGAATCTCTAGGATAGTGAGAGCCTCAAGGGAGTGCCCCCTTGGTGTTTGTAACTGCGAGAGACTTCCGGAGCTTGTCAAGGCGTTTGTGGAAGCCCGGAGGGTCGAAGTTGTACAAGGCTTGAGCTCCACCTTGCCGAGGTTGGCAAACGGAGAAGAATAGTGGAGATCCCTCGTCTCGGTGACTTGGGTGTGGCTATACCCTTTGGTGGGTGCCACAACGTGGATGTAGGAAGATCTTGACGATCTTGCCGAACCACGGGATAAATCCTCGTGTCTCCTCGGGAGTTTGCATCCTCTTCCTCTCCCTTACATTTATGCACTTTATATTCCGCGAAGTTGCTATTTACTTTAATGCATAGATTGTTTGCGTCGGGAATTGGGCTTTTAGGAATTAAGTTTTATTGCTTAGATTTTTTAAAAGAAGCCCAATTCACCCCCCCCTCTTGGGCATTCGATCCTTACAATTGGTATCAGAGCAAGGTTTCTCATAGGATCATTCTAGCTTCACCGCTAGAGAGCTAAAATGGCCACGGTTGGGGGTTCGGTTCCTATCTTCGAGGGCAAGAACTTTGCCTATTGGAAAGCACGCATGCGCGCTTATCTAGAGGCTATTGCCCCCGAAGTATGGGAAGCGACCCACGCGGGGTTTGGAGAACACAACTATGTTGGTGATCAAATTAAATGGGATGCTAAAGCTAGGAATGCAATCTATGAGTGCATTAGTCAAGATGTTTTTGCTAGGATTGCTAGCAAAGAAAAGGCATGTGAAATTTGGGCTTGCTTTATAGAAATTCATGAGGGTTCTTCTCGTGTGAAAGAACTAAAATATCACATGCTAAAAGCAAAATATGATGAATTTAAGATGCTACCTCATGAAAATGTCAATGAGATGTTCTCTCGCTTGAATGTACTTATTGAAGAAATTAATTCTCTTGACATTGCTTCTCTTGGCAAGGGACTCATCAACCGCAAGATCCTCATGCTCCTTCCCAAGCCAAAGTACAACATCATCAACTCCATGCTCCAAAAAGAGTCTTTTGACCACATTGAAGTTTCAGAGCTCATTGGAGAAATTCACGCTCATGAGATGAGTGTGCTTGGGATGATGGAGCAATCATCTTCAAAAACAATTGCTCTAAAGGCCTCCACCAAGAAAACAAGCATCAAGAAGAAGAAGGTGGTTGAGCCTAGCTCAAGTGAAGAAGAGCAAGTATCAAGTGAAGATGATGATGATGAGCTTGCATTGATGATGAGAAAGTTCTCACGCTTGAACTCCAAGATTACCAAGAAGGGATACACCTTTGATCCCAAGAAGAAAGCGTTTCTACTAAGGAGAGATGATCATAAGACTTGCTACAATTGTGGTGATCAAGGCCACATCTCCTATGATTGTCCAAAACCAGACAAAAGAAGAGAGAACTACAAGAGCAAGCATCGCAAGCTTGAAGAGAGTGAAGATGATGAAGAAGAGGCCAAACCCAAACCAAGATCCTTTGGGAAGAGGAAACATGACAAGGGCAAGAAGGCAAGACTCTTCCCAAAGAAGAGAAATGGCCCACAAAAGGTGTTCATGTGTGAGGCAAATGAATGGGTCACCGACGAAGAAACAAGTGATGAAGAGAGTGAAGCGGAAGAAGAAAGCTTGGCCGGCCTCGCCATTGCCAACAATGATGACTCACCTCTTCATCCACCGCCCATGTGCCTCATGGCGAAAGGTAACACCAAGGTATGTGACGACTCTAGCGATGATGAGCTTTCCCCCGATGATTTAACCTCTTTGATAAATGAATATCATGCTATCATTAAAAGGGAAAAGAGTAAGGTTAATGCGCTTGAAGAAGCTCGTGCTAGACTTGAGAGTGCTAAAGTCGATTTGCTTGACAAGTATGAAAGCATACTTAAAGAGCATGACACGCTCAAATCCCATGTCAAGATAATTGAGGAAGATAAGGCTAAAATCAAGTTAGATAATCATGAGCTTAACTTAGCACACCAAACACTCTTGGAAGAGCACAACAAGTTAATACAATAACATCAAACACTTAACCTTGCTCATGACTTGCTTGATCAAGAGTTGAAAAATATAAATAAGCAAACTCTTAATGATAGGATATCCACTACTTCTTATGTCACTAATGCCTTGAACAAGTCTTTTCCTTTGAAAGCAAGTGCTAGGGAGAAGGACTTGTTGGAAGAAATTGAGAGCCTCCGCACTAGTGTGGCTAGACTTTCAAAAGGGGAAGTCAAACACAAGGAAATACTCTTCCAACAAGCAAAGGCCTTCCCGGTGCCCAACAAAGGAAAGGTGCCCTCACTGGAGCTTAGAACAAGCTTCATCAAGGAAGTTGGTTCTTATTGCCAACATTGTGAGGTCACCGGTCACCACACAAGGGAGTGTCCTCTTCCTAACCGACCTTCTCCAAAGTTGCCTATTAATTACAAATCTACTTTCAATGATCGTTATTATCTCTTAAGTAAAGTAGATGGCAAGGTGAAGGCTAGGTTCATCAGCAAAGACATGAAGAGCATGAAGGGGAAGCTCCCCAAGCAACTTTGGGTCCCAAAGACACTTGTATCACATATACAAGGACCTAAGTTGGCTTGGGTGCCTAAAGTTAAAAATTGAATTCATGTGTGTAGGTGAACTACAAAGCCGGAGGAAAGCATTGGGTACTCAATAGCGGGTGCACCCAACATATGACCGGCAATGATGGTATGTGCACCACCATAGAAAACTCCGGCAATCATGAACAAGTCACCTTTGGTGATAACTCTAAGGGCAAGGTAATTGCGTTAGGTAAAATTGCTATTTCAAATGACTTATCCATTTCTAATGTTTTGTACATTAAGTCACTTAGCTTTAATTTACTTTCTATTGCACAACTATGTGATCTTGGACTAACATGCACATTTAGCAAAAATGATGTTGTTGTGAGTAGTGAAACAAGCCAAGACATAGTCTTCAAAGGATTTCGGCATGGACATCTCTACCTAGTAAACTTCTTCAACAAGAATGCTAGCTTGACCACTTGTCTCTTCACTAAGACAAGCTTGGGTTGGCTATGGCACCGACGCATAGCGCACATAGGGATGAGCAAACTCAAGAAGTCATTCAAGCTTGGGATGGTGACCGGCGTGAAGGATGTTACATTTGAGAAGAACAAGCTTTGTAGCGCTTGTCAAGCCGGGAAGCAAGTTGCTTCACACCACCCAATGAAGACAATGGTGTCAACCTCCAAGCCACTTGAGCTACTCCACATGGACCTCTTCGGACCGTCCACATATCAAAGTCTTGGCGGTAACCTCTATTGTCTTGTTATAGTTGATGACTACTCTCGCTATGCTTGGACTTTATTTCTAGGTGACAAGAGTGAAACTCCGAAAGTGTTCAAGACCTTCGCCAACCGCGATCAAAGGGAATTTCAACTTCCCATCATCAAGGTCCGGAGTGACAACGACACCGAATTCAAGAACTACAACATTGGGGAGTGGTGTGACCGTGAAGGCGTGAAGCATGAGTTTTCGGCCACATACAACCCTCAACAAAACGGTGTCGTTGAAAGGAAGAACAAGACACTCATCACTCTTGCGAGAGCAATGCTTGATGACTACGGCACGTCGGAGAAGTTTTGGGCCGAAGCAATCAACACGGCGTGCCATGCCGCAAATAGGGCCTACCTACATTGCCTACTTCAAAAGACCCCGTACGAGCTTCTCATTGGGATAAAGCCCAACATCTCCTACTTTCGAGTCTTTGGATGCAAGTGCTACATCTAACGCAAGAAAAGGCTCGGTAAGTTTGAAAGAAGATGTGATGTTGGTATATTTCTTAGTTATGCATCAAACTCAAAAGCATATCGAGTATTCAACCAAACCTCCGGTTTAGTTGAGGAAAGTTGTGATGTTGAGTTTGATGAGACTAATGGCTCCCAAGAGGAGAGTTTTGGTCATGATGAAATAGATGATGAGCCTCTATGAGAAGCCATGAAGAACATGACCATTGGAGACATCAAGCCTGAAGTTGAGGAGAGCCATGATCAAGGGGGAGCTTCATGTTCCAACAACAACACCTCTATGGCGCCTCAAGTTGACGAAGAAGAGAAGGATGATCCATGGCCAACTCAAGACTCACAAGCCCAACAACATCAAGAAGAAGAAGAAGTCCATGATCAAGTCCAACCACAAGAGGAGCAACACGCATCACCATCGCCAAGTGCTTCACAACCACTTATGAGGCATGGACGCATCTCCAAGGCGCATCCGATGGACCAAATCATTGGAAGTCCGTCAAGGGGTGTAAGTACACGTTCTCGCCATTTCACTTCATTTTGTGAGCACTACTCGTTTGTTTCATGTGTAGAACCCACTCACATTGAGGAACACTCCAAGACCCAAATTGGGTGATGGCCATGCAAGAAGAACTCAACTACTTCATCCGCAATGAAGTTTGTGTGTTGGAGGAGTGACCCAAGGACAAGAACTTCATTGGAACAAAGTGGGTGTACCGCAACAAACAAGACGAGAATGGCGTTGTGGTCCGCAACAAGGCAAGACTTGTTGCCAAAGGGTTCTCGCAAGTTGAAGGACTAGACTTTGGGGAGACATTTGCCCCGGTCGCCCGGCTAGAAGCCATCCGTATACTCCTTGCTCTTGCTTCACATCATAATATTAGACTTTATCAAATGGATGTAAAAAATGCCATTCTTAATGGTTACTGTTGGTACCCTGGAAACCGTACACCCCTCAAGGTTACAAAGATCTCAAAGGAAAGTCACCTACTTGATCTGAAGACCTTTGGAGGCCCACATGTCAGATATAACCGGGCCCGCTTCTCCAACATGGTTAATCCCAGGGTCGCCAGGTGTACTATCAAACTGGAGCTACCGCCCACAAGGGGAAGCTCCGGGCTATGTACCGAAATGGCACCCCCGGACCTAACCCCAGACCGAGGGAAGCTTAGGATCTGACACGTGTCAGGTAGCTCCGGAGCTACCTGTTTCCCACAGTATGCTCCGGAGCTGCCATGTGTCCAACCGTCGGATCTTCAGCCTCTAACCTCCGGAAGACTCCACACGGTTGCGGATCTTCAAAGAGGAATCAAGGACTTCAAGACCCGATTAAGTGTCATTAATACCATATTAATAACACACAATCGGATGACCTTAATTACCAGTAATGGTGCAGTCAAAGCCCATTATCCGATCATTAAGGGCAATTAAACATGTTGAATGAGTATCAATACTAGTAACCGCCAGGGCCACATGTCGGGCCAGGCTAACTTGTAACGGCCTGCCCTTGTACTATAAAAGGATAGGCCGACGATGGACTCTACACGTTCTGATACGCGATACACATTCCATAGACGCTCGACACAAGCTCATATAGCTAAAACAACACCAACACACCCGTGGAGTAGGGTATTACGCTCAGGCGGCCCGAACCACGCAAATATCCGTGTCTCCTATGCCATTTACAATTCACCTTATTGAATCTCCGCACGCCCACACCGAACATCAAACTCCTCTAACACTTTAGTAGTGTCGGGAGATCTGCTGGATCCAAACCACCGACAGTTGGCGTGCTAGGTAGGGGCGCCTGAGATTTCGAGAATGGTGAACTCAGCTGCTGGATCATCCAACGGTCATCCTGTTGTTCAAGCTGTTGGGGGCAATCCCTCTAATATGCATCCACCAGCAGGGGCCTCAACGCCAGCAGGAGTTACACTGCCACCACCGCCACCTCCACCAGCAAATCAAGCTGGACAGCGCGATGGTGCACCGGCGTCAGTCACTGCGTCGGGAAATCATGACAACCCGGAACACGCGCTCCATGCAGCACGCGCTCTTCTCCAATGCCCACCACCTCCGGATACATCCAGGGATGCACTGGAGCAGTGGAGGGCTGATGTGGAACATTTGGTTGCAGCAGCAGCCGACCGCATCAGCAACCAGGGTCCTCCTCCTTCAAGACGGGCCCCGTCGCAGCGACGGACCTTGTCTGGCAGACTTGGTCCGCACGTTTCCAACAACAGGAGACGTGCTGCATCACAGCAGGTGACTCGTTGCCCTCCGGGGCACAACGCACCCACACGGTATCAAGGCTTTCAACTCATGACCTCCGGGCGGAGCTTGATCGCCGATACCGCCAACAAGACGGCCGAGTCCATATTGAGCATGCTCGTGAAAGACGAGAAGCTCAGGATGTTCCTGCTCCTGAAGGAGTAGGAGGAGGCTGTTCAGCCCTGGCCATGCATCTGCGTATGGTCAGGTGGCCACAGAAGTTCCAGCCTCACCTGCCGGAGAAGTTCGACGGGATCGTTAATCCCGTTGAATTTCTTCAGATTTACTCCACTGCTATCTTGGCAGCTGGAGGAAATGAGGCCGTAATGGCCAATTATTTCCCAGTGGCTTTAACTGGGACCGCCAGGTCCTGGTTTATGAGCCTTCCACCCAACTCCATCAACAGTTGGGAGGAGCTGTGCTGACAGTTCACCGCTAATTTCGGGAGTTTATACACCCGACCAGGCACTGAACTGGACCTTTTTGCAGTCGTGCAAAAAGGGGGAGAATCCCTGCGATCATTCATCCAGAGGTTCTCTTAGGTACGAAACACTATCCCTTCTATCTCTAGCGCCTCTATCATTGTGGCATTCAGACAGGGTGTTCGGGACAAGAAGATGTTGGAGAAACTGGCGATCAAGGAGATCACCAGTGTCACGAAACTCTTCAGTTTGGCCGACAAATGTGCCAGAGCTGCGGAGGGCCGTGAGATGCACTCCAAAACAACTTCGGAGGATCACAAGAAATCCTCCAAAGGAGAAGCCGCTACCTCCGGGAGTGGCAAAAAGAAGAAGAAGACCAACGGCAAGAAGAAGTCGTCGGCCGGTACATCCAATGTTGCAGCTGCTGCAGCTCCGGGTGGCCGGGGGCCACGCCCCGAGAAGCGACCTCGACCGTCTTCTGAAGACGGTGGCAAACCCAAGGTGTGGTGCCCAATACACAAAACGAGCAGCCACAGTTTGGAAGACTGCCGGGAGGTCCAAAACCTTGCCGAGCGCTACAACAAGCGCCGGGAAGAAACTGCTTTCCGACAGAGGGAAGGAAAACAAAAAGTCGACGAAGCTCCGGCTGAAGAGGAGTTAGGTTTTCAGGATCCCAAAAAGGTCCTGAAGGCCATCTACACCTCCATTGACGACGATTCCGACGTCTCTGACAACGAGCGTCGGAAGACCATGAACACCATCTTTGGTGGATCATGGGACATCACCTCCCGCCGCGTCATCAAGACTATGCATCGGGACATGGCTGCTGTAGCTCCTACAGCCAGACCGGAGCCTCATCGGAAGTGGATGGACACAGCCATCACTTTTGATGCTTCGGACTGTCCTCGAAGCATGGTTGGAGCAGGTCAGCTATTTTTGATGGTATCTCCTACCATCAATAACATCCAGCTCCACCATGTCGTGGTAGACGGAGGTTCGGGGCTTAACCTCATAAGCTTCGAAGCTTTTACCAAGCTTTAGCTCCGACCTTCGGATCTCCACCCCTCACGACCTTTTTCCGGAGTAGGTCCGAGGGCCATTACCCCACTCGGAGCTATTACTCTCCCCGTTACCTTCGGGACACGGGAGAAGTATCGCACCGAGAAGTTGGTCTTTGACGTTGCTCAGATCAACTTACCCTTCAATGCCATCTTGGGTAGGCCTGCCTTGTACAAATTCATGACAGCTGCTCATTATGGCTACCTGGTGTTAAAAATGCCAACACCAGTAGGCGTTCTCCGGATCCGCGGAGATCGTACTGCCGGAGTAACTGCTCTGGAAGAACTCCATGCACTTACCACAGCGCAAGAGGAGGACTCCAGGCAGGAGCAAGCTCCAAAACCCCCGAGCATTCGTCAACGAGGCTTGACATCTGCACCTCGTGTGCAGCCAAGCGGCGACACCGACATCCCCGTCAAAGTCGTCCAAATCGGTTCTGATGCCGCTCAGACCACCCGTATATCGGGAGGATTGACCGACAAATAGGAACTTGCGCTCATCGCTTTCCTCCGGGCTAATGTTGACGTGTTTTCCTGGCAACCGTCACAAATGCCTGGGATCCCTAGGGAAGTGATTGAGCATAATCTGAAGATCTACCCTGACACCCGGCCTGTGCACCAGAAGCCTCGGAAGCAATCTGTAGAGCGACAGAACTTCATTCGACAAGAAGTGAAGAAGTTGCTCGAAGCTGGATTCATCCGAGAAGTCTTCCACCCAAAATGGCTAGCAAACCCAGTCGTTGTGCCCAAGGCCGGCGGGAAGCTTCAGATGTGTATCGACTACACAACACTAAATAAGGCATGTCCAAAAGATCCATTCCCACTACCTAGAATAGATCAGATAGTGGATTCCACCTCCGGGTGTGAATTACTGTGTTTCCTAGACGCGTATTCTGGGTACCATCAAATCAGAATGTCTAGGGAAGATGAAGAGCATACCTCTTTCATCACAGTAGATGGATTGTACTGTTATACAACCATGCCGTTTGGTCTCAAGAATGCAGCTTCAACCTTTGTACGAGCTATGTACAAAACCTTTGAAGACCTCATTAGAGACATAGTGGAAGTGTATGTTGATGACATCGTGGTCAAGGTCAAGAACAAGGAGTCACTCCTCGACACCTTGCAGGCTGTCTTTGATAAGTTGCGGGTCACCCGCACAAAGCTAAACCCAGACAAGTGTGTCTTCGGGGTTTGTTCCGGAAAACTTCTTGGTTTCCTGGTAAGTCACCGGGGCATAGAAGCTAATCCGGCGAACATCAAGGCCATTGAAGACATGCGACCACCAGCCTGCATTAAAGATGTCCAGAAGCTAACTGGATGTCTAGCAGCCCTCAGCCGGTTCATTTCAAGACAGGCAGAATGGGCACTCCCCTTCTTCAAGCTATTGAGGAAGTCCGGACCATTCCAATGGTCTGAAGAAGCAGAAAAGGCGTTCCAGGAGCTAAAACAGTTCCTCACCACCCTACCAATTCTAGTAGCTCCGAACCCTGGTGAGCCTTTGTTGCTTTACATTTCAGCTACTGACAAAGTCGTCAGTATGGTCCTGGTCGCGGAGAGACCAGAACTACCCCATACTCAGGGACCTAGACCCCTTCGGGAGGGTCCGGAGGTTCCTGAAAGCGAGTCTGGGTCCCAGCTCCCAAATTTGAATCCACAAGAAGCCACTTTAGAAGACCCAGACTCCTCCGGGAGGATCCAGGTCGCTTCTGAAGAAGCTTCGGGTTCCTCCAGCCAGGACCCGGAGGTACTCGAAGAAAATCCGGATCCCTCCAGGAGGATCCGAGTCAGTGGAGAGGAAGCTCCGGGCCCCTCCGGGAGGGTCCGGACCATTCAGCGCCCAGTGTACTTCATCAGTGAAGTACTGCATGATGCCAAGACTCGATACCTAGAGGTGCATAAGCTGCTCTATGCAGTTCTTATCGCCTCCAGGAAGCTTCACCATTATTTCCAAGCTCACAAGATCTCAGTGGTGACTTCTTACCCACTTCGAGCAATATTGCATAATCCCAACTCAACTGGGAATATTGCAAAGTGGGCAGCGGAATTGGCCGAATTTGATCTCGAATTCCTTTCAAGGCAAGCAATCAAGAGTCAAGCATTGGCACACTTCGTGGCGGAATGGACTCCCTCTCCATCAAACCCTGGGGGCCCCGGTGAGCAGAAGCCGGAACACGAAGCTCCGGTCTTCACCGAGCCTCATTGGACCCTCTACTTCGATGGCTCCATGCAAAAGCAGGGGGCCGGAGCTGGAATCCTTCTCCTCGCACCAACCGGGGAGAAGGTGAAATACATGGTACACCTTGACTTCAAGGCAACCAACAACATGGCGGAGTACGAAACACTCATCTACGGGCTAAAGGTGGCACTGTCATACGGTGTCAAGCATCTGCTGGTCAAGGGAGATTCACAGCTCATCATTAAGCAAGTGAAGGGTGAATGCTCCTGCAACAATCTCCAGCTAGCTGCTTACCTCCTTGAAGTCCAGAGGCTTCAGAAAGACTTCGAAGTCCTAGATATCCACCATGTCCAGCGTGCCCACAACGCTGAAGCCGACGAACTCTCGACGAAAGCGTCAACCGGAGCTCCGGCTCCTGACGGAACTTTTGTCCGGAGGTTGTCAAAACCCACAGCTCAGCCTACCGAACTGAGCGAAGGGGGCGAGATCAGCATCCCGAAGCTGACGGTCCCGATGGCCCTGTTACCATGGCAGCCATCAAGGGTTGTAGGTGCTGTCGGAAGCTCCGAGCAACCCAGCACGCAAGACTCAAATGCTCAAGTTAGTTCCGATGCATGGATCTCGGAGATCCGGAACTACTTGAAAGACAACATCCTTCCTGACGATGATGTATCCGCTGACCGGGTAGTCAGATTGGCTAAAAGATACACATTGGTAGAAGGGGATCTCTACCGGCGCGGTGCCAACGACATCCTAATGCGGTGCATCACAAGGGAAGAAGGCTGCGAGCTCCTCGCAGAAATCCATGGAGGCGAGTGTGGGAACCACGCGTCTTCCCGCACGCTGGTTGGTAAAGCCTTTCAGCATGGCTTCTACTGGCCTACAGCACTCCAGGATGCAACTGAGCTGGTGAAGAAATGCGAAGCATGTCAATTTCATGCAAAGCAAATTCACACACCGGCTCAGCCCCTACAAATGATACCTCCTACATGGCCTTTTGCTGTGTGGGGGATGGACATCTTGGGATCTTTCCCAAGAGCCTTCGGAGGTTACAAGTTCCTGTACGTCGCCATCGACAAGTTCACCAAGTGGCCGGAAGCAACTCCAGTTGTGACAATCAACAAGCAATCTGCTATCAACTTTTTGCAGTCCATTGTATGTAGATTTGGAGTCCCAAACAAAATCATTACTGATAATGGGACCCAATTCACAAGTTCAGCATTTCAAGGATATTGTGAAGACCTCGACATTCAAGTTTGCTACGCCTCCGTAGCTCACCCAGCAAGCAATGGCCAAGCCGAGAGAGCAAATGCTGAAATCCTTAAAGGACTCAAAACGCGCACCTATGAGCGCTTGAATAAACATGGTGCCAACTGGATTCAAGAGCTTCCGCCCACTTTATGGGCCAATAGGACATCTCCGAACCGATCAACTGGAGAGACACCCTTCTTCCTGGTGTATGGAGCTGAAGCAATCCTTCCTCCAGAAATCACCTTGGGGTCACTCCGGGTCCGGACCTTCGACGAAGCCACGCAGGACCAGCTCCGGCGTGAAGACCTAGACCTCCTTGAGGAGGGAAGGTGCCAAGCAGCTGTTCGGAATGCCCGATACCACCAAGCCCTTCGGCGCTATCATCAGCGGCATGTACACAACCGACAGCTCGAGGAAGGCGACCTGGTGCTACGAAGAATACAATCAAGAGAAGGGTTAAACAAACTCTCCCCCAGCTGGGAGGGACCCTTCCGAGTGATTAAAGTATCCCATCCCGGGAGCGTTCGCTTGGCTACCGAGGATGGGACACCTCTCCCAAATCCTTGGAACATTGAGCACCTCCGTAAGTTCTACACTTAATATCACGGAGGTGAGTCTGTAGTAACTTGGGGTGTATGTTATAGAGTCATTGTACAAAGTCGGGTAGTTCCTCCGGGAGAACAGGCGGACCTTTCCCGGAAGGTCCGCAAAGTTCATGCAACACTTGTCACAGTCTCAGGACTAAAAGTGTGGCTAGCTACCCTGGGTCAAACACGCTTAGCCTGGTTCTGTACCCTAAGAGTGTACTTGTTTCCCCTGTACCCCGGACCTATAATGAAACACATCTTCATGTGAAACAGACTCCACGTGCATTTATTTTGTACAGGCTCAATTTTTTTATTTTTCTCTTTCTTGTCTATAACAAAGACGTGCAATTCTTAAGAAATTTTAGTTCGACCGGTTCATATACGATTCGAGTTGTATTGTCGATTCTTTTGGATTCAAATATTGTTCATGGCTCACTCGCCTGAATGCCGCCAAGCCAATCTAGGGCCGGAGTGTGCTATCGGCTTAGCCTGGTCAAACACCCAAAGTACGCCACTCTACCTACACCCCGGCAGGCCGAAGTAAGGCGGGTCCAAGTGCAATTGAATCTGAAAGAAAAGGCAACGCATTCGGTTGTATTTGGAATCGCGTTTGACTTATCTTCTTGAGAATCGTAAGCCGCGACGAAGTTATAGGCGAGAAATGAATTTTACTATTTTTCTTGGCTTCAGTGTGAAGGAAAAATAAAATCTACGTTGATGGAGAAAAGCCGGAGCTAACAAAGCTCCGACTCCCCTAGATGGCTTGTAATCGATGTTACGCATTGAAAACGAGCATCACCGGAGCAATCAAGCTCCGGTAGAGCTAGGGGGGCCAGCCGTCGACGCTAAATAAAAGATGGTGAGAAGACCCTGCAAACGGAGTCTGCTGCCAACAAACCAAGTGTTGACAAAGGTCACTGTCGGAGCTACTAGCTCCGACACCCCGGAGGACTAACTATCGATGCTCTACGCATTGATAGGGACTATAGCTGGAGCTACTAAGCTCCAACGATAGACAATGCCGGAGCTTCTAAGCTCCGACAACCTCAGGGGGCCTTCACTATTGAAGACTTCAGACCTACACTCTACAAGTTCGGAGCAAATGAGTCTTCAACAAAACACAATATCCTCTTGGTACATGTTCACAATCAAATTGTGTACATCTACCAGGGGGCCAAGACAAAAGAGTTGAAGACAAAAAGTGAAATTCACAAAAATTTGGGGATTTCATTCATCTGGAGACAAGAGATTACATCTGGAGACAAGGGATTACAAAATTGAGGAAGAAGAAGAGAAAATACAAGTGAGAACTACAGAGATGGTCCTAGACCCTATGGAAGAATTGGGCGACCTTCTGGGTAACCTCCGACACGTTGGCTCGGGCAGCTTCGCCTTCTCCTTCAACGGGACCTTCAAGCACCGGGTCCAGAGGGAATTGGGAGTTCCGGCTGGTGTAGCACGTCAGCACATATTCTGCGACGTTCTTCGCCAGGGATTGCCCCTCAACCTCCAATTGGTCCGCGATGACATCGCCCACCTTGGAGAGTTTGCTGCCTGCCGAGCTCAATGCCTGCAACGCCAGGTCTGGCTCCGGCTCTGGATCATCCGGATGCACGGGACTGAAGCCCATCAGTGTCAGCACGTCGTTGGCCTTGCCCAGGAACTCCCAAATCTATAGGGAGTCCGCAGTCCTTAAGCCCTTCAATTCCTCCAGGGATCTTCTGGCCGCCACCAGTTCAGAATTCTCGCGAGCGAGGCGCTCAACTTCTTTGGCATTTTGCTGAATCTTTTCAGCAACCCGCTTTTCGAGTTTTCCGAGCTCCTCCTCACGGAGGTGGATCTTGTTCCGACGGTCGACCAGGTCCTTCTCCCTGCCCCTCACTTTCTTCTCCCTGGCAGCAAGGGCACACTCTTGCTCGTAGAGCTCCTGCCCTCGCACCCAGGCCTTCTCCTCCTCTTCGGTGCAGCACTCTTCCAATTTCTTGGTGCGCTCCTCTAGGCCCTTGTCAGCCAGAGCCACCTTCTCGGTGAGCTCCTCCTCTCTCCTCAGGACGTCATCCCGCAGCTCAAGGAGTTTCTGCTCTTCATCTTCGAGCCGTTTCTCCCTCTGTTCAAGTGCCTCCCGGCGCTTGATGAGTGTAGTGTTAATGGCCTCAAGCCTTTCTTGGCGTTCATCGGCCGCACTATGAGCTGCTTTGGTCAGCTCATAAATCTACCGGGATTGAGCGTCGAGGGAACGAGTCATACTCTCCCTGTCATCCGGTAATTTACCCCAGTACTCCAAGCGGACTTTCTCCCGCTTGATCCACTCTTTGTCATCCACTAGCCTCGACTGCGCCAGCTTGGTCTCGAAGTAGAGCCGGTTACGCCACCGCCTAAGGGTTTGGCGCTCCTCTTCAAGAGCCTTGCTATCGTGGAAGAAGGCCAGTTGAACTTGACACAGACTGGAACATGCGTTGTCAATAGACAGCGACAACGAGATAGGTTCCGGGCCTGCTGGGGTCTCCTCCGCTGGTTCCAGCATGTTTTCAGATACAAAAATTGGGTCCCACTCCACAAGAGTGGTCCCCTGGGTCTCCATGGCACTAGGGCCGTCCTCCGAGATGGCCTCAGTCTCATCGAGGAAGGTCCCGTCGCCAGGTCTTCATTCACCCCCTCAGGCAGGGGGCCAGCGACTTCGCCAGGGCACTCCGGCTCAGCCGCGGGTACCTCCGACGTCGTCACTTCCGGAGCAAGGGCCGCTGCTGGCTCCGGTCTGGGCACCTCCTCCGATGGGGGCTCGAACTCCGACGCCTCTGCAACAACCGGCTCGGGAGCCGGAAGATCTTCAACATCGACCGACCCTGCGGCCGGAGCTCCAACAATGACCGGCTCTACGGCCGGTGCTTCAGAGGTAGCCGGCTTAACTGCCGGAACTTCCTCAGCTTCTGGCGCGCACGACGGGACTTCAATCATCTCCGGCTCAACTGCCGGGGCTTCGACAATTTCTGGCTCTGGAACCGGAATTACAGCTTCCTCCGGCTCAACAATCGAAGCTTCCATCATCTCAGTGCCAGGACCCGGAGATTCAACCTCCGGGACAGGTGCCGCTGGCACAACTTCTCTCCCGCGGTCCGGCGCTACCACGGGAATCTCTGGGGATGAGTCGAGGTCCATGACCATGACAGCTAGCTCCGGAGCTGTCACAGCTTCAGCCACCACTTGGGGCGGCACCGGGACAGGAGCAAAAGCTTCCGCCCTCACAGCTTCAGTTGTTGTGGCTGAGGGTGGAGCCTCACTCCTATTCTTGGGAATGCTGCAGATGATGGACGATGAAACTTAAAAAACAGTTACTACAACAAAACAACTGCCCAAGGTAAAGATTAAAAATTACCTTGGGAGGCTTCCGCACCAGCTTGCGCGGAACCTCTTTCCCGGGCGTTCTGGGCTGGTCATAGCCGGCGTAGAAGCTCCGGAAGGCCCCCCCAGAACTCATTGCAGCCACGGGCGTTTCCTTAGTCGAGGCCCCCCTCGATCGGGAAGAACCTCTTGACCTAGAGGCCTCAACCGACCCTGGTGCTGGAGTCCCATGCCTGGAGCTAGCCCCCCGGGAGGACCCTACTGCGGGTATAGTCGCTGCTGTTGCAGAAGACCTCCCCCTCCGGGGAGAAGGAGCTGATGCAGAGGTGGTAGGCCTGACGGACCTCCCGTCGGCATGCTGCAGCTTCCTCTTCCGGCTCAAGGGTTCGTCCGCTGGCTCCTTGCCCTTGCTGACGACCTCGACCCTTGGCTTCGGGGCAGGGTCGGAGCCACCTTCGGACACTCCAGGGATCGCCACCCTGGTGGTTGATCTTCTCTCAACGACACCAAGGTCGTCAAGCACGGGCATCTTCTGCCGGAGCTCCCTACTGAACTCAACTTCCACGTTCAGAGGAAGAAAAGCCGATGGCGGATTCAAGTCGTCACCCTCGACGTCGATGCCGTGCTGGAACTTCTTGAGGTGGAACTCCAAGGTTGTCCCCACCATGTTGGACTTCAGCCCGGTCTCGACCCGGTCGTCGTCCATCATGCTGTTGAGGGCCCAAGCGAGTTTTCTCTCCTCTTCAGCAGTGCCCACCTGTTGACCAGGAAGTTACAAAACACCGCTTGAGGGGTTAATCCCCCATCCACGCACAGATCCGGGTCAGAACAGGGTTGAAGGCATCCGCCAGCACCGGAGCTTCACTCCAGATCGTCGTGTCAATGTTGGGGAGGCCTTCGGGCAGCTCCAGCCTCTCGTGCTCCTCCACCCGGATGACTATCCAGTCCTTCTTCCAGTCATCCCACTTCCCAGAGGGAAATGACCGGAGGTACTTGAATGGGCACTTCTTGCGCTTCACGAAGTAGTAGAAGCCAAGGTACTCATTGCTCCTATCGGTGGTATGGACGGTGAAGAAGGTCCGAAAGAGTTCAATGCAGGGGGGGATGCCCACCCACATCTCACAGAAGTGGAAGAAGATAGACACAAGGAGAATAGAGTGAGGGCCAAGGTGGTATAACTGCAGACCATAAAAGTCTAGCAACATCAAGAAAAAGGAGGAAAAAGGTGGGATCAACCTCACCATGGCGTACGAGGAGAAGTACACCATTTCACCGGCGTGCTCCTTCTCAAACGGGAGTTCTCCCCCGGCACGGACCGAGCGGTTGAAGAAGTCCGAGGACCACCCCATGAGGGTCCGAACCTTCTTCAGTTCGCCGTCGGTCTTCAAACGACTCTCGCGGAGACCCAACTCCATCGCGGCACAGCAAGGCAAGAGAGGAAAAGCGAAGCACAAGTTGGGAGTTTAAGCGCAAGATCAGATGAGAGGCGTAAAGAACTCCAGACGGTGCACGCTTTCCTTCTTAAGTAAGCCCTCGCAATGCTTGGATGGAAACCGCAAGGAAGTCGAAGATACCGCTCAAAAATTCCACCCAACCGATGACAAGGGGGCCCGGGACCACCCCGATGATCAAGTCGAGGTTCTCACCCAGGCGAACGGTTGTCATCATGAGGCGGGAAACCCGAAGGCGGTGGCCTGACAAGGCGCGTGGAACCGATACGATTTTCGTATCGGGAACCGGCACCCTTCAATTGCATGAGATCCGCACGCCAAAGATCTCATCTGCCGCACGCGGGATACGCCACACGGCGAGGATTTAACTCCAAACCATCGCCAACGGCACATCCGAAGACCTTTGAAGACTCAGTTCAAAAGTCGCGAGGATGGACCCACCTCCGGCGGAATGACCTCACCCCAGGGGTCTTCCTCGGAGGTGGGCCCAGGTGGCCACTGTCGGTACCCTGGAAACCGTACACCCCTCGAGGTTACAAAGATCTCAAAGGAAAGTCACCTACTTGATCTGAAGACCTTCGGAGGCCCACATGTTAGATATAACCGGGCCCGCTTCTCCAACATGGTTAATCCCAGGGTCACCACGTGTACTATCAAACCGGAGCTACCGCCCACAAGGGGGAAGCTCCGGGCTATGTACCGAAATGGCACCCCCGGACCTAACCCCAGACTGAGGGAAGCTCCGGATCTGACACGTGTCAGGTAGCTCCGGAGCTACCTATTTCCCACATTATGCTCCAGAGCTGCCACGTGTCCAACCGTCGGATCTTCAGCCTCTAACCTCCGGAAGACTCCACAACGGCTCCGGATCTTCAAAGAGGAATCAAGGACTTCAAGACCCGATTAAGTGTCATTAATACCATATTAATGACACACGATCGGATGACCTTAATTACCAGTAATGGTGCTGTCAAAGCCCATTATCCGGTCATTAAGAGCAATTAAACGTGTTGAATGAGTATCAATACTAGTAACCGCCGGGGCCACATGTCGGGCCAGGCTAACTTGTAACGGCCTGCCCTTGTACTATAAAAGGACAGGCCGACGATGGACTCTACACGTTCTGATACGCGATACACATTCCATAGACGCTCGACACAAGCTCATACATCTAATACAACACCAACACACCCGTGGAGTAGGGTATTACGCTCAGGTGGCCCGAACCACGTAAATCTCCGTGTCTCCTGTGCCATTTACAATTCACCTTCTTGAATGTCCGCGCGCCCACACCGAACATCAAACTCCTCTAACACTTTAGTAGTGTCGGGAGATCTGCTGGATCCAAACCACCGACAGTTACATTAACGAGCTTGTTTATGTTGAACAACCTCCCGGGTTTGAAGATCCGAGGAATCCTAATCATGTGTATAGGTTGCACAAGGCGCTCTACGGGCTCAAGCAAGCACCTATGGCGTGGTATGAACGACTACGAGATTTCCTTATCATGCAAGGATTCAAGATCGGAAGGGTGGACACTATGCTCTTCACCAAAGACATCAACGGAGATTTGTTTATTTGTCAAATTTATGTTGATGATATTATCTTTGGTTCAACTAACGAAGCTCTTAGCCATGAGTTTGGCAGAATGATGTCTAGGGAATTCGAGATGTCAATGATTGGAGAGCTCAACTTCTTCCTTGGATTTCAAATCAAGCAACATCAAGAGGGGACCTTCGTCTATCAAGAGAAGTACACCAAGGACCTCTTGAAGAAATTTGAGATGGGAGATTGTAGCTTAAGAAGCACTCCTATGGCAACAAACTATCATCTCGACGCGGATAAGGACAGTAAACCTATTGATCAATCTCACTACTGTTCTATGATTGGTTCATTGCTTTACCTTACCGCATCTAGGCCTGATATCATGTTTAGTGTATGCTTGTGTGCTCGCTTTCAAGCGGCACCTAAAGAATCGCATAGGAAGGCGGTCTTTAGGATACTTAGGTATCTTAAGCATACCCCTAGTGTGGGCTTGTGGTACCCTAAAGGTGGAAAATTCCACCTCTTGGGATACTTGGATTCGGACTTTGCCGGATGCCACATGGATCGCAAGAGTACCTCCGGTGGGTGCCACTTGCTTGGGCATTCCCTAGTATCTTGGTCTAGTAAGAAGCAAAATTCCGTCGCCTTGTCCACGGCGGAAGCGGAATATATAGCGGCCAGTGCATGTTGTGCCCAAATTCTTTATATGAAGCAAACTCTTTTGGACTTTGGTATTAAACTTGGTTGTGTGCCTCTCCTTTGTGACAATGAAAGTGCGGTTAAGATAGCTAAAAACCCCGTTCAACACTCCCGCACTAAGCACATTGATATTCGCCATCATTTCTTAAGGGACCATGAAGCTAAGGGAGACATCTCATTGCGAGGTGTTAGGTCCGAAGAACAATTGGCGGATATCTTCACTAAACCACTTGATGAGAAAACTTTTTCTAGACTAAGAAGTGAATTAAATGTGCTAGATGCATCAAACGTCATGTAAGTTGCCATGATCATGTAAGAATGCATATCATATAGGTCTTGTCTAACTTTCAAAGTATAGGGGTGAGAAGGGTTAGCTTGGGATGGAGGTTCTTTTGGGTTTCCCCAAGGCTTGGAGAGTGGCTGTCCCTGAAGAAGCCTTTGAAAGGTTCAAATTTGGCAAGATAGATTTACTTTATGTCTTGCATGATGCTTGCCATATAGACTTGCACTCATATTTAAATTTCTTGCATTATAAATTGTTTGGCATTGCATACGGTAGATTGTCACAAAGGGGAATCCACCTCATGAGAAAGAGACTTGTTTGAAATGCAATATCTCAACTCATATGATGTGGGAAGAACAAAATGTTAGGTACATTAATGCCTATAGGAACATGCTTTAAAGAGATAGAAGTCTTCATACTCTAGCTCACAAAGCATGGGCCTTACATTTTATTTGGATGATTTCCTTCCTATTTCCTTTGGTGTTCTATTTGCTTTAAGGCTTAGCCAAGTTATTGGCATATTAGCTTTTTGAGGGGTGAGGGGTTGCCAAAAAGGTCCTAAGACATGTGTTTCTCATTGTTTGTTTGTTTGGTCAAAGGACATATATGGGATGTTGCTGTTTAGTAGTCATCGGATTATCCGATGCTCAGGCCAGACCATCATCGGATCAGTTGGTGTTCAAAAGCCAAGAGCCAGTTCAGTTAGTATCTCAAATCAACCAACGCGTTCATCTGGGAAAACATCGGTCCATCCGGTGTTCACACTTCTGGAACTATGCCAAATTCCACCGATGCAAAATCAGTTCAATGTCGGTCCATCTGGTGTCAACGGCACCGCCTTGAATACCCTTACTGTGCCATTCGACCGATGCTTCTATCATTTCTACATCGGTCCATCCGGTGTTAAAGTTTCGGTTAGGGTTTGGGACCCACTATTTAAACGGCCTTTCATCTCCTTTTCTCTCTCTTCCTGATCCCGACGCAGCCCTCACCGCCGCCGCCGATTCTCTCGCCCAAGCGTCACCGCCGCTGCACTCCGGCCGCCGCTGGCGTCCTCCGGTCGCTGCCGCCAACCTCCGGCCGCCGCCGCCATCCTCCAGCGCCGCCGCCGCATCATCTAGCGCTGCCGCCACTCACCTCCACCGCAGCTGCCGCCGCCGCTCCACCCAGCCGACGCCGCTGCTCCACCCAAGCACCGCCGCCGCCTCTCTCCACCACCATAGCCGCCCCACGCACACACCACCCTCTGCGTCGTTGGTACCTCCACCAGTCGCCAACGCTAGGGTTTCTGACCGCATCAACCGTCGTGTTGCCGTTCCGTGCATCGTCGACTTCGTTCACGCGCTTTGCCTCGTCGCAATGGCTCGTGACAAGAAGAACAAGGGCAAGGCCGTTGTGGAGCCGGCCGCGAAGAAGCAGAAGCTCTCGAAGGAGGAGAAGAAGCCATTGATGGACGCTCGCGCCGCTGAGGAGCGAGAGCGAGGCCGAGGAGGATCACTGAGGATCCGCGAGGCTCGTCCGAGGCAGCCTCCCGTGATCAATGAGTCTAAGGCGGAAGAAGAGCCGGAAGAGCCACTCATCCGCCGGCGCTCAGCCCGGACCTGTGGGGGTCTTCCCGCGACAACACCTCATCCGAGACCGATAGCTGCCGATCGTCGTGAGGACAGGGAGGCCTAGAGAGCCATCTACGAGATGGACACTACCGTCCGTGTCGGTGAAGGTGTCCGGTTGACTGATTACCGGAAGATGAAGGCCAAGCAACTCCAAAGACTCAGATGGAGTGTGTTGCTTGAGGAGTGGTACCCACAGCCCAGAGAGGCTCTTGTGGACAGTCGTTTTTGGACTGTGACACATGCGTCGCTCTATGAGATCTAGAGATGCCGAGGCCACAAGTTATTCCAGCACAACTTTCTGAACTGGGATCAGCTCGCCCTGGCTGCAGAGACGGAGATACGACCCTACTTTGAGAGGTACAGAGGGCTGGTCCAGCTGATGTCCTATGAGAGGAGTGCATATGTGGAGGATTGGGTCCGCGTGTTCTACGCTACCCTCTACGTCTCTGAGGGCCGCAAGTCGATTGACTTCATGTTCATGGGCCAGCACTATCACTTGACGAGGCAGACATTGGCACAGCTGCTGGGAGTGGACCTGCACGACACCTGCGTGCATGAGAGGGTATATGGTCAGGCATACCCGCCGAGGAGGCCGCTCACTGGAGGAGTGGCACCACCTCTTGAGGAGATCCGTTCTTTGTTTGGACCGACCTTCTCTCCAGACCAGCCGAGGGTACTGGCTCTACTGACTCCAGCTGCGCGCACAGTGCACCTTGCCTTTCGTCGCACACTCTTGCCGAGGTCAGGATACCTAGAGGGGTTCACCAGTCTGTAGCAGACCCTCCTGTTCTACATCATGAACGGGATGGAGTTCGATATTGTGGACGTCCTCATATGCGAGATGGAGGATGTGATCACCGACAGAGTGGGCATGATGAGGCAGCTTGTATATGGACACTGGATCAGCTACCTGCTCTCTATGATGGTTCCTGAGGAGTCTACCATGCGTGACCGACTCACTGACGAGAGTGTTACACGGTTCAGTCACTACGTGCTCCAGCTCCTGGAGACCGCCGCCTTGGCCGTCCAGTCGAGCGTCAGGTTCGTGCTCGTCTGTCTAAGGAGGACTGGTCGGATCTGGAGAAGGAGGATGAGAGGCTGGCAGAGGCAGAAGCTCAGGGTGAGGAGCTGCATCATATATGGTCCGAGAGCGACACGGATGACAGTGTCGAGGAGTACTTCCCACCTCCTCCCTCACCCAGGCAGCACGACGCGGAGGTTGGAGGCTCTACAGTGCCACCCCCTACTCCACCTCCTATCACAGAGGCACAGGTCTCTCAGCCGTCTGAGCTCACTTCACTACTCCAGCAGATGGTTGAGCAGCAGTGCCTAGACCGGCTTGCAGCTGAGCACGCTCGAGCAGAGCAGGCAGCACGACTTCTGGAGCTCCAGCAGCAGCAGCAGGAGATGCAACGCCAGATCGCCCGTGAGAGGCGAGAGGACACTGACCGGCTGACTGGGCTGATCGACCAGATGCACCAGCGCTCCCTGGACCAGCAGCAGCAGACGCAGCAGGCGATGATGGGCATCCTGGGGTTGATCACCAACCTCTACACCCAGACCGGGATTGCCCTGCCGTCAAAGCTGCCAGGCGTCGCTCCACCTCCACCTGTCCTTGCTCCAGCTACCGCTCCGGTGCCGACTACACCGATCCCTTCGATCAGCATGTCTCCATTGCCGGCTCCCGGCGCACCGATTCACTCTCCCCTGCCGGCCCTGATGCTGTTCCAGCAGACACCGGCATTCGTCGTCAGTGCCCCCTTGCCAGTAGCTACTACTCAGCAGGCACCAACCGCGGCTCCTACGGCTCCGACAGCTCCTTCCACCTCTACTCCAAGCAGCAGCTCCGACGATAGCACTCCCGACGGTGACCAGTTCGTCATCGTGCCTAGTACTCAGGGTCCTTAGGCACTCGGATCCCTTTTTGGTGTCTTGATGCCAAAGGGGGAGAAGAGTTAGAGGAGAGTCAGGGGGAGGATAGCTTAGCCTTAGGGGGAGCGTCCTAGCTGTAGGGGGAGTTTATCTTTATGAGTTATCTTTTGTAATTTGGTGTGTTTGCTACTCATTTGCTACTTATTGTGCATTAATGAACTTGTCACTTATTCCCACTTTCGAGTTATTGATTAATTTTGAGCCTTCAAATTTTAAGTGTGATAATATTGTATTCATTGCATATCCTCTTAAGTTTTGTACTGTCAAATTCATTACCATTGTGCTTCAATTGTTGTGTTGTCATCAATCACCAAAAAGGGGGAGATTGAAAGCATCTAGGCCCCCATGAGGTATGGTTTCGGTGATTAATGACAACCATTGGACTTTACTAATGAATTTGTGGATGCAAGGTCTCTCATAATCAGTCAATCAAATGAAATCAATATGTCATTGGAGACCCCTAAACAATCAATTTATGAGATCAAATCAATGATATGAAGACAAGAAGTGAAAGCTCTTATGACAAAGTCATTCAACCACAATTAATGACACTTAATGCTTGACAATCATCAGAAATATATTTCCAACAAAGTCTAAGAGGTCACTTGAGCAAGACACAAAAGAGTCACTTAGAAACAACTCGAAGCAAACAAAATCAACTCACCAGATCAACCGATGTTTCCAGAGAACAACACATCGGTCGAGTTGGTTCAGCAGAAGAAGAAGACCTCAGAACAAAGCACTCACCGGATCATCCGATGTTAAGGGCTAGGCTACATCGGTCCATCAGTACAGTTTGTAATATCCTTGGACCAAGTGTAGCATCGGATCATCCGATGTATAGAAATATACACATCGGTCAACCACTCCAGTAAGCATCAAGTTTGAGTCAATTCTGGAGGAAGAGCCACCGGATCATCCCATGAGAAGACAAGTGCAACATCGGTCTAACAACGTTCATATCTGACACAATGACGTGAGCTAAAGTAAACTTGACCGATGATAACTAAAGGGGAGACATCAGATCATCCGATGTTCGCAGAAAAGTTCTGTCAGCCTACTTTTCCAACGGCTATTTCGTGGAGGCTGGCTATAAATACCCCCTAAACCTGTCATTTCGACAAGTCTTGATCACCATACATTCTCAACACATCCACAAGCGTTCAAGACCAATATCCATCACTTCTACAACATTTCGACCACTTACACACCAAGAGATAGGCTAGAACTAGCTAGAGAGAGAGCTTGTGTGCCTCCATTCTGGGTGAGTAAAATCTTTAGGATAGTGAGAGCCTCAAGGGAGTGCCCCCTTGGTGTTTGTAACTGTGAGAGACTTCCGGAGCTTGCCAAGGCGTTTGTGGAAGCCCGGAGGGTCAAAGTTGTACAAGGCTTGAGCTCCACCTTGCCGAGGTTAGCAAACGGAGAAGAATAGTGGAGATCCCTCATCTCGATGACTTGGGTGTGGCTATACCCTTTGGTGGGTGCCACAACGTGGATGTAGGAAGATCTTGACGATCTTGCCGAACCACGGGATAAATCCTCGTGTCTCCTCGGGAGTTTGCATCCTCTTCCTCTCCCTTACATTTATGCACTTTATATTCCGTGAAGTTGCTATCTACTTCAATGCATAAATTGTTTGCATAGGGAATTGGACTTTTAGGAATTAAGTTTTATTGCTTATATTTTTTAAAAGAAGCCCAATTCACCCCCCTCTTGGGCATTCAATCCTTACACAGGAGGAGGAGGAGCGCGCGTGGGCCACCCCTCTCTTCCTCTCTTCTCTCTCACTCAAGGAGTGGAAGAGCAACCTCCCTTATATGTAGGGGTTGCTCCACTTCCACTTCCCATGTGTGACTAAACACTTAGCACCACTCCCTCTTGCCCTAATGGGCCTTTGAGATTTATTGGGAAATAATTTTGAATATTATATGGGCCAAGCCCATTTATTCCAACAATCCCCCACCAGATCTCGAAGCCATTAGGAGAGAGGTCATTCTCGTTCCTTGTTTGATATACTAGTGTTTCGGCAGAGACTGTGAAGTTGAACTTCTGCCTAGATCCTCAAGTTTCATCAGGTCACAACTTGAACAATGGACTACGCCTTGAATTGCAAGTTTTGTGTGAACTGACTTCACCCAAAAACCATTACCAGTACTTGACTACCAGTAGTCTACCCCGCGGGTGGAGCATATGCGTCGTACTCCCTGGTCTCTTCATGAGCTTTCCAGAGATCACCCAAATCTCACAGACTACGACGTTAGACAGTCGGAGCTCATATAGGTGTGTTTCCTTCAAGACTGCCCTGTAGGATGACATCTTTGCTACACATAGCCAACAGAAATACATTAAGGCAAATCGCTAACCTGCCTTACAGTTTGAGAGTACAAGTGTGCATCTTCACATAGAGAGGGTATAAAGAAGTACTCTCCTTGGTGAACCACTAGCTTTTTTCCCATGTCCTAATTCACGGGATCTCCGATCACATAGGTTGGGTTACTACTATGGTGTCACATCAATGGGTCTCAAACCCATCTCTCTCGATGCACTTTCTATCACATTACGTGATAGACCCTTCGTAAAGGGATCTGCCATGTTTTTGTCTGTTTGTATGTACGAAACGGTAATAACTCTAGAGTTTCTCATTTTCCTGACAGATTTTAAACGTCTCTTGACGTGTCTTGATGATTTTGCATTATCCTTAGAACTGGTCACTTTGGCAATCACCGTTTGATTGTCACAGTTCATAAGGATTGCCGACAATGGTTTCTCAACTACAGACAAATCCATCAAGAGCTCTCGCAACCATTCTGCCTCTGCAGTTGCTGTCACTAAAGCTGTGAGTTCTGCTTCCATGGTTGACCTCGTCAAAATGGTCTGTTTGCAAGACCTCCATGATATAGTGCCACCAGCTAGAGTGAACACATATCCACTCGTGGCATAGAGTTCATCAACATCAGAGATCCCGTTCGAATCACTATAACCCCCTGGCACGACCGGATGCCCAGTATAATGAATTCCATAACTCATTGTACCACTCAAGTAGCGCATAACCCTTTCAAGTGCATGCCAATGATCTGTACCCGGGTTTGACATGAACCTGCTCAGTTTGCTCACAGCAAACGAGATATCAGGACGGGTTGCACTAGCTAGATATATGAGTGAACCGATCATCTAAGAATATCTGAGTTGATCTCTTGACTCTTTATTGTTCTTTCTAAGTATCACGCTGGGATCATAAGGCATTTGAGAAATCTTGCTATCCATAAAGCCGAACCGGCTCAAGATTTTCTCAACATAGTGGGATTGACTTAAAGTAATTCCACTCCCATCCTTATTCAGCTTAATGTTCAAAATAACATTAGCTTCTCCCAAATCTTTCATATCAAAATACTTTGATAGAAAAGACTTGACCTCAAAAATTATATTAATGCTCGTACCAAAAATGAGTATATCATCCACATACAAGCATAATATAACGCTATCGCCCCCACCATGACGATAGTACACGCACCGATCAGCCTCATTAATGACAAAGCACGCAAACGTCAAAGTACTATCGAACTTCTCATGCCATTGTTTAGGTGCTTGTTTCAGGCCATACAAGGATTTCAACAATTTGCACACCTTTGTCTCTTCACCTTTTACTACGAACCCATCAGGTTGTTCCTTATAAATTTCCTCTTCCAACTCTCCATTAAGGAAAGCTGTATTCACATCCATTTGATGGATGATTAGACCATAAGAGGCGGCCAGAGAAAGTAGTACACAAATTGTCGTCATTCTGGTGACAAGTGAATAGGTGTAAAAATAGTCTTCACCTTCCTTTTGAGTATAGCCCTTAGCAACTAGTCCCTCCTTGTACTTTTCAATAGTACTGTCAGGCCTGAGCTTCTTCTTGAACACCCACTTGCAGCCTACTGGTTTGCACCCGTATGGCCGTTCGGTTAACTCCCAGGTTCCATTGGAAAGAATTGAGTTCATCTCACTATGAACTGCTTCTTTCCAGTCATCTGCATCAGGTGATGCATATGCCTCTGCTACGGATCTAGGAGTACCGTCCACAAGGTACACAATGAAATCATCACCGAAGGATTTTGCAATCCGTGATCTCTTACTCGACTGGGTTATTTTATTGTGTTCCTCCTTTGGGACATTCTCAAACGATGTATCAAGAAACTCGCTAGTTTTGGTGGATTCAGGACAAATTTCAGAAGAGATCCTAGCAGTGCTATGCAAATCTTTCATAGGAAAAATATTCTCAAAAATTGTTGCATCACGAGATTGCATAATAGTATCAACATGCATATCAAGTACCTCAGATTTAACTACTAAAAATCTATATGCGATGCTCCGATGAGTATAGCCTAGAAAGATACAATCCACTGTCTTTGGTCCCAGCTTGCGTTTCTTGGTAATTGGAACATTGACCTTTGCCAAACATCCCCAAGTACGCAAGTATGAAAGTGATGGTTTTATCCCAACCCACTCCTCATAAGGGGTTTTCTCTTTATTCTTATTTGGAACGTGGTTTAGGACATGACATGAAGTCAATAGAGCCTCCCCCCACCATGCCTTAGATAAACCGGACGTGTCTAACATGGCATTCACCAAGTCACACAATGTGCGGGTTTTCCTCTCGGCTACCCTGTTTGATTGGGGTGAATAGGGATGCGTCCTCTCATGTATAATACCGTGTTCCGCACAAAAATCATGAAATATTTTGGGAAAATACTCACCACCACGATCTGACCTAAGACGTTTGATCTTTCTCTCTAATTGAGTTTCTACTTCAGATTTATAGATTTTAAAGTAGTCTAACGCTTCATCTTTAGTTCGCAACAAGTAAACATAGCAGAATCTAGTAGAATCGTCTATTAATGTCATAAAATATTTCTTTCCATCTTTTGTCAACACACCATTCATCTCACATAGATCAGAATGTATGAGTTCTAATGGTGCCAAGTTTCTCTCCCCGGCTGCCTTGTGAGGCTTTCGAGGTTGCTTTGACTGCACACAACTATGACACTTATAACCTTTGACAATAGTGAATTCTGGAATTAATTTGAGACTAGATAGCCGATTCATTAAACCAAAATTAACGTGACATAAACGAGAATGCCAAACACTTGCATCATCATTAATACCACCACAAATATGGTTTACTAACTTATTATTAAACTCCGAAAGAGAAAAGCGGATCAGGCCACCGCATTCATAGCCTTTACCAATAGTCCATGCTTGGACACAACTATTTTATTGGACTGTAAAACTACTTTAAACCCATCTCTGCATAGATGGGTATCGCTAACAAGATTCTTGTTCATAGTAGGGACATGCTACACATTCTTCAGCTGGACAATCTTTCCCGAAGTGAACTTCAGATCGACCATGCCAACACCACGAACAGAAGCATGTGATCCATTCCCCATTAGGACGGCAGAATCTCGGACGAACTGGTAAGAAGTAAACATAGACATGTGAGAACATACATGAACATTAGCACCCGTATCAAATCACCAAGATGATGTTTGAGAAATAGAAAGAACAGTAAAGGAATTACCGTACCCATCTGCATTGCTGGATGTCACGATGTTGACATTCTTTTTCCCTTTGCGATCTGCCCTCTCAGTACAGTTCTTGGAAATATGTCCCTGCTCCCCACAGGTATAGCAGTAGCCATCATTGGCTTTGTTTGACTTCTTCTTCTTAAAAGGAGCAGTTTTGTTTGGCCTGAATAGAGACTTGTTCCTTTTGTTCTTGACATTGGGTTTCTGCATCATATTAGCATTAACGCTAGATTGACCCTCGTCTCCTTTCTCAGTAGCGTCCTTAGCTCGAGCCTTCTCCTCAATATCAAGAGATACTATCAGATTTTCAACTGATATTTCCTGTCTCTTGTGTTTGAGAGCTGTGGCAAAGTTCCTCCATGATGGAGGTAACATTGCAATAATGCACCCAGCCACAAACTTGTCGGGTAAAGGACACTAAAGGAGATTGAGCTCTCTCGCAAGGCACTGTATTTCATGAGCTTGTTCAACTACAGGACGGTTGTTAACCATCTTGTAGTCATGAAAATTCTCCATGATATACAGTTCACCGCCTGCATCGGCTGCACCATACTTAGCGTTAAGTGCATCCCAGAGCTCCTTCCCATGTGTGACTATCAGATAGACATCACAGAGTTTATTATCAAGGACACTTAAGATGCATCCTCTCAGAGTAGAATTGACTTCCTCAAACTTTGTCTGTTGTTCAACAGACAAAGGACCTTGAGGCCTGCCCTCGGTTACCCAGAAGATCTTAAGCGATTAGAGCCAAAGCGTGGCCTTAACTTGCCACCTCTTGAAGTGCACGCCAGAGAATTTCTCCGACCTCAGTGCATCGGCTAGAGTCATCATGTTCAACTCAGGAAATTGCCTAATAAGGTTTTTGAATTATTAGAAAATAGGAGGCAATTTACTAAACAATTCCGGAAGAACACGAAAATCAGCAACGATCGGTAGACAGACGGGACGAGAAATAATGCGTACCGATTTGAAGCCGAACGCACCGCTGTAGATCCGACAGCGAACATGCCCTGTAGGCGTTGGTGACTACGATGAGCCGCAGCGCCCGATCTTATCGGTAGAGGAGCCGTGGTGAAGAACGCGAGCAGTCACGCGGAGTGCTTCCCAAAAACCTCATTTGCCCTCTCCCGGTGCAGGATCGTAAGGGCGAGCGGTTCCGGAGACCTGCTCTCCCGATCGTTGGTGTACGCCGACGTTCGGGATGGAGTAGACTAGAAGGCAGCGCAAGGAACGCGAATGTGGGAACGATCTGATCGTGGGATGCACTACCGTACCGCGAACGTCTGTATTTATAGAGTCCTAGGAGGCGGTTCGTATGGCGATTCGGAGGGTCCAGATCCGAACTGACTCCGCAGTCGTAGAAGTAGCTCGAATTCACACGAACACGCGCGCGTGGGGTGGGGCGAGCGAGCGAGGAGGAGAAGGAGCGTGCGTGGGCCACCCCTCTCTTCCTCTCTTCTCTCTCACTCAAGGAGTGGAAGAGCAACCTCCCTTATATGTAGGAGTTGCTCCACTTTCACTTCCCATGTAGGACTAAACACTTAGCACCACTCCCTCTTGCTCTAATGAACCTTTGAGATTTATTAAAAATTAATTCTCAATATTATATGAACCAAACCCATTTATTCTAAGAGAACGTGTGTTATCTTGGTTTCGACCGCTATTGAGGCATTGGGCCAAACCACTGCACGACTGTCGGTTCTCGCCACCTAGGCCTCGGGCGACACTGGCTCGACGAGCGGGTCATGTGCCATCCTTCAACGGTCGAGGAGGTGAGCCTTTATTTTGTTTTGTGATGGGGTCTCTTGCAGGTTTTATAATTTTCGCCCCTGCGTAGGAGGTCCGACCCCAAGATCGGTCTTTCTCCCAGGGTTGCTGCTTCGACCGTGAGCCCAGCGGGGGTTGCCCGACCCACTTCGTCGGTGTCGGCGGAGGGGTGCCCATCTCGGGAAGCTTCAGCTCCACTTGCCATGGCTCCTATGCCGATGTTCTTCGGTGGGACTGCTGCCGCGTCGAACGCCGTAGGGGCGCCGATGCTTGATGGCGGCAGATCTGGGGCGGCGCTGGCCTTGAGCTCTGCCTCGGAGACAGTGGCCACGGAGCCCGCTGGGGGAGCCGACCAATCAGAGATCGGGGCGACGAGTGAGGAACCTGTTCGGGGTCCAGCTTGGGAGCTGTCTTCGATGCCTCCGCGAGCGCGGGAGCTGACCCATCAGTAGTCGGGGCAACGGGTGACAAACCTGTCTGGAGGTCCGACTTGGTAGCTATCCCTGATGATTCTGCTAGCGCGGGCGAGGCGATGGTGGTGGAGACTGGCCACGACGATTTACAGGTCTGCCAATATGGGGCTCGGCTCTGCCTATCTCACGTGCGCTTCCGGCGCTCTAGGGGCCGAGGGCGCCGGGCGCGGGCGGCGTCTGGGCCAATTTCGATGGTGCCGCCGGGCTGCTGGGGTTCGACGAGCGGGTGCAGGCAAATGAAGACGTGGACTGCTTCGATTCCCAGCTCATTGACGCTCGGGCTAGGCTCTCCATAGAGTGCCGATGCATGGAGATCGTGCCTGGGCGGTTGAGGAGGGCAATCGCTGATGGCTGTAAGGCCGCCCCTCATTTTTCTTCCTGGCAGCTGCCTCAGGCTAGGACAAGGACTCCTCTTTTTCCCTTCTGGCAGGAACTGGCTCGTTGGGCTGCTGAGGAGTTGCGGCTTTTCCGCGAGAGCGAGTGTTGCGGGCATAGTGTGTGTTGACAGCTTAAACATTAACAAATCATTCCTGACAATAGCGTTAGAGTTGCTTGTTGACGTTTTTCTACTTCACATATCATCTCTAGTAAGAGATAAGGTCTACAAGCGCACGGAAACTGTCATGTAGCATTACACCGGTAAGCGTATTTTCAAGGGTATCGTATTTATCCCAAAGGAAGACAATGGAGTAAAGTGAACACTACTCTTAGATCAAGCTATGGGATACTAATCAATTATCAAGATATGGGTAAGATTATAGTATATGGGTAGTGTGACACACACCTAAGAAATCTATTCTAAAGGGTAGATGAGTCCTAATGAAGATTAGACTAAGAGTTGGGGAGTTACTCCTACAATACTTCTAATAAACATATGCATAACCTAGGTTAGATACTAATGAGCACGTCAATGGTGAATACTTATGCTAAGTTGTTCAACACATCGAGCATGGGTTTACCCGTAGCAATACTAGGACGACCACCGCCAAGAGCCTGTGGCATAACCGAATATGGAGGATTACAAAGGACAGATAGGACTGTCACCACCTACTGCCTACCTCTTCAGTCCGTGGGTCTATGAGACATCCAACACTACTTAACTAGCCTAGCACCATGCTAGTATATTAAGTAAATACCTTAGGAACCATGGCACAAGACATCCTAAGGAAGTGAACTAAATTATCGTTGAACCAATGTTGATACATAGTATAAGTTATTCATATTAACATGATCATATCATAACTAATTAGACTATAATGTGGATTTCTAGTGTTTATGATGATAGATTAAGAGTGATATGGCATAATCATAAAGACTACTCCTACCACATACACGAAATATATAATCAAACAAGAAACGCTTCATCCAAGTATATGAATAAAACAAGACTAAAGATAATATATTTATTTTGCATAAAGTCACAAATATAAGAAAAGATACATGAGCCATACCTTTCCCAACTTGGACTTGGGACTAGAGGCTCTCCTCTCCATAGCCTAACTCAACTAAGGACTAAGAGACTCGCGTATACAATAGAATGACGCTCAAGTGGTGTGTGTGCAGTGAGGGTAAGGGGTCCTATTTATAGGTGGAGAAGGGTCGGTTCCCACCACCAAAAGTGTGCGCATCAGTCATCACTGACTTCTTCAAGCCAGAAGGAGCCAACAGGTGGCGATTGATCGAGTTTGGCATCAGGACCATGTCAGCTGACTAAGGGGGTCGGCCGACCTGGTCTCTGCATCATTTCTCGTGTGCTTTCTCCAGGTCACTACCAGGTGGGTCCCATCCCTTGATATAAGTGCTACACTGTTGGATGGCCTCGAATACTTCTGTTTGTGGGCTATTTGATCCATGTGGTGTCACATGTCGTCGCTTGATTGGCTGAGATGGTATTTTATAGGATTGCTCTCCCTCTTTTACCTAATTTTCTGCAATAATTCCTTGCATGCACTATTTCTTCAAGGACAAGTGGAAATAGGTTAAATAGGAAGGTGTTGTGTGCAAGAAATGACAATTCCTGCACATAATTGAGTTATATTGACGGGTGAAATTGGTATATAGCAGCCGTCAACAAGCTCCCTCAAGCTTATCCTTTGCTCATCCCGAGCAAAGTCAAGGCTTTAGATTAATGATCAGGAGTTGCTACAATGTTCTATTTTTTAAAAGTACCATGTGCACAACAAAAAACTCTACCTAGTATTGCAAAAAATGGCATGATACTTCACCCATCCTAAGTCATTATGGGGCTTATGCCATCTCCTATTCATGGGGTTGAAAGATAGAACAACAAATGAAGCACACATACCCTAGAAATCAAGTTCCACTCAAATTCCGGAGAGTTCAATTTAGATTTTAAGTATCTCAATTTGATTGTCTCAGTCCCTCCTTTGTGTGTAGTGGAAATATGTCCTCACCAATGCATTTGCCTAATTTCATCCTACCTCTAAATAAGGCTTGTATGTGGAGATTGGTAGGGAATATAGTAGGCATATTTGTAACACATAATATTGCTAAGTCAAAAAAAGCAAGCCTTAGGAGAAATCAATTCAAAACTATTTGATTCAAGACTTGTGGATGTGTGATGGAGTGGAAGTGGATATGTGAGATGACTCCTTTTTATGTAGACTCTCTTATTTTGTAGCGATGAAACATGGCTACTTTTTTTCTCATGCTTATGATGTAAGCATGCATTTTCTTTTTCTTTTTCTTGTACCCATGTCTTCTACTCGCTTTTTATGCAATAAATTTTGAGAGAGTACTAAGCATGAAGGATATGGAGTTTCTCTTTTTATTATAGAATGGTGGTATGATGGGATTTTGCTTACTTCGAGCGTAGAAGTATAGCATGTGCAAGTGAAGTCTTGAATTCAAAAAGTAATGAATGAAATCTCACATAGGTCTATACTAGTTTGACAAAGCTCAATGTGAAGACAAATAGCATATGCATAAGGTCTATCAACGTAATGTATATATGACTTTGGTAGGTATTTCCAATCAAATAAGAGTAACTTAAATCTTTTTTAGAATTTTCTCCAGAAATCCAAGTTTCACTTTCAAACTAGGAATAACAGCCCTATCAATACACCATATCTTACAACAACTTAGAATGGATTAAGATTTTTCTACCCACAATTTCCAAATCAAGGCAAAAGTAATTTTATCCAATGAGAGCAATATGTTGGAGAGTAGTAAGTTGTAAACTAGGGACTTAGGAAAACTAAATTAGAGCAACTATTCATCATTCCATCTTTGCGAATTCCAAATCATTCTTACCGCACATCTTTTATTTTATTTGAAAACAAATCTATACTACTTTACCCTTTTTTTATATGCAAGGTGGATAATGGTTAAATGGAAAGTAAATATGCAAGGGGTGTGCTACAAGTTACCTCGAGTGGGGGTGCTCCGCCAAGCTTGTTCTTGTTCAAGGTCCGCGATAGGGGCTGAAACACTAACGACAGATGTAGGCCCTAAGGTTTGCCTAACCTTGTTGCAACATGGCTTTGGCATTGGAGTGTTGAGTGTCTATGTTGGATTGCCTTCCATGGGTTTCATGAGTGTGGTCGAAGAGAGTGTTGTCGATGTCGCTCATCCACACCTCAAGGTTTCCATAGGTTGGATGTACCTTGTTATTTCTTGGCTAAGATAGTGATAACCCTTAGCACAAAGGCATGACGTGCACTAAACATGCATTGAGTGTGTTCCGTCATTCTTTGGCAAAGGTGTCTCATACCTTCTTGCCATAAAGGAATAACTTGTACCCCTCATGCATTGGGTGTGATCCGTCATTTCTTGGCTAAGGTAATGATACCCTTTAGCCACAAAGGAGTGACATATACCCAACATGTGTTGAGTACGATACGGTATTCCTTGGCTAAGGTACAACATACCTATAACCACAAAGGGATGACGTGCACTCAACATGTGTTGAGTGTGATCCGTTGTTCCTTGGCTAATGTATAAAATACTTTCTGGCCACATAGGAACAACTTGCACCCAATATACATTGGATGTGATCTTGTCATTCCTTGGTTAAGGTACATGATACCTTTTAGCCACAAAGGAATAACTTACACCCAATGATGGTGGCAATTCCCTTGAGCTTGAATGAGTGATTAGAATAGTTGAGAGCATAATGCTCTCATATATTCGTAGCGGCTCATTAGTTGCTCATAGAGGTTTCCATGTCAAATCTCCAGTCTCATATAGTAATGGTTGACCTTCGGACTTAATTTTTGATAGGTACCAACCATCCTAATTTACTCCTTGGCCAAGAGATATTGAAATAAAATCCTCTTAGGGTTCCAACAGCCGGATATTTGAATGCCTGCATAGTAATATTACTCCTGCAAACTTCCCCTCTATGATAGAGAGGGATGGTTAGCTCCCGATACTTGTACAAATGAATTTTCTGGTTATGTAACCGAATCTTCATTAGTACATACGGAGAACAACAATACCAAAAATGTAGTGGGTCCAATTTCAAGTGTATTCATGAACAATGTATGACTCCTTGATAGGAGTTGGGCTTTATGGATAAATCAATTTGCTGATTTTTCTAAAGCTCCTACTCATAGCAATGCAAGGGATGTAAATACACTATATGGATCCCTTCATCTTGTAAAATTTCTAACCATCATAGTTTTTTATAAGAGCAAATATTTATCATTTGGATCATGGCAAACAAGATTCTCAATATTATCCTCCTGAACTTTAATTTCTTGCCTAGGAATTTGAAATTTAGTGATCCATGCATGAATGAGTTTCAAACCAAAATTATGGAAGAAAATGTTGCTACATACCAATTCAACCATTAAGTCATTGCATAAGCATTACCTAGGAAGAAAATGTCTAAGTCAATTTTAGGAATGTTTATGAAATTCTAGGTACTTGTTTAAATTTATTTCCAAGTAAGGTGCCATTCCTTTTTGAAAATCAAAACGAGCAATGCCAACACTTACTCTCAGGAGGATGCATAAGAATTGAATGATGACAAAGCATAAACCTTCCTTACTAATGTAAGCAAAAACCATTCAATTCTAATGTAATTCCAATGACGGAAAATTTTAAACTTGTACGTGAATTGAAGAGCAGTCTTGGTTGAAGGTCGTTGCGTGAGAAATTAACGACCATGAATTTTGGTGTATCCTTCATATTCAATGTCTTCTTCCAAGTTGAGGTTGGAGTTGAATGAGCTTCATCTTGTTCCTCCATTGGGCCACCATCTTGAGCATTCCTCCACCATGAACTCAAAATGAGATGATGGAGGGATATGCGCTTGATGAGGCCTTTCAACCTCTTTACAAATTTTTGTCTTGTCTGCGCTAAATTCAAGAACAACAAAACAACTCGAAATTGGGTTACGTTAGCTCAAAAGCATGTTGTACCCTTTGTCGAATTGTTCTGCCAAACTTGAAACAACTTGCAAATGCATTGAATATTAAGGGAAATTTTTTTGGGTTTGAATTATGAAGATGAATTCAAGTGGTTACGCCCAAGGTTCATATCAAAATAAATTTATTTCCTAATTCAAAATTTTAGTTTTATGTTGGTTGGAAATTTTACTTTCCAACATGCAAGTGTGGAAATTCAAACATGCTAAATGGAAATGCAAGATTTGATGGGAAATTCAAATATGCAATTGGGAAAACAAATAGGAGATAACTACCAATTAACATATTGGCAAGGACTCACCGATTTTTTTTAAGTCCGATAAGTGGGACTTACCTTTGTCCTGTTTAGTGCGATGATTTGTCGTTCAATCCTGGAGTTGAACATGTGGACAACTTCTCTTTATTGTCATGCCAAATCTCCTCTGGAATGTTAGTTGGACATGTGGACCACATGATGGCCTTAGCCTCTCCGTCGCGTTGATGGAGACTTGTTGATTTAGCGACGATATCTTCCTCTTGAAGATTTTCTTCTTATGAGCACGATGGCTTGTCCTTTTTAGGGGCATCACTTAGACCATCTTGATGTTCCCTTGAGTTTACCCATACTTTTATCATGAATCAAGGACTTCCTTGGGCATAATGACATGTGGGCTCCATAATAAAAAAATAAACGCTTCATTCACAATGTCACTTGCCCTAGGTTGCATGGGCTTGGTCGAAGTGTAGGAATCCCAACAAGTGATTGTGGGATATCTTGGATATTGAATGCTCTTTTAAGTTTCTTGTCCTTGGCCAAGATCTTGATGTAAATGTTGTTTTGATTTCTTGCTTGGTCGTGGATAGGATATTTCAAGGTAGGTTAGTTGAACTTAAATCCCTTGAAATCCCCATAGCCTCCTTGATTACAAGGGTGATGTTGATTCAGCCCTTGTCCTCCTTATAAGTGATAGCCATTGAAGTTTTGTTTGAAAGGAAGAATCCTCATGGTTCTTAGGGAAATGATTCCCTAAGTGGCCCATGTTGACATGGATTTTCACACAAATCATGTGAATATCCATGGCTTGGATCATCCAAACACTTCTCCATTGCTTGATTTTCATGTTACTCAATGGGAGGTGTAGTTCCATAACTAGCATGTCCACTTTGTTAAGTGGCAATCTAAGGGAACTAGAGCATTCTTCAATCCACCCCTTAAGTAGAGATCATATTCTCATCCATGACGAATGAGAATAGGATTCCTTCAGCTCCAGCACAAATGTAGTCATGGATTGGTGGAGCCAACCCATGACATGAATGTTGGATAAGGAGCCAACTATAAACCCCATGATGGAGGCAAACCAAGAAGAACTCTTGGAGCCTCCCCCAAAGCTTGGGGATGGATGACTTTGGCTCCTACTGGAAGCTGAAATTCTTCCACAAAAGTCAATGGTGTTTCCTAGCAGACATTTGTTGAGGTATGCCATGAATGATCTTGCAGTTGAGCACTTGCGTCCTCGTTGGCCGTCCCATAAAATGGGTTAGCCAACACTACCCTGTTTTCACCAAGAAAAGGAGAAAACAAGCAAGGGTAATCCTGTCTAATAACTATTAGTATCTATAGCTTAATCAAAAGTGATAGCTATCCTTCACTTCTTGCCTTCCCCAACAACGACACCAGAAATGCTTGTTGACAGCTACTAAGAAATATTAACAAATCATCCCCGACAACAGTGCCAGAAATGCTTGTTGACGTTGCTTAACGTCACATATCATCTCTAGTAAGAGATGAGGTCCGCAAGCGCACGAAAACTATCGTGTAGCATTTCACCTAAGAGTATTCCCAAGGGTATCATATTTGTCCCAAAGGAAGGCAATGGAGTAAAGTAAGCACAACTCTTGTGATCAAGCAATGGGATACTAATCAATTATCAAGACAGGGGTAAGTTGATAGTATATGGGTAGTGTGACCCAACACCTAAGCAATCTATTCTAAAGGGTAGATGGGTCCTAATGGATATTAGACTAAGAGTTGGGGAGTTACTCCTACAATGCTTCTAATAAACATATACATAGCCTAGGTTAGATACTAATGAGCATGTCAATGGTGAATACTTATGCTGAGTTGTTCAACACATCAGACACAGGTTTACCCCTAGCAATACTAGGACGACTACCACTAAGAGCTTGTGGCAAAGTCGAACGTGGAGTATTATAAAGGGCAGATAGGGCTGTCACCACCTACTGCCTACCTCTTCAATCTGTGGGTCTACAAGACATCCAATGCCACATAACTACCCTAGCACCATGCTAGCATATTAAGTAAATACCTTAGGAGCCATGGCACAAGCCATCCTAAGGCAATGAACTAAATCATCGTTGAACCAATGTTGATATATAGCAAAAGTTATTCATATTAACATGATCATATCATAACTAATTAGACTATAGTGGGGGTTTGTAGTGTTTATGATAGATTAAGAGTGATATGGCATAATCATAAAGACTACTCCAACCACATACATGGAATCCACAATCAAACAAGAAACGCTTCATCCAAGTACATGAAAAAAGAAGATTAAAGATAATATCTTTATTATGCATAAAGTCACAAATATAAGAAAAGATACATGAGTCATACATTTCCCAACTTGGACTTGGGGCTAGAGGCTTTCCTCTCTATAGCCTAACTCCACTAAGGACTAAGATAATTAGTGTATACAATAGAATAATGCTCAAGTGGTATGTGTGTGAAGTGAGGGTAGGGGGTCCTATTTATAGGCGGAGAAGGGTCAGTTCCCACCACCAAAAGTGCGCGAATCTGTCACCACTGAGTTCTTCGAGCTGGGAGGAGCCAACACATGGCGATTGACTGAGTTCGGCACCAGGACCAAGTCGGCCGACTAAGCGGGTCGGCTGACCTGGTCTATGCACCATTTCTCGTGTGCTTTCTCCAGGTCATTGCCAGGTGGGTCCCATCCCTTGATACGGGTGCTACACTGTTGGATGGCCTCAGATACTTCTGTTTGTGGGCCATTTGATCCATGTGCTGCAACATGTCGTTGCTTGACTGGCTGGGATGATATTTTATCGGATTGCCCCCACTCTTTTACCTCATTTCCTGCAATAATTTCCAGCATGCACTATTTCTCCAAGGACAAGTGGAAATAGGTTAAATAGAAAGGCGATGTGTGGAAGAAATGACAATTCCTTCACATAATTGAGTTATATTGACAGATGAAATTGGTATATAACAGTCGTCAACAAACTCCCCCAAGTTTATCCTTTTTTCTCGTCCTGAGCAAAGTCAAGACTTTAGGTTGATGATCAGAAGTTGCTACAATGTTATATTTTTCAAAAGTACCATGTGCACAACAGAATACTCTACCTAGTATTGCAAAAATTGGCATGGTACTTCACCCATCCTAAGTCTTAATGGGGCTCATGCCATCTCCTATTCATGGGCAGTTGAAAGATATAACAACAAATGGAGCACACATACCATAGAAATCAGGTCCCACTCAAATTCCGGAGAGTTCAATTTATATTCTAAGTATCTCAATTTGATTCTCTCAGTCGCTCCTTTATGTGTAGTGGAAATATGTCCTCAGCAAGGTATTTGGCTAATTTCATCCTACCTTTAAATAAGGCTTGTATGTGGAGCTTTGTAGGGAATATAGTAGGCATATTTGCAACACATAATATTGCTAAGTCAAAAAAGAAAGCCCTAGGAGAAATCAATTCAAAACTATTTGATAAGACTTGTGCATGTGTAATGGACTGGAGTGGATGTGGATAATTGAGATGACTCCTTTTTGAGTGGACTCTCTTATTTTGTAGAGATGAAACATGACTATTTTTTTCTTTTTTTCTCCTTATGATGTAAGCATGCATTTTTTTTTCTTGTAGCCATGTCTTCTACTCCCCTTTTATGCAATAAATTTTGAGAGAGTACTAAGCATGAAGGATATGAAGTTTCTCTTTTTATTATGGAATGGTGGTATGATGGGATTTTGCTTACTTCTAGTGTAGAAGTATAGCATGTGCAAGTGAAATCTTGAATTCAAAAAGTAATTAATGAAATCTCACATAGGTCTATACTAGTTTGACAAAGCTCAATTTGAAGACAAATAGCATATGCATAAGGTCTATCAATGTAATGTATCATATGACTTTGGTAGATATTTCCAATCAAATGAGAGTAAGTTAAATCTTGTTTTAGAATTTTCTCCGAAAATCTAAGTTTCACTTTCAAACTAGGAATAGCAACTCTATCACTATATCATGTCTCACACCAACTTAGAATGGATTAAGCTTTTGCTACTCACAATTTCCAAATCAAGGCAATAGTAATTTCAGCCAATGAGAGCTATATGTTGGAGAGTAGTAAGTTGTAAACTAGGGACTTAGGAAAACTAGAACAGAGCAACTATTCATCATTTCATCTATGTGAATTCCAAGTCAATCTTACCGCACATCTTTTATTTTATTTGAAAACAAATCTATACTACTTTACCTTTTTTTTATATGCAAGGTGGATGATGGTTGAATGGAAAATAAATATGCAAGATGTGTGATACAAGTTACTTCAAGTGGGGGTCCTCCCCCAAGTTTGTTCTTGTTCAAGGTCCGCGATAGGGGCTGAGACCCTAACGACGAATGTAGGCCCTAACCCCACGTTTGTGCCACCATCGAGGTTGCTCGGGAGGGCACAAGCCAAGCCACGGAGGAGTTGTCGAGCCATGACCAGGAAATACAAGAAGCGTGGAATGCCTTGGAAGAGGCGTAGGAGCAAGTTGAATGTTAGTCTTCATTTTTGCTTTCGGCCACAGGGCCTTATGTTGGTCTAATGGCGTCGAAATCATTCGTGCAGTTGCCGCAGCCCCGGAGGTCCCAGGAGTTGCCGGTGCAAGCTTAGGTTCTGTGGAAGTTGCCAACAGATGTCTCCTGTAGCTTGGCCCTATCTCAAATGCAATCAGGTGGGAGATACTCGAGGTAGGATTGGGCCGATTCGGCTAAATAGATGGGAAGATATTGGATGATGAAATCATCATCATCTGCGTCTCTAGCTCTGGAAGCCAGGCGGTAGTCCTCCAGTCAAACGCCGGGGTTTGTGTCCCCACCGTATTTCCCGATGTTGGTCGAGGCCCAGAATCTTTGCGGAAACGGCACATTGCATATCCATTTCCCAAGGCCTTCGGCCGAGAAAGGTCAGGGCTCGGGCTCTAATCTTCCTCATCGTTGTTGCAACCGCTCCAACAGGGCTGGCATTGCTGAGGCCTGGATGGTGAGTCCGCGAGGCCTTCTCGAGCTCATCGCTTGGCTCCAAGGAGCCAATGTAGGTCACATGGCCCTATGCTCTCGTTTAATGAGTGGCGTGATGGGGTCGATGATCCAGACCTGTCGGGCCAAGTCGCCTGGCTCAGCGTGGGGGTTTTAACGGGGCTTGCTTTGCTCCTACTACACCTTCTACTCCGTTTGATCGTTGAAGCACCCCAGGCCTAAGAACGGGAGCTTTCGGCTTGCTAGGCAGTGGTCGTGGCTAGGAGAGCCTGGAGGTCATTGTGGGCCTACTGGGCTTCGGGGTCGGCTGGCTCGGGCATGTTGCATAGTATGGTGGTTGTGGATGCCACATTCTTGCTAGCCCGCTGGAAATGCGGGCCGCGACCGTCGTTGACGATGTTGGAGGTGACTTGACAAGTGCGAAGGCGTACAATGTTTGAGCCCGTGCTGGGACTGGGGCGTGTCGTTGCCATGAATGCAGCAGCATTCGTATCCATCTAGGCCTGGTCGGCCTTTAGAGCAGTGCGTCACGCTGTGAGCTGGTCGGCCAGCTCGAGGCGCCGCGCTTGTAGCAGCTCGGGGTCGTCCTCCTGGCTCGCATTAGCTGGCGTGGCGAGCTGGGGGGCGTTGGCTGTTTTGGCGATGTGGCACTCGAGGGAGGGATGTTTGTGTAAAAGCCCAAAAATTTATAGTGCAAAGTTCATATAGGAGACTTAAAAATATGAATGGGAAAAATAACTAAAAAGGAAATGGGCAAATTAAAAAGGATTTAAACCCTGCATGATGGAATCCAAAAATTCAAAATAGCTCCTGTTCAAACCTTGACAAAATTGAAATTTGAGTTTAGCATTAGCTTCCAAATATTCCAAAATGCATCCATGTCAAATTTCATAACATTTGGGGCACATTTGCTATTCAGTTCAATGGGTACATTGAATCCCATTCAAATTCAAATTCAAATTTGAATTTCAGATGAAACTTGCCCAAATTTGAAATCAAATTCCAGAATCTCAATCTACACCTTTGATTGGGCCACTCCACAAAAATCTAGAAATTTTGTACAAATATAGGTGGGAGAATTGAAGGACCAGAGAAGATAGACTTGAGGGGGCTGTGGGACCCACTGGTCAGTGAAGCTATTACGTGAAGTACTCTGTTTCTCACCGTGGCAACACCGCACGGCATGCAAAGCCAGCGAGATGCTTGCCTGCTTGCATCATGGCGTGCTCCCTACACCTCCCCATCCCTATTTTCGGTCCTGACCAGAGTGGAAAAGCATCGACGTTTCTTCCTCTGTTTCTCTCCCGAGCACACACCGTCGCCCTTGCTGCCTCCCCTTTTAGCTCAGGTTCCAGACCAAGTTGGCACTCGATTGCAACAGCAAAAAGGTGCACCAAGCTCCCCTCTAGCTTCTGGTGCAATCGGTTCCTTCTTCCCTTACTTTTTTCCTTGGTATTTTGAAGTTTTCCCGGAGCTCGCGGATGAAGCCGCCGGGTAGCCTTCTGCTCCACGAGGACAGTCCAATACAAGCAAGTTCTCGTCTTCTTCCTTAAAGTAATAAGGTGCGCAAAGGTACATAGAATCTGCTGGCCAAGTTTCAGCCCCAACCGAGCCTCCTAGGTCCTGTATTTCGAGTTTTACCGAAGCTAGTTCATACTGAGGTCACTAGGTCATCGATTTAATTCTGTTTATACGTGCAACCATTCTTCAATCCAATTAAGGAATATATTCTAGACCTCCAGGCGCTCCATCTCACCAAAAATGAAAGAAAGTTATCAAGAGATGAAGTTGGATTTCAAGTTTTCATGGCCGCTAATGAAAAACCATCGGTGCGCTATCGAACTCATGATTGTCGGCCGTTCCATGATGTTTGAAGCTCCGAATCATCTTCTCCATGATCCCCAGAAGCTTCCTAACCATTTTTCGTGTTGTTTAGGCTACGGAATGGCGGTTCCGACATTGGCAAAACCCTAGCCGCCGCCGCCGTGCACTGGATTCCGGCCATCGCCGGCGTTCGAAGACGTCCCCATCGTGCTCAGCACCACGAGTAATGGTTAGGCCATGGGATTCAGAGAGAAAGAAGGCCGGGGAAGCCGGGTTGGCAAGCTCGCCAGAGAGCACCACCGCGGGCAGCCTGAGCGCCGCCTCCGAGCCGAGGTTGAAGACGACCGGGCGGGCCCCGCGTGTCAGCCTCTATTTTCCTACCTTCTGATCTGCTGTGGCCACCGGATCGGGTGTTGCTGCACGGATGACCCTGTGGTCCTCGGTGTGGTTCTCTTCTGATTGGCCCATTTAAATGAAGTGGATCCGGGTGATTAATTCAAATCATTGACTTTTCCAAATAATTCCTGATTTTGAGCAAACTTCTAAATTCAATTACTCCTAGTGAAATTGCTGAAATAATTCCCAATAAATTCTGGTAGACTCATATTGATTTGCAGTGGTGCAATTTGTTGGACGTGAAAGTCCCATAATTTTCATAATTAATTCATTTGAGCTAACAGCTTGGGAATTAATTACTCCTGTTCTGCTAATTGGAAAATTCCTAATTATGGTCAAAACCTTCATTATAATACACTTGAGCTCCAGTAAAGATTTCAAGTTCATTGGACTTCAGTTACTAGACCAAACAGTGTTCAAATCCCCTATGTCAATTGAAAAATGAGAAATGTACAGAAACATTTCCAGAATTTTCCAAAACTTGCAAAATCAATTTCTTCTAGTAGGAAGCTCATAATATTATGAAACAATTTTTTCTAGAACCAATAAGACTTCCTCTACCATGATCATCCACAGTTAGCCTTGACAAAGCTCCAGATTTAGTTCCAAAATTCAGAGAAGCCTTTTTTTGTTGGAATTTTAGAGACAACAAGCTTCCTTGAACATCTCAAATTCTTGGTCAGTTCTTCCTCATAGAACCTAGTGTCCACTATAAAAATCCCAAACACAATTAAAATCATCTTCATACCTGATCAGCATATAGAAATTCTTTTATATAGTTTCAATATCACCCATGTACTTTATATATTGCATATCATATAGTGATCGAGATCGAGAAGGAGCCGGAGCCCCTGGATAGCATATCAGCTGAGGCTAACTTTGATTCCGACTCAGAGCCAGGCAAGCCCCGATTTGCATTTAAGTGCTATTTCAAAGTTTCTATTTGTCTCACTTATGTCTAGGATGAGTTTTGTGCATTAGGGATAAGGTTCTTGTTACTCCACTTGCATGACCCACAAATCGCATGGAGTATTCAGTAGGTATACAGCTTGACGAGTAGAAAATGCCATGCTAATGTTTTGAGGAATTCAGTAGAAGTCGAGTAGTTGGAATCTACTTGCGAGATAGGATTTTATCACATGGGATGAAGTTTATCAAAGAATGGTTTATGAATATAAATTGGAGACCGAGCAGCAGGATAGGAGGCAGCGAGATGTGGTCTCACGTGCATAGCCCTGCTTGTGTCGATTGAGGACCGATTCGTGTGCGGACCTGCTAGACAAGTTTGAACTGTACTGGATGCATACTAGGCATATGGAACCTAGGAAACTGATGTAACTTGATAACATGGGTGTCGAGGCATCGCCCACTGTCGATAGAGGTGGGTTGAGGATAGCAAGGTGTAAATCTGCCGACGGGCACATACATGCTCTGTGCGGGGACCTTATGCCTGCTATGGTGGGACCGGTTCGGCGTTTGAGTTTCTTGTGAAATGTTGCAACATACGACGTCGTGTGGAGGATTGCACGTTTCTCACGCACGGGTGTACTTGATGTGTTATCCGGGTGTCCACCGATTGCAATCACCGTCCCTCGCGGTTATTTGAGCACTGCTTGTTCACTGCTCGGTGACGTAGTAAATACCGAAGAAGCCAGGAGAATATGGTGTATTGAATTATAATTGCTTCGCAACTATGATTGGTATAGAATATTCTCACTAAAGTTACTTTATTGAACCTTTACGCTGCTGTTAATAACTTGAAAATTAAGGATCAACATGTAGGAAAGTCATTTACTGCTATATCTATTCCTATGTTAAGTATTCCTGCATGTAGAGTTCTATGTTTAGGTTAGACGGTTAAGTCTTGCTGAGCGTTCATGCTCACGTTTTCTATATTAAGTTGTTTGCAGGTGAGACGTATGAGGAACGGCCTGAAGATGAGGCGATGCCCCCGTCGGGGTATACCACCGACTGGGAGCCCCGCATGCCGTCGTGAATTGTTATGTGCTGCTAGTGTGTAGTGTCCTCGGGCTGGACGACTGCACTTTTGCATAGCTAGGCTGAGAGTTTAGCTATGAGTATTACTTCCACTGTATATTAAGTATTGTGAAAGGCTTCCGCTGTTTATATAAATAAAACTTTGTATTCTGTCGTATTCTTTTCGTGTGTGCTGTTGGGTGCCGCATCGCATGGCACCACCCTCTGCGATTCCTGAAATGCGTGGACCCAGTCCCCACAGCCTAGTATCAGAGCCGCATTGGGAATAGCACGCTCGAAAAGATCCTATTTTGAAAACTTAGAAGTAGTCGAGTGAGGATTATTTACTATGCCCACATAAGGTCTATTATAGTATTAGTTACTTAAGGTGGCAAGCTAACTTATGTGTTATTATTTTCTATAACGACACTCTGACGTTAGGTAAGAGGTAAGGTAAGCCACCGCAAGCGGATCCATTGCGGTAAGATCACCATGTGAGAGGTAGCATGTGATTGTTTCCGTGGCTTAGCACAAAAATTCAATATGAGTCTCTGAAACTTTCCATGTTTCTGAGAACATATGACACGCGGTACCCTAGCATGCTTCAAAATTATTGGGAGCCCCCATCGGGTGGGACATAACCCAATGCGCCTCCTACTGGTGCAGCACTATGCAAAGATGTGGGACCCCGTCGGGTGGTAGAAAACCCGGTCATGTACCTCGAGACGTGGCTTAGCTCAGGGCGGCCCGTATAGAATGATATGAAACAAATATTTTTACTTTCATATATATTATGGCGACTGCCTAAAATGATCGCTCGTGTGGGCTGTGCCGTACGGCACCATATGATTGATCAGTAATTTGTGTGTAGTTGCAGGACACTAACCATGTTTTAATTAGCTCGATTCAAAAATGTTTGTGAGTGAACGTCATTAAGGCCACCGTTGAAACGTATGCGGGAATATCGGCTTAGGATTTTCTTTGGTGAGGGCTTAGTACCAGCATTGCATTCGAGTTTGAATGTGGCCTAGAGGGGGGGTGAATAGGCCTTTTTGAAAATTGTTGGAACCAGCAACACTTAACAACCAGTTCAAAACCGAAGTATCAGACTAGTCCGGTAAAGTGCAGACTAGTCCGGTGTGTACGGACTAGGTTGGTTAAGTTTAATCGATTAGAATGATTCTTCAATGTATGCAGCGGAAATATACAATCAAATGAAGGATTTCAAGGTTGTATACCAAGTTATATCACAATTCAATCTTATTTTTAATGATTCGATGTGAAGTAAGCAATTATGATTGAAACCCTAGATTATATTGAAGAATAAGAACAATGAGCACAAAAATGAGACACAAGAATTTATCCCGTGGTTCGGCTCCCACAGAGGCAACCTACATCCACGTTGAGGAGTCCACAAAAGGACCGGGTCTTCTCCAACCCTACCCTCGTCGGATCGCCACGAAGGCCAATCCTCTTCCACTTATCACAAAGGGGTGAATAACCGAATTCAAGGGGCCTTCTCACACGTTGAGAGCTCCCTTGGATTACAACACGAAAGACCACCAAGAACACACTCAAAAGATTACAATTAAATCGCAGGAGTGTGTTAGAGAATCAAACCAAGAGCTCAATATATTGTTGAACGTGTCTCTCTAATGAACTAGAGTCAATCCTCAAAGGATTGATCTTTGTTGCACTTAATTTCATGGAGAGATGTGGTTTTTAAGGCTCTTGGGAGGTGTGACGGCGCTAGAATTCGAGAGAGTTTGAAATATGTCTGTACACCTCTATTTATATGGGTTTTCTAAAAGTGACCGTTAGGGTTCAGAAAGATCGGACTAGTCCGTGGTGGTCACCGGACTAGTTTGGTGTGCCGTGTGTAGCAAACCCTAAGTGTCCCAAAATATCGGACTAGTCCAACTAGGAACGAACTTGTCTGATTTCGCTTCTGGAAATCTTCGGACTAGTACGATAGACATCGGACTTGTCCGGACAGTGAAACCCTAAGTGTATTGGGTGACAAGTCCGCACTTGGAGGACTTGTCCGATTTAGTTCAGAGGGTTTGTCGGACTAGTCTGTGCAAATATCGGACTTGTCCGATTTGGACCAGAGAGAATATCGGACTAGTCCGGTTGTGGTCGGACTTGTCCGATTTTGTGTGACTTGTGAAGTGTTTTGATGACTAGTCCGCATTGGGGAGGACTAGTCCGATTCTAGTCAGAGAGATATCGGACTAGTTCGATAGATATCGGAGTTGTCCGATTTTTGTGCAGAGAGGTTCTCGAACTAGTCCGGTGTCAGTTGGACTAGTCCGGTCCTGTGTAACTTTATGCAATGTGTGTTTTTAATTGTGATTGAGCTCTTGGGGTGTGTTTCTTTAACACACTCCATACACAAGGATCTACTATTCTTCTTTCTTGAGATCATTTTCACTTTGCTCCTCATTCTTCCTTCTTTTTGGCACTTTGCTCATTTTTCTATTAAAAGCCTACACTCATCTCAACAAAGAGGTTAGGACCCCAATTGCTTGTCATAAATCATCCAAAACCCACAAGGGAGTCCTAGATGCACTTTCAATCTCCCCCTTTTTGGTGGTTGATGAAAACCAATTGAGATTTCACAAAAATGATAAAAAATTGAGATTTTCATAAAGTATGCACATATGAGTCCAAAATACATCAAGCAGTGAAAACATAATCCATATGTGCATTCTTTATGGTGGGATTCATAACTAAGTGCACTGAAACATTGAGAATGACATAATTGACATAAATCAACCAATAGCAAGCATATATGTCATTCTAGAATAAAATCACAGTTCTCAACAAATACTACTCAAAGGATTAAATCCACAAGGGAGTCCTAGATGCACTTTCAATCTCCCCCTTTTTGGTGATTGATGACAACCAATTGACATTTCACAAAATATGATAAAAAATTGAGATTTTCATAAAGTATGCACATATGAGTCCAAAATACATCAAGCAGTGAAAACATAATCCATATGTGCATTCTTTATGGTGGGATGCATAACTAAGTGCACTGAAATATTGAGAATGACATAATTGACATTAATCAACCAATAGCAAGCATATATGTCATTCTAGAGCAAAATCATAGTTTTCAACAAATACTACTCAAAGGATCAAATCATTGCATCACAGAACCATAATTAACTTAAGATCATTATTAAAGCTTTACAAACCACAAAATAGGCAAAAAATAGCATGGAGCTCTCTCCTCGCAACCTACAACTAAGACTAAGACTCCCCCTCAATCTCTCCCCCATCAAGACACCAAAAAGAAGGAGAGGAGGGTCCTAAGGTCTTCACTCTTCGCCGTTGGTCCTCTCATCGTCGTCTTTGTCATCTTCATCTTCAGCTTGATGATGATGATGAGGAGGAGGAGGAGAGGAGCTACTCAAGCCCCCAATGCCAAAGTAGGCAATCTCGAAGGGGGACAAGGGCCCGAGCTCGGTGAAGTTAGAATCTGAGTCTTCAGAGATTACTGGAGACCCAATTGGCTCAATCTCCAGTTTCTGGCAAATTTGCTTCACATTTGCCTTGATATACTTCATGTCCTCCTTTCTTTTCTTATTCAGCATATGGGCCTTCACTTCAACCTTTTTGCAGGAGGCAAAGATTGCAGTCAGATACTCGAGGATTCCACTGGCTGAACCTTTTTGAGGGGCTGCCCTAGTAGCAGGGGCAGCCCTGGCATCTTCTCTTGTTCTTGCTGGTTCCTCGGGACTGGAGGCCCGTGAGGGAGCAGCCTGCACACTCGGCTTTTGAGGCATCTGAGGCCTCAAGGGGAGATGCTCCACATCTTTCACAAACTCAATCCCGGTGAATTTCTCAATCACAAACATTAGGTAAGGAGCATATCCACATGACCTGTTGGGAGTGCAAGATATGTTCACCATGTCATTCCAAATGTATTCCGCCACATCAAACTGGCGGTCCTTGCTTATGACCCTCATCAGAGTCCGGAGGTATTCTTGCACACTCCCAGCATCTCCATCCTTGGGAGCAATCGTCTTCCTCAAAACTCTGTTCAGCACCACAAAGAATGGCTTCATGTTTTTGGTGGAGGGAGGATTTAACTTTGAGTTTGGCTCATATAGGAACTTCATCCTATCCTTCTCAAGGACACCTATGTTGTGTATGATCAAGCAGTCAGATCTTGAGGTGTCAAGGTGAAGCAGACTTGCAAAATCTTCTTGAGTAATACTGTACTTGGATCCATGAGTCATCCAAGTGACACTCTCATCATCTTCACTAGAGAAGTGACAGGTTGCAAAGAACTGCACAATCACTTCATCATTCCAGTTATTCCTGAAGGCGAAAAGATCCTTCAGGCCGTGCCTCTCAATGGCTTCCACTACCTCATTGAAAGGTGAGCAGCCCTTCTTCTCAAAATGTGCCCAGTCAATCCACTGACTGCGCACAACTGGTGTCTTCATTGGGAGATACACCGATTTGTAGAAATCAGCATGGAAGTTGCACTAGAATCTTCCATCAACAGCTTGCTTCGGTCGGCCATACCAATCGATGCTTCTGAATTTTGCCGCTGAATCACTGCCCTTCCCGTTGAACTTCTTTTCAGTGGGGTCACAGACCCCTTCCCTCGAAGCATGCAGTTTCAACGGGCCAACTGGACCCGTAGCAATCCCTTTGCCCTTGCCCATTGCTTGGCGAGGGCCACTTGATGATGTAGCTGCCTTGGAGACTGGCTTCTTTGCCAACACCTTCCTCCGAGCCTGAGGAGGGGATGGAGCTGGCTCGGAGGGTCTTTCTTGGCGCTTCTTGCCAAGACCCGTCGAGGTCCGAGGTGCCACCTCGTGGTCCATCTCGGCCTCAAAGTCGGAGACATCATTGCCCGAGCTCGACATGACCTGAGAATGAGAGGCATGATTGAGAATGAATGATACAAGGCATAGGTATGGAAGGATAGCAAGGAATTGCATCAAGGAATTGAGAAGTTAGGTTTTGAGTTCAGATAAACCGGACTTGTCCGGTGTACAGGCATGGACTAGTCCGGGGATATCGGACTTGTCCGTGCATGGACCGGACTAGTCCAGTATTCAAACTCAAAAACCTAGGAAACTAGACAAATGGTGATTATTAATGCACAACAACCTTAGCATAAACGCAATACATCAAGAGAGCATGTATATAGCAAGGAAGTCTAGGCTATTCGATCAACAATGAAAAAATTTGGAATTTCTAGGGTTTGAGTGAAAATTACTGAAGAATTCGATTGATGCTCGAAGAGAAGGGTGTTGAAGTCCGGACTTGTCCGTGAACTTCAATCTTCGAGCAAGGAGGCTTGTTCTCCACCCAAATGGAGCTTTTTGGTGGAGGGGACACAAAATCGCCTTGGGAGCTGGAGTGGAAGATAGAGAATGTGTGAGGCAAGAGTGGAGGTGAATGAATTAGGGTTTGGCGGCGGCTAGGGCTATGGACATGAAAAATCAGACAAGTCCAGAGATGACCGGACTAGTCCGAACTTTTCCAGACGACTATATCGGACTAGTCCGTTGTATGCCGGACTAGTCCAGCCTAACCAGCACTTTGCAGATCAGTCTGCATGGGCGGACTAATCCGGGTAACCACGAACTAGTCCATGGTCACCAGGAGAGAATTGCTTAGCCCATTCATATATATTTGAAGGTACATATTTAAAGAATAGAGAGGCAAATCAAATCAAATAATCTTGATGAATATGACTAGTAAGCATACAACAATCAAGCAATGATCATAATCCATCAAGATTTAGTAATTGACATAGTTTTTCAGAGAAAATTGAGAGAGATGATTTTCACAATCCAGTCAACATATTTGAACAATTCATACAGGTATGCAACATTTCAAGCCACACTCCGAGCATCAAGGATATTTAGTTCATTTCGGAGTTCACAAAAACACTTTTCATCAAGTGGCTTGGTGAATATGTCGGCCAATTGCTTTTGAATGTTGACATGTGAAATGGCTTTGTCTTCTTTCATGGCATGATCTCTCAAAAAGTGATGTCTTATATCTATGTGTTTAGTTCTGGAGTGCTCAACTGGGTTGTGGGCAATTTTGACGACACTTTCATTGTCACAAAGAAGTGGAATATGGTTCCTACTGTAACCATAGTCCCTTAGAGTTTGTCGCATCCAAAAGAGTTGTGCACAGCAACTCCCGGCTGCAACATACTCCGCTTCGACTGTGGATAAGACAATGGAATTTTGTTTCTTGGAGGACCAAGAAACTAAGGATCTCCCTAGGAATTGGCATGTACCGGAGATGCTTTTTCTATCTACTTTGCATCCGGCATAATCTGCATCAGAGTAACCAATGAGATTGAATTTTGAGCCATTTGGGTACCAAAGACCAAGGTTGGGTGTATGAACCAAATATCTCAAGATCCTTTTTACGGCTGTCAAGTGACATTCCTTAGGATTGGCTTGCAATCTTGCACACAACCATACATTCAACATAATATATGGCCTAGATGCACATAAATAGAGTAGAGATCCAATCATGGAGCGATATACCTTTTGGTCAACGCTAGATCCATCTTCATTGAGATCCAAGTGGCCATTCGTAGCCATGGGGGTTTTTATGGGCTTCGCCTTGTCCATGCCAAACTTCTTAAGTATGTTCTGCGTGTACTTGGTTTGGCTTATGAATGTCCCTTCCTTTTGTTCCCGCATTTGGAATCCTAAGAAGTACTTTAATTCTCCCATCATTGACATTTCAAACCTGTCTGTCATGATTTTACTAGATTCCTCACAAAAGGATTGATTAGTTGACCCAAAGATTATATCGTCAACATAAATTTGACAAATAAAAAGATCATTGTCAAAATTCTTTGTAAATAGTGTATAGTCTACTTTGCCTATCTTAAAGCCATTTTCAATTAAGAAATCTCTAAGACACTCATACCAAGCTCTAGGAGCTTGTTTGAGGCCGTAGAGAGCCTTACGCAATTTAAATACGTGGTCGGGGAACTCTTCGTCTTCAAACCCAGGAGGTTGCTCCATGTACACCTCTTCCTTGATTGGTCTGTTGAGGAAGGCGCTTTTCACATCCATTTGATACAGCTTGAAATCATGGTGAGTAGCATATGCAAGTAATATTCTAATAGATTCAAGCCTAGCTACTGGAGCAAAGGTCTCATCGAAATCCAAACCTTCGACTTGTGAATACCCTTTGGCCACAAGTCGTGCCTTGTACCTTGTCACCACCCCGTGTTCGTCTTGTTTGTTGCGGAAGACCCACTTTGTGCCGACGATGTTTGCATTGGGTCTTGCCACAAGTTCCCACACCTCGTTCTGCTTGAAGTTGTTCAATTCTTCTTGCATTGCCACCCCCCAGTCTGGATCCTTCAATGCATCCTCAACCCTGTGTGGTTCCAAAAAGGATACAAACGAATAGTGCTCACAAAAGTTAGCTATGCGAGATCTAGTGGTTACTCCCTTTTGGATGTCACCAATGATATTGTCGATTGGGTGATCCCTTTGGACGCATTGGTGTACTCTTGGGTGTGGCACTTGAGGCGTTGTATCTTCATGATCATCTTATTCTCCCCCTAAATGGTTGCCTTCGTTGACTTGTTGATTATCTTCGTATTCTTGTGGTTGATCTTGTGTGGAAACTCCCCCTTGATTGTTGACCTCCTCTTGTGGCTCATCTTCCTCATACACGTGTAGAGGTGACTCTTGTGGTCGAACTTCACCTAAGGCCATTCTTTTCAATGCTTGAGAAGGAGCTTCTTCTTTACCTAGTTCACATGGATCAACTTGCTCCTTTTGGGATCCATTAGTCTCATCGAACACTACGTCACGTGCTACTTCAACAAGTCCGGAGGTCTTTTTGTAAACACGATAGGCGTAAGTGTTTGAATCATAACCAAGCAAGAAACCTTCATCGTACTTCGAAGCGAACTTTGAAGTCCTAGGCTTCTTGTTCAAGATATAACATGGAGAACCGAAAACTCGAAAATATGAATTGTTACCGGTGAGTAGTTCATAGGATGTTTTCTTGAGTAGTCGATGAAGATAAAGTCGATTTACGACGTGGAAAGCGGTGTTAATTGCTTCTTCCCAAAATTGATCTGAGGTCTTGTACTCATCGAGCATTGTTCTTGCCATCTCTATGAGTGTTCGATTCTTTCTTTCGGGAACTCTGTTTTGTTGTGGGGAGTACAACACTGAAAATTCGTGCTTTATGCCTTCTTCATCAAGGTACTCCTCCACTTGTGTGTTCTTGAACTCCGTGCCGTTGTCGCTTCGAATATGCTTGATTGTCAATGAGAATTCGTTTTGAGCTCGCTTGAAGAACTTCTTGATTATTCCTTGTGTTTCCGACTTATCATGCAAAAAGAAAACCCAAGTGAAGCGAGAAAAATTATCAATGACAACTAAACCATATTTATTACCGCCGATGCTTATGTAGGCAATTGGACCAAATAAGTCTATATGTAGTAGCTCGAGTGGTCTCGTTGTAGTCATGACGTTTTTGGCGGGGTAAGGAGCTCCAACTTGCTTCCCGGCTTGGCACACACTACGAGGCATGTCTTTCTCAAATACAACATCCTTTAAACCTCGGATGTGATCGCCTTTGAGGAGTTTTTGAAGGTTCCTCATACCAACATGCGCTAGCCGTCTATGCCACAGCCAACCCATGTTGGTCTTTGCAATCAAGCATGTGTCAAGCTCAACTTTATCTTTGTTGAAGTCAGCAATATAAAGCTTTCCCTTTAACATAACCTTGAATGCAACGAAACCGTCACTCCTCCTAGAAACGGTCACACCTTTGTTAGTGAACAAGCAATTATAACCTTTGTCACATAATTGAGATATGGACAACAGGTTATAATCTAAGGATTCAACATGTAAAACATGAGAAAGTGTGTGTTTAGAGGATATTGCAATTTTACCGGTACTGAACACCCTTCCTTGACTATTATGTCCAAAGTAGATGCCCTCATTTGGGTCCTCATTCTCTTCATATTCCACAAACCTTCTTCTTTCCCCGATCATATGGTTGGTGCAGCCACTGTCTAGCACCCATTTAGATCCACCGGAGGAATAGGCCCGCAAAAACAAATCATGCTTTGGTTTTAGGTACCCAAGCTTGCTTGGGTCCTTGGAGGTTAGTTACAATACATTTGGGCACCCGCACATGAGACTTGGTGTTCCCATGGCGTGGCCCAACATAATGAGCATAAACCTTGCCAAAATTATTTCTCATTAACACATAGGAGGCATCAAAAGTATTAAACAATAAATGTTGTTGTTTATGTACAGGACTAGTCTGGGGGGCCAGACTTGTCCGGAGGATCGGACTTGTCCGGTGTTCATGTGTAGTTATTGTCTTAATCTGTGACTTTCCAATTTGAGAGGGCCTTCCTTTTACAAAGGTAATCCTCTCCTTGTTACTCTTATGGCTTGTAGCATGTTGTTTTTCACCATAAGAATAACTGATGCCATATTTGACATTTGGAGGTCTTTTGACCAAGTATGCACTACGTGCATATTTGATCTTCTCCTTGTCAAAATGCCACTTTGGGCATGATGTTTATCCTTTGTAGAGGTTGGCTTATCCTTCAAACTGGTGTCACCTTTCTTACATGTGCAAGAATGAGCAAAATCAGTTTTAGTGGGTTGAGAAGGTGAGATTGAAGAGGAGGAAGGTTCACTTAGCTTGAGTGACTCAACTTGCACTTCAAGGATCTTGTTAACCTTGATCAGGTCAGCAAGTTGGTCCTTGATTATGGCATTTGAGTCGGTTAACTCCAGGCAAGTTTCCTTGCTAGAAGCTAACTCAAGCTCTAGTGATTTGCTTCGTGTCCTCTTGACGATGTATTAACCTCTCCTTCTCAACAAGTTCATCAAACAAAAATTTCATTTTTGTGGCTGTTTTCCTATCTAATCCAATAAGCATGTCCTCATTATCACTATTGAGTTCATCATTGTTAGAATAGGAATGCACGGAGGGGGGTTTAATGGTTACCTTGCGTTTACCTTCCTTTGCCATAAGGCAAGTGCCATCTCCCTTCCATGCGCCAAGTGTAGGGAAAAGGGTAGACTTCTTGGATGTCTTCTCGATAGCTATGCTAGCCATCTCTTCTTCTTCGGACGACGAGGACTCATCATTTGAGTCCCACTCTTTTCCCAATGTGTGCTTGTTCGACTTGTTTCTTCTTCTTGAAGAATTTCTTGGGTTGAGGCTTGGCTTCTTTGGTCTTCTTCTTGTTCTCCTCATATGGGCAATCAACTATAAAGTGGTTATACTCACCACAATTATAGCATGCCCGCCTCAACTTTGGCTTTGTTCTTTCCTTGTACTTTCCTTCGCTTGACTTTGTACCTTGTCTCTTTTTCATTATTCTCTTTAATTTCTTCATGAACAATATCATGTCTTCTTCATCTAATTCACTGCTCTCGTCGTCACTATCTTCCTTTAGTTGTGCTTCTCTAGCTTCTTTGGATAGGGGCTTGAGGGTGGACTTCAAAGCAACCCCTTTCTTCTTTGCCGAGGTGAGGTCGGCAATCTCCTTGACATGTTTTGCTTGTTTTTCCACCATCTCGAAGTTGATGATCTTTCCAAGCAGTTCATCCAGAGTCATCCTTTTGTACCCGGGGCTTTCTCTGATCATGGAGCATAGTGTGACATTGCGAGGCATAAAAGCTCTAAGGATGAGTTTTACCACCTCGTGGTCATTCCACTTCTTACTTCCGTATGATCTGACCTTGTTGACGAGTGTCTTTAATCGATTGTACATGTATTGGGGTGACTCGTCTTCTTCAATTGCAAATCTTCCTAACTCGCCTTCAATCATTTCGATTTTTGCTTCACGCACATGTCGGTCACCTTCATGTGCAGTTTGTAGTGTGTCCCACTCCTTAGCAATTTTGAGTCCATCCACATTGGTGAACTCGTCCCGACTGGGTGAAGAGGTAATTACGGCCACAGCTTGAGCATTTCGGTGAATTGCCTGCTCTTGGCTGGGGGTGAGCTCTTCGTCGTCGTCCGGGATATCTATCCCTATGCACACAATATTCCATAAACTTTGATTGTGGGAAATTAGATGCATTTTCATATTTTGCCTCCACATTGAGTAATCACTTCCATCGAAGTGTGGGGCTTTTCCAAGTGAGATAGATAAATAATGATTATTATTGGAATTGAGACGATCATAGTTAAAAGGATATCGGGAGTAGTCGGTGTGACTACTCCTCTTCTTCTTCGCTTCAACTTTTACTTTCCCTTTGGAAAGTGTCTTCTTTCTTAGGAGCGCCTTTAGCTCCAGCGTCTCCTCATCGTCGTCCTCGAAGTCTTGAGTGGCTTCGAGGAGCTTCTCCACCTTGAGGTTCTTTTAATCGTCAACCTTCTCTTGGTTGTTGCTCTTGTGGGTGTCCTTCATGTCCGACATGATCTTCTTCGAGCGATTAATCTCTTTCTTGAAGAACCTGCTCGGATACCAATTGAATTTGGCCTAGGGGGGGGGGTGAATAGGCCTTTTTGAAAATTGTTGGAACCTGCAACACTTAACAACCAGTTCAAAACCAGAGATATCGGACTAGTCTGGTAAAGTGCGGACTAGTCCGGTGTGTACGGACTAGGTTGGTTAAGTTTAATCGATTAGAATGATTCTTCAATGTATGCAGCGGAAATAAACAATCAAATGAAGGATTTCAAGGTTGTATACCAAGTTATATAACAATTCAATCTTATTTTTAATGATTCAACGTGAAGTAAGCAATTATGATTGAAACCCTAGATTATATTGAAGAATAAGAACGATGAGCACAAAAACGAGACACAAGAATTTATCCCGTGGTTCGCCTCCCATAGAGGCAACCTACATCCACGTTGAGGAGTCCACAAAAGGACCGGGTCTTCTCCAACCCCACCCTCGTCGGATCGCCATGAAGGTCAATCCTCTTCCACTTATCACAAAGGGGTGAATAACCGAATCAAGGGGCCTTCTCACGCGTTGAGAGCTCCCTTGGATTACAACACGAAATACCACCAAGAACACACTCGAAAGGTTACAATTAAATCGCAGGAGTGTGTTAGAGAATCAAACCAAGAGCTCAATGTGGTGTTGAACGTGTCTCTCCAATGAACTAGAGTGAATCCTCAAAGGATTGATCTTTGTTGCACTTAATTTCGTGGAGAGATGTTGTTTTTGAGGCTCTTGGGAGGTGTGACGGCGCTAGGGTTCGAGAGAGTTTGAAATATGGTCACACACCTCTATTTATATGGGTTTTCTAAAAGTGACCGTTAGAGTTCAGAAAGATCGGACTAGTCTGTGGTGGTCACCGGACTAGTCCGTTGTGCTGTGTGTAGCAAACCCTAAGTGTCGCGAAATATCGGACTAGTCCGGCTAGGAACTGACTTGTCCGATTTCGCTTCTGGAAATCTTCGGACTAGTCCGATAGACATCGGACTTGTCCGAACAGTGAAACCCTAAGTGTATTGGGTGACAAGTCCGCACTTGGAGGACTTGTCCGATTTAGTTCAGAGGGTTTTTCGGACTAGTCCGTGCAAATATCGGACTTGTCCGATTTGGACCAGAGAGAATATCGGACTAGTCCGGTTGCGGTCAGACTTGTCCGATTTTGTGTGACTTGTGAAGTATTTTGATGACTAGTCCGCACTGGGGAGGACTAGTCCGATTCTAGTCAGAGAGATATCGGACTAGTCCGATGGATATCGGACTTGTCCGATTTTGTGCAGAGAGGTTCTTGAACTAGTCCGGTGTCAGTCGGACTAGTCCGGTCCTGTGTAACTTTGTGCAATGTGTGTGTTTAATTGTGATTGAGCTCTTGTGGTGTGTTTCTTTAACACACTCCATACACAAGGATCTACTATTCTTCTTTCTTGAGCTCATTTCCACTTTGCTCCTCATTCTTCCTTCTTTTTGGCACTTTGCTCATTTTTCTATTAAAAGCCTGCGCTCATCTCAACAAAGAGGTTAGAATCCCAATTGCTTGTCATAAATCATCCAAAACCCACAAGAGAGTCTTACATGCCCTTTCGGGGTTTCATCAGGCACGGCGACGACGATATCCGTGCTGGAGGTGTGACTTGACAACAAGTAAAAATTCCAACCTTAGGGAAGTTTGAATTTGTAATCTCTGTTTTGGAGCGTGCTGGTCAGATTGACTGTTAATCATGTGGTCGCTGCGGTAAGTAGGCATATGGTTTGGGAACTTGAGGAAGTCATCCACAAATTTCATTTTCAGCTCCAAGACAGATTTCAAGATTTAAAACTGGAAAATTTCATTTGAACTTAAACTGCCAGGTTGCTGATTCAAACTGAGAATATGGCAGCAAAATGCTTAACTTTGAGATAGCATAACTCTCTGTAGGAGTAACCACTGAAGGTCTTCCTCACATGTTTGGAAATTTTAGAGAGTCCTCTAAAACTTTATTTTTCAACTTCAGATCAGAATCCCCCTGTAATCTAATGGAAAATTTTCCAAATTTCCAAACTCTGTTGAATCTGGACAGAGACTGGACAATTTCTGTATCCTGTCACTGTCTTTATCATATCTCTTAGTAGAGGATCGACGAATGACTTCATGTAATACATTTCTGTAATCCTGAGGATGTATTCAACAATGTTGTAATTTATGATTTTTGCATATTTTGATATTTTGTATCTGGAAAAATGTGGACAAAATCAGCCTTAAACAAAGGAGGTGCTGTCAAAATTTTTCCAGAAACACTGTCAACTTGCAAAAATCATATCTCCTTGAAATTATCTGGAGGAAAATAAATACATTATGGAAAATATTTGAGTGTACTACAACTTTGTAGTTGAACTCAAGTCCTGAATGTGCCTCTAACTGGATGAAAATTTTGAATTTCTCCAGACTGGTCAGAATGAACAGAAACTGAGACATAATTCCAGTGTTATGTATCATTTGGCATTTGAATTTGAATTCACTTTCATAATTCAATTATCACATCCATGATCTGTTTCTCAACAAAGTTTGTTGAATTTCAGTATTTGACTCATTCAAATACTTCTTTTATAGATGGCGGATGTGATGATATTGTTGCCGGACGGATGGGTGTTCCCCACGTGCGCCAACCATCTGGGCTTCCCGATCATGATGCGGGAAATGCTCTATCAGTTTGGCTTTATCGAAATGCCAGGCCATTGGGGTCAAGAGACGGTCGATAGAAGCGTACTGTCATGCACCGTCCTGGTCGACGTCCCTGCTAGTCCATGTCTTTATGGATGGGCTCCTTTTTCGGTCACTACCCTGGGAGATCGTTTGGAGGACACGTGGGCCGTCGCAGCGGGTGAAGCGCTTATGAAGCTTTGTGAGCTTCATCAAGATGCCATGGCTGGGACAAAATTTTCTCTTCTCCCGGTCCGTGGTGCGGCTGGTCTTGAGTGGCAATGTCGTATGGTTGAGGCCTATCAACCGGACGGCGACACGACATCAACAACACTTGGGACCTATGCCGCTGCATCCAGCATGGTGGTTCTTACACAAAGTGCAATCCTTCACCAGCAGGTTGAAGCCTTGAGGCAAGCAATTGAACGGGGTGACACTCTTGATTACATCAATGAGAACCTACGTTCGTTCCTGGCTCCGACAAATCACCGGCTGAATCAGCACGAGAATCAACTGCATCACACTCGCAATAAATTGTGAAAAGCTCATGCTGAACTGCGGCAAGCTCGCAAGGAAATGCACCAAGCTCGTGGTGAATTGCAAGCGAGTCAACTGGTGGTGCAGCAACAACAAGAGCAGCTGTTGGTGATCACCAAAGAACGAGATGAAACCATCGAAGAAGCTCAGGGTTGGGAATTCGAGGCAGGCCAACTTCAGGATGACTTGTTGGAGGCTGAGGCACACTTGCCACAACCAGTCGTGTATCCACTGGCTGAGGACATGTCGCTGAACTTGGGCGAGCAAGTGCTTCTGTGTTCTGAGGAGGAGGAAGATCCTGAGTTACTCGAGTTCACCGACGAGGATGAATCAGAGTAGGATGAGGCAGCACTACTGACATCATGGGGCAACATATAGTTAATGGTTGCCCATGTTTATTTTGTAGCCATGTTTGTATCATATTATAAATAGTAGTGGGTATGTATGAGATGACAATGTGTGTATGACATCTCATGGAGACCAAGTATAGTTGAGATGCACTTCTGTAGTGGGAGTCCGTCATTTTAGAGTTCACTATTGTAAACTTGGTCATGAGATAATATATCTTGTATAAAGTTTGCACTTTATCAATATATGTGAAAGTTATGCAATTATCACATTGTCAATGCTCACACTACTATGGTATGGACTGGATGAAGAAAACCAATATGTTGCTGATTTTTAAATCATGTGGATGTAGAATGGTGCGTACACGCTCTACGCCCGAGATGGGAGGCTCTAGCCGGGGTCGTGAGGATGAATCTCCGACCCCGGAGCAAACCACAACACCACAGCAACAGGCTCCTCCACCACCACCACCTGAACATCCAAGGACTCTCGCGGAGATTCTGGCCACAGTGCTCGGCTCGCGCGATGAGCAAACCGAGTTGCTGCGGATGTTGGTGCAGAATTCGTCCCGTCAAGGGGGGCGACAAGACAATGGGCAACGCCAGCCCCAACAGAGTTTGTACTTGGACTTCTTGGCGATGCATCCACCGGTCTTCACGGAGGCCGAGGAACCTCTGGAGGCGGACAACTTTATCCGCACACTCGAGGCTAAGTTCAGTTTATTACGATGCACCGAACAGCAGAAGGCACTGTTAGCAGCGCAACAGCTTCAGGGATCCGCCGGTGCATGGTGGGAGAACTACATCGCATCACTGCTGGCTGGTCGTGAGGTCACATGGACCGAGTTCCGGGAGGATTTCCGCGCTTACCATATACCTCCCGGTATCATGAAGAGGAAGCTTCAGGAATTTTTGGAGCTAAAGCAAGGCTGGAGGACTGCTCACGAATAGTCTCGTGCATTCAATCATTTGGTGCAATATGCACCAAATTATGTGGGAACAGAGGACAAGAAGCGAGATAGTTTCTTCCGGGGTTTGAACCCAAAAATGAAAGTCCAGTTCGCACAATGCAATCACGGCACCTTCAACGACATTGTCAATGCCGTGATAGTGCAAGAAGACGCTCAGCGCGAGCTCGTTTCTGATAAGAGGAAATGTAGCGTGCCATGAAGCAGCAGCGGTGGAGCTCCACATAAGTACCGTTTGGTGTACCGCTCACCATCCGGTCCGAGGTGGCAGCCACCGGCACGACCGCAGCAGTTCCGTGGTCGTTCTTTCAATGCACCGAGTTTCCGACCGCCATTTCCACAGCAGCAGCAGCAGCAGCAGCAAAGGATGGTCCCGCGTGCATATCCACCTCCACCACGTGCACCGGGATTCTGTCCGCAGCTTGGCGGGAACCCGACACAATACACGTGCTACACGTGTGGCCGTGTTGGGCATTTTTCAAGGGACTGCCCCGAACAGCGGCAAGGCAGCGCGCAAGCACCATATCGGGGTGCAACTCAGCCCCACAACCAGCCCAAGAAACCAGCACCAAAACCCGGCACTGTCCACCACATAGCCATCGAAGACGTGCCGGAAGGCGAACCCGTTCTCGCGGGTACGTTCTCTACTTGATCATCCCGTAGTCATATTATTTGACTCCCGTGCCACCCATAATTTCATTAGTCAATCATATGTTGTCAAGCATCAATTATCTATCACCCTCACAAAAGTTCATATTTGATTTGCTCTCTGGGTGGGAAAATAGCATCAGACATGAAAGTCCATAAATCACAACTTAAGATGGGTGGGAATATCCATCCGACTTCTCTAATTATATTAGAGGGTCAAAAGCTCGATGTCATCTTAGGGATGTCGTGGCTACACCGTCATGGTGCTGTTCTCGACATCGTTCCACGTGTGGTCCATTTAAACTCTCCACTATATGAACCACACACTCTCATTCTAGACCGCCTTACCCAAGAAATTCCGGCCACATAAAACACGGAAGCCATAAAGCTTGAGGACATTCGTGTGGTCCGTGAATATCAGGACGTGTTTCCCGATGACTTTCCGGGTACACCACAGGACATCGTGTTCAAGATTGAACTTATTCCGGGAACCACACCTATTTCTCAAGCCGTACAAGATGGCACCAAATAAGTTGGCGGAACTAAAGGAGCATTTGAATGACCTGCTGGACAAAGGTCTCATACGCCCAAGTTCATCACCTTGGGGCTGCTCCGCATTGTTTGTGAAGAAGAAGGACAAGATGTTACATCTATGCGTGGACTATCGTCCACTCAACACCGTGATGATCACGAATAAGTATCCACTACCGCACATCAATATTTTATTCGATCAATTAGTGGGTGCTAAGGTTTTCTTGAAGATGGATCTTCGGTCCGGATATCATCAAATAAAAATCCGACCGGAGGATATACCAAAGACGACATTCTTGATGAGATACGGGCTCTATGAATATCTCATCATGTCGTTTGGACTTACCAACGCGCCGACTCACTTCATGTATTTGATGAATTCAGTGTTTATGCCGGAGTTGGACAAGTTTGTTGTGGTCTTCATTGATGACATTCTGGTTTATTTGAAATCAGAAGAAGAACACGCCAAACACTTGCATATTATGCTCCAATGATTGCGAGATCACAAACTGCATGCAAAATTCAGCAAGTGCGAGTTTTGGATCAGCCAAGTGCCATTTCCTGGTCACATTATTTTAGCAGAGGGCATCGCTGTTGATCCAAGTAAAATTGTGCAAGTGCTGAAATAGGAGTCTCCAAAGTCCGCTCATGAAGTTCGCGGGATATTATCGGAGGTTCATTCCGAGCTTCTCAAAAATTGCTGAACCAATGACGGAGCTGCTGAAAAAGGGGACCAAATATATTTGGAGCAAGGCATGTCAGGATGCATTTAAGGCATTGGTGAAACATCTCACAATAGCGCCAGTGCTAGCTCAGTCGGATACGATCAAATCTTTCAACATTTATTGTGATGCGTCTAACATTGGTCTCGGCTGAGTGTTAATGCAAGAAGGCCGCGTGATCACATATGGCTCACGGCAGCTCCGAAATCATGAGCAGAATTATCCAACTCATGACCTTGAGCTTGCTGCCGTGGTGCTCGCTTTAAAAATGTGGATGCATTATTTACTCAGAAATCTAGTGTACCTCTACACCGATCACAAGAGCCACAAATATATCTTCACTCAAAAGGAGTTGAATATGTGACATCAAAGATGGTTAGAGCTGATCAAAGATTATTGGATTGAAATTCACTACCATCCCAGCAAAGAGAATGTGGTTGCCGATGCGGTAAGCCGCAAGTGTCACGTCAATAATCTGTCCATCACTCCAATGGATGAGGATGAGCCGAGTTTATACTTGGTTCCATATGGAGCGTTATATAATATTGCTCTCATTCCTACCATACGAGAAGAGATTATGGAAGCTCAAAAGAAAGATGTGGGTATGTTGCACATTCGGAGGAGGATGAAGAATTGGGAAATGAAGTGCTTCAGAAATGATGAACATGGTACCATGTGGTTCAAAGACTGTATCATGGTACCCCGTGACATGGATATTCGGAAGAAAATCTTGGATGAAGCTCACTTGTCCAAGTACTCTATTCATCCGGGCAGCAATAAAATGTATCAAGATCTGAAAGAGGATCAAGATCTCCATCAAGTTTCGTCCTTCATCACCAATTCATCTCCAAGTTCATCATCAACCCTAGATCATCAAGATCCAAGTGTTGCCTCCAAGTCTCTTGATTCATTGGAGTCCTAAACACCTGATATACCTTCTATTTCCTTTTCCTTATATGAATTCAACCCCAAATCTCCAAATTCATGTTGATCTAGAAAACCCTAATTTGCTGATCTCGTAAAGTGCGGACTTGTCCGGTCCTATGCGGACTAGTCCGCTTTTCCTGGTTAATTTCCCTTGAATTAATTCTAAAATTAGATCTAATCACATTCAAACCTGTATAAACTTGTTAAAAGCTAATAGAACTAGTTAGTGATCATTTAAAAGCAATCTATTAACAAGTTCTACCTTGCATTTGCATTAATCATGCATGTCATGTCATATTGAGTAATATTTGTGCACTCTTTGGTTGTGTTTCTGGTTTGTATGTTTATTGTGCGGATTAGACGGATTTGTGCTAGAAAGTTCCACGGAGGATCTCCAGCACCAAGAGTTTGAAGGCTTTGACTCGAATCAATCCCAAGAGCAAGGCAAGTGTCCTTGAAGCATATTGATCCTGTTTTGAAATAAATGTTTTGTTTGCAAACCTGCATGCTTGTGTCAATTTGATGGGAATCCTATGATAGGAAGTTTACTAGCTTTGTTTAACCACCCTTGTCACCTGGAATATATGGTAGAGAGTCGGGATGGAATTTTTTACCTTTTTGCTTTGCTTAATTAATTGGGATGGAAGAACAACTACAATACTTAATTTAATTATGCATTAATGAGATTGTGGTTGACATGAACTGGTTAAATATGATATGGTAATGGGTGATCTAAGCAAGCCTGGTATGTGGATGGGTTGGATGTATGGTGGTTTTGCTTGCTTTAGATCTAAGGACCGGTTCGTGGAGCGACCATCCAGGATTTTTAGTGCCACCACGAGGCCAAGTAGGGGTGTGGCGTAGCTGATTAATTAGGGCTTTTTTAGTGCTATTTGGACCATTAAGGATTCTCGGGGAAGGGGTAGTCGGATTGGGTTTGTTGATGATTGGTGGGACTACCTTGGGATCCGAATGGCTCAAGAGGGGGCCCTTGGTTGAAGATATGCTCAATTGGAGACATCGCTGCCGGTGAAACCTCAGTGGGGTCTAAATAGGCTAGTAATCCCTTTTTAAAAGCTATTTTGTGATCTCTTGGCCTTACACCTACGGAAGTGTGAGACAGCATAATTGAGATTCTATAGTCATCGAAAGGTGATGACATCACAAACACGTGGGTAAAGCGGTACAACCTCTATAGAGTGTGTCTAAAACTATCATGATAGCTGTGCTCCCGGTTATGAGCAACCTGGACCCTCACATGATTAGAGGAAAATTGGGATGGTTATGGTTGGTATTATGGTTATGGAGAGTTATGAATTAATTTCTGGTATTGAATATGGATATTGGTATATGATGGATATGGAATATGTTCTGGTACTATGATATTACTTATGTTTTATGATGGGTTTATTCACATACATATAATATATTGCTTTTCAAATGTTTTAATGTACTTTTCAGCACTCAATCATTGTTATATTCGTCATTTGAATCAGTCACATATCATACTTTCCACACTTGCTGAGTACGACATGTACTCACTCTTGCAATCCCCCCAACAGTTGCACGTCAGGATTGGAAGTTTAATGATGATAATGCGGAGTTCTAGGCCGTGTCTACCGTCAGCTTTGCCTGTGGTGTTGCATGGAGCTGCACTATACCTTTTGCTTAGTTGCGTAGTTGCATATTTAGTTATTTCCGCTGCATTAGTTGAACTTGTCATTAATAATCATTAGAGTTTGTATTCGAGAATATTCTGAATCTGTAATAAAAGTGGTTAATTAATCTTGTCTTGTGGTAATTTTCTGTATATCCTTTTGTGAATTCACTCGTGTATGTGTGTTGAACATCCTGGGCACACATATGCGTTCACTTGGTTCATTTTCGGAACCGGGTGTCACACAAAGTTGGCAGAATTGTATATGGGAAGAATAGTGTGTTTACACGGAGTACCTAAGAAAATAGTGTCCGATAGAGGTTCTCATTTTACCTCAAGGTTCTGGCAAAAGCTGCACAAGTCTATGGGGACCCAATTCAATTTTATTTCTGCATATCACCCTCAAATGGATGGACAAATTGAGAGAACCAATCAGATATTGGAGGACATGCTAAGAGCTTGTGAGCTAAAGTATGGAGGGAGTTGGGACAAAAGTCTGCCATATGCCGAATTCTCCTACAACAACAGTTACCAAGCAATCTTGAAGATGTCTCCATATGAAGTATTGTATGGGAGGAGGTGTAGAACACCCTTGTTTTGGAATGAGACAAGAGAAACTCAAGTATTTGGACCTGATGTAATACAAGATGCAGAAAAGCAAGTTCAGACAATCCGCGAGAATTTGAGGGCTGCTCAATCAAGACAAAAAGGTTATGCGGATAATAGGAAAAGAAACTTAGCTTTTGAAGTGGGAGACTTCGTATATCCCAAAGTGTCACTCATGTGAGGTCATAAGCGGTTTAACGTCAAGGACAAGTTGGCACCTCACTATATTGGACCATTCAAGATTTTGGGCAAATGTGGAGAAGTGGGATATAAGATGGAGATGCCAGCACATCTTTCTGATGTTCATGATGTGAATGTAGCCTAGAGGGGGGGGGGGTGAATAGGCTTTTTGATCTTTTGTTGCAACCTGAAACACTTAGCAACCATATCAAACACAAAGAAATCGGACTAGTCCGGTAGGGTGCAGACTAGTCCGTTGTGTGCGGACTGGATCGATAAAGTTTGATCGATGATTTCAATTCAAGTACTCTATGCAATGGAAATTTAGCTGTAACTCAAGTGTATTGCTTTAATGAAACTAGACATGGCGCAAGTTAACTTTAGTTTCGAAGTTTTAACATAAGTTGAACAAGATTGAGCAAACCCTAGATTGCAATGAATAGTAAGAATGAAAGTAAGGATACAAGATTTTTATCCCGTGGTTCGATTCTACAGAGGAAATCTACATCCATGTTGAGGAGTCCACGGAGGATCGGGTCTTCACCAACCCTACCCTCGTCGAATCACCACGGAGGCCGATTCTCTTCCACTAATCACAAAGTGGTAGATCACGTGTTGAAGGGGCCTTCTCACAAGTTGAGGGCTCCCCAAGATTTATAACTGAAAACACCACAAAATACACTCGAAATATATGCAATAAAACAGCGAGAGTGTGTGAGAGAATCAAACCCAAGAGCTCAAGACTTGAAGAATGTGTCTCTCTTTTGATCTATGGTTAATCCTCAAGAATTTGATCTTTCTTGCGTTGGATTGTGTGGAGATCCGTGTTTTCTGGGCTCTTGGAAGGTGTGACTGCGCAGGGGGTCGAGAGAGTTTGATTAGGGGCCGTACACCTCTATTTTTACTAGGGTTTCCAAAGGTTACCGTTAGGGTTTACAAAGTCCGGACTAGTCCGTGGTGGACTCCGGACTAGTCTGGTGTGTGGCGTGTGGGAAACCCTAAGTGTCCCCAAATGTCGGACTTGTCCGGCAATTGGCGGACTAGTCCGATTTTGTCTCTGGAGATGTTTGGACTAGTCCGACACGTATCGGACTAGTCTGGCGTGGTGAATCCCTTAGTCAATTGAGGACAAGTCTGCACTTGGAGGACTTGTTCGATTTTAGTCAGAGAGGTTATCAGACTAGTCCGGATAATATCGAACTAGACCGGTGTCGTGAAATTTTGAGGGGCTAAAGACAAGTTTGAAAATGGGGAACTTGTCCGAAGTTGGTCAGTGAGGATTTTAGACTAGTCTGTGGAATATCGAACTTGTCCGATATTGATCAGAGGCATTATTGGACTAGTCCAAAGTTTATCGGACTAGTCCTTTGCGGACAAGTCCGCACTGGGAGGACTTATCCGATCCTGGACAGAGGGATTATCGGATTAGTTCGGGGAACATCGGACTAGTCTGGACCTGTGTAAATTTGTGCAGTGAGTGTTTTTTCTTTTGCTTGAGTTCTTGGGTGTGTTTCTCCAACACACTCCATACACAAAGAGTATTCTATTCATCTCTTGATCTCTTTTCAACTTGATTCCTTAGTCTCCTTTCTTTTTACGTTTTCTTCATAATTTCATTGAAACCTGCGCTCATCTCAACAATTTAGTTAGGATCTCATTTATTTGTCATCAACCAAAACCCACAAGGGATGCCTAGATGCACTTTCAATCTTCCCCTTTTTGGAGATTGATGACAACCAATTGATATTTCACAAATATGATTAAAAGTCCAGATTTTCATAAAGTGTGCACATATGAGCTTGGAACAAATTAAGCAATAAAAACATAAGACATATGTGCACTCTTTATGGTGGGGTGCAATACTAAGTGTGTGTAAGCAATGTTCGTGATGAGAATGAGATAATTGACATAATCATATCAACATCAAGCATATATGTCAATTTCAGAGCGAAAACATAGATCATATCAAATAGGAACACATATTATATCAAGGCATCATAACAAGCTTCATAAACATGACTAGAACCACAATAAGAGCGTAATAGCAGTTTTACAACCCAAAAGTAGCAGAATTTCAAATGAAACACAATTGGAGCTCTCATACCTCTGCTAGACCTAGTGACTCCCCCTCAATCTATACCCATTTGGCATCAAGGCACCAAAAAGAAGGAGCGGAGGGATCTAGAAGTCGCCGCATGATCATTCCTCGCTGTCGGTCCTCTCGCCGTTTTCATCTTCAAGCCGAGGAGGAGGAGCAGATCCACTCGAAGTGCCCCCAACGCCAGGATAGGCAAGCTCGAAAGGAGATAAAGGTGGAAGCTCAAAAAAGTCTAAAGCTGAGTCATCAGAGATAATTAGAGATCCAACAGGCTCGATCTCCAGCTTCTGACAAATATTCTTGACATTTTCTTTCACATACTTGATGTTTGCCTTCCTTGCCTTGCTCAACTTATGAAGCTTCACTTCAACCTTTTTGCAGGAGCCAAAGATGGTGGCCAAGTACTTCAACATGCCACTAGGAGACCCTTTTTGAGGAGGGGCCCTAGTAGTGGGAGCAGTCCTTGCATCTCCTTGAGTTCTCCTTGGAGCCTCTTCACTGGACACAGGAGATGGAGCAGCTGGGAGAGTGGCTTGAGGAGGCTTCTGAGGCCTTAGAGGAGTATGCTCTACATCCTTCACAAACTCAATTCCTGTGACTTTCTCAATCATAAACATCAAATATGGTGCATAGCCAAAGGAGAGGTTCGATGTGCATGAGATGTTCACCATATCATTCCAAATATAGTCAAAAACATCAAACTTTCTGTCCTTGCTGATCACCTTCATCAATGTCCTCAAATAGCCTTGGACACTCCCTGCATCTCCGTCTTTCAGAGCAATAGTCTTTCGAAGCACTCTATTTAGAACCATGAAGAATGGCTTCATGTTCTTGGTGGAAGGGGGATTGAATTTCAGGCGAGTGTCATAGAGGAACTTCATCTTGTCCTTCTCCAGGACACCAATGTTGTGGATGATGAGCTCATTGTTGTCAGTGTCTTCAAGGTTAAGCAATCTCGCAAACTCATCATAAGTCACGGTGTACTTGGATCCGTGAGTCATCCAAGTCACCCTCTCCTCTTCGTCACTAGCAAAATAGAAGGTAGCATAAAGCTGAGCAATGCCTTCATCATCCCAGTTGTATCTGAAGGCAAATAGATCCTTCATACCATGCCTCGCCACAGCTGCAATAACATCATCAAAGGTTGGGCAGCTCTTTCTCTAAAAGTGGCTCCAGTCAATCCAGTGGCTGCGGACCACCGGAGTCTTCATCGTGAGATACACAGGACCGTAGTAGTCCACGTAGAAATTGCTCTAGAACCTTGCATCAGCTGCTTTTCCGGAATTGCTGTAACAGTCGATCGTCCTGAGCTTTGAAGCCACATCACTTCCTTTGCCATTGGATCTTTCCTCAGAGGGGTCCCTGTTCCCCTATCTTGGAGCACTCATCCGGAGAGGGCCAATCGGACAGGTGGCGATCCCTTTCCTTTTGCCCTTAGTTTGGCGAGGAGCTGCCGAGCTGGGGCAAGCTGCATCCTTTCCTTTGGATGCGGGCTTCTTGGCCACGACCTTTCACCGCACCTGAGGTGGAGTGGGCGACGGGTCAGCGACACGGTTTTGCCGCTTCTTGCTTTGGCCCGTCGAGGACCGAAGCAATGACTCTTGGTCCATCTCAGCCTCATAATCGGAGATCTCATCATTGGAGCTCGACATGGTCCTAACAAGAGGATTATACAATACATGGATGAGGATTGATGGCAAGGCAATGCATTGAGTAGTTGGAATTTAGGGTTGAGTTCAATCAAAAACCGGACTTGTCCGGTGCTCAAGTACGGACTAGTCCGGTGTACCGAACTTGTCCGTATTGAGACCGGACTAGTCTGGTGTTCAATTGCTCAAACCATAACTAGCAAATCAATGGCATTTCTCAATGCAAAAATATCTCAAGGTAGATGTAATACAACAAGGAGTCATGTATTAACTAGTGGAGCTAAGAAATTTGGTCCATGACACAAGAAATTGAAGATTCTAGGGTTTTGGAGAAAGTTTACCAAAATCCTTCTACTCCTGAGGTTGGAGAAGTTGTTGTTGCAAACTAGTCTGTGGACCTCGATCCCCTTGCGATGAAGATCGTTTTCCACGGAGAGTTGAAGAGATTTGGTGGAGAAATCGCCAAATCACCTTGGGGGCGCTCGAGTGAGGAGAGAGAATGTGAGGAACATTGTGAGGATGAAGGAGATTAGGGTTTGGCGGCCCTATGGTTATGGAGTCGAAAAATCGGACTAGTCCGTGGTCAACCGGACTAGTCCGAACTACCGGGCCTCTACGGACTAGTATGTAGTGCGCAGACTAGTCCGGGTAACCATAGACTAGTTTGTGGTCACCAGGACATAAGAATTTTGCCCATTCGTATATATTTGAAGGTGCTTACAAAGAAAATAGTTGGCAGAACACACAAATAATCTTGAAGACTATGATCAGTAAACATATAACAATCAAGCTATTACCATAATTCACCAAGATCAAGTAATTGAAATTGTTTCTAGGAGAAAATAGAGAGAGATGATTTTCGTAATACAATCAATAGATTTTGAGGATGGCATAGAGGTATGCAGGTTTTCAGGCCACATTCCGAGCATCAAGGATATTTAGTTCATTTCGGAGCTCGCAAAAACGTTTTTCATCAAGTGGCTTGGTAAATATATTAGCTAGTTGTTTTTTGGTGTTGACTTGGGAAATGGCTATGTCTCCTTTCATTGAGTGGTATCTCAAAAAGTGATGCCGGATGTCTATGAGTTTGGTCCTAGAGTGCTCAACGGGGTTATGGGCATTTTTAATAGCACTCTCATTATCACAAAGAAGTGGAATACGGTTCATATTGTAACCGTAATCCGTTAGAGTTTGTCGTATCCAAAGGAGTTGTGCACAACAACTCCCAGCTGCAACATAATCCGCTTCGGCCATGGATAAGGCAATGGAGTTTTGTTTCTTGGAGGACCAAGAAACTAGGGATCTACCTAGGAATTGGCATGTACCGGAGGTACTTTTTCTATCTACTTTGCATCCGACATAATCTGCATCGGAGTATCCAATGAGATTGAACATGCAACCTTTAGAATACAAAAGGCCTAGGTTGGGTGTATGAACTAAATATCGCAAGATTCTTTTTACGGCCGTCAAATGACACTCCTTAGGATTGGCTTGAAATCTTGCAGACGAACATACACTCAACATAATATCAGGCCTAGATGCACATAAGTGAAGTGGGGATCCAATCATGGAGCGATATACCTTTTGATCCACATTTGGTCCGTCTTCATTGTGATCCAAGTGTCCATTTGTTGCCATGGGAGTCCTTATAGGCTTCGCCTTGTCCATTCCAAACTTCTTGAGTATGTCTTGAGTATACTTGGTTTGACTTATGAACGTCCCTTCCTTATGTTGCTTCACTTGGAATCCCAAGAAATATCTCAATTCTCCCATCATAGACATCTTGAATCTATCTGTCATAATCTTACTAAATTCTTCACAAAAGGATTTGTTAGTTGAACCAAATATAATATCATCAACATAATTTTGACAGATAAATATATCACTGTCGAAGTGCTTGGTAAACAACGTGTAATCAGCTTTGCCAATCTTAAATCCATTTTCAATTAAAAAATCTCTAAGGCACTCATACCAAGCTCTAGTAGCTTGTTTGAGGCCATAGAGAGCCTTACGCAGTTTGAACACATGGTCGGGGAACTTTTGATCTTCGAATTCGGGGGGTTGCTCCACGTACACCTCCTCCTTGATTGGTCAGTTGAGGAAGGCGCTTTTCACATCCATTTGATAGAGCTTGAAACCATGGTGAGTAGCATATGCAAGTAATATTCTAATCGATTCAAGCCTAGCTACAGGAGCAAAAGTTTCTTCGAAATCCAAACCTTCGACTTGTGAATATCCTTTGGCCACAAGTCGCGCCTTGTTTCTTGTCACCACCCCGTGTTCGTCTTGCTTGTTGCAGAAGACCCATTTAGTGCAGACGACTTTGAACTTGGGCCTTTCAACAAGTTCCCACACCTCATTCCGTTTGAAGTTGTTCAATTCTTCTTGCATAGCCACCACCCAATCTAGATCTTTCAATGCACCTTCAACCTTGTGTGGTTCCAAAAAGGATACAAACGAGTAATGTTCACAAAAGTTAGCAATTCGAGATCTAGTTGTTACTCCCTTTTGGATGTCACCGATTATGTTATCGACGAGGTGATCTCTTTGGATGCATTGGTGTACTCTTGGATGTGGCACTTGTGGTCTTGAATCTTCATGATCATCTTCTTCTCCCCCTAGATGGTTGCCCTCATTGATTTTTTGATCACCTTGATCTTCATGAGGTTGATCCTGTGTAGAAGCTCCCCCTTGATCAATTACCTCCACTTGTGGTTCATCTTCTTCATTTGCATTTGGAGGTGGCGTTTGTGGTCGAACATTGCCCAACGCCGTTCTTCTCAACGCTTGACATGGAGCTTCTTCTCTATCTAGCACACATTGATCAACTTGCTCTTCTTGAGAGCCATTAGTTTCATTGAACACTACGTCACGTGCTACTTCACCAAGTCTAGAGACCTTGTTTAAGACACGATAGGCGTAAGAGTTCGAATCATAGCCAAGCAAGAAACCTTCATCGTATTTTGAAGTGAACTTTGAAGTCCTAGGCTTCTTGTTCAAAATATAACATTTAGAACCGAAAACTCGAAAATAAGAAATATTTGCTTTGTTACCAGTGAGTGGTTCATATGCTGTTTTCTTGAGTAGGCGATGAAGATAGAGTCGGTTTATGGCGTGACAAGCGGTGTTAACCGCTTGAGCCCAAAACTGATCCGAAGTCTTGTACTCATCGAGCACTGTAGTCGCGATCTCAAGGAGGGTTCGGTTCTTCCGTTCAGCTACTCCGTTTTGTTGAGGGGAATACGGTGCTGAATATTCATGCACTATCCCTTCTTCGTAAAGGTACACCTCAACTTGGGTGTTCTTGAACTTCGTGCCATTGTTACTTCGTATGTTCTTGATCTTCAATGAAAATTCATTTTGGGCACGCTTGAGAATCTTCTTGAGGGTTCCTTGAGTTTCTGTCTTATCATGGAAAAAGAAAACCCACATGAAGCGCAAAAAGTCATCAACAATTACTAAACCGTATTTGTTACCACCGATCCTTATGTAAGCAATTGGACCAAATAGATCCATGTGAAGTAACTCGAGCGGTCTCGTTGTTGTCATGACATTCTTCGCGGGATGGGGTGCTCCTACTTGGTTCCCAGCTTGGCACGCACTACAAGGCTTGTCTTTCTCAAAAACAACATCCTTCAAACCTCGGATGTGATTGCCCTTAAGGAGTTTTTGAAGATTCCTCACACCAACATGTGCTAGCCGTCTATGCCACAACCAACCCATGTTGGTCTTTGCAATCAAGCATGTGCCAAGTTTGGCTTTATCTTTGTTGAAGTCAACAAGATAAAGCTTTCCATTAAACACACCATTGAATGCAACTGAGTCATTGCTCCTTCTAGCAGTCACACCCTCATTAGTGAACAAGCAATTATAACCCTTGTCACATAATTGAGATATGGACAATAGGTTATAATCTAAGGAATCGACATGTAAAACATGAGAAAGAGTGTGTTGAGACGATATTTTAATTTTACCGGTACGAGCACCCTTCCTTGACCGTTGTCTCCAAAATATATGCCTTCGCTTGTATCTTCATTTTCTTCATATTCAACAAACATCCTTCTTTCTCTGGTCATATGGTTGGTGCATCCACTATCTAGCACCCATTTCGATCCACTGGAGGAATAGGTCTGCAAAAACAAATTACACCTTGGTTTTAGGTACCCAAGCTTGCTTGGGTCCTTTGAGGTTAGTTAGAAGTGATTTGGGCACCCACACATGAGACTTGGTGTTCTCATGGCGTGGCCCAACGTGTTTAACATAAACTCTACCAAGATTACTTTTCATGAGAACATATGATGCGTCAAGGATTCTAAACAATAGTTGTTTTTCATATGTGTAACATTTTTGGACTTGTCAACATTATTACGCTTTCTAGCTTGAGAAGATTTTCTTTTGACGAAAGCAATGTGTTCCTTGTTATTCTTGTGGCTTGTAGCATTTAGCTTTTCACCATAATAATACCCAATGCCATGTTTGATATTGGGACGTCTTGTGGCCATGTATGCACCGCGTGCATACTTGACCTTCTCCTTGTCAAATATGCCACTTTGGGAAGGATGCTTGTCGTTTATCAAATTTGATTTCTCCTTCAAGTTGGTTTCAATTTTAGGACATTCACAAGTAATAGTAGTTTCAGATTTTAAGTGTTGAGAAGGTGAGCTTGAAGAAGATGAAGGGTCACTTTGCTTGAGTGACTCAACTTGTACCTCAAGGATCTTGTTAACTTTGGTCAGGTTAGCAAGTTCATCCTTGATGATTACCTTTGAGTCGCTTAACTTCAAGCAAGCTTCCATGCTTGAAGCTAACTCAAGTTCCAGTGACTTGTTTCACTCCTTTTCAATTTCAAGGAGCTTTTTGATCTTAAGATATTCCTCCTTTTGAAGGATGATCGTATCTTCTTGGCGATCAACAGGCTCCTCCTTATCAACACGCTTATCCATCAAGAATTTCATTTTTGCAGCGGTTTTCTTATCTAAGCCAATGAACATATTTTCATCATGACTATAAGTATCACTATCGCTAGAGTAAAATGCGAAGCGAAAGATTTAGTTGTTACCTTTCTTTTACCTTCCTTTGCCATTAGACATGTGTTGTTGTCCTTCCATGCACCAACAGTTGGGAAGAGTGTGGATTTCTTGGTTGTCTTCTTGATGGCTATGCTAGCCATATCCTCCTCCTCTTCGGGTGAGGACTCATCATTGGAGTCCCACTCCTTTCCTAGGTGCACCTGTCCAATTTGCTTTTTTTCTTGAACATCTTCTTGGGTTGAGGCTTTGTATCTTGGTCTTCTTCTTGTTTTATTCGTAAGGACAATCAACTATAAAGTGGTCGTATTCACCACAGTTATAGCAAGCACGCCTCAACTTTGGTCTTGATTTGTCTTTGTGTCTTCCTTCATTTGATCTACCACCTTGTCTTCTTTTCATCATCTTCTTGAATTTCTTCATAAATAGGATCATATCTTCTTCAACTATATTGCTGCTTTCATCGCTGCTGTCCTCTTCTTGTTGATCTTCTCGAGCTTCATTTGACACAGGCTTGCAAGTGGACTTCAAAGAGACTCCTTTCTTCTTTGCCGAGGTGAGGTTGGCAATCTCTTTGACATGTTTTGCTTGCTTCTCCATCATCTCAAAATTGATGATCTTTCCAAGAAATTCATCCGGGGTCATTTTTTGATAACCGGGGCTTTCTCTAATCATCAAACATAGAGTCACGTTGCGAGGCATGAAGGCTCTGAGAATTAGCTTCACCACCTCGTGATCATTCCACTTTTTGCTTCCGTAGGCTCGAACTTTATTAATGAGAGTCTTCAACTGATTGTACATGTCTTGCGGTGACTCATCTTCTTCTATGGTGAATCTTCCCAATTCGCCTTCGATCATTTCAATCTTGGCTTCTCACACATGACGATCGCCTTCATGTGCAGTTTGTAATGTGTCCCATATCTCTTTTGCAATTTAGAGTCCATCCACTTTGGTGAACTCGTCTCGACTCAATGATGAAGTTATGACAGCTGCAGCTTGAGCGTTCCTATGAATCGCTTGTTCTTGACTTGGTGTGAGCTCTTCATCGTCATCCGGGATATCTATCCCTGTACACACTATATGCCACAAGCTGGGGTTAAGTGATATTAAATGCATCTTCATATTTTGCCTCCACATTGAATAATCATTGCCATCAAAGTATGGGGCTTTCCCTAGAGGAATAGACAAGTAATGATTATTATTTGAATTTAACCGATCATAGTTAAAAGGATATTGGGAGTATTCGGTGTGACTACTCCCCTTCTTCATCTTCTTATCATCGATCTTTATCTTCCCTTTGGACAGTGCCTTCTTCCTTAGGAGCGCCTTGAGTTCAAGCGTCTCCTCCTCATCATCCTCGAAGTCTTGGATGGCGTCGAGGAGCTTCTCCAACTTTTGAGTCTTTTCATCTTCAACCTTCTCTTGGTTGAGGTTCTTATGCGCATCCTTGATGTCCGACATCTTCTCTTCGAGCGATTAGTCTCATTTTGAAGAACCTTGCTCTGATACCAATTGAATGTAGCCTAGAGGGGGGGGAGGGGGTGAATAGGCTTTTTGATCTTTTGTCGGAACCTGAAACACTTAGCAACCTGATCAAACATAGAGAAATCAGACTAGTCCAGTAGGGTGCAGACTAGTCCAGTGTGTGCGGACTAGATCGGTCAAGTTTGATTGATGATTTCGATTCAAGTACTCTTTGCAGCAGAAATTTAGTTGTAACTCAAGTGTATTGCTTGAATAAAACTAGATATTGCACAAGTTAACTTTAGTTTCGAAGTTTTAATGTAAGTTGAACAAGATCAAGCAAACCCTAGATTGCAATGAATAGTAAGAACAAAAGTAAGGACACAAGATTTTTATCCCGTGGTTCGATTCCACAGGGGAAATCTACGTCCATGCTAAGGAGTCCATGGAGGACCGGGTCTTCACCAACCCTACCCTCGTCGAATCGCCACGGAGGCCAATTCTCTTCCACTAATCACAAAGGGGTAAATCACCGTGTTCAAGGGGCCTTCTCACAAGTTGAGGGCTCCCCAAGATTTACAACTGAAAACACCACCAAACATACTCGAAAGATATGCAACAAAACAGCGAGAGTGTGTGAGAGAATCAAACCCAAGAGCTTAATACTTGAAGAACGTGTCTCTCCTTTGATCTTTGGTTAATCCTTGAGGATTTGATATTTCTTGCGTTGGATTGTGTAGAGAGACGTGTTTTCTGGGCTCTTGGAAGGTGTCACGGCGCAGGGGGTTGAGAGAGTTTGATTAGGGGCCGTACACCTCTATTTATACTAGGGTTTCCAAAGGTTACCGTTAGGGTTTTCAAAGTGCAGACTAGTCCGTGGTGGACTCCAGACAAGTCCAGTGTGCGGCGTGTGGGAAACCCTAAGTGTTTTGAAATACCGGACTTGTCTGGCAATTGACAGACTAGTCCGATTTTGTCTCTGGAGATGTTCAGACTAGTCCGTCAAATATCGGACTAGTCCGGCGTGGTGAATCCCTTAGTGAATTGAGCACAAGTCCGCACTTGGAGGACTTGTCCGATTTTAGTCAGAGAGGTTATCGGACTAGTCTGGATAATATCGGACTAGTCCGGTGTCGTGAAATTTTGAGGGGATAAAGATAAGTCCGAAAATGGGGAACTTGTCCGAAGTTGGTCAATGAGGATTTCAGACTAGTATGTGGAATATCGGACTTGTCCGATATTGATCAGAGGCATTATCGGACTAGTCCAAACTTTATCAGACTAGTCTGTTGAGGACAAGTCCACACTGGGAGGACTTGTCTGATCCAGGACAAAGGGATTATCAGACTAGTCCGGGGAACATCGGACTAGTCTAGACCTGTGTAAATTTGTGCAGTGAGAGTGTTTTTTCTTTTGCTTGAGTTCTTGGGTGTGTTTCTCTAACACGCTCCATACACAAAGAGTATTCTATTCATCTCTTGAGGTCTTTTCAACTTGATTCCTCACTCTCCTTTCTTTTTGCGTTTTCTTCATAATTTCATTGAAACTTGCACTCATCTCAACAATTTAGTTAGAATCTCATTTGTTTGTCATAAATCAACCAAAACCCACAAGAGATGCCCAGATGCACTTACATGATGTGTTCCACGTTTCTCAGCTCAAAAAGTGCTTAAGGGTACCAGAAGAACAAGTGCCGAAGGAAAAAATTGAATTAAAAGCTGATTTGACTTATGTGGATGAACCAGTAAAGATTTTGGAAACCAAGGAGAGGGTCATAAGAAACAAGGTGGTTTGATGGTGCAAAGTACAATGGAAGCATCATGCAGAATCGGAAGCAACTTGGGAGCTAGAAGATGACCTCACGAGAGAATTTCCCTATCTCTTCCCTTCTACATCGAATCTCGAGGGCGAGATTCATTTTAAGTGGGTTAGGTTTGTAGCACCCCCATTTTCGCCCATTATGCATTGCATACACTCTTATACATTTTTAGTATTAAGCAACACAAAAAGAAAAAAGTTTAAAATAAATTAGAACAAAAGCAACAGCTAAAAACTGGTTTAGTGCGGAATTGTCCGGACTAGACCCCGGACTAGACCGATTTTCCCGTTTGTTGTTTCCCGGACTTATTTGTTTTTTCTGCGGATTGGTCAGAAAATGTTTGTTGTAGTCCGGACTTGTCCGTTATCATGTACGGACTAGTCCGATATTCGTCCTTGGAAACTTTTGGAGTTGTCCATTGATTCCTCATCTTAGTCCGGATTTTGAAAATTGGAGAAAACCTTCGGACTTGTTTGGCCCTATACCGGACTTGTATATTTTGCTTTCCGGACCAGATCGGACTTGTCCGTTCTAGTCTCTATCCAATATCATACTTGTCCGGCCCCTAGCGCACTAGTCCGATGTGCCTGACTCTGATTCTATTTTTCCTTCACGACAAGTTATTGGGTAATTGCCTTAAGTGGGCCCAAGAACATCGTGCCCAACCCCTACGGAGCCCAAGTAGACCCCACCACAACCCCTATTCGTCCCCCACTGAATTCTACTTGAAATCCACCCCAGAACCCTACCACCTCCATCCTATATAAACACCCTACCACCCACTCTTTCATCTCTTTGCCACATTAGAGAAAACCCCTAACCCTAGTTCGTGGGAGTCGTCATCGAGGAGAGAGGAGTTGGCAGCTAGGGGAAGGTGGAGGAGGAGGATAGGAGGATCAAGCAAGATTGATCTTCATCAAACAATTGACATCATCGTAAATTCTCCACCAATTCTTCGTCTTCTTTGGATCTAGACGTGAAGATCCAAGTGTTGCACCCCGACCTTTGAACCCTTGGATTCATGGTAAATACCTTGGATGCATCTTTTCTACATAAATTATGGTTCCATGATTTATCAAACTATGCTCTAGTTGAAAATTCACCAAAAACCTATCCATAACGGTCTTGTCCGGTCCCAGCGCGGACTAGTCCGATTTCCTTCTCTTCCAAAACGGATATGTCCAACCAGAGTGTGGACTAGTCTGACCCTTCAGTTTTGGAAGTTCCAGTAACTTCTTTAATATTCTCTGAAATGACTTAAAACTTGTTCTAATATATAATACTTATTGTAACTAATTAGTAAGCAATGATAGCAACTAGATAACATGCATTACCACACAATTGCAACTTTCATGCATGTCATGGAATATTGAGTAATATATGAGTATTTATTGATTGTAATGTTTGTTTTGTATGTTATTGTGCGGAATAGAAGGTTTTGCTCTAGAGGGTGCTATCGAGGACCTCCAACACCAGAAATTTGAAATTTTTGATCCTAACCAATCTCAAGAGCAAGGAAAGTGTCCTTGATCATTTTGATTCTGTTTTTAAATGTTTTGTTTGCAAAACTGCATGCTTGTGTCAAATTGATGGGAAACACATGATAAGTGTTTACTAGTCTTGTTTGGCCATTCTTGTCGCTTGGAATACATTGTAGAGAGTCGGGAAGGGTATTTTACCTTTTTGCTTTGCTGTAATTAATTGGGATGGGAAAACAACCAAATGGCTTTACTATGAATTAATGCACTTATGGATGATGTGAATTGATGAATATGGTTAATTGGTAACATGGGATTAGAAGATCTAAGCAAGCATGGTTTGTGGATTGGGTTGGATGATATGATTATTTGCTTGCCTTAGATCTAAGGAGCGATCCATGGAGCGACAACCAGGGTTTTATAGTGCCACCACAGGGCGAAGTATGTGTGCAGCTTAGCCAATTAGTTAGTTGCATTGCCAACATTGTTCAGATCATATAAGAGAGTGGGGAATGGGAGTTGGTTGGGTTTGCAATAGTGGCGGGAGTGCCCTGGGATCCGAATGGCACAAGAGTAGGCATCTCCACCGGTGAAACCTTAGTGAGTCTGAATATGCTGGTAGTCCCTTTGTAAAGGATATTTTGTGATCTCTTGCCACACACCGGTGGAATTGTGTAATGTGACTGATGGGTCACGGGCATAATGGAGGTTCCTTAATCAATGAAAGGGGATAAAATCATAAACTAGTGGGTAAAGTGGTACAACCTCTGCAGAGTGTTAAAAACTATCATGATAGACATGCTCCCGGTTATGAGCGACTTGGGCTCTCACTTGATTAGAGTTGGAATTGGGATTTGGGATGGTTTGGTTATGGTTATGGGTTGAGTTGTGATAAATGAACACGGTTGATGATGATATAGTGATCCATGCATGAATAAGTTTCAAATAAGAATTATGGATATCACTATTCCTAAGTTTCTAAATACCAATTCAACCATTAAGTCATTCCATAAGCATTACGTAGGCAAAAAAATGTCTAATTCAATTTTAGCAATGCTTATGAAATTCTAGGTACTTGTTTAAATTTATTCCCAATTAAGGTGACATTCCTTTTTTTAAGAATCAAAAAGAGTAATGCCAGCACTAACTCTTGTGAGGATGCCTCAGAATTGAATGATGCGAATGTGTAAACCTTCCATACCAATGTAAGGAAAAATCATTCAATCCTAATGCAATTCAACCGACGGATAATTTTAAACTTGTACCTCAATTGAAGAGCAGTCCAACTTGAAGGTCGTTGTGTGACAAACTCACGACCATGTATTTTGGTGTAGCCTTCATGTTCAATATCTCCTGCCAAATTGTGGTTGAAGTTGAATGAGCTTCATCTTGTTCCTCCACCATCTTGACCATTCCTCCACCATGAACTCAAAATGGGATGGATGGAAGGATATGCACTTGATGGGGTATTCCAACCTCTTCAAAAAATTTTTCCTGACTGCACTAATAATCAAGAACAAACAAAACAACTCGAAAACGGGTTACGTTAGCTCAAAAGCATGTTGTACCCCTTGTCTAATAGTTTTGCCCAACTTGAAACAACTTGCAAATGCAATGAATATTTAAGGGAAATATTTTTGGTTTGAATTAGGAAGATGAATTCAATTGGTTACACCCAAGGTTCATATCCAAATAAATTTATTTCTTAATTCAAAATTTTAATTTTGTGATGGTTGGAAATTTTATTTCCAACATGCAAGTGTAAAAATTCAAACATGCTAAATGTAAATGAGAAATTCAAATATGCAATTGGGAAAAATAAATATGTAATAACTAAAATTTACCTATTGGCAAGGACTCACCGATTTTTGAAGTCCGATGAGTGGGACTTACCTCCATCCTGTTTAGTGCGATGATTCGTTGTCCAATCCCGGAGTTGAAGATGTGAACAACTTCTCTTGATTGAAATGCCAAAACTCCTTCGGCGTGTTGGTTGGACATGTAGACCACATGATGGTCCTAGCCTCTCCGTCTTCTTGATGGAAACTTGTTGATGTAGTGACAACTTTCTACCTCTTGAAATATTCTTCTTATGACCATGGTGAGGCTTGTCCTTCTTTAGGGGTGTTACTTCGACATTCTTGATATTCCTTAAGGTTAACCCATACTTTGATCATGGATCAAAATCTTCCTTGGGAATGATGACATATGGACTCCACAATCAAACAAGAAACGCTTCATCCACAATGTCACTTGCCCTAGGTTGTCTGGGCTTGGTCGAAGTGCAGGAATCCCAACAAGTGATTGTAGGATATCTTTGATTTTGAATGCTTTTTAATTTTCATGTACTTAGCCAAGTGCTTCATGTGGATGTTCTCTTGATTTCTTGCCTAACCATGGACAAGATACTCCAATGTAGGTTTGTTGAACTTAGATCCCTTGAAATCCGCATAGCCTCCTTGATTGCAAGGGTTATGATGATTCCACCCTTGACCTTCTTGTTGGTGATAGCCATTGGAGTTGTGTTTGGAAGGAAGAATCCTCATGGGTCTTTAGGGAAATAATTCCCCAAGTGGCCCATGATGACATGGATTTTCACAAATCATGTGAATATCCATGGCTTGGATCATCCAAACACTTCTCCATTGGCTTGATCTTCATGTCACTTCAATGGGAGGTGTAGTTCCATAACTAGCATGTCCAACTGGTTAAGTGGTGTGCATGCCAAGCTAGGGGAACTAGAGCATTCTTCAATCCACCCCTTGAGTGGAGACCATATTCTCATCCACGATGAATGAGAATAGGACTCCTTCAGCTCCAGCATGAATGTGGTCATGGATTGGTGAGGCCAACCCATGACATGTGTGTTGGATGAAGAGCCAACTATCCACCACATGGTGGAGGAAAACCAAGAAGAACTCTTGGAGCTTCCCCCAAGATTGGGGATAGATGATTTTGGCTTCTACTAGAAGTTGAAATTCTTCCGCGAAAGGCAATGTTGTTGCCTAGCGCACATTTCTTGCAGTACACCATGAATAATCTTTCAATTGAGCACTTGCATCCTCGTTGGCCATCCCATGAAATGGGTTATCCAACACTACTCTATTTTCACACATAAGGAGAAAACAAACAAGAGTAATCCTGTCTAAGAACTATCAATACCTATAGCTTAATACAAGTGATAGCTATCCTTCGCTTCCTTTGCCTTCCTCAGTAATGGTGCCATAAATGCTTGTTGACAACTACTAAGAAACATTAACAAATCATCCCCAGCAACAGTTCTAAAAATGCATGTTGACGTTTCTTACGTCACATATCATCTCTCGTAAGAGATGAGGTACACAAGCGCACGGAAACTATCGTGTAGCATTTCACCGAAGAGTATTCCCAAGGGTATCGTATTTATCCCAAGGGAAGGCAATGGAGTAAAGTAAATACTACTCTTATGATCAAGAGACGGGATACTAATCAATTATCAAGACATGGGTAAGTTGATAATATGGGTAGTGCGACACACACCTAAGCAATCTATTCTAAAGGGTAAATGGATCCTAATGGAGATTAGACTAAGAGTTAGAGAGTTGTTCCAACAATGCTTCTATTATAAATATACATAGCCTAGGTTAGATATTAACAAGCATGTCAATGGTGAATCCTTATGTTACGTTGTTCAACATATCGGGCACGAGTTTACCCCTAGCAATACTAGGACGACTCTTGCCAAGAGCCTGTGGCATAGACGAACGTGGAGGATTACAAAGGACATATAGGGCTATTACCACCTACTGCCTACCTCTTCAATCTGTGGGTCTACGAGACATCCAATGCTACTTAACTACACTAGCACCATGCTAGCATATTAAGTAAATACCTTAGGAGCCATAGCACAAGCCATTCTAAGGCAATTAACTAAATCACCATTAAACCAATGTTGATACATAGAATAAGTTATTCATATTAACATGATTATATCATAAATAATTAGACTATAGTGGGGGTTTGTAGTGTTTATGATGATAGATTAAGAGTGATATGGCATAATCATAAAGACTACTCCTACTACATACATGGAATCCACAATCAAACAAGAAATGCTTCATCCAAGTATATGAATAAAAGGAGATTAAAGATAACATATTTATTATGCATAAAGTCACAAATATAATAAAAGATACATGAGCCATACCTTTCCCAACTTGGACTTGGGACTAGAGGCTCTCCTCTCTATAGCCTTACTCCACTAAGGACTAAGAGAACTAGTGTATACAATAGAATGATGGTCAAGTGGTGTGTGTTGAAGTGATGGGTGAGGTGTCCTATTTATATGTGGAGAAGGGCGGTCCCCGCCACCAAAAGTGCGCGAATCAGTCACCACTAACTCTTACAATCAGGAGGAGCCAACACGTGGAAGCTGACCGAGTTTGGCGCTAGGACCAAGTCAACCGACTAGGGGGGTCGACCGACCTGGTATTTGCACCGTTTCGCGTGTGCTTTCTCCAGGTCACTTCTAGGTGGGTCCCATCCCTTGATATTGGTGCTACACTGTTGGATGGCCTCGGATACTTCTATTTATGGGCCATTTGATTCATGTGGTGCCACATCTTGGCGCTTGATTGGCTGGGATGATATTTTATAGGATCCTCCCCTTGTTTCACTTCAATTCTGTATAAAATACATTAATGCATCAATTTATCCAAGTACAAGTGGATATAGGTTAAATAGAAAGGTGATGTGTGCAAGAAATGATATTTACTTCACATAATTGAGTTATATTGACGGGTGAAATTGGTATATAAGAGCCGTCAACAACTGTCAAGCCAATGGAGAAGTAATTGGTATAGCCTAGGCCTTAGATGCTCACATGACATGTGAGGTCTATGGCAACGTGGATCACATGAGGCATAACTGCCCAAGACATGTGGAGATGCCTTATACATGGCCAACAACGGAAACTTCAACAATGGCTATCGTCTAAGAGGTTAAGGGTGGGGCCAACCAACCCTTTATTTCAAAGAGGATACAACAACAATAATGGTGTTGGAAACCAGGTCAACTTGAAGGAACTTGCCATTAGCCAACTCGAGACCAATAATGCCCAATCCAATAAGTTGTCAGTTAATGACGAGACCCTAGAAAACATCAATTCCAAGATCGAAGGGTTAGCCTTTGCTTTCAAGAAAACATCAATGCCCCTCCATTGGAGAATGGAAAGATTTTAGGGCAGCCTAAAGCTCCCTTGGAGAATGTGAGTGAGGTAGCACGAGGTGTGGAAAGACCACTCATGATATACTGCATCCCACTCAAGAGGAGGCAACATTTGAAAAGGACAAGGAGGAAATCCCTTCTGGCCATGGCGAACATTTTAGCGAGAGAATGGCAAGGCAATTGGAGGATGCAACCTTCATTCCATTCCCTTAGAAAAATAAGAATCCAATTGTGGATGAGTAATTCAATCACTTTGTTGCAATCATTCAAAGGATCGACATCAATGTGCCCTTGATAAATGTGATGCAAGTACCCACTTATGCTCGCTATCTCAAGGACATTTTGAACAACAAGCGACCATTGCCCACCACAGAAATTGTCGAATCAACGGAAGACTGCAGTGCAACCATCCTCAACACGCTTTTGAAAAAGAAGAAGGACCCAATATGTCCCACTATATCCTGCTCGATTGGAACAAAACACTTTGACAAGGCACTTTGTGACCTTGGCATAAGTGTTAGTGTCATGCTAAAGGTTGTATTCAACAAGCTCAACTTAACGGCACTATCTCCTACGCCGATGCAGCTCCAGCTGCCCGACTCTTCGGTCTGTTAACCTGCAGTATTGCCGAAGATGTTCTGTTGAGGATCTGGAACTACTTCATACACATGGATTTCATGGTGCTCAACTTGGATGTCAAAGAGGAAACTCCGCTCATCCTTGGACGACCTTTCCTTAGCATCGCGAATGCTCGCATCAATGTGGGAGCTAGAGAAATCTATTTAAATATCAATGGCAAGGAGAAGTTTTACTTTTGTCTAAGGAAGGAGCAATGCTCCATAATCAAGATCAAATATGGACCGAATGTCGAACACATCAAGGAGGTCAAAGTGACACCACCAAAAGTGGACAAACTCATTACATTCATGAGGAAGTTAATTTATGAGGATACTCTGTCACTCCGTCCATGCCAAAATTTTAAGAAGATGGAGAAGTCAGGGCCAGCTGAACAACACAAGTCTAGTAAGCCGCCAAAAATAGAATGGCGGAAGAAGCAAGGCACGTTGTCCAAGTTCACATGTCTGGTGCCGAAGGATAAAATATTAAGCTTTATAAGACGGAGAAAAATCCATCTCATTGGATTTTTGGGTGAGGCCTCGCCATAGGTTAATTTGGTTGATATCTCATATTTTATTTTTCCATCTTCATTTGATTTTTGCTATTTGTATTTTGCATTTTCAACAACATGTTTGATTTTTCCTTAGGGTATTGAGAATTTTGTATTCTAAACTTAGATTTGTTTTCTGTTATTTTTAAAAATCAAAAACAAAAATATTGTAGTTGAGAAAGTTATATTTGAAAAACAATTTTTTTTAGAGCAAATTTGTGGTCAATTCATCCAACAGCTAGAAATATAGTCGTTGTGGAACCACTTACCAAAAGAGGGACCAATGACCATTTGTCAGGGTAGCCGAACCCCCTAGCTGGCCGACTTGGGGGAGTTCTGTGACACCCGGTTTAGAGAATGAACCAAGGGTCACACATATGTGTGCTCAGAACGTTCACCACACATACACGAGTGCATCGCAAGCGATGTTCAGATAATAACCATGTTCCCAATAGTAATAGTACCTTATTATAATATCCAAATAGTCTCAAATGACAAACTCTAATAGTACTGCAGTGAAAAACAAAGAAACTAGTAGACTTTAGCTCCGTAGGCATTTGACAGTAACATGCATGCCTAGTACTCCTCAAAATCCTCAGAAAACTCCAGATTATCACCTGTAGCTAAATTAATATGGGAATAGCAAGGGTGAGCACATGTCGTACTCAACATGTGTCGGAAAGTATGACATGTAGCTTAAACAAGGATGATACAAAAGGTTCATTGCAGAAAAGCAAATTCATGTATAAGAATTTAAAAATGCAACTTACAATTACTAAGTGAGGTCTATCCCATAACAAACCCAATAGCCAGCAATTATCATCTAATCCCATCATTTACCAACCTCAAGCATCAAATAACCAACCAACATAAATAATCGTAATCGGTGCATTAACCATAACCAAGTATCCAATTAACCATGACCAAATGCAGAATCCATGCCAATTTCAACTATTATGCAATACTTAGGTCAATAACTCTAATCATGTGAGGGTCCAGGTTGCTCATGACTAGGAGCACATATATCATGATAGTTTTACACTCTGCAGAGGTTGCACCACTTTACCCACAAGATTGTGATTTCATCATCTTTCGATGAATAACGGACCTCAATTATGTCATCTCACTCATTCGTTGGTGTGTGGCCAACAGATCACAAAAATGACTTTACAAAGGGGCTACCAACATGTGCGGAATCACTACGGTTTCACCTGAGGTGATGTCTCACAACTGAGCACATCCATCCAGGGCCCCCTCTTGTGCTGTTCGTATCCTAGAGCAGTCTCACCACTATTGCAAACCCAACTGACCCCCATTCCTCAATCCTCCAAAATGATCCAAACGATGCTCGCAATACACCTAAATAATTGGCTAAGGCACACCCATGCTTGGCCCTCTAGTGCCACTGTAATCTTGGTTGGTCACTTTGTGAACCGGTCCTTAGATCTAAAGCAAGCAAAACCACAAGACCATCCACCTCATTCCACATAACCAGCTTGCTTAGATCCCTAGGTTCCATGTTGCTAAGGGTCATTATCATCATCTTGGATAGTTCACATGAATTAAAGCTCATATTCAAGTTTTTTAGTTATTCCCAAATCCAATTAAGTAAAGTGAAGCAAAACTGTAAAATACCCTTCCCGACTCTCTATATTACACCCCGAACGACAAGGCAGGACATACAAGTCTAGTAAACTCCTATTCCTTTGTTTTCCCATCAAACTGACACAAGAATGCAGTTTCGAAATAAAAATTTTCAAAATGGGATCAAAATGTTCAATGACACTTGCCTTGCTCCGGTGGCTGGTTTAGGTCAAGTGATTCAAAGTTCTGGTGTTGAAGGTTCTCATAAGTATCCTCTTGAGCGTTTCCTTCTATTTCGCGCGAGAAATATGCGAAACAAACATTGCAATCAATAAATACTCATATATTAAACAATATGCCATGATATGCATGAATGAGGCAATTATGGTGTAATACAAGTTATTAAGTTACTACCATTGCTTACTAACTAGGCACAATTAAGTTTTACGTGTTCGAGCAAGTTTCAGGTCATTTATGGGAGATTGGTGGTAGTTTTAGGGTTTCCTGGAATTCAGACACGGGACAAGTCCGTACTATGGTCGGACATGTTTGCTCTGGACCGGATTAGTCCGCTCGGGTCCGGAGAAGTCCGCTACGGTCTAGGGTTTTATGAACTTACTAGTTAGGGCATGGTTTGATTCGAGTAGGGTATCAATTTTGACGTGGAAAGTTTGATCTAGAGTAGTTACCTTGAGTGCAATGGTTCAACGGTCGTAGATTGGGCATGGCATGTGATATTTGACATCTAGAACTGTTGAGGACGAACCGGCGGCGAGTTGTAGAAGAAGAATGTTGATGATGGAGAGTTGATGAAGAAGAACGCAGCAGTGACAACGATATTGCAAGTTCCTCCTTCTTCTTTCCTCTTCTCCTTCCTCCTCCTTCTCTTTATTCTCCTCCCTTCCTTGCGGCTAGAGCTTCCTCTTACAAATGGCAGCTAACGATGCGACAGCAAGGTGGGGGGGGGGGTTTCCTCACTTGGGTAGGGGTGAGAGGAGGGATTTGGGTTGCTTATAAAGCGGTGGAGTAGTGGGGTTAGGGTGGAATCCTACTCGTAGGACTCGGTGGGGACGTGTGGGGTCCCACTTTGGCTCCAAAGGGGTGGGGCACGACGTCCTAGGCTCTAAATATCTCAAACACTTAATAAAATGTCATGGAGGAAAATTGAATCCGAGTGGAAACCCTAATTACTGGACTAGTCCGTTTAATACCGAATAAGTCTGATTTCCTCTCTCTCTACGCACAACGGACTAGTGCGTTGTAGAGCAGACAAGTCCGCTGTACTACAACCAAAAAGGGATTTTGAACTAGATTGCAAATATCCGAAAATGTTGATGGAAACGGTAGCATTACTGGACCAGTCTACACAATAAATGGACCTCCATTGTTCCGAAAGTTACTGACTTAAGTTTGTGCAGACTGGTATACCAGTATAGTCCTGGTTTTGGACCGGACAAGTCCGTGCCCTGGATTAGTTTTACTTGTTTTTTTGCCTCTAATTCCTTATATTATTGTTTGTTTTTGTTGCTTTATGTTTACCATGTGTGGGGATGAATGCAATGCATGATGATGGAAAATGAGGGTGTTACAAACCTACCACCTTAAAATGAATCTCGCCCCCAAGATTCGACGTAGTAGAGAAAAGATAGGGAAATTCATTTTTGAGATCATCTTCATGCTCCCAGGTAACCTCAGACTCAGTATGATGCTTCCATTATACTTTGCACCATTAGATCACCTAGTTTCTCATGACCCTCTCTTTGTCTCCTACATTTTGATAGGTTGCTCTACATAGGTCAAATCTCCCTTAAGCTCTAACTCGTCCATTGGTAATTGCTCTTCCGGAACTCCACCACTTCTTGAGTTGAGAAACGTGGAACCCATCATGAACATCGGAACGATGTGCCGGCATCTCAAATTGATATGCCACTTCTCCACGTATGCCCAAAATCTTGAATGGTCCGATATATAGAGGTGCCAACTTGCCTTTAATGTTGAAACGCTTGTGATCTCGAATAGGCAATACAATGAGATACACAAATTCTCCCCCTTCAAAAGCTAAGTCTCTTTGCCTATTATCCGCATAGCCCTTTTGACATGACTGAGCAACCTTCAAGTTTTCATGGATTATTGGAACTTGCTTTTCGCATCCTGTATAACGTCAGGTCCAAATACTTGGGTTTCTCCTGTCTCATTCCAGAAAGGGGTGTCCTACACCTTCCTCCATACAGTGCTCCATAAGGCGACATCTTCAGACTAGCTTGGTAACTGTTATTGTACGAGAACTCAACATATGGTAGACTTTTGCCTCAGCTTCCTTCGTACTTCAATGCACATGCTCTCAACATGTCCTTCCAATATCTGATTTGTCCTTTCTGTTTGTCCATCCATTCGGGGATGATATGCAAAACTATAATTCACCTGGGTTCCCATGTACTCATGAAGTTTCTTCCAAAATCGTGAGGTAAACTGACAACCTCTGTCAGATACTATTCTCTTAGGCACTCCATGCAAACACACTATTCTCCCCATATACAACTATGCTAATCTTGCTCCGTTGTAGGTAGTCTTGACAGGGATAGAATGTGCAGATTTTGTCAAGCGATCCACAATAACCCATATTGAATCATACCCCAACTGAGTGCACGGTAGTCTGACTATAAAGTCCTTACCAACTTTTTCCCACTTCCACTTTGCTATCTTTAGTGGCTGCAATAGTCCAGCTGGCCTCTGATGCTCGGCCTTCACTCATTGCATATATCACAAAGAGCAACATATTCAGCTATGTCCTTCTTCATGCCATCCCACCAATAGAAAGTCTTCAAATCCTTGTACATCTCATGTGCCTCCTTCAGTATTGGGTTGTAGATGCGCTTTATGTTAGGCACATAAATCCAGTTTCCCAACCATGGCGTTCCATTGTCATCTTCGTCGAACCTCCATTCTCTTCCCTCTTGGATTTTTTCCTTGATTTTCTTTATTTCCTCATCCGTTGTTTGACCCTCTCTTATCTCCTATTCTAGTGTCGGATTTAACTCCATTGCTCCCATCTCATTAATGAACCCGAGACACAATCGTTCGAACTCCTTACATATCTCAGGTGGTAATTCACGTACTGTGGGTTGGTGACTCGTCCTTTTTGCCTCAAGGCATCTAGCAGTACATTGTCCTTTCCTGGGTGATAGTTGATTCCCACATCGTAGTCCTTGATAAATTCCAACCATCTTCATTGCCTCAAATTCAGATTGGTTTGCGTGAATATGTACTTGAGACTCTTGTGATCCGTGTAAATCTCACATCGGTGTCCAAGAATGTAGTGCCTCCAAATCTTCAATTCAGTTGCCTAGATGCATAAGATACTACTTGGCTTTCTTGTATTAATACACATCCAAGTCCCCGTCTTGAGGCGTCACGGTATGCATCAAAGCTTTTGCTCACGTCTGGCAGTATCAACAGCGGTGCAGTGGTCAACCTCTTCTTTAATTCATCGAAGCTGTCCTGACAAGTCTAAGTCCATTTGAATCGTTTCCTCTTCATTAGTAGTTTAGTCATGGGCTTCGTATCTTGGAGAAGTCCTTGATGAATCATCGGTAATACCCAGCCATTCCTAGGAAACTTCGAATCTCCTTCACATTCTATGGGGGTTCCCACTTCAACACATCTCTTACTTTTCCTGGATCAACAGATACTCCTCCCTCGGAGATAATGTGGCCTAAGAATGATATCTCTCTGAACCAGAACTGACACTTGTTGAACTTCACATACAACTGATGTTCTCATAGTTTCAGCAATGTCAGCCTTAAATGCTCTTCATGCTCTTCTTCACTTCCTGAATATACCATGATATCATCGATGAACACTATGACGAACTGGTCCATGTACTCCATGAAGACTTTATTCATGAGGTACATAAAGTAAGAAGGCACATTCCTCAATCCATATGACATAACGGTGTACTCATATGATCCATACCGCGTCCGAAAAGTTGTTTTGGGTATGTCCGAAGGTCTAATCTTTAGCTGGAAGTATCCCAATGGAAGGTCAATCTTAGAGAAAATTTGAGCTCCCTTCATCTACTCAAACAAGTCATCTATGCGGGGTAACAAGTACTTATTTTTAATTATCACCTCATTAAGAGACCGGTAATCCACACACATCCTTTGTGATTCGTCCTTCTTTTATAAAAAGAACACCGGGGCTCCCCAAGGTGATGAACTCGGGCGTATAAAACTCTTTTCTTGCTGCTCTTGAATCTTCTTCTTGAGCTCCACTAAGTCATTAGTAGGCATCCTATATGGCCTTTTAGCTATAGGTGCAGTTCCAGTTATTAAATTAATGACCAATTCAATGTCACGATCATGTGGCATACCTGGCAACTCTCCTGAGAACACCTCTGGATACTCGCGAACAACCGGAATTTCCTCCAAAGTTGCACCTTCCACATGGTTTAGCATTGCCTTTCCAGTTGTCGATTGAATTGCCTTGAATTCTATACTAAGTCCCTCATCATTTGTCAATTGCACTGTGGGTGTGGCACACTGGATCACTCCATTATGCTTTCGTAGCCAGTCCATTCCGAGTATTATGTTCAATCCTTGTGAATCCGGAGCAATGATATTTGCAAAGAAATCTACCCCCTTATTTTAAGACTTACCTTTGGACATACTATATTTGTCCTCATCTTCCATGTAGCTTCGTCCGAAATAGTGGATCTTCTTGCTGTGTCCATCTTCCATTGAAGTAGAGGTCGAACGAGATAGAGAAGAGATAGCTAGACGGAATCCTCAACTATATGCATCAAGGTGTATGAAACTAAGCTACTATTAAAATAACCCTATATGAGGATGTGGACAAGTGCAGGAGCAACCCACATCTCTCTACTATGTGTGGATGTGGATAATCGCCGAAGCGTCCCATAACTCACACCAATCATACAATCACAAGCACACACCATAGAAAATTCAGCACACCACACTAGTTATGGCTATTACGATCTAAACATCTTCAAAACATCTCAATAGGGGACCTAAACTTAATTGTGAGGGCCATGGCTGTTTTGGCCATGACGTGGTGAAGGCAACGGAGCTGGCGAGTCATACACGGGAGCACGCCAAGGTGAGTTGGCATTCCATGTGGGTGTTGGTGAACTTGCCACACCATTTGTCTTCACTTTGGATCAAATCTCCTCTTGCTTCTCCATGACGTACAATCTCTTGCAGAGGTAGTGTATTTCTTCCAGGGCGTCAGCATAACTATTTCCCATCTTCACAAGCACCCTCTTAGATCTATCAATGGCATGAGTGTCAGACTGAGCTCCTTCTTGGTCCATGGTTTCCCTCGTTCCGCTCTTGCGACATGGGTGTAGTGCAAAGCTAGTACCTCTAAGCTGCTCATGGTAGGAGTAACACAGTCTGGTGAGTGCATCCCAAGCAACATCATCAATAGCTTGCTCCCCAATGGACCTCAAGGTGGGCTCAAAGTGCCGGGTGACCACGATGTCCTTAGTCAGAAGTTACTTGAGCCTTCCACCCTTCACTTCCATAGCGAGGAATCGTCTTTACATAGTACCCCGGGTGCAAATTGCAATGGTCAAGAAACTCCTTCAATTCCTTAGCTACAGATCCTCCTTTGGTTCCATCAAATGGAATTCTTTATCAAAACGGAAAACTGGAAACTTATCCTATTTTCTAGCTTCAACAGGTGCAGATTCATTTTTCTGGACTGCAGGTTCATTCAAGCCGTGGGTTTGTCTTCTTGAGCCACGGGTTCATCCTTTTGAGCTACAACCTCATTTTCCTAGTTGCCTCCCTGTGGCTCAACCTCATGGGGCTCCTCTTCTTGATCATCTTCACGTGGTTCATCTTCATCTTCCTCATAAGGCTCCATCTCTTCTCGATCTTCCTCCGTAGTGTTGTAGTGTTCATGCTCAACTTCCATTGCAGGGGAGTTCACTTCGTCCTCTTCTTGGGTTGAATCCTTTGAATCCTCACAGGGCCTAAACATGCTTCCAACAGGCAGCGGACGGGCCTTCTTACATGTCGTCATCCTAGTGGTAGACATCTATAGGGAAAACATGAGAACATTAGAGAAGAGTGTAAATGCAAATCTGAAATTGCAGCTGCCATAAAACAAGGTAAGAGGATATGCGATAGCTCAAAAAGAAGAGAAAAAGGTTAAAAACACAGCAGCAGCAAAACCTCACATTTTCCAACAAAATATAATTACTAGAAGACAAAATAATGCAAACAGGTAAATTTGAAAGGGAAGGAGTCCTAAGTGGTCTGAGGTGTTTATTCTACCTAGGCTTGCATCCTACGTTCAAAGACGGCTCTGATACCAATTTGTGACCCCCAGTTCCGAGAATGAATCAAGTGGACGCATATGTGTGCCCAGGACATTCATCACACATAAACGAGTGCATCACAAATGATATTCAGATAATAACCATGTTTCGAATAGTAATAGTACCTTATTACAATTTAAAAATAGTCTCAAATGACAAACTCTAATAGATTCGCAGCGGGCAACTTTCTAGCTCCACAGGCATTTGACGGTAACACGCACGCCTAGTACTCCTCAAAATCCTCAAGATACTCCAAATTATCAGTTGTAGCTGAATTAATGTGGGAATAGCACGGGTGAGCACATATCATACTCAGCAAGTGTGGGAAAGTATAACATGTAGCTTAAACAAGGATGATACAAAAGGTTCATTGCAGAAAAGCACATTCATTCAAAGGAATTTAAAAATGCAACTTCCAATTACTAAGTGTCGTCTATCCCAACATAACCCCAATAATAAGCAATTACCATCCAATCCCATCATTTACGAACCTCAACCACCAAATAACCAACCAACATAAATAACCATAACCGGTGCATTAACCATAACCATCCGTATCCAATTAACCATGACCAAATGCAGAATCCATACCCAATTCCAACCATTATCCAATACTCAGGTCCATAACTCTAATCATGCGAGGGTCCAGGTTGCTTATGATCAGAAGCACGCAATCACGGTAGTTTCACACTCTGCAGAGGTCGCACCACTTTATCCACAAGTTCGTGATTTCATCATCTTTTGATGACTAACGAATATCAATTTTGCCGTCTCACACTTCCGTTGGTGTGTGGCCAAGAGATCACAAAATTGCCTTATAAAGGGATTACTAGCATGTACGGGTCCACTAAGATTTCATCGGAGGTGATGTCTCACAACTGAGCACATCCATCCAAAGGACCCCTCTTGTGCCGTTCAGATCTCAGGACAATCCCACCACTATTGCAAACCCAACCGACCCCCATTCCCCGATCCTCCAAAATGATCCCGACGATGCTGTCAATACCCCTAGCAAAATTGGCTAAGCTGTGTCAATACTTGGCTCTGTGGTGACACTGTAATCATGGTTGGTCGCACCATGAACCGGTCCTTAGATCTAAAGCAAGCAAAACCATAGTACCATCCAACCCATTCCACATCACCGGCTTGCTTCGATCCCTAGGTTCCATGTCGCTAAGGGTCATTATCATCATCTTGCATAGTTCACATGACTTAAACATGAAACGCTTAGCCCAGGTATATGAATAAAGAGAGACTAACAATAATATTATTAATATCATAAAGTCACAAAAGGAAAGAAAGATACATGAGCCATACCTTTCACAATTTGGACTTGGGACTAGAGGCTCCTCTCTACAACCTAACCTCCACTAAGGACTAAGATAACTATTGTATACAATGAAGTAAATGCCTAAGTGGTGTGTTATGAATTGAGGTGTCCTATTTATACATGGATTTCAGTCAGTTCCCACCACCTTTTTTGCGTGAATCTATCTTCACTACCATAAGGGAGCGACAGGAGAGCGTGACGCATTGGCTGACCGAATTTGGCGCCAGGAAGGAGTCAGCCGAACTAGGGACTCGGTTGACTTGGTCCTGGCACCCCTCAGGTTGTGCTTCCTCCTAGTCACTGACTGATGGTGGTGGGCCCTGACCTCATCCCCGCATTAGGTTGTTGCATTGCCTTCTTTAGTGGCTTCTTGCCTTTTTTTGTTTAATTTAGTCATTGCATGAGTACTATTTAAATCATTTATTACTAGTGGATCAATCTAGTTACCTTTTCTTGGCAAAGAAGGACAATGCATGAGGATAGTTGATACTAAAATCTGAAATTTTTCTTGTTTTTCCTTGTAAGCAAACTTCACCCTTCTCAATGAACATGGATCACAAGCGTGTTGTTATCATGGAGCATGTAGAAGGAAGTGGTGGTAGATAAAAGGACTCGAACAATGGTGATGATGTGTCTATTCTTTGACATATTGCTAGTTATTTTTTCTTGATGAACCCAAAATGAACAAAAGGCTTAATAGTTCATTTCGGAATGATCATATAGGCTGACTTTATCACTGATTGGAACTATCATGACAATTGGTTGATTGGGATGCAATACAATTTGAGAACCAGTATAATGATGAAGGTAGACTAGAAATGGCTAGTGACCATAGATTGTTCTTTTGGATTTGAGGGATTAGGATGAGAGTGCAGAAAAGGTGATGAAGACGCTGTGGATACATGTTCTAGAGCTGCAAATGAGTGTGATGTTCAAGATGCTGCCATTCAAGTTGATGATTATATGCCAGAAGAGAGAAGTATTGTGTTTGACAAGAATAATCCTATAATGGAGCTTGACAACTTACATCAATCAATGTACTTTAAGTTGGCTACTAGACAATGTGTCGTAAAACAAAAGAATTTGAGTTATGCTGAGGCAACAATATTCTAAAATATGAGGCTATTGTAATGGTAGAAAAAAAACCATGGAGAATAGCAACACATAGACTAAGAATGTACACATGAACATGTTATTAGCTAATTAGACTATAGTGGAGGTATGGTGTTTATTATAACATAATATAGACATTGCTATGGGATCATAATGACATCTACACCTATCACATACATGGACTCCACAATAAAACAAGAAATGCTTTGCCCAAGTATATGAATAAAGAGAGACTAACAATAATATTATTAATATGCATAAAGTCAGAAAAGGAAAGAAAGGTACACGAGCCATAGATTTTTCAATTTGGACTTGGGACTAGAGGCTCCTCTATAAAGCCTAACCTCCACTCAGGACTAAGAGAACTATTGTATACAATGAAGTTAATGCTTAAGTGGTGAGTGCTGAAGTGAGGGGTCCTATTTATACATGGAGTTCAGTCAGCTCCCGCCCTTTTTTGTGCGTGAATCAGGCTTCACACCATCAAGGAGTGAAAGGAGAGCGTTGCACGTCGGCTGATCGAGTTTGGCGCCATGAAGGAGTTAGCTGAACCAGGGGCTCGATCGACTTGATCCTGGCACCCCGCGGCATATGCTTCCTCCTGGTCAATGATTAGTGGTCCTTGACCTCATTGCCACGTGAATCGATGTTGGAATCCCTCAGATACGCTTGGGAATGGGTCCATGGATCCATGTGACAAGAGATTACAATAATTTGAAATTTAGATACATGTCCTCGATCACAAGTCCTTAAGGCTACAAAATAAGCTACTAGTCTCAATCTTTCCTCCTGTGGCATCAAGGCATAAAAAAGGGAAAAATTGAGTGGAATCACTCATCGCCACTGCCTCTCTCACTCTCAGTCCTATCTTCATCCTCTTCTTCATCTTCAGGTGCTTGCTGAGGAGGAGTGGAGACACTAGCTAGACCAAATGATGCCAACTCTTGCTCATAGAGGGGTGCCATTTTAGTGAAATCCTCTTTAGAATCCTCTGAAATCTGGGGTGGCCCCACTGGCTCAATGTTAAGCTTCTCACAGATAGCCTTGATGTTGGTCTTCACATATCTCTGATGTCTCTTCCTAGCCAAGCTTTCCTTGTGCTGCCTAATTTTCACTTTGCGGCAGGATGCAAAGATGGAGGAAAGCATTTTCAACATAGCACTGGAAGACTCTCTAGAGTGTGGAGGATCAGGAGTAGCAGCCTAGGTCCTTGAGCCTTCGTGAGCCCTCTTAGATCTTTGTTTCACTGCAGGTGAGGTAGGAGCAAAGGGAACAGTGTATACTGTAGGCTTCTGGGGCTTGAGGCCTGTGTGAGGAACATCTTTGACAAATTCTAGTCCTGTCACCTTCTCAATCATGTACATGATATAGAGTGCATAGCCACATGACCTGTTTGGAGTAATGGAGATGTTCACAATGTCATTGTAGATGTATTCAAAGACATTGAAGGTCCTTCTCTTGCTTATCACCTTCATCAAGGTTCTTAAGGTCCCTTGGATGGTTCCTGCATCTCCTTCCTTTGAACCTATTGTCTTCCTCAGAATTTTGTTCGAGACTGCAAAGAATGGCTTCAAATATTTGGTAGTCGTAGACTTGTAAGGCATTCTTGTATCATAGAGGAAATCTAGCTCATCTTTCTCCAGAGGCTTCAAGTTATGAATAATGATATCATTTTCCAAGGTACCCTCAAGATGAAGTATCCTGGCAAATTCCTCATAGATGACATTGTACTTGAATCCATGTGTCATCCATATCATATTGTCTCCATCATCATGAGCAAAGTAGAGAGTGGAGTAAAACTGAGTTACAACCTCATTGTTCCAGTCCCACTGGAAGGATATTAGATCCTTCAACCCATGTCCCTCCAATGCCTCCAGGACCTCTTGATATGCTAGGCACTTCTTGGATTGGACGTAGGTGATATTGACCCACTGACTTTCAATCACTAGGTTCCTCATCTTCATGTTAACATGCTCATAAAAGTCTGCATGAAAGTTGCTACAGAACCTTAGGTCAGCTGACTGTTTAGGCTGCTCATAGACCTCAATCTTCCTGTATTTGTCAGCTAGTTCATTTCCTTTTCAAGTAAAATCATCACTTGATGGCTGCCTGTTGCTGTCAATAGGAGCCTTCATCTTCAATTGGCCAATTGGACCACTACCCAATCCTTTGCCCTTGTTGAGGCTTCTCTTAGGTGCCGATGAGCTGCCAGCACCTTCCTTGCTCAGAGGCTTCTTCACTACCACTCTCCTCTTCTTAGGAAGAACATCATCGAGAGGAGAGGATTGAACATTGTGGTCATGCCTCTTCTTCATGTCTCCCTCTTTGGCTCTTTGCACTCTTGCGCGGTCACGCTCTTCATCATAGTCAAACGAGCTGTCCTTGGAAGCTAACGACATCATTCCTGAAAGGAGAATTCAAGGATTGATAAGAATAGATTGTAGACTTTGTGAAAATAATAATTTAAATGTTAAAATTTTTAGGGTACCAGACTTGTCCATTTTTAGAGTGCGGACTTGTCCGCACCTAAACACCATACTAGTCTGGACTAACCTACTGTAACAACCTCATTTCCATGCATCATGCCCTACATACATTCATATACATGTTTAACATTAACCCACATAGAGAGGAACGAGTTTAAAATTGATTTGGAGCATTTAAAATAGATTTGGAACAAAACCGCACTTAAAATGCGGAAAAGTGCGGACTAGTTCGATTTAGTGAGGACTAGTCCGATTTCTCTCTGACTAAAAATGGACTTGTCTGTTTTTGCTGCGAACTAGTTCGATTTTGCCTCTGGAAACATTCGTACTTGTCCGATTTTGTGTGGACTAGTCCGATATTCCAGGAATCCTTGAAAATTTGCTAAGTCCCTGGACTTTTCTGGACTAGTCCGGTGTTCCAGCGGACTTGTCTGTTTTCCTCTCTGACTAAAGTCGGACTTGTCCAATTTTTTGCCATACTTGTCCGATTTTCTCTCTGGACATTTTCGGACTAGTCCGGTCCTTTTTGGACTTGTCCGATATTTCGCGACTCAGAATTTATATTTTGCGACTTGTTTCTTGGGTTTCACGTTAAGTGGGCCTAGGGACATCGTGTCTAACTCTTTTGGAGCCCATGTGGGACTCTAAGCCGGCCTCCACTCCTCTCAAACTCGAAATCCATCTAACCCTAGCCTCTACCTCTATATAAACAACCCCACCCCTTGGATTGACATCTATTTGCCACTTCTCCACCCCACCCAAACCCTGGTTCGTGGAGAGACACCATCAAAGAGGGAGGAGGAGATCCCAAGCAAGAAGAAGAAGAGGATGAAACGAAAGAGGATCAAGATCTCCAACAAGCTTTTGTTCCTCATCACCAATTCATCTCCAAGTTCATCATCAACCCTAGATCACCAAGATCCAAGTGTTGCCTTCAAGTTTCATGATTCATTGGAGTTCTAAACACCTGGTATACCTTATATTCTCTTTTCCTTATGTGAATTCAACCCCTAATCTCCAAATTTACGTCGATCTAGAAAACCCTAGTTCGGTAGTTCTGCGAAGTGCGGACTAGTCTGGCCTTCTACAGACTAGTCCGATTTTGCTGACTAAATTGTGTTGAATTGATTGTAAAAGTAGATCTAATCAAATCCAAACCTATATAAACTTGTTAAAATCTATTAGAACTAGTTAGTGATCATTAAAGCCAATATATTTACAAGTTCTACCTTGCATTTGCATCAATTATGCATGTCAGACCATATTGAGAAATATTTGTGCACTCTTTAATTGTGTTTCTTGTCTTGTATGTTTATTGTGTGGACTAGACGGATTTGCGCTAGAGAGTGCCACGGAGGATCTACAACACCAAGAGTTTGAAGGCTTTGACCCTAATCAACCGCAAGAGCAAGGCAAGTGTCCTTGAAGCATATTGATCTTGTTTTGAAATAAATGTTTTGTTTGAAAATTGCATGCTTGTGTCAATTTGATGGGAAATCCTATGGTAGGAAGTTTACTAGCTTTTTTAAACCACCCTTGTCACCTGGAATATATGGTAGAGAGTCAGGAAGGGCTTTTTACCTTTTGCTTCACTTAATCAATTGGGATGGGAAAACAACTATACCACTCAATTTAATTATGCATGGATGAGATTATGGTTAACATGAACTGGTTAATATGATATGGTAATGGGTGATCTAAGCAAGCCTGGTATGTGGATGGGTTGGATGTTATGGTGTTTTTGCTTGCTTTAGATCTAAGGACCGGTTCGTGGAGCGACCATCCAGGATTTACAGTGCCGCCACGAGGCCAAGTATAGCTGATTAATTAGGGCTTTGCCAGTGCTATTTGGACCATTAAGGATGCTCGGGGAAGGGGTAGTCAGATTGGGTTTGTCGATGATTGGTAGGACTACCCTGGGATCCGAATGGCTCAAGAGGGGGCCCTTGGTTGAAGATGTGCTCAGTTGGAGACATCGCCTCCGGTGAAACCTCAGTGGGTTATAAATGGGCTAGTAATCCCTTTGTAAAGGTTATTTTGTGATCTCTTGGCCACACACCGACGAAAGTGTGAGACGGCATAATTGAGATTCTATAGTTATCGAAAGGTGATGAAATCACAAACACGTGGGTAAAGCGGTACAATCTCTGTAAAGTGTGTTAAAACTATCATGATAGCAATTCTCCCAGTTATGAGCAACCTGGACCCTCACATGATTTGAGGAAATTTGGTTATTGGGATGTTTTGGGATGGTTATGGATGGCTATGAATTTAATTCTGGTGTTGAATATGGATATTGGTATATGATGATGGATATAGAATATGGACTGGTACTATGATTTTACTTATGGTTTATGATGGTTTTATTTCACATACATATAATATATTACTTTTCAAATGTTTTAATGTACTTTTCAGCACTTAGCCATTATTATTGTCGTCATATGATTCAGCCACATGTCATACTTTTCACACTTGCTGAGTACGACATGTACTCACTCTTGCAACCCCCCCCCCCCCCCAACAGTTGCAGGTCAGGATTGGGCGTTTAATGGCGATAATGCAGAGTTTTAGGCCGTGTCCACCGTCAGCTTGCCTGTGGTGTTTTGAAGCTGCGCTATACTCTATCGCTTATGCTACCTAGCTGTTTAGTTTGTTTATTTAGTTTATTTCCGCTGCATTAGTTGAACTTGTCATTAATATTCATTAGAACATGTATTCGAGGATAATATGGTTTGTGTAATAAAATTTGGTTAATTAATCTTGTTCTGTGGTAATTTTCTGTATACTCTTTTGTGAATGCACTCGTGTATGTGTTGAACATCCTGGGCACACATATGCATTTACTTGGTTCATTTTAGGAACCGGGTGTCACAGATTGGTATCAGAGCCATAGGTTGACCATAGGACGCAACCTAGATAGAATGGACACTTTAGAGAACATAGGAGCACTAAGGAATCGATGTGTTTTTCCTTAGTGTGCTGGTTGCTATATATTGTTTGCTTGTGTGCTTAATAGAGGATTTTGGCATGCTTTAGCATTACCATATCCACGTAGGCTAGTTAGTTTTCTAGTTTCATATCCCTTGATTCATATAGTTGGAGACATTTTCTAATTCTTACCTATTGCTTTTCTTCAAATGGTGAGGACTCGCAGCCAAAGGGATGGTAATGATGAGGAGGAGAACCATGGAGGACCTCAGAACAACAATGGACAAGGACCTGCCCAAGGAGCTATGAATATTGAGCATCTATTGTCTATGCAAAACCAGCTTATGCGGACCATGATACAGACTATAAGACAGCTGCAGGCCTGCAATAACAACAATCAGCCCACATGCCTCCACCGACACCCCCACCTCCTCATAACCGGTTGGGAGAGTTTATGAGGACTAGGCCGCCAACCTTTGCTCAAGATGCTGACCCTATGGATGCGGATGATTGGCTCAAGTCCGTGGAGAAGAAGCTAGCTATTGTCCAATGCAGTGACTGGGAGAAGGTCTTATTTGAATCTCATCAACTAGTTGGAGCAGCCCGCGGATTGGTGGGATTCCCTATGCAATGCTTATGAGAACCAAGAGAGGATCACTTGGGCCGAATTCAAAGAGAGCTTTCGTTCTCATTATGTGCCTGAGGGTGTTATGATTTTGAAGAGGCAAGAATTTGAGAACTTAAGGCAAGGGAGATCAAGCGTGAGTGAATATCTCAATAAGTTAACTCAACTCTCAAGGTATGCGCCTGAGGATGTGAGCCGGGACAGTTGGAAACAATACTTGTTCATGAGGGCTTGAACAATGAGATCCAAGTGCAATTGCTCAACTATGATTATGCTAATTTTCAGAAGCTTGTGGACAAAGCAATTGTTGTTGAGAACAAGATCCGTGAGATGGAGCAAGATAACAAGAGGAAGGCGCCATATCAAGGACAACAACAAGGAAGTAATGTGCACCCTCACTTTGCATATCCTAATGCGCTATACTACAGCTCCTCTACTCCTATACAACGCCCTGGTTATGCACCGCGTCCAACTTAGTTTGTGTAGCAGCGCCCTGTCATGCAAGCACCTAGGCCTCCGATTCCATATGCACCTCGTGCTAATTATCCTAGTGCCAATGCTGAAAACCAAGCTCGTCCCAATAATTCTGGTGGAGTTAAGAAGTGCTATACTTGTGGAGAAGCTTGACACTTTGCGCATCAATGTCCTAAGTCAGAACTTGGTCAAGGAAGGAATGCGCCGAGGTAAAACCCAAGACCAATGGAGGACAACCACAAGGAACCGTGGACAGCAAAATTTTGCTCGTGGCAATGTGAACCATGTCTCTACGGAGGATGCTTAACAAGCGGATGACATGGTCATTGGTATGTTTCTCGCCAACTCCAACCCCGCGACTATGTTTTTTAATTCTGGAGCATCGCATTCATTCATTGCATCGAAGTATGTTGTCAAGTATAGTTTGCCTATCTCTCATATGAAGTTTACTCTATTGGTTAAGTCTCCTGGAGGAGAGATGAGGACAAATATAGTATGTCAAAAAGTAAGCCTTAGAATAAGGGGGGTAGACTTCTCCGCCGACCTCATTGTTTTGGATTCTCAAGGATTGGACATTATACTTGGTATGGACTGGCTGAGGAAGTACAATGGAGTTATTGAGTGTGCCACGAAGATGGTGAAGTTGACTAATGAGGAAGGGATCACCGTAGAACTTGAAGCATCTCAAACTGCACCGAAGCAATTGGAGCTGAATCATATGGACGGTGCCGCAATTGAGGAGATTCCGGTGGTGTATGAATTTTGGATGTTTTTCCGAACGAGTTGCCAGGTATGCCACCTGATCGAGATATTGAGTTTGTTATTGATTTAATACCTGGAACTGCACCTATAACTAAGAGGTTGTATAGGATGCCTCCTATGGAACTAGCGGAGCTCAAGAAGCAAATTCAAGAGCAACTAGAGAAGGGTTTCATTCGCCCCAGCTCTTCACCTTGGGGAGCGCCCGTTCTATTTGTGGACAAGAAGGATGGAACCCAAAGGATGTGCGTAGATTACCGAGCTCTCAACGAGGTAACAATCAAGAACACGTACACCTTGCCATGCATAGAAGACTTGTTTGATCAGATGAAGTGTGCTTGTGTCTTCTCTAAGATTGATTTGAGGTCGGGATAATTTCAAATGAAGATTAGACCATCGGACATACCCAAGAAAACTTTTGGGACGCGGTATGGATCTTATGAGTACACCGTGATGTCCTTTGGATTGGCCAATGCACCTGCGTACTTTATGTACCTCATGAATAAGGTCTTCATGGATTACTTGGATAAGTTCGTTGTGGTGTTTATTGATGACATTATGATCTACTCGAAGGATGATAAGGAACATGAGGAACACTTGAGGCTTACGTTGCAGAAATTAAGAGAGCATCAATTGTATGCCAAGTTCAACAAGTATCAGTTTTGGTTGAAAGAGGTGTCGTTTTTGGGTCATATCATCTCAGGAGGAGGAGTATCGGTTGACTCCAGAAAAGTTAGAGACGTGTTGAAGTGGGAACCACCGCAAAATGTAAAGGAAATAAGGAGTTTCCTTGGGATGGCTGGATATTACCGTCGGTTCATCAAGGACTTCTCCAAGGTAGCTAAGCCAATGAAGGAATTTTTAATGAAGGGAAAAGCTTTCCATTGGACTCAAGCTTGTCAAGAAAGTTTTGAGGAGTTGAAGAAGAGGTTAACTACAGCCCCAATTTTGATATTGCCGGACGTAAGCAAGATTTTCTTTATTTATTGTGACGCATCAAGACAATGACTTGGATGTGTGCTCATGCAAGAAGGTCAAGTGGTCGCCTATGCATCGAGGCAATTGAAGAAACATGAACAGAATTATCCAACACGTGATTTAGAGCTTGCAGTCGTGGTACATGCATTGAATATATGGAGACACTATATCCTTGGACATAGGTGTGAAATTTATACGGACCATAAGAGTTTGAAGTATATTTTCACACAAACGGATCTGAATTTGAGGCAACGGATATGGTTGGAGCTCATCAAAGATTATGATTTGGGGATCAACTATCATCCAGGAAAAGCCAACGTAGTGGCCGATGCTTTGAGTAGAAAAGGAGTAAGTCATCAACTCACAGTTTGAGAGTTACCATCCGAGTTATGTAAGGAGTTCAAACGGTTGAACCTCAGATTTGTGAATGTGATGGTAATAATGGAGTTATATCCAACCTTAGAGCAAGAAATTCGGGAAGGCCAAACTAAGGATGAAGAAATTCAAGAAATCAAGGAAAGGACCCAAGTTGGGAGAGAATTCAGATTTGATGAGGACGAACATGGTACCCTATGGCTTGGTAAGAGGATTGTTGTGCCTAATGTGAAGCATATTCATGAGACAATAATAAAAGAGACACATGACTTGCCTTACTCAATTCACCCCGGTTGTATGAAGATGTACAAAGACTTGAAGACGTGTTATTGGTAGGCTAGCATGAAGAAGGACATAGCTGAATACGTAGCATTGTGTGATGTGTGCCAACGAGTCAAGGCGGAATATCAAAGGCTAGCTGGGTTATTGCAGCCATTGAAGATTCCGGAGTGGAAGTGGGAAGAAATCGGTATGGACTTCATAGTTGGTTTACCACGTACTTAATCCGGTTACGACTCAATTTGGGTAATTGTGGATGGGTTAACTAAGTCAGCCCACTTTATTCCCGTCAAGATCACCTACAATGGAGAGAAATTGGCAGAGTTGTATATGGGAAGAATAGTATGTTTGCATGGAATTCCAAATAAGATAGTCTCGGATAGAGGTTCACAATTCACTTACAGATTTTGGCAAAAATTGCATGAAGCTTTGGGAACGAGGTTGAATTTTAGTTCAGCATATCACCCTCAAACGGATGGACAAACCGAGAGGACCAATCAGATTTTAGAGGACATGTTAAGAGCTTGTGCTTTGAAGCATGGGAAAAGTTGGGACAAGAGCTTGCCATATGCAGAATTTTCATACAACAATAGTTACCAAGCAAGTTTGAAGATGTCACCACATGAGGCACTATATAGAAGGAAGTGTAGGATACCTTTATTTTGGAATGAGGCAGGAGAAACTCAAGTATTTGGTCCGGATGTGTTGCAAGAAGCCGAAAAGCAAGTCCAAATAATCGGTGAAAACTTGAGGGCTGCCCAATCAAGACAAAATGGCTATGCGAATAGGTGAAGGAAATTAGCCTTTGAAAAAGGAGACTACATTTACCTTAAGGTGTCACTAATGAGAGGTCATAAGAGGTTTAGCATAAGAGGCAAGCTAGCACCTCGCTACATTGGACCATTCAAGATTTTGGACAAAAGAGGAGAAGTAGCGTATAAGTTGGAGATGCCAACTCATCTTTCAGACGTACATGATGTCTTTCATGTTTCCCAGCTCAAGAAATGCTTGAGAGTACCGGAAGAACAAGTTCCCATGGAAGGATTGGAACTAGAGAAATATTTGACTTATGCCGAGCAACCGGTCAAAATCTTGGAGACCAAGGAGAGAGTCACAAGGAACAAGGTTATTAGATGGTGTAAAGTTCAATGGAAGCACCACACAGAAAAAGAAGCAACGTGGGAATTGAAGGATGATCTCAAGAAGGAATTTCCCTATCTCTTCCCTTCTGCGTCGAATCTCGAGGGTGAGATTCATTTTAAGGGGGGTAGGTTTGTAACACCCTCATTTTCATGCATCATGCCCTACATACATTCATATACATGTTTAACATTAACCCACATAGAGAGGAACAAGTTTAAAATTGATTTGGAGCATTTAAAATTGATTTGGAACAAAACCGCACTTAAAATGCTGAAAAGTGCAGACTAGTCCGATTTTAGTGAGGACTAGTCCGATTTCTCTCTGACTAAAAACAGACTTGTCCGTTTTTGCTGCGGACTAGTCCGATTTTTCCTCTGGAAACTTTCGGACTTGTCCGATTTTGTGCGGACTAGTCCGATATTCCAAGAATCCTTGAAAATTTGCTAAGTCCCTAGACTTTTCTAGACTAGTCCGGTGTTCCAGCGGACTTGTCCGTTTTCCTCTCTGACTAAAGTCACACTTGTCCGATTTTTGGCCAAACTTGTCCGATTTTCTCTCTGGACATTTTCGGACTAGTTCAGTCCTTTTTGGACTTGTCCGATATTTTGCGACTCCGAATTTATCTTTTGTTTTACGACTTGTTTCTTGGGTTTCACATTAAGGGGGCCTAGGGACCGTTCTTAACTCTTTTGGAGCCCATGTGGGACTCTAAACAGGCCTCTACTCCTCTCAAACTCGAAATCCATCTAACCTTGGCCTCCACCTCTATATAGACAACCCCACCCCTTGGCTTTACATCTATTTGCCACTTTTACACCCCACCCAAACCCTAGTTCGTGGAGAGCCACCATCAAGGAGGGAGGAGGAGATCCCAAGCAAGAAGAAGAGGAGGAAACGAAAGAGGATCAAGATCTCCACCAAGCTTATGTTCCTCATCACCAATTCATCTCCAAGTTCATCATCAACCCTAGATCACCAAGATCCAAGTGTTGCCTCCAAGTTTCTTGATTCATTGGAGTTCTAAACACCTGGTATACCTTCTATTCTCTTTTCCTTACGTGAATTCAACCCCTAATATCCAAATTTACGTCGATCTAGAAAACCCTAGTTCGCTAGTTCTGCGAAGTGCGGACTAGTCTGGCCTTCTGCAGACTAGTCCAATTTTGCTGACTAAATTGTGTTGAATTAATTTTGAAAGTAGATCTAATCAAATCCAAACCTGTATAAACTTGTTAAAATCAATTAGAACTAGTTAGTGATCATTAAAGGCAATCTATTAACAAGTTCTACCTTGCATTTGCATCAATTATGCATGTCATGTCATATTGAGTAATATTTGTGCACTCTTTGATTGTGTTTCATGTCTTGTATGTTTATTGTATGGATTAGACGGATTTGGGCTAGAGAGTGCCGCGGAGGATCTACAACACCAAGAGTTTGAAGGCTTTGACCCTAATCAACCGCAAGAGCAAGGCAAGTGTCCTTGAAGCATATTGATCTTGTTTTGAAATAAATGTTTTGTTTGAAAATTGCATGCTTGTGTCAATTTGATGGGAAATCCTATAGTAGGAAGTTTACTAGCTTTGTTAAACCACCCTTATCACCTGGAATATATGGTAGAGAGTCGGGAAGGGCTTTTTACCTTTTGCTTCGCTTAATCAACTAGGATGGGAAAACAACTATACCACTCAATTTTATTATGCATGGATGATATTATGGTTAACAAGAACTAGTTAATATGATATGGTAATGGGTGATCTAAGCAAGCCTGGTATGTGGATGGTTTGGATGTTATGGTGGTTTTGATTGCTTTAGATCTAAGGACCGGTTCATGGAGCGACCATCTAGGATTTACAGTGCCGCCATGTACTCACTCTTGCAAACCCCCCCCCCCCCCCCCCCAACAGTTGCAGGTCAGGATTGGGCGTTTAATGGCGATAATGCGGAGTTTTAGGTCGTGTCCACCGTCAGCTTGCCTGTGGTGTTTTGGAGCTGCGCTATACTCTATCGCTTATGCTGCCTAGCTGTTTAGTTTGTTTATTTAGTTTATTTCTGCTGCATTAGTTGAACTTGTCATTAATATTCATTAGAACATGTATTCGAGGATAATATGGTTTGTGTAATAAAATTTGGTTAATTAATCTTGTTTTGTGGTAATTTTCTGTATACTCTTTTGTGAATGCACTCGTGTATGTGTGTTGAACATCCTGGGCACACATATGCATTTACTTGGTTCATTTTAGGAACCGGGTGTCACAGATTGGTATCAGAGCCACAGGTTGACCGTAGGACGCAACCTAGATAGAATGGACACTTTAGAGAACATAGGAGCACTCAGGAATCGATGTGTTTTTCCTTAGTGTGCTGGTTGCTATATATTGTTTGCTTGTGTGCTTAATAGAGGATTTTGGCATGCTTTAGCATTACCATATCCACGTAGGCTAGTTAGTTTTCTAGTTTCATATCCCTTGATTCATATAGTTGGAGACATTTTATAATTCTTACCTATTGCTTTTCTTCAAATGGTGAGGACTCGCAACCAAAGGGATGGTCATGATGAGGAGGAGAACCATGGAGGACCTCAGAACAACAATGGACAAGGACCTGCCCAAGGAGCTATGAATATTGAACATTTATTGTCTATGCAAAACCAGCTTATGCAGACCATGATACAGACTATAAGACAGCTGCAGGCCTGCAATAACAACAATCAGCCCCACATGCCTCCACCGACACCCCCACCTCCTCATAACCGATTGGGAGAGTTTATGAGGACTAGGCCGCCAACCTTTGCTCAAGATGCTGACCCTATGGATGCGGATGATTGGCTCAAGTTCGTGGAGAAGAAGCTAGCTATTGTCCAATGCAGTGACCGGGAGAAGGTCTTATTTGAATCTCATCAACTAGTTGGAGCAGCCGCGGATTGGTGCAATTCCCTATGCAATGCTTATGAGAACCAAGAGAGGATCACTTGGGCCGAATTCAAAGAGAGCTTTCGTTCTCATTATGTGCCTGAGGGTGTTATGATTTTGAAGAGGCAAGAATTTGAGAACTTAAGGCAAGGGAGATCAAGCGTGAGTGAATATCTCAATAAGTTAACTCAACTCTCAAGGTATGTGCCTGAGGATGTGAGCTGGGACAACTGGAAACAATACTTGTTCATGAGGGGCTTGAACAATGAGATCCATGTGCAATTGCTCAACTGTGATTATGCTAATTTTCAGAAGCTTGTGGACAAAGCAATTGTTGTTGAGAACAAGATCCGTGAGATGGAGCAAGACAACAAGAGGAAGGCGCCATATCAAGGACAACAACAAGGAAGTAATGTGCACCCTCACTTTGCATATCCTAATGCGCCATACTACAGCTCCTCTACTCCTATACAACGCCCTGGTTATGCACCGTGTCCAACTCAGTTTGTGCAGCAGCGCCCTGTCATGCAAGCACCTAGGCCTCCGATTCCATATGCACCTCGTGCTAATTATCCTAGTGCCAATGCTGAAAACCAAGCTCGTCCCAATAATTCTGGTGGAGTTAAGAAGTGCTATACTTGTGGAGAAGCTTGACACTTTGCGCATCAATGTCCTAAGTCAGAACTTGGTCAAGGAAGGAATGCGCCGAGGTAAAACCCAAGACCCAATGGAGGACAACCACAAGGGAACCGTGGACAGCAAAATTTTGCTCGTGGCAATGTGAACCATGTCTCTACGGAGGATGCTTAACAAGCGGATGACATGGTCATTGGTATGTTTCTCGCCAACTCCAACCCCGCGACTATGTTTTTTAATTCTGGAGCATCGCATTCATTCATTGCATCGAAGTATGTTGTCAAGTATAGTTTGCCTATCTCTCATATGAAGTTTACTCTATTGGTTAAGTCTCCTGGAGGAGAGATGAGGACAAATATAGTATGTCAAAAAGTAAGCCTTAGAATAAGGGGGGTAGACTTTTCCGCCAACCTCATTGTTTTGGATTCTCAAGGATTGGACATTATACTTGGTATGGACTGGTTGAGGAAGTACAATGGAGTTATTGAGTGTGCCACGAAGATGGTGAAGTTGACTAATGAGGAAGGGATCACCGTAGAATTTGAAGCATCTCAAACCGCACCGAAGCAATTGGAGCTGAATCATATGGACGGTGCCGCAATTGAGGAGATTCCGGTGGTGTATGAATTTTTGGATGTTTTTCCGAACGAGTTGCCAGGTATGCCACCTGATCGAGATATTGAGTTTGTTATTGATTTAATACCTGGAACTACACCTATAGCTAAGAGGTTGTATAGGATGCCTCCTATGGAACTAGCGGAGCTCAAGAAGCAAATTCAAGAGCAACTAGAGAAGGGTTTCATTCGCCCCAGCTCTTCACCTTGGGGAGCGCCCATTCTATTTGTGGACAAGAAGGATGGAACCCAAAGGATGTGCATAGATTACCGAGCTCTCAACGAGGTAACAATCAAGAACAAGTACACCTTGCCATGCATAGAAGACTTGTTTGATCAGATGAAGTGTGCTTGTGTCTTCTCTAAGATTGATTTGAGGTCGAGATACTTTCAAATGAAGATTAGACTATCGGACATACCCAAGACAACTTTTAGAACGTGGTATGGATCTTATGAGTACACCATGATGTCCTTTGGATTGACCAATGCACCTGCGTACTTTATGTACCTCATGAATAAGGTCTTCATGGATTACTTGGATAAGTTTGTTGTGGTGTTTATTGATGACATTATGATCTACTCGAAGGATGATAAGGAACATGAGGAACACTTGAGGCTTACGTTGCAGGAATTAAGGGAGCATCAATTGTATGCCAAGTTCAACAAGTGTCAGTTTTGGTTGAAAGAGGTGTCGTTTTTGGGTCATATCATCTTAGGAGGAGGAGTATCGGTTGACTCCAGAAAAGTGAGAGACGTGTTCAAGTGGGAACCGCCGCAAAATATAAAGGAAATAAGGAGTTTCCTTGGTACGGCTGGATATTACCGTCGGTTCATCAAGGACTTCTCCAAGATAGCTAAGCCAATGACGGAATTTCTAATGAAGGGAAAAGCTTTCCATTGGACTCAAGCTTGTCAAGAAAGTTTTGAGGAGTTGAAGAAGAGGTTAACTACAGCCCAAATTTTGATATTGCCGGACGTAAGCAAGATTTTCTTTATTTATTGTGACGCATCAAGACAAGGACTTGGATGTGTGCTCATGCAAGAAGGTCAAGTGGTCGCCTATGCATCGAGGCAATTGAAGAAACATGAACAGAATTATCCAACGCGTGATTTAGAGCTTGCAGTCGTGGTACATGCATTGAATATTTGGAGACACTATATCCTTGTACATAGGTGTGAAATTTATATGGACCATAAGAGTTTGAAGTATATTTTCACACAAATGGATCTGAATTTGAGGCAACGGAGATGGTTGGAGGTCATCAAAGATTATTATTTGGGAATCAACTATCATCCGGGAAAAGCCAACGTAGTGGCCGATGTTTTGAGTAGAAAAGGAGTAAGTCATCAACTCACAGTTCGAGAGTTACCATCCGAGTTATGTAAGGAGTTCAAACGTTTGAACCTCAGATTTGTGAATGAGATGGTAATAATGGAGTTAAATCAAACCTTAGAGCAAGAAATTCGGGAAGGCCAAAGTAAGGATGAAGAAATTCAAGAAATCAAGGGAAGGACCCAAGATGGGAGAGAATTCAGATTTGATGAGGACGAACATGGTACCCTATGGCTTGGTAAGAGGATTGTTGTGCCTAATGTGAAGCATATTTAGGAGACAATAATAAAAGAGGCACATGACTTGCCTTACTCAATTCACCTCAGTTGTATGAAGATGTACAAAGACTTGAAGACGTGTTATTGGTAGGCTAGCATGAAGAAGGACATAGCTGAATACGTAGCATTGTGTGATGTGTGCCAACGAGTCAAGGCGGAATATCAAAGGCTAGCTGGGTTATTGCAGCCATTGAAGATTCCGGAGTGGAAGTGGGAAGAAATTGGTATGGACTTCATAGTTGGTTTACCACGTACTCAATCCAGTTACGACTCAATTTGGGTAATTGTGGATGGGTTAACTAAGTCAGCCCACTTTATTCCCATCAAGATCACCTACAATGGAGAGAAATTGGCAGAGTTGTATATGGGAAGAATAGTATGTTTGCATGGAATTCCAAAGAACATAGTCTCGGATAGAGGTTCACAATTCACTTCCAGATTTTGGCAAAATTGCATGAAGCTTTGGGAACGAGGTTGAATTTTAGTTCAGCATATCACCCTCAAACGGATGGACAAACCGAGAGGACCAATCAGATTTTAGAGGACATGTTAAGAGCTTGTGCTTTGAAGCATGGGAAAAGTTGGGACAAGAGCTTGCCATATGCAGAATTTTCATACAACAATAGTTACCAAGCAAGTTTGAAGATGTCACCACATGAGGCACTATATAGAAGGAAGTGTAGGATACCTTTATTTTGGAATGAGGCAGGAGAAACTCAAGTATTTGGTCCGGATGTGTTGCAAGAAGCCGAAAAGCATGTCCAAATAATCCGTAAAAACTTGAGGGCTGCCCAATCAAGACAAAAGGGCTATGCGAATAGGTGAAGGAAATTAGCCTTTGAAAAAGGAGACTACATTTACCTTAACGTGTCACCAATGAGAGGTCATAAGAGGTTTAGCATAAGAGGCAAGCTAGCACCTCACTACATTGGACCATTCAAGATTTTGGACAAAAGAGGAGAAGTAGCGTATAAGTTGGAGATGCCAACTCATCTTTCAGATGTACATGATGTCTTTCATGTTTCCCAGCTCAAGAAATGCTTGAGAGTACCGGAAGAACAAGTGCCCATGGAAGGATTGGAACTAGAGAAATATTTGACTTATGCCGAGCAACCGGTCAAAATCTTGGAGACTAAGGAGAGAGTCACAAGGAACAAGGTTATTAGATGGTGTAAAGTTCAATGGAAGCACCACACAGAAAAAGAAGCAACGTGGGAATTGAAGGATGATCTCAAGAAGGAATTTCCCTATCTCTTCCCTTCTGCGTCGAATCTCGAGGGTGAGATTCATTTTAAGGGGGGTAGGTTTGTAACACCCTCATTTTCATGCATCATGCCCTACATACATTCATATACATGTTTAACATTAACCCACATAGAGAGGAACAAGTTTAAAATTGATTTGGAGCATTTAAAATTGATTTGGAACAAAACCGCACTTAAAATGCTGAAAAGTGCAGACTAGTCCGATTTTAGTGAGGACTAGTCCGATTTCTCTCTGACTAAAAACAGACTTGTCCGTTTTTGCTGCAGACTAGTCCGATTTTTCCTCTGGAAACTTTCGGACTTGTCCGATTTTGTGCGGACTAGTCCGATATTCCAAGAATCCTTGAAAATTTGCTAAGTTCCTGGACTTTTCTAGACTAGTCCGGTGTTCCAGCGGACTTGTCCGTTTTCCTCTCTGACTAAAGTCACACTTGTCTGATTTTTGGCCAAACTTGTCCGATTTTCTCTCTGGACATTTTCGGACTAGTCCGGTCCTTTTTGGACTTGTCCGATATTTCGCGACTCCGAATTTATCTTTTGTTTTATGACTTGTTTCTTGGGTTTCACATTAAGTGGGCCTAGGGACCATTCCTAACTCTTTTGGAGCCCATGTGGGACTCTAAACAGGCCTCTACTCCTCTCAAACTCGAAATCCATCTAACCTTGGCCTCCACCTCTATATAGACAACCCCACCCCTTGGCTTTACATCTATTTGCCACTTTTACACCCCACCCAAACCCTAGTTCGTGGAGAGCCACCATCAAGGAGGGAGGAGGAGATCCCAAGCAAGAAGAAGAGGAGGAAACTAAAGAGGATCAAGATCTCCACCAAGCTTATGTTCCTCATCACCAATTCATCTCCAAGTTCATCATCAACCCTAGATCACCAAGATCCAAGTGTTGCCTCCAAGTTTCTTGATTCATTGGAGTTCTGAACACCTGGTATACCTTCTATTCTCTTTTCCTTACGTGAATTCAACCCCTAATATCCAGATTTACGTCGATCTAGAAAACCCTAGTTCGCTAGTTCTGCGAAGTGCGGACTAGTCCGGCCTTCTGCAGACTAGTCCGATTTTGCTGACTAAATTGTGTTGAATTAATTTTAAAAGTAGATATAATCAAATCCAAACCTGTATAAACTTGTTAAAATCAATTAGAACTAGTTAGTGATCATTAAAGGCAATCTATTAACATGTTCTACCTTGCATTTGCATCAATTATGCATGTCATGTCATATTGAGTAATATATGTGCACTCTTTGATTGTTTTTCTTGTCTTGTATGTTTATTGTATGGATTAGACAGATTTGGGCTAGAGAGTGCCGCGGAGGATCTACAACACCAAGAGTTTGAAGGCTTTGACCCTAATCAACCGCAAGAGCAAGGCAAGTGTCCTTGAAGCATATTGATCTTGTTTTGAAATAAATGTTTTGTTTGAAAATTGCATGCTTGTGTCAATTTGATGGGAAATCCTATAGTAGGAAGTTTACTAGCTTTGTTAAACCACCCTTATCACCTGGAATATATGGTAGAGAGTCGGGAAGGGCTTTTTACCTTTTGCTTCGCTTAATCAACTAGGATGGGAAAACAACTATACCACTCAATTTTATTATGCATGGATGATATTATGGTTAACAAGAACTAGTTAATATGATATGGTAATGGGTGATCTAAGCAAGCCTTGTATGTGGATGGTTTGGATGTTATGGTGGTTTTGATTGCTTTAGATCTAAGGACCGGTTCATGGAGCGACCATCTAGGATTTATAGTGCCGCCATGAGGCCAATTATGGGTGCGGTGTAGCTGATTAATTGGGGCATTGCCAGTGCTATTTGGACCATTAAGGATGCTCGGGGAAGGGGTAGTCGGATTGGGTTTGTTGATGATTGGTGGGACAACCCTAGGATCCGAATGGCTCAAGAGGGGGCCCTTAGTTGAAGATGTGCTCAGTTTGAGACATCGCCACTGGTGAAACCTCAGTGCAGTCTAAATAGGCTAGTAATCCCCTTGTAAAGGCTATTTTGTGATCTCTTGGCCACACACCGACGGAAGTGTGAGACGGCATTGAGATTCTATAGTCTTCGAAAGGTGATGAAATCACAAACACGTGGGTAAAGCGGTACAATCTCTGCAGAGTGTGTCTAAAACTATCATGATGGCAGTGCTCCCGGTTATGAGCAACCTAGACCCTCACATGATTAGAGGAAATATGGTTATTGGGATGTTTTGGGATGGTTATAAATGGCTATGAATTGAATTTTGGTATTGAATATGGATATTGGTATATGATGATGGATATGGAATATGGACTGGTACTATGATTTTAATTATGGTTTATGATGGGTTTATTTCACATACATATAATATATTGCTTTTCAAATGTTTTAATGTACTTTTCAGCACTTAGCCGTTATTATTGTCGTCATTTGAATCAGCCACATGTCATACTTTCCACACTTGCTGAGTACGACATGTACTCACTCTTGCAATCCCCCCCCCCCAACAGTTGCAGGTCAGGATTGGGAGTTTAATGGCGATAATGCGGAGTTTTAGGCTGTGTCCACCATCAGCTTGCCTGTGGTGTTTCGGAGCTGCGCTATACCCTATCGCTTATGTTGCCTAGCCGTTTAGTTTGTTTATTTAGTTTATTTCTGCTGCATTAGTTGAACTTGTCATTAATATTCATTAGAACTTGCATTCGAGGATAATATGGTTTGTGTAATAAAATTTGGTTAATTAATCTTGTTCTGTGATAATTTTCGGTATACTCTTTTGTGAATGCACTCGTGTATGTGTGTTGAACATCCTGGGCACACATATGCATTTACTTGGTTCATTTTCGGAACCGGGTGTCACACCTACGAATCCTAACTTCCTATTTTCAACAAATCTAGCTCGAATGATGCACAACGAGTAGGAATACAGTAGGAATACATCTAGAAAGGTAATGTATGTCCTAGCAATCAAGAAAAATAAGCAAGATTGGAGAAAAGGTGAGAACTAGGGTTGAGTGAGATTTTACCGAAAAGTTTGAAGATTGGAGTTGGAGGAGACGAGTAGGGTCCAGATTAGTCTGGAGTGGGGAAGCTTCATGATGAGGAGAGGATTTCCCTTGGAGAAATCTTCGATTTTGATGGCTAGATGCAAAAATCGCCTTGGGGGATCAAGGTCGAAGTGAGAGAGAGAGAAAGAGAGAGAGAGAGCAAATGTGATTATGAGAGGAGGGAGATGAAGTTCTGGCGGCGCGCTAGGGTTCAACCCGAAATATACGGACTAGTCCGGTAGAGACCGGACAAGTCCGGTATGCCAGACTAGTTTGTGGCAACTGGCTAGTCCGGTGTTGACGCTGGACTAGTCCAGGTCAGCTGGACAGAACAAAATGGAACAAATTGATTTTTGGGGTTTGAACTAATAGTGATCTAAAGGACATCATTTCACAAATAATCTTGATGAACATGACCAGTAAGCAATCAACAATCATACAATTGCCATAATTCACCAAGATTCATTAATTTAAATAGTTTTCAAGAGAAAATCAAGATAAGGGGCAAATTTCCGCAAAAGTGAGTATATTTTGAAATCACAACCAGATATGCAATGTTTCAAGCCACATTTCAAGAGTCAAGTATATTTAGTTCATTTCTTAGCTCACAAAACCTCTTTTAATCTAATGGCTTGGTGAAAATGTTAGCAAGTTGTTTTCAGTCCTAACAAGTGAGATTACTATGTCAACTTTAAATGTATGATCTCTTAAGAAATGATAACAAATATCTATGTGCTTAGTTCTTGAGTGCTCTACTGGGTTGTGTGCAATTTTTTTAGCACTTGCATTATCACATAGGAGTGGAATACGTTTCAGACTGTAACCATAACCCCTTAGAGTTTGTCGCATCCAAAGTAGTTGTGCGCAACAACTACCGGCTCCAACATACTCTGCTTCGGTTGTGGAAAGAGCAACGGAGTTTTGCTTTTTAGATGACCATGAAACTCGGGATCTGCCAAAAAATTGGCAATTTCCTAACATGCTCTTTCTATCGACTTTGCATCCTGCGTAGTCGGCATCAGAATATCCTATTAAGTTAAAGTTGGATCCTTTGGGATACCAAAAGGTCCAAGTTGGGTGTGTGCACAAGGTATCTTAAAATTCTTTTTACCTATTAAATTGCACTCTTTAGGTGCAACTTCAAACCTTGCACACATACAAACACTAAGCATGATATCTGGCCTAGATGCACATAAATAAAGTAATGAGACAATCATAGAACGATATACCTTTTGATCCACATTTGTACCATCTTCGTTGAGATTGAGATGTCCTTTAGTTGCCATGGGTGTTTTGATGGGATTGACTTTGTCCATATTGAACTTCTTGAGGATGTCTTGCGTGTACTTGGTTTGTCTTATGAAAGTGCCTTCTCTTAATTGCTTCACTTGGAACCCCAAGAAGAACTTTAATTTGCCCATCATCGACATCTTGAATCTGTCTGTCATAATCTTGCTAAATTCTTCACAAAAAGATTTATTATTAGAACCAAAAATGATACCATCAATGTCAATTTGACATACAAATAAATGATCATCAAATTGTTTTGTGAACAAAGTATAATCAGCTTTTCCAATTTTAAAACCATTTTGAGTTAGAAATCTCTAAGGCAGTCATACCAAGCTCAAGGAGCTTGTTTGAGGCCATAGAGAGCCTTACGCAGTTTATACACGTGGTTAGGGTACTCTTGATCTTTAAATCCCGGTGGCTGCTCCATGTATACTTCCTCCTTAATTGGGCCGTTGAGAAAGGCACTTTTGACATCCATTTGATACAGCTTAAAATTATGGTGAGTAGCATATGCCAATAAAATACGAATGGACTCAAGTCTAGCTACGGGAGTGAAAGTTTCATCAAATTCCAAATCTTCAACTTGTGAGTAACCTTTTGCCACAAGTCGCGCCTTATTTCTTGTTACCACTCCATGTTCATCTTGCTTGTTCTAAAAGACCCATTTGGTTCCTACAATGTTCGCCTTTGGTCTTTCGACAAGCTCCCACACTTCATTTCTATTGAAGTTGTTCAACTCTTCTTGCGTTGCAATCACCCAATCTGGATCCTTTAGTGCTTCCTCTACCCTGTATGGTTCCAGAAAAGAGACAAAAGAGTAATGTTCACAGAAATTATCTATGCGAGATCTAATGGTTACTCCCTTAGCAATGTCTCCAATGATGTTGTTGACGGGATGATCTCTTTGTATACTCTGATGTACTCTTGGGTGAGGGACTTGTGAAGTTGCTTCCACTTCATTTTCTTCATTGTCAAAGTCTCCCCCTAGATCATTGCTTCCATGATTACATTGATCTTCTTGATCTTCCTGATTTCGATCTTGTGCATGAGCTCCCCCTTGATCATTGCTTTCCTGTTGATGTTCATTTTGAGCACTTGAGTTTTGTAGTTGCTCTTGAGGTCGAATATCACCAAGTGCCATCCTCCTAAACAATTGGCATGGGGCTTCTTCTTGATCTATCACACACTTATGAACTTGCTCCACTTAGGAGCCATTAGTTTCATCGAACACTACGTCACGTGCTACTTCAACAAGGCGAGAGACACGATAGGCATAGGTGTTTGAATCATAACCAAGCAAGAACCCTTCATTAGATTTTGAAGCGAACTTCGTAGTCCTTGGTTTCTTATTCAAAATGAAACATTTGCATCCAAATACTTCGAAATATGAAACATTTGGCCTGTTAACAGTGTGAAGCTCATATGGCGTTTTCTTCAAAAGTCGATGAAGATATAGCCAGTTTGTGGCGTGACAAGCGTTGTTCACCGCTTCAGCCCAAAATCGGTCTGAAGTCTTGTATTTGTCTAGCATCATCTTTGCCATTTCAATTAACGTCCTATTTTCATTCCAGCCACTCCATTTTGTTGTGGGGAGTAGGGTGTCGAAAACTCATGCTTTATTCCTTCTTAACCTAGGTACTCCTCAACTTGTGTATTTTTGAACTTCGTTCCATTGTCACTTCTAATGTTCTTCACGGTTGAGTGGAATTCATTTTGCGCCCTTTTCAAAAATTTCTTGAGAATTGCCCGAGTTTCTGATTTATCATACAAGAAAAACACCTAGTAAATGTAGAAAAATCATCAACAATAACCAATCCGTATTTGTTACCATCCATGCTTATATAAGCAATTGGACCAAAGAGGTCCATGTGAAGAAGTTCCAGCGGTCTTGAGGTAGTCATCACGTTCTTGGCGGGGTGTGGTGCTCCAACTTGTTTTCCCGCCTGGCATGCGCTACACGACCTGTATTTCTGAAACACAACATCTTTGAAACCTCGAATGTGACCATCTTTTAGAAGTTTCGGCAGATTTCTCATACAAACATGAGCTAGCCGTATATGCCACAACCATCCCATGTTAGTTTTAGCAACCAAGCAAGTGTTGAGTTCAGATTTATCTTTTTTGAAGTCAACAAGATAAAGCTTTCCCTTCAACATTCACTTGAATGCAATCAAGACATCACTTCTTTTAAAAACAAACACACCCTCAATAGTGAATAAACAATTATAACCTTTGTCGCATAGTTGAGATATGGACAAAAGATTATAATCTAGAGAATCGATAGGTAAAACATTTGAAAGGGTATGTTGAGAAGAAATTTCAATTTTACCACTGCTAAGGTCTTTTCCTTGGTTGTTGTCCCTAAAGTATGTTCCTTTGCTTGGATCCACGTTGCACTCATCCTCCACGAACATACTCCTCTCTCTGGTCATGTGATTAGTGCATCCACTGTCCAGCACCCATTTCGATCCACTGGAGGAGTAGACCTGCAAAACAGAGTTAATTCTTGGTTTTAGGTCCTCAAGGTTGCTTGGGTCCTCGCAGGTTAGTCACAAGAGTCTTGGGCACCCACACAGAAGGTTTTGAGTTCTTGTGGTGTGGCCCTACATATTTAGCAAAGACATGTCCAAATTTATTTTTCATGAGTACATAGGAAGCATCAAAAGTACGGAACAGTATTTGCAATTCAGATTCATGTGATGTTTCCTTAACAAAAATAATTTGCTTAACTTGAACATTAGTGGACATGTGTTTATTTTTAGTGAACCCAAGACCATCTTTGACGTTAGTAGGTCTAGTGATCATATATGCACTACGTGCATATTTAATCTTTTCCTTGTCAAAGATGCCACTTTTGGGATGGATGTTTAATATGTGAAATAGAAGAATCATGTTTAACAATATTTTTCTTACTAGTGCATGTGCAAGTTACAGTTGTTGTCGAATTTACACCTTTGGAAGGTGAGCTCTTGGAGGAGAAGGAGTCACTTTGCTTGACAAGTTAGCAAGTTCATCTTTGATTGCAAAGTGTGAGTCTTCTAGTTTTGAGTAAGTTTCCTTACTCAAGGCTAGCTCATGCTCAAGTGACTTGCTCTTCTCCCTCTCAAGCTCAAGGAGTTTCTCAACCTCTTGATATCTCTTCCTTTCGCGGATAAGCATATCTTCTTGTCGGTTGACAAGCTCCTCCTTCTTTAAAATTTCATCCGACAACATTATTATTTTATTCAAGTAGTTTTACTCAACCCTTTAACATTTCCTCATTTTCACTAGAGATATCAACATCATCAATGGATGAATTAATCGAGGGAAGTGTAAGTTGAACCTTTTGCTTGCCTTCCTTAGCCATGAGTCAAGTATGATTATGAGTCTCCCATCCTTACATGTTCGGGAAGAGCGTAGACTTCTTGGTAGGCTTCTTGATGGCAATGGTGGCCATCTCTTCTTCTTCATCGGAGGAGGACTTGTCGTTTGAGTCCCACTCCTTGCCAATGTGCACTTGGTGAGCTTGCCTCCTTTTCTTGAAGGTTTTCTTCTCTTGAGGCTTCATTTCTTTCTTATTTTTATTTTCTTCACATGTGCAGTCAACCATAAAGTGGCCATACTCACCATAGTTGTAGCAAGTACGTCGAGCCTTGGATTTTCCTTTTTCTTTGCTCTTTTCATCACTAGAGATGCTGCCCTTCCTTCTTCTCATCATGCGCTTAAATTTCTTGATGAAGAGTGCCATTTCTTCATCATCCAAATCGGTGCTCACATCACTTGTGTCTTCCTCATCTTGTGCTTCACGAGCTTCCTTTTCTTTAGGCTTGCAAGTTGCTTTGAGAGCAATGTCCTTCTTTTTGGAGGAAGTAAGTTCAGCCAAGTCTTTGACATATTGGGCCTCCTTCTCCATCATCTCATGGTTGATAATCTTGCCCAATAGTTCATCTGGAGTCATTTTGTGAAACCCCGGGCTTTCACGATCATGGAGCACAGTGTGACATTTCTTGGCATAAATGCTCTTATCATCCTTTTGACCACCTCATGGTCAATCCACTTCTTGCTTCCATACACACGGACCTCGTTGATAAGTGCCTTCATTCGGTTGTACATGTCTTGAGGTGATTCGCCCTCCTCAATGGCAAACCTCCCCAATTCTCCTTGTAGCATTTCAATTTTCGTCTCACGAACTGAGCGATTTCCTCCATGTTCGGTCTTGAGTGTATCCCAGATTTCATTGGCATTTTCTTGTCCATTAATCTTGGTGAACTCTTCTCAGCTCAGAGATGAAGTGATCACTTCAACGGCTTGTGCGTTGCCTTGTTCTTGTTCTGGAGTGAGTTCATCGTCTGTAACTGGAATATCTACACCTGTACACACAATATGCCGAAGACTGGGGTTCAAGGAGATTAGATGCATTTTCATATTGTACTTCCACATGGTATAATCATTTCCATCAAACTACGGAGGTTTTCCCATGGGAATTGAAAGATAATGATTGTTGGAATTTAGACGATTGTTATTGTAAGGATATCGAGAGTAGTCATGATGACCACTCCCCGTCGTCTTCTCATCTTCTTCCTTGCCCTTTTTGCATAAAAGTTTCTTCTTCGAAGGTACCTTGAGTTGACGCACTTCTTCATCATCGTGTTGATTTTCCTTGAGTACATCGAATGCCTTTGAGTCTTGTTCTTCTTCAGTGCTGGGCACCTTCGGGATCTTGTTGTTCTTGTCCGAAGCCATTGATCTCTCCGAGCGGTGAGTCTCGTAGATGGAAAGCCTGCTCTGATACCAATTGAATGTGGCTTAGAGGGGGGTGAATAGGCTTTGAAAGTTTTCCTGCACACTTAATCAAATCGTCAAATACCAGAGGGACTGGACTTGTCCAGTTGGTGGTACGGACTAGTCCAGTTGATCAGTTCCACAAAACTATTAAGCGATTATGCAAAAACTTCAGATGAAATTGCAGTGGAATGCAATTACTATTCTTTCAACTTGAACAGGAGATAAGATTACTTAATGCTCACATGGATCAAAAATTATTTGATTGATCAATTCTAATGCCCTAGATGATGAAACTTGCAAAAGTAAAGCAATGGAACATGTGAGACACAGATTTTTACCGAGGTTTGATCTCACCAAAGAGATCTACTCATCGTTGAAGAAGCCCACATAGAGCCGGGTCTCTTTAAACCCTTTCCCTCGTCAAGTCACCACACACGGCCGACTTGATTCCACTATCACAGGTAATCACCGAGTTGGTGGGGCAACCTCACACGTTGAGGGCTCCCACAAGAATTACAGCAGAAAAGATGATCGAATACACTCAAAAAGATTACAAGTAATGCAAGAGTGTATAGAGATCAAATCCCAAGAGCTCAGTGACGCGTAGACAACGATCTCCCAATCCTAAATCTAAAGACTCAAAGAATTTTCACTTTTGAGGATCTTAGCTGTGTGGGGAGATGTGTTTTTGTTCTCTTGGGACAAGTGGTAGCGCTAGGGTTTCTGTTATGAACAGTAGAATTCGAAAGATGTCATTGTGGGGTCTTGGATCTCCTATTTATACTATTTCCAAAAATATAATCGTTAAAGATCCCGACGGTCGGACTAGTCCGTACTGGGACCGGACTTGTCTGGTGTGCTTTGAAAAAACGGCGTGAAATGTGCAGCACACTAGAAACCCTAAATTGTGTGAGGTGTAACTGACTAGTCTGGTAGGAGTCCGGACTTGTCCGGTGCCCTGTGAATTGGAACATCAGAAAGTTTCTCGGACTAGTCCGGTCCACAAAGGGACTTGTCCTGTGCAATGTGTTATGAAACATCAGAGGGTTCAACGGACTAGTCCAGTTTTCTGAATGGACTTGTCCAGTTTTTTGAACGGACTTGTCCAGTGCACTATATATTGAGTTTACAGAAAGTTGAACGGAATAGTTCGGTCCATAAATGGACTAGTCTGGTGCACTGTAAAGTGAGGTTTCAGAAAGTTGATCGGACTATTTTGGTCCATGAATGGACTAGTCCGTGCACTGTGAAGTGAGACAACAGAGAGTTGAATGGACTAGTCCGGTGCTTAGTGAATTTTAAGATTGATTTTAAGCCCTTACCCCTACGCTAAGATTTGAGCTCTTGGGATGTGTCTCTCACAGACATCCTATAGAATTAAGTCTACTTTGCACTTCATTCGTCAGTTGGGATTTTATCTTTCTTCATAATTCATTTTTGACTTTTTGAGTGCACCAAACTATCTTATTTGAGTTGACCTGCATTCATCTCAACAAGTTCATTAGGATCTCATTCGTTTGTCATCAATCGTCGAAAACCCACAAGGGATTGCCGAGATGCACTTTCAGTAGTACGACTCGGTCGGCGACCCAACGAGAGAGTTGCCAGAAGACTTACTGCCATCTGAGGTCTTGTAGAGGGTGACAGAGCTACTGGGATGCCCCCCGCCCCATAGGATCACCAGCGATCCCCTACCTGCATGTCGGGAGCATCCCCCTTGGCGGGGTCTCACCAGCATGACCTGCTTTCATAGGCTGCAGGAGGGCAAGGGGGAGTGGGTGCTGAAAATGCAAAGGTCCTTTGAGGAGAAGGCCAGAAAGGACTGGGAGAAGGTAGTCGGCTACGTCGGGAGGCGACCAAAGTTTTGTGGCAAAGGGAGGTCACGGTCGCAGAGCCAGAGGGCCAGAGTCCCCTTTTGGAGCCGCTCTCTAATTTGAATGATAGCTCTGGGTCGAAGACATCTAGGGTCAAGGCTGGTTCGGCCTCACCCGTTGAGGACCCTGTGGATCAGAAGAGGGAGGTTATCTACGGCCCCGTCCACCATGCCAAGACAGTGAGGGTGGACATTGGCCAATTGGGTGGTCCTCCCTTCCGGCATCGAGCTGCAGGGCTCGTGATTCAAACGCCTGGGTGACGCCTCTATCACCCGCACCTCAAGGTGATAGGTCATCGTCAAGTTAGGGGCCACGAGTGGGACGCCATTTCTCATCGAGGTTTCTCATGCTCTTTGACCCTTCGGTGTTTCATGTTTCAGAAACCCTCATGCCCTATCATGATGCAGGCAGTACAAGGCTGGCACGACCACCTTGTCGCAGAAGGCGTCCACGATCTTGCCCACCCCAAATTCAGCGAGCGCGGCTCTTCCGACAGCAGGTGGCCATTCCAAAGGTTGGGGAGGCAGGGGACTATCCCAGCTGCAGCCAATCCCAGCCAGCTTCATCCTGATGCAGTTGGTTCCTCCGCTGTCAGAGAGCGACACGACGGCCTTACCGGCACTGCAAGCAGGAATGGCGCCTCTGAAGCCGATCGCGGCGGTGCCATTGATGCATGAGGCGGTGTTGCCGTTAACAACCACGGAGGGGGAGATGGCGGCGGTGGTGATCAGGGTGCTGCCTGCCGTCCCTTTGGCTAGAGCGACAATGTTGTTCATGAAGGAGGTGGTGGTGATTGCGTCTGCCACTGAGGAGGTTGCGATGATGGTGGCTGCCACGGAGGAGGCGATGATGATGCAACTACCATGGAGGAGGCGACAATGATGGCTACCATCGCGGAAGGGGCGACAGCGACGGCGACCGCCATGAAGCAGGTGACAACGATGGCGACCGCCGCGAAGGAGGCAGTTGCGATGGTGTCCGCCATGGAGGAGATGTCGACGACTGAGACGACGGTCGTGATGCCACCCTCAACTGCCGTAGCGGGATAAGTGATGGCGCAATTGTGGCAACATCGGTTAGGACTTTGTAGGCGACCCTTGCTTTGTTCGTTTTTTAGCCTCCGGGGGCTGGGGAGCTGTTTACTGACATCCCCACTCCATTTGACCCCGTCCATTGGATCCTCCACGCGCGCGAGCTGGGAGGCGAGATCTGCAAACATCCAGACATTAAAACACATGAGGCACCACACGATAGCCGTCTACCCATTTGCAGAGGAAGAGGAGTAAGGAAGCTGACCTTTCACCATGGCTCGAGCGGTGTCGGCCTCGGTGTGAACCTTGGACAGCTCGGCGGCAGATATACCACTCGCGCTACCTTGTCCAGCTCATCCTGACCTGCATATAGCAAAGTTGCAGAGTCTTCCGCCTCATTCAAGGAAAGAACTCGAACAGTCAATGCTTGCCCAAGATGTTCACCTTCCTTGCTAGCCCTGGCGCGAGCAGTGGCCACCTCCGACCAGGCCGCATAGGCATCTGCCTAGGCCCGCTCCAGCTGCTCCCGTGCTTCCCAAAGTTTGGACTCAAGGGATTTCTGAAAATCTCGAGCTTCACGAAGCAGGCGCGACATCTAAACCGCCAGCCGCACCAACCTCTGTGGAGGGAACCACATCAACCTACAGTAAGGGAAGAAGAATGGAGCGAGGGTGGAATAACTCACCTGGTCATCGAACTGCCTCTTGGAGGCACCAAGACGCATCAAGAGCATGCTCAAGCCCCGCTCGTAACTTCGACTGGACACCCTTGAGCCATGAACATATGTTAGCAGCTCCGCATTGGTTTCTTCCCGATCGGCCAAATTGTGCTCAAGGGACCAGGAGGCCCCCTGGTCACGCCCCACAGATGTGATAATCTTTGCTGACCGTGCAGGAGAAGGAGCTAACTACTGTCCGAGAGGCTGGGCACACAACCTACTACTCCATGCTTGGTCCACTCGGAGGACGACCGAAGCTGGTTTCAAAGCTTCGAGAAGTCGGCTGGGCGCTCAAAGCTGTGCAGGACGCGATGGAGGCAACCTGCGAAGCGGCGCTCGAACCACCATCGCCTGATTTTAGCTGGCCACATCACAGTGAGTTGGGAATCTATGCTTCTGATGATGGAGCTGCCCTGATGTCCCAGTTGGGCAAGGCCCAGCGGAGGTTCAAGGTGGTCCGATGAGAGCTGAGTGTGCTTCATGGGGCTGCTCGATCTATTTACCGCTCTGTGGGCCTTCTGGACATGCCTCCGAGTGATCGACTAGATGAGGTCCCAGGGTAGATCAATGCTCGCCTGCACTCGAGCGCCGTTGCCGGCACGAAGATGGGCGCTAGGGATGCGCTGGCAATCAAAGTTTCACATTATGATGGCATAAACCTCTAGGCCGTTGGGGAGGGTTTCGCAGCCAATCGGTCAGGGGCCACGATCAATGCCATTGAAGATGTAGTCGGACCCATTGCAACGTTGATGGCTGCCGAGATGGTTCTCCCCGACGATGTCATTTACTAGGCGGAGTCGCGGCAGGGCCCGATCTAGACGTTAGTGTAGCTCGTCAGGCCTTCACAGCTATTTCTATCATTTTTTATCCATTTCAAACCAGACTTCCTGTTTATTTTCTTCTTTCCATATAGCTGTCCGAATCATGATGTATCATGAATCCTTTATTACAATTATTTGTCTATGTTCTTTTTCACGACTGGCTTCCCGTCCTTTCTCACGTCGCGGTGCTTGGAACGTTCGCCGTTCGCAAGCTGGGATATGCCTGATGAAGGGAAATGTGACACCCGGTTCCAAGAATGAACCAAGTTTGAGGCATATGTGTCCAGGATGTTCATATCACATACACGAGTGCATCACAAATGATATTAAGATAATAACCGTGTTTCCAATAATAAATAGTACCTTATTACATTATCTGAATAGTCTAAAATCATGAGTTCTAATACCGGCATTTGATGGTAACACACATGCTTAGTACTCCTCCTAATCCTTTGAATACTCCAAATTGTCACCTGTTACCGAATTAATTTGGGGATAGCAAGAGTGAGCACATGTCGTACTCAACAAGTGTGGGAAAGTATGACATGTAAATTAAACAAGAATGGAATGAATGGTTCATTGCAGAAAAGTACATTTCATTTATAAAAACAAGAAAATGCGACTTATGATTACGATATGAGGTCAATTCTTATAATAACCCAAATGTCATCAGTGCCATATCCAATACCATCAATTCGACATAACTAGCCATAATCATCCATAATTATCCATAACCATCCATATCCAACTCATTATAACCAAATACATAACCAATTCCCAATTTCAACCATTACTCAATATTTATGTCCATAACTCTAATCATGTGAAGGTCCAGGTCGATCATAACCGGGAGCACGGCTATCATTATAGTTTTACACTTTGTAGAGTTGGCACCACTTTACCCACAGGTTCATGATTTCATCACCTTTCAGCGACTAAGAACCTCTATGTTGCTCTGTCACACTTCCGATAGTGTGCGGCCAAGAGATCAGAAAATAGCCTTTACAATGTGACTACATGTATGTGCGGCCAAGGTTTCACTGGAGGTAATGTTTCCAACTAAGCACAACTATCCAAGGGCCCCCTCTTATGCCGTTGGATCCCATGGCAGTCCTGCCACTATTACAAACCCAATCGACTCCCATTCCCCAAGCCTTCCATATGATCCGAATAATGCTGGCAATACACTTATTAATTGGCTTAGTCGCACCCATACTTGGCCCTATGGTGGCACTATAATCCTGGATGGTCACTCCATGAACTGATCCTTAGATCTAAAGCAAGCAAAACCACCATATCATCCAACCCATTCCATATAACCGGCGTGCTTAGATCCCTAGGTTCCATGTTGCTAAGTATCATTACCATCATCTTGCATAGTTTATCTAGTTAAAGGTTCATAATTGAGCAATTTAGTGATTCCCAATCCAAATTAAGCAAGCAGAGCAAAAGTGTAAAATACCCTTCCCGACTCTGTATACTATATCCTGAGCGAAAAGAGTGGACATTCAAGACTAGTAAACACCTATCAAGGGTTTTCCCATCAAATTTACACAAGCATGCAAGTTCAAAATAAAAAATTTCAAAAATAGGATAGAAATGTTGAAGGGCAATTTCCTTGATCCGGCGGCTGGTTTGGATAAAGAACTTCAAAGTTCTGGTGCTGAAGGTCCTCGTAGGAACTCTCTAGAGTGTTTCCTTCTATTCTGCGCAACAAACATGCAAAACAAGTATTACAATCAATAAATGCTCATATAGTACTCAATATGCCATGATATGCAGGAATGATGCAATTTTGATGTAGTGCAAATTATTAGGTTACTACTATTGCTTACTAACTGACTACAATTGAGTTTTATGTGTTTGAGCAAGTTTTGAGTCATTTTCAGAAAAATTGTGGAAGTTTCAGGATTTTCAGGAATTCAGAAACCGGGCTAGTCTGCAACAGGTTCGGACATGTTTGCTTTGGACCGAACAAGTCCGCTCTAGTCCGGACGAGTCCACTATGGTCCAGGGTTTTGCGAACTTTGCAACTAGGGCATGGTTTGAATCGAGTGTGGGGTCAAAATCGACATGGAAAGTTGGATCTAAGGTAGTTACCGCGAATGCAATGGTCTATGTGAGGACCGGGTCCACCCGTTCTTGGAATCACAAAGGGTGGTGCCATGCGATGTGGCACGCAAGAACACACATGAAAAGAATACAATAAAATACAAAGTTTTATTGATATAAACAGTGGAAGTCTTTTACAATACTTAATAAACAACGGAGGTCATACTAATAGCTAATTACTCAGCCTAGCTATGCAAAAGTGCAGCTATCGAGCTCGGGGATACTACACACTAGCAACACACAACATATCATGGCGGCGTGCAGGGCTCCCTCTTGGCGGTATACCCTGATGGGGGCATCACTTCATCCTCGGGTCCTTCCTCATACCTCTCACCTGCAAACATCTTAATATAGCAACCATGAGCACGAAGGCTCAGCAAGACTTAACCGTCTCACCTAAACATGGAACTCTACATGCAGCAATACTTAACATAGGAATATATATATATATATATATATATATATATATATATATATATATATATGATTCGCCTACATGTTCATCCTTATTTTTCAAGTTATTAGCAGCAGGTTAAAGGTTCATAAAAAGTAAATTTAGTGAGCATATTCTATAGCAATTGTAGTTGCAAAGCAATTAGAATTCAATACATCATATTCTTCTAGCTTCTTCAGTACTTACTACATCATGACACAATGAACAAGCGGTACTCAAATAACCGTGAGGGACGATGATTGCAATTAGTAGACACCCGGATTGCACGTCACGCACACCCGCGCATAGGAAGCGTGTGGTACTCCTCATTACGTCATACGCAACAACCTCTCAAAAGAAACTCAAACGCCGAACTGGTCCCACCATCCCAGGCAGAAGGTCCCTACACGGAGCGTGTCTGTGCCCGCTAGTGGATTTACACCTTGCTGCTCTCAACCCACCCCTATCAACAGTGGGCTATGCCTTATCAAGTTACATTAGTTTCCTGGGGCCCATATACCCAGTATGCATTGTGGTACACTTCAAACTAGCTCAGCGGGGCCGCAAATGGATCGGTCCTCAATCGACACAAGCAGGGCTAAGCACGTGAGGCCACGTCTCACTACATCCTATTCTGCTGCTCGGCCTCAAATTCATATCTATAAACCATTTCCATCAATAACCAATCCCGTGTCATAATAATCCAATCTCGCGAGTAGATTCTATCTACTCGACTTCTACCGGATTCCATATAACATTAGCATGACAATTCTACACGTGGAGCTATACACCTACCCAAATACTCTATGGGATTGTGGGTCATGCATTTGGAGTGTCAATACACCTTAGACATAATGCAATTCAATCAATATACTTAACAGTGATACAAATCAAAACTTTTCAAGGGATCTTAAATGCAAACCGGGGCATGCGTGGTTGTGTGTCAGTATCAAATTTAGCTCCAGGTGGTATGCTCTCCAAAGGCTCGGGCTCCTCCTCGATCTCGGTTACTATATGATATGCAATATATAAAGTACATGAGTGATGTTGAAACTATATAAAATACCTTCTAAACACTGATCAAGTATGAAGATGATTTCAATTGTCTTTGGGATTTTTAGAGTACTAGGTTCTAATATGGGGATCTGGGCCAAGAATTGGAGATGTTCAAGGAAGCTTGTTGTCTCTAAAATTCCAACAAGTAAATGGCTTCTCTGAATTTTAGTACGGAATCTGTAGCCTTAATATGGCTAACAGTGGATGATCTTAGTAAAGGAGTTATATCTGGTTCTAGGAAAATTTGTTTCATAATTTTCTGAGCTTCCTACAGGGAGCAATTGATTTTACATGTTTGGGATAAAATTTAGAAATGTTTCGGTACATTTCTGAATTTTCTATGGACATTGGGGATTTGAACAGAGTTTCATCCTGTAAATTAATTCCAATGAACATGAAATTCATACTGGAAATCAAGTGTATTAGAATAAGTGTGCTGACCAAAATTGAGAATTTTCCAATTGGCAGAACCGTGGTAATTAATTTTCCAAGCAATTAGTTCAAAAGAATTAATTTAGGAAATTCTGTTACTTTCATGTCCAACCAATTGCACAAATGTAACATTGGGATCAAGATTAGTCTACCATAATTTATTTGGAATTGTTTGAGCAAGTTTACTAGGAGATATTGAATTTTGAAGTTTGGTTGAAATATGGATTTATTTGGAAAAGAAAAAGTTTGAATTAATCAAACTTGGGCTGACTGTTTAAAATGATTCAATCATAACTGGGCCACACCTGGGCCATAGGGTTAGCCTGCGCAGCCACATTTGATCAGAGAGCCACACCGGATCATGCGAGAGAAGGAGAAACGATGACATGTGGGACCCGGCGCAACCTTCTTCAACCTCGCACTCCGGTGAGGTCGGCGGCGCCTCACCGACATAGCTGCGCCGTCTTCCCTTCAGGCCAAGCCTGGCTGCCGGGACCTAAAAGCCTACACGCAGTATGATGGTGGCCCCTGGTTTAGTTCACCGACGGCCGGAAGTAGCGGCACGGCGACATCAGCGGCGGCTAGGGTTCCGACGAGGTCGGAAACACCGATCCCTAGCTCAAACACCTCAGAAAATGATTGGGAATGTTCCTGGGATAATGAAATCATCTCGTTACTCGGTCTGTAACGTCGGCACAATGGGGAGCAGAGAAGCATCTTCCTGGTGGCAGAACGGCGACGGCTGCCAAGTTGGGAAATACCAGCGTATGAGGCAAGGAAATAACAGCAGAACAGCAGTAGAAGGTGTAGAAGTGTCTGCGCTTCACCTTTCTGCTGGGGACCCGAGCAACCAAGGGCTTGAGCAAGCTGCCGAGCAAGAACAGAGGCAGCGAGTGAGTTCTCTGGCGGTAGAGAAAACAGATTGGAGGAAGATGGTTTTTTCACTTCGATGGAAGACTGGGTAAGACCAGAGGAAGGATGAGGGCACACGTTTAGAGCTGCGACACAGCTGCTTGTCGGGCTGGAGCGCAGCTCGGCTGACGGCAAGCGCTTGGGGTGCGGGACACTCACAACAGAGGTGGTTCCTTTGTTCTGTGAAGCTGACAGGTGGGTCCCACTACTCCCCTCAACTCTAGCTTCTCTGTACAATCAATTCTCCAACCTACTTTGCTCCAAAATTTCCAGATTTTTGCAAAGGGTCCAACTCAAAAGTGTAGAATTTGATTCTGAAATCAAATTATTCAATTGACCAAGTTTCAAATGAAATTCAAATTTAAATTTGAATTTGTGTGCAATTCAATGTCCTACTTGAATTACATAGCAAATGTGCCTCAAAAATCATGAAAATTTACATGATGGCTTTTTCGAATATTTGGAATGCAATGGTAAACTCATATTTCCATTTTGAGTTAGTTTGAACAATATCTCACTTTTTATCTTCCGTCCCAACATAATCCGGCACATACAGCGCCGAATTGTTGAAGCACGGGAGTATTCATGAGCACTCCTCCCGCTTTGCTTCAGCTCCAGAAACTCCTGAAACTTCCTCTTCTTAATACCGGAAGGTATATGATAGGTGCAGAATGCCTCCCAGAACTCTGTCCAAGTGATGGCATGACCAGCCGGCAGTGATACGATGTAGTTCGCCCACCACGCACTGGTGGATCCCTGAAGCTGCTGCGCTGCGAACAGCGCCTTCTGCTGTTCGGCGCATCGAAGATGACCGAACTTTGCCTCGAGGGTGCGGATAAAGTTGTCTGCCTCTAGAGGCTCCTCGGACTTCGTGAAGCCCGTTGGATGCGTCGCCAAGAAGTACCAGTACGAACTCTGTTGGGACTGGCGTTGCCCATTGTCTTGTTGCGCTTCTTGAAGGGAGAATTTTGCACCAACACCCACAACAACTCGGTTTGCTCGTCGCACGAGCCGAGCACTGCGGCAAGAATCTTCACGAGAGTTGTTGGAGGTGCATGTGGTGGCGGAGGCGGTTGCTGCTGCTACGTCGTGGTTTGCTCCGGGATTGGATACTCATCACCATTACTCTGACTGGAGCCTCCAACATCGGGCGTAGAGCGAGTATGCACCATACTGCATCCACATTATCCAAATGTCAGTAACATGTTTGTTTACTTCATCTAGTCCATACAATAGTAATGCGAGAATTCATCAATTAACACTTGCGTAACACAAATTGCTGAAGTGTAAACTTTAGGGAACATACAACATCCCTTGACCATATTACCATAGTGAGTTCCAAGGATAATGAACTTCATGGATGGAAGTCCATTTCGGCTATGTTGGTCACAACGGGACGTTGAGTGCGTTAGCGTACGTGTTTCCTTGCTATTGTACAAGACACAAACATGTCACGCTCGAAGAGATACTTCGATTGTGTCATATACTCGATTCCAATGCAGCACGTCGAGTAACAACTGCTGGACATGAGAAATGAAACAAGGATGTGAAACCAAAGTGATTTGAATTGAAGCATTCTAAACTGGTTTCTCTGTCCAGTTTCTGGTCCAGCCGATCAGTCTGGAGAGATTAAAACTTTTTGACCAGGTAGTGGCAGAATCTGGACTGGCGTTAAAATACAAAGTTGTAGTACACTCAAGGGCCTTTCAAGAATATATTTACTTGCCTCCATATACTTTCTGGTTGAAGAGATATGACTTTTGCAATTTGACAGTTATTCTGGAAAAATTTTGACAGCACCTCCTTTGTTTATGGCTGATTTTGTCCACATTTTTCCAGATACAAAATATCAACATATCAAAAATCATAAATTACAACATTGTAACATACATCCTCAGGATTCCAGAAGTATGCTGCATGAAGTCATTCATTGATCCTGCTAAAAGATATGATAGAAACAGTGAGAGTGTACAGAGACTGTCCACTCTCTGTCTAGATTTTGCAGAGTTTTGAATTTTGAAAATTTCATCAAGTTACAGGGGGATTCTGATCTGGAGTTCAACCATGCACGGTGGACCTTCGGTACTGAACAATACAGGGATTTATTCTATTCCAAAGTTAGGCATTTTTCTGTCCAGTTCACAGTTTGAATCAGGAACTTGGCAGATTTACTTCAAATGAACTTTTCAGGTTTTAAATCTTGAAATCTTTCTTGGAGCTGAAAATGAAACTTTTGGAAGACTTCCTCAAGTTTTTGAACCATATGCTTGCTCAGCGCAGTGATCACACGATTTACTGTCAATCTGTTCTAACGCTCCAAAAACAGAGATTACAAATTCAAACTTAGCCCTAAGTTGAAATTTTTTACTTGTTGTCGAGTTGCACCTCCGACAAGGATATCATCATCGACGTGCTTGATGAAACTCGAATGCAATGCCGGTACTACGTCCTCACCAAAGAAAATCCTAAGACGGCATTCCGGCATACGTCTCAATGGTGGCACTAATGACGTTCACTCACAAATGTTTTTGACTCGAGCTACTTAAAATGTGATTAGTGTACTTGCAGAAGACACACAATTTACAAAACATTCATTATGGTGCCATATGGCATTGCCCGCACGGGCGATCATTTCAGGCAGTTACAATAATATATATGAAAGTAAGAACACTCGTCCCGTATCATTCCATACGGGGCGCCCCGAGCTGAACCACGTCTCGAGGAACATGACCGGGTTTTCTGCCACCCGACGGGGGTCCAACGTCTTTGCATAAAGCTGCACTAGTTGGAGGCGCATCGAGTTATCTACCACCTGACGGGGCCCCATGTCTTTGCCTAATGCTGCACCAGTAGGAGGCACTTTCGTGTGTTTATTAAAAACACACTATGTTCTTTTCAATTGCACGATAGGTGGCCACATAATTTATCTCTTGCGATAAGGATTAGCGCTGCATATGGCCCTTTGAACATTGGATGTTCAAGAGTTGCATACTTCATATTTTTTACCACACGACGGAGTACCCATGCTTTTACCTGAAGCACGTCGGGGAACAACATTTTCATATGTTCCCAGAACCAGGAGAAGGTTCATAGACTCATATTCACTTCCCTGCCAAGCCACGATAACCATCACCATACTACCTCTCGTACGGGGGAGCTTACCGCAATTGATCCACTTGCAGTACCGTACCGTACCTCTTACCTGATGTCGGAGCGTCGTTACAGAATATGATAACACATTGTTAGCTTTACCACCATAAGTAAGTAGTACTATAATAGACCTTATGTGGGCATAGTAACTAATCCTCACTCGACTAGATCTAAGTTTTCAAAAATTGACTCTTCTCGAGCATGCTATTCCCACTGCAGCTCTGATACCAGGCTGTGAGGACCAGGTCCACACGATCCACAAATCACAGAGGGTGGTTTCGTGTGATGCGACACCCAATAGTACACACGAAAAGAATACGATAAAATACAATGTTTTATTGATATAAACAGCGGAAGTATTTTACAATACTTATTATACAATGGAATTCATACTAATAGCTAAAATTTGAGCCTAGCTATGCAAAAGTGCAGCCGTCCAGCCCGTGGATGCTACATACTAGCAGCACACAACAGATCACAGTGGCGTGCAGGGCGCCCACTAGGCGGTATACCCCGACGGGGGCATCTCCTCATCCTCGGGCCCTTCCTCATATGTCTCACTTGCAAAAAACTTAATATAGCAACCGTGAGAATGAAGGCTCAACGAGACTTAACCGTCTCACCCTAAACATGAACTCTACATGCAGGGATACTTAACATAGGAATAGATATAGCAGTAAATGACTCGCCTACATGTTGATCCTTATTTTTCAAGTTATTAGTAGAATGTCAAAGGTTCATAAAAAGTAAATTTTTGTGAGCATATTCTATAGCAATCATAGTTGCAAAGCAATTAGAATTCAATACATCATATTCTTCTGGCTTCTTTAGTATTTACTATGTCACGATACACTGAACAAGCAGTACTCAAATAACCGTGAGGGACAGTGATTATAATCAGTAGATACCCTGATTACACGTCATGCACACCCGTGCATAAGAAGCGTGCGGTGCTCCTCACGACGTCATACATAGCAACCTTTCACAAGAAACTCAAACGTTGAACCAATCCCACCATCGCAAGCAGAAGGTCCCTACACGGACCGTCTCTGTGCTCGCTAGCGGATTTACACCTTGATGCCCTCAACCCGCCCCTATCGATAGTGGAATATTCCTCTACACCCAAGTTATCAAGTTACATCAGTTTCCTGGGGCCCATATACCCAGTATGCATTCTGGTACAGTTCAAACTTGCTCAGTAGGGTCGTACACGGATCGGTCCTCAATTGACATAAGCAGGGCCACACACGTGAGACCACGTCTCGCTGCATCCTATTCCACTGCTTGGCCTCCATTTCATATCCATAAACCATTTCTATCAATAACTAATCCTGTGCGATAATAATCCAATCTCGTTAGTAGATTCCAACTACTCGACTTCTACAGGATTCTATATAATATTAGCATGGCAATTCTACACATAGAGCCATACACCTACCCAAATACTCCTTGTCATTGTGGTTCATTCTTTTGGAGTATAAATGCACCATAGACATAATGCAATTCAATCCATAGACTTAATAGTGATACAAATCAAAACTTGGCAAGGGATCTTAAATGCAAACCGGTGCTTGCCTGGTTACAAGTCAGTATCAAAGTTAGCTCTAGGTGGTATGCTCTACAAAGGATCTGGCTCCTCCTTGATCTCGGTTACTATATGATATGCAATATATAAAGTACATGAGTAATATTGAAACTATATAAAATACCATCTAAACACTGATTAGGTATGAAGATGATTTTAATTGTCTTTGAGATTTTTACAGTGGATACTAGGTTCTAATATGGGGATGTGAGCCAAGAATTGGAGATGTTCAAGGAAGCTTGTTGTCTCTAAAATTCCAACAAGTAAATGGCTTCTCTAAATTTTGATACTAAATCTGTAGATTTAATATAGCTAACAGTGGAATAATCTTAGTAGATGAGGTATCACTGGTTCTAGTAAAATTTGTTTATAATTTTTTGAGCTTTATACAAGGAGGAATTGATTTTACATGTTTGGGATAAAATCTGGAAATGTTTCTGTACATTTCTGAATTTTCTATGGACATTGGGGATTTGAACACTGTTTGGTCCTGTAAATTAAGTACAATGAACTTGAAATTATTACTGGAAATCAAGTGTATTACAATGAGTGTGCTGACCAAAATTGGAAATTTAGCATAACAGTGGTAATTAATTTCCCAAGCAATTAGCTCAAAAGAATTAGTTAAGGAAATTTTGTTACTTTCATGTCCAACCATTTGCACCAATGCAATATTGGGATCACAATGAGTCTACCAGAATTTATTTCTAATTATTTGATAAAGTCTACTAGGAGATATTGAATTTTGATTTTTTTTGGAAATCTGGATTTATTAGGAAAAGAAAAAGTTTAAATTAATCAAACTTGGGCCCACTGTTTAAAATGATCCAATCCTAACTGGGCCACACCTGGGACATAGGGTTAGCCCGTGCAGCCACATTTGATCAGAGAGCCACAGCAGATCTTGCGAGAGAAGGAGAGATGCCGACATGTTGGACCCGGCGCAACCTTCTTCAACCTCGCGCTCTGGCGAGCTCGGCAGCGCCTCTCCGACATAGCTGCGCCGTCTTCCCCTTCGGCCGAGCCTGGACACCTGGGCCTAAAATCCTATGCGCAACACGATGGTGGCCCCGGTTTAGTTCACCAACGGCCAGAAGTGGTGGCACGGCGACGGCGGCGGCGGCTGGGTTCCGACATGGTCGGAAACACCTATCCCTAGCTCAAACACCTCAGAAAACGATAGGGAATGTTCCTAGGATCATGAGAAAGGTGACTCCAAGGAGAAAATCAGTTGAAATGATCTGCAAACCTGAATTTGACAGCAACCCGATGAATTTTCATTGGCGGTGGGGGGAAACTTGCATATCTCGGCCACCACTCGATGGCTTCCATTGATTTTTGGCCGAGGTGTGCGCTAGGATGTTTGGAAGCTATATCAAAACTGTATTAGAGAATATTTATGCCTAGAAAACAAATTGGAGTGATGACCTAGCATGAAGGGTAACACTGTGCCAAGACAAAAATGATGATTACTTGCTGGATAACGAATGAAATCAAAAAATGGTTTTCACCGTGCGCAAGTAGAGGTCAAAGCACTCCTTTTTTCTTTTGGAAGCAGCTCGTGACTCGGTCTGTAATGTCGGCTCAACGGGGAGTAGAGAAGAAGCTTCCTGGTGGCAGAACGGTGGAGGCTGCAAAGTTGGGAAATACCGACGTATGAGGAAAGGGAATAACGGAATAACAGCAGTAGAAAATGTAGGAAATGTCTGCGCTTCACCTTGATGCTGGGGACCTGCAAAACCAATGGCTTGAGGAAGTTGTCTAGCAAGAACAGAGGCGGCGAGTGAGTTCTCTGGCGGTAGAGAAAACAGAGTGAAGGAAGATGGTTTTTCCACTTCGATGGAAGACTGGGTAAGGCCAGAGGAAAGATGAGGGCACACATTTAGAGATGTCACGCTGCTTCTAGTCGGGATGGAGCGCAGCTCGGCTGACGGAAAATGCTTGGGGCGCGGGACACTCACAACAGAGGCGGTTCCTCTGTTCTTTAAAGCTGACCAGTGGATCCCACTACTCCCCTCAACTCTATCTTCTATATACAATCAATTCTCCAACCTACATTGCTCCAAAAACTCCATTTTTGCAAAGGTGTCAATGCAAAAGTGTAGAATTAGATTCTGGAAACAAATTACTCAATTGACCAAGTTACAAATGAAATTCAACTTTAAATTTGTATTTGTGTGCAATTCAATGTCCTACTTGAATTACATAGCAAATGTGCCTTAAAAACCATGAACATTTACATGATGTATTTTTGGAATATTTGGAATGCAATGGTCAACTCACATTTCCATTTTGAATTAGTTTGAACAGTAGGTGTCTTTGGATTTTTGATTTCCCTCATTTTAGGGTTTGAATTCATTTCCAGTTGCTATTTTCAATTTCTTATGGTTACTTTGGATTCCGAAGCTGAGATGCCTATCAAATTTAGGGCTTTTATGGTTCAATGGCCAAAGATTGGGCACGACGCGTGAAACTATACGTCTAGATCCGTTGATGACGAATCGGCGGCAAGACGTAGAAGAAGAATGTTGACATCGAAGAGTTGATGAAGAAGAACGTAGTGGCAGCAACGATCTTGCTTGATCCTTTCTTTTCCATCTTCTTCTTATTCCTTATCTTCCTTCTGCTCCCTTCCTTGCGGCTAGAGCTCCCTCTCTTGACGGCCGCTCACGATGAGATGGCCGAGCAGTGGGGTTTTTCTCACTGGCAGGAGTGACAGGAGGGCTTTGGGTTTTTTATATAGGGACGAGTGGTGGGGATAGGGTGAAATCCTGGTAGGAGTTGGTGGGGGCGAGTAGGGGCCTTGGTGGGGTCCTACTTGGGCTCCTTGGGGGTGGGGCACGACGTTCTAGAACCCAAACATATCAATCACCTAATAACACATCGTGTGGGGAAATAGGAGTCTGAGTCGAAATCCTAGGAACCGGATTAATCCGTATGAGGGTCGGACAAGTCCGTATTCAGCTCTTTTGTCACAATGGACTAGTCTGTTGTTAAGCGAACAAGTCCGCTGTACCACAATGAAAAGGGATTTCGGACTAAAATGCTATTATCCGAACAAGTCCATGGCTTTACAGTTTCAAAATTGGACTATTCCGTGAAATTAATTGACAAATCCGGACGGGAACAGAAGCAAAGTTGGACTAGTACGTACCATAAAACGGACATGTCTTTTGCTCTGAAGAAACTGAATTTGCCAGAGCAGACGGGTATACCGGACTAGTCTGGGGTGAGGGCTGGACAAGTCCATACTCAAGGCTATTTTTAATTGTTCCTTGCCATTAATTCATTTTAATCTTGTTCCTTTTTGTGTTGTATTATGTTAAACATGTATGGGAATGAATGTATTGCATGATGACTGAAATGAGGGTGTTACAAACCTACCCCCTTAAAATGAATCTCGCCCTCGAGATTCGATGTAGAAGGGAAGAGATAGGAAAATTATTTCTTGAGATATTCTCACTCCCATGTTGCTTCAGATTCAAGATGTTTCCATTGTACTTTGCACCATCAAATCACCTTGCTTCTTGTGACTCTCTCCTTTGTCGCCAAGATTTTGACAGGTTGCTCGGCGTAAGTCAAATCTTCCTCAAGTTTCATTTCGTCCATTGGTACTTGTTCTTCCGGAACCCTTAAGCAATTCTTGAGTTGAGAAATATGAAATACATCATGAACATCGGAAAGATGTGCCGGCATCTCCAACTGATATGCTACTTCTCCACGTTTTTCCAAAATCTTGAATGGTCCAATGTAGGGAGGTGCCAACTTGCCTTTAATGTTGAATCACTTATGACATTGGATAGGTTACACTTTGAGATACACAATGTCTCCCACTTCAAAAGTTAACTCTCTTCGCCTATTATCTGTATAGCCCTTTTGACGCGACTTAGCAGCCTTCAGGTTTTCACAGAGTATCTGAACTTCCTTTGCAGCGTTATGTATCACATCAGGTACAACTACTTGGGTTTCTCCTGCCTTATTCAAAAACAAGGGTGTTCTACATCTTCCTCCATAAAGTTCTTCATTTGGCAACATCTTCAAACTTGCTGGATAGCTGTTGTTGTAGGAGAATTCAGCAAATGGCAGACTTTTGTCCCAACTTCCTCCATACTTTAGCGCACACGCTCTTAGCATTTCTTTGAATATCATTTTTTTCCTTTTGATCCGTTCCTCCGTTTGTGGATGATATGTAGAGAAATAATTTAGATGAGTTCCCATTGACTCGTGCAATTTCTACCAAAACCTAGAGGTAAATTGAGAACCTTTGTCGGATACTATTTTCATAGATACTCCGTGTAAACACACTATTCTCCCCATATACAGCCCTACCAACTTCGCACCGCATAGGTAGTCTCTACATGGATAAAATGCTCAGACTTGGTCAACTAATCCATAATAACCCATATTGAGTCATATCCTGACAAGGTGCGCGTAAACTAACTATGAAGTACATATCAACTTCTTCCCACTTCCATTCCAGTATCTTCAATGGTTGTACAGTCGAGCTAGCCTTTGATGTTCAACCTTCATTTGTTGGCATACATCACATAACACAACATATTCTGCTATGTCCTTCTTCATTCAATGCCACCAGTAGCACGTCTTCAAATCCTTGTCCATTTTCGTACAACCGGGATGAATGGAATAAGGCGTGTCATGTGCATTCTTCAATATCATCTTGCAGACATGCTCCACACTAGGCACGACAATTCGTTTCCCAAGCCATAGCTTGCTATTGTCATCTTCATCAAATCTCCATCCTCTCCCTCGTGGATCCTTTTCTTGATCTCCTAAATTTTCTCATCGATTGTTTGGCCTTCTCATATCTCCTATTCTAGTGTTGGATTTACTTCCATTGCTCCTATTTCCTTTACAAATCTGATATGCAATCATTCAAACTCCTTACATAGCTCGGACGGTAATTCCCGTATTATGAGTTGGTGACTTGCTCCTTTCCAGCTTAGGGAATCCACCACTACATTGGCGTTTCCTAGGTGATAGTTGATTGGAACATCGTAATCTTTGATGAGTTCTAACAATCTTCGTTGCCTCAAATTCAGCTCCATTTGCGTGCATATGTAGTTGAGACTATTGTGATCTATATAAATTTCACATCGATGTCCAAACATGTAATGCCTTGTTGACAGCAATTATATACCAATTTTACCCGTCAATATAACTCAATTATGTGAAGGAATTGTTATTTATTGCACACATCACCCTTGTATTTAAACTATTTCCACTTTTCCTTGGAGAAAATGGTACATGCAGGAGTTTTATGCAGAAATGAGGTGTAACAAGGGGATGGATCCTATAAAATATCATTCCGGCCAATCAAGCGACTACACGTGGCACCACATGGATCAAATGGCCCACAATTAGAAGTATCCGAGGCCATCCAACGATGTAGCACCCATTTAAAGGAATGGGACCCACCTCATAGGGACCTGGAGGAAGCACAACCCCAACGGGGCCAAGACCAAGTCGGCCGACCACCCCTAGTAGGCCGACTAGGTCTTGCTGCCAAACGCGATCAAACGCCATGTGTTGGCTCCTCCCGACTTGAAGAGGTCAGGGGTGACTGATTTGTGTGCTTTTGGTGGTAGGAACCAACCCTTCTCCACGCTATAAATAGGACCCCTCACTTCAACACACATCACTTGAGTATTCTTCCCTTGTATCCACTACTCTCCATAGGTTTAGAGCACTATAGGCTGTAGAGAGGAGAGCCTCTAGTCCATAGTCCAAGTAGGAAAGGAGTAGAAGGAGTCTCTTCCTGATTGGGAAAGGTATCTCTCCCATATTCCTATTTGTATTCATGACTTTATTCATAATAAGGATGATATCTTTAGTCTTCTATTGTTCATATACTTGTATGAATCGTTTCTTGCTTGGTTCTAGTGTATGTGGTAGGAACAGTATTTATGATTGTGATATACCATTCTTATTATATCATCATAAACACTATAAACATCCTCTATAGTCTAATTACTATGATATGATTATGTTAACATGAATCACTTGTGCTATGAATTAACATTGGTTCAATGATGATTTAGTTCATTGCCTTAGGATGGTTTGTGCCTAGGCTCTTAAGGTAATTACTTAATATGCTAGCATGGTGCTATGATACAGAGTAGCATTGAATGTCTCGTATGCCCACGGATTGAAGAGGTAGGCAGTAGGTGGTGACAGCCCTATCTGTCCTTTGTAATCCTCAACATTCGGCTATGCCATAGGCTCTTGGCGGGAGTCGCCTAGTGTTGCTAGGGGTAAACCCGTGCCCGATGTGTTAATCCACTTAGCATGAGAATTCATAATTGATATAATCATTAGTAACTAACTTAAGCTATGTTATGTACATTAGAAGCATAGTAGGAGTATCTACCTAACACTTAGCCTAGTTCCTCTATTACCTCATTTACCCCCTTAGGATAGAATGCTCTTGTGTGTGTCACACTACCTCAATTACCCTTTATCCATCCTTGTTAGAACCCTACCTAGGCCAACCTAGCCTTTCCACTTGATGATTGTTTTACTTCCATCTAGCCTTCCTTTGGAAAAATATAAATGAAACCCTTTGGGAATACTCTTTAAAGGGGAAATGCTACATCGATAGTTTCCGTGCGCTTGCGGACGTTCACTGAGATTTAAAACCTACAAACAGGCATTTGTGGCACCACTGCCAGGGAATAATTGTTAGTAGTGTGTAGGAAATATCAACAAGCATTTCTGGCACCGTTGCTGGGGTAGGCAACCGAAGTATTGCATGATTGAGTGAATAGGATAGGACCCTGGTAGGTTTCAGTAGGATGACCCTTCTTTGTGTTCGCATTTTATGTGAAAACAGGGTAGTGTATGTCTAGTTTCCGCTTGCTAGAAAACTTTGTTGAAGATCCCGAATCCCTTCTGAGCGATTGACCTCGTGACGTTACTCCTCAGAAGCTTCGAGCGGCAAAGCAAGCCAGCACAAAAGCACCAACAACTGAAACACAATTGGCCCAGAAGACCCTTCGTAAGTTTTTGACTCCCTCTGCTAACAATGTGCCTGTTGGGCCCACTGTTAACACGGGAGACATAAACATTGAAATTAAGACTGACCTAATCACTATGGTGCAAGCCAACCCATTTTGTGGGAAGGCTAACACTATAGGAATCCCAATCAATTACGTCGGCCAGGTCCAACATAATTAAGTCCTAAATCAACATAAGTTACCTAATTATGTCAGTTTTCCCTTCATTACGTCGGTTGCCGGCCACCAAAGAAGTTTGGACGTAATTAAGGTAACTTACATCGGCTGCCGACGTAAGTTACTTAATTACGTCGATCTGGGCAACTGACGTAAGTTATGTACCAGGATGGGCCGCGGGCTGGGCTGGAGTACTTACGTCGGCGGCAGCCGGCCGACGTAAGTTAAGTGGTATAACTTACGTCGGTTGGGGCAAACCAACATAAGTTAAGTGGCTTAACTTACGTCGGTACGGTCTGACCGACGTAAGTTAAACTGGGCTAACTTACGTTGGCATTACCATAGCCGACGTAAGTTAAGTTTTTGATTTTTTTTTAAAAAACAGAAACTGGCTGCCTTGCACGATGGCGAGAACACAGAACATGCAAACATATACATAGATATAGACATATACAGCAGACAATTTCAAAATAGTATTCAAACATCTAGAACAACACAAATTCAGTATCGGGCTACACGCTAGCCCCTCCACTACCTCCGGGATCTTCTCGGCGCGTTCCCGAACCCTGCAGATGAACAATACACACAAAAGTTTAGTTTTAGAGGACTTCCATATATTTCCAACCATGTACAATACATTCATTCACTTCTCCATCTCCCGATCCTAAAGATTACCTCCCAATCCTAAAGCATGGAGGTAAAGTATATGAACAGATTGAGATTAGAGCAAAAAAAACCTTTTCACCATGAAAGAATGAATGATTTGATAGTAGAACAGTTTATGTTCTTATGTCATTTTTCATGATTTTAAAGTCAGAATCTGCCCTAGATATGAATATGAAACTTATATTGCCCAAATTGAACGAACTTTAATTAGAATGCCCAAACTGAAACTAAAACAGTTAGGCAGTGCTTTGAATTGGTTAGACCTGATTGCTAATAAAGGGAGGCCAAACAGATTGCTAATAAATTGAAACTGAAACTAAAGGGAGGCCAAACTGGTATTAAAGAGTTTATCACCTGCTCTGGTGTCTACTGCGGCGGAAGCGTAGGAATCTCGATATCCTGACCGCTGTGTCGAGAAAGAGCCTGCCATTGCAAAATACTAGAAGATATATGTTATTGAAATGCTATGAAATTTAACTACGGTACTTTAAATTACTTACTGCCACCGCTGCTTGCATCTGGGCCATCATTAAGGCCATCTTCTGCTGCTCCTCCCTTGCCTCCGCTCTCGACCTCTCTAGCTTTGCCTGGGTCTGCGTCAGCGTCTCCTTCAAGGCTAGGAGCTCCACCTGGGTTTGCGAGAGGCGACCACTGGTGGTCCCAACGGACGAGGCCTGCGACGATGAAGCGCCTCTCAAAGGTCGCGTCGACCTCGAGTCGACAACTCCATCAAAAATGGCAAACCTGCAAAAGAATGAAAACACTAAGTAGAAGAAGATAAATTGAAAAAGAAATGAAACACATGATCAACTCACCTTCCATGGGCCTTCCTGCCTCCACTTGCGTACGCGGCTTGGTGGTCGACCGACACGCTTTCCCAATCGTAATCCGCACTGTGTATCTTCGCGACCTTCTGCGTGTACTTTGCCTACAAAACAAATAAATCTTGTAAGCATGTCAATAATAGTATTAGTTATAATGAAATTGATGAATTTCGAAAACTTACCAGTAGGTCGGCTGCGACCTGACTACACTGTCCTGGCTGAGAAGGGTCACTTCCCTTGTGACCTCTCTTCCAAACCTGGGTCGGGGTCGGCTCCTGACCCATCTCTCGCTCCTGCATAGCTGTGTTAGTGAGATAAATATATTAGGAACACATAAATAAATTGAAAAAGTACTTACCATGCATTTAGCCAAACGCAAGTAGCTGTCGCCGCCATAGTTGTGCTAGCCCTCGGACTGCATGCGGCACTGTCTAGCCTTTGTTGAATTCTTGATGAAAGCTTCGCGAGCCCAGTACTGACAAAGAGCTAAGTACGCCTCAATGTTACACTGTAACCTGCACATATTTCATTTTTCATCAATGCAGTTAACATACATAAATATTGTAAATATTTAGCAATATTAAAAATACCTCCGCGTACTGCTCCTCTGTCAAGTATGCATCAGAGTCCTTCCGAAATGGACCCCTTTGCTGATCCTGCTCCTGCTCCTGCTCCTGGGGGTGCCACTTGTAGTACGCGTTGACGGCCTGAATCCGGGCATTCGACAATGCCGCCGTCATGAGCTTCCGAGCGTTGTAATGGAACACGGGTCTCGCGTGGTCCTCCATGCCTAGTTCCTCTACTTGGTACATCAGCTTTAAGCAAACAAATATTTAAGTGATATGCATTAACAATTCAATCGAGGTGAAAAATGAAACAGTCAAACTTACCATAAAATCATGCCACACGACTCCCTGAACCATGCTGTGGACCGGGTGAGATATACGAGCGTAGTCATCCCACGAAAGGGCAGGGAAACCATCAATGACACCGTGGTAGTGCAACTTCATGATAGCACCCATGACACTGTTAACCTGCCTGTGGTGCTTCTAGGCCCCCGTGAACGAAAAGTCGTACCAACATCTGCAAAATATATTAAATCATTAAGTAAAGGAAAAACAACATCTAATATTTAATATAATATATACAGTTTTTACCCGTCTCTGACAGGACAGATCGTGGTCTGTTGAGAAGTAACAAGAGGAGGAGCCGCAAAGTGGGTCTGTTGCGACGCTGTCGCGTCCTATGACCCTGAAGGCTCCGTAGAAGCGCCGGAGTCCAAAGGAAGGCTAGCGGTAGCCGGCTGCAGAGGAAGGCTAGCGCTAGCCGGCTCCGAAGGGAGGCTAGCGCTAGAGGGCTCCTGTAGTGGCCCCCTAGCCTCTGACTCAGGCTCCTGTAGCGGCTCCCTAGCCTCTGACTCGAACTCAGAAGACTCTGATTCAGACTGCACAAAAGAAAAAAATTGACAATAAATAATTATTAACAACTGCAATTTTTAAAATAACTTTATTGTAAACTAAAATTTACCTCCGTCCGCTGAAAGCACACGACAGCTGAGGGTGGAGCGTGCGCCGGAAAGAGGGAACGTCGGCTCGAAGGTAACGAGGTCTGTGAGCAAGGGTCACATGGCGGCTCAAACCCTCTCACTGGCTTCCCCTTCCCCTTCCCCTTTGATGACATCTTGTTGTAATGAATAAATGATTAATATGCAAAGATAATATACAAAATTAATGTTAAGTTAGTGAATAAAACGTTACTTCAAAATTCATCAACATCACGATCATGCACCCTACTCCTTAAACAAGCCCATCGATCTTCTACTTCCGCGTATCGTTTTCATTTGCGCAAATCAGCAAGTTCGACTAAGTCATCGATATCTTCAGTTTTCGATTTTTATTCTGTTTCTGCTTTTGTGCCAGTCTTGATATCTTGAGCGTCTCCAACTAAGTCATCGAGTCCTACACCAGGCTCGACTGAGAAGGAGTCTGGCAACTCTTCCTTTTGGTAGACCACATCAGTCTCAGCTTCCTCACGGTAATCATCATCTCCTGGAGCATATAACCGCTCATGAGGATTCACTTTATGTACCACCCACCAAGCTTTGAATTTATTACATGGATAAGGTAGATAGTACACTTGCTCTACTTGGTGTGCGAGAACTAATGAATCGAATCCTTTCAATCGTTCCTTGTGTTTTACTTCGACCATGCCAAATTTGTTTACTCAAATTCCACGAATGTAATCAAACCATTTGCAGTCAAAGAATACTGCTCGTATTGTCTTGTTTCCGACAAATGTGAATTCAAGGATTTTTTAAGAATCCCGTAGCACTTAGTTTCATGATCTTGCAAATTGATTGCCCTCATCATAACTCTGGTATTACATGTTGCCGCGAGAGGACGAAGAGATTCAAATTGAGTTGTACGGAATCGAAAGCCGCTGATGTCATATCGACCATAGCTTCTAACATTAACCACTCCACGAGATAGTTCTCGCAAATCTTCATGGACGTTGGCATTTTTTTTGTAGTGTCCAAGATATGAAGTTATTAGAAAACATAAGCATTCTTAAGTTATAAGAAAACGTTGTTAACATTGATAAGTTATCGAGAAAACGTTACATGATCTCGAAACCAGGAAAGAAAATTAGATCCTCCATTTATTCCTTCCCGTCGAATCTGTTCTATTTGCTTGCTCGTGGGTTGATGTCTATGTCTCCAATTTTCCTTGTCAAACATACTACACAAAAAGAGATCCTTTTAGAATATATGTGTTGGAAAAGATGGTGAAAACCATAAGTGTAGGAGAAACACTTACTTGAAATATTCATTCATTTCTTCCATATTAGCGTACATGTAGAAGAAAGCAGCATACCTTTCTTTTTCGCTAACGTCGTAGGAAGTGTAACTACCAACAGTAGTGCCTGTTGTTGCAAAAATGGAGAGATCGCTACAACGAGGTTGCTCATCCATATTGTACCGCATTACCGAAGTATTAACATTGTGTTCCTCTGCAAAGTAAACACTTGAGAAGTATCCTACTTCCTTAAGAGTAAAAGCTTCGGCGATGCAACCTTCAACCCTTGCCCTGTTACCAACCATTAGTTTCAGATATCTGAGTGATCTTTCAATATGACACATCCACCTATATTGCATGGGACTGCCCCACTTTCTCTTCAAATAGAAGATGAATTAAGAGATGTTGTGTTGGATTAAAAAATCTTGGAGGAAATTTTTTTTCCATCTTACACAGAAGTACCAGAATCTCCTTCTCCAACTTAGTCATCATCTCTGGCGTGATTTCTTTAGCACAAAGTTGCCTATAGAAGTGGCTAAGCTCGGCTAACACCTTCCACACTGCATCGTCAAATAGCCTCAAGACATAACATGCATAAGTCTTTCCATGATTATGTGATAATCATGACTCTTCATCCCAATGAGCTTTCCCGTTTTCACATTTGCGGCTCGTCTCAAACTAGCTGCATAACAATCTGGAAATTTCAACCTTTGCAACCATTCAAGAACTTCTTTTTTGTCTTTAGGTCGAAGACAGAAAGGAGCACGTGGTTTACCACCATTTTTGGAGAGCTCAAGAGTTTGATGGTTACAAAGCTTGGCGAGATCCTTTCAAGCCTTTAAATTGTCTTTTGTTTTGCTTGTAATGTCCATGCATGTGCTTATGATACATTCAGCCATGTTACGCTCTTGATGCATAACATCAATGTTGTGCCTTAGAATCAACGACTTCACATATGGTAGCTCCCAAAGTCCACATATGTGATTTCAATTGTGTTTGTCTCTGTAACCTTTGAAATATCCATGACGACCATCATCTGGCACCAATTTCTCCAACATATCAGATATTTCTGACCCGTTAAGACGTTTTGGTGGTCCTTCAGTGACAACGGTGTTCTTTCTGAAGACATTTATCTGTTGTCTAAACAAGTGATTCGGAGGCAGCAAACGTCTATGACAATCAATGTAAGATATCTTGCCTCCATGGGTAAGTTGAAAGCAATCGATATCTGAGGCACATATCAGACACGTCAACTGACCATGAGTGCTCCATCCAGAAAACATGTCGTATGCCGGAAAATCATGGACGGTCCACAAATAAGCAGCTCAGAGGTTGAATTTCTGCTTCTTGTAACAGTCGTACGCTTCGACTCCTGTCCACAACATTTTCAACTCTTCGATCAACGATTTCAACATCACGTTGAGACGTGACCCAGGATGATCTGGCCCAGGTACAATGAGGCTAAGAAAAATGAACTCATTCTTCATGGGAAAAGTCGGTGGAAGATTTTACGGAATGAGAAAGACGGGCCAATTGGAGTATGGTGTGTCGTTTGTGCTGAACAGCGTGAACCCATCTGTCGCCAACCCGATGCGAACATTTCTCGCTTCATGAGCGAATTCTGGGTTGAACCGGTCCAACGCCTTCCATGCATCACCATCGGACGGGTGCGTCATGACTCCATTGTTCTCACACTCACCTTCTTTGTGCCATCTCATGTGTCTGTCCGTTTTTTTGAAAGGAACAATTGCTTCAACCTCGGTGTCACAGGTAAGTAAAGAAGCTGCTTACGTGCGACTTCCGCCGTCACAGTATCACCTTTGTTATTAACAACTTCGACAAACTTCGGTTGACCACATCTCAAACATTTGTTCTCATTGGCATGCTCTCTCTAGAAAAGCATGCAGTTGTCTGGACACACATCAATCTTCTCGTGCTTCATACCAAGACCAGAAAGAATTTTCTTCAAATTATACATATCTTTAGGCACTTTGTTGGGATGTGGAAGGGCATCTCTGAACAAATTGAGGATTGTCATTTTAGTGTGTCCATGCAGCGCCTCTTCTGAATTGTTGAGATGTTTGAAGAACTCTTTAACCTCTGCTGTTTGAGGATCTTCTGTAAGCTCTGCTCGTATAGCTTCCAACATCTCATCCATCATATCAACTTCCGTGGCATCATCATTGTCCACTTCCACTTCCCGTACAGCTTGAGAAGGTGTCTCGCCGTGGAAGTTCCACAACTCATAATGTGACACGTAGCCGTTTCGACACAAGTGCATCGTAAGTTCCACTTTGTCCAAAAACGTTCCGTTTCGGCATTTCGTACATGGGCATCGCTCCTTATCGCTATTTGACAACAAAAAGGCTCGGTCCACAAAAGCTTCTGTCTTGGCGTACCACTCATCTGAGTGACTAACAGTTCTGCTCTTCCAACCAGTGTGCATCCAACTACGATCATCACCCATGTTTGACTATGCAATTAATAGCCAGACAAATTACTGTTAGTTTCTCATTAATTTATGCATGATAGACGAAATAATGAGAGTGATAGTGAACTGGGTTTGGGCCAACTCGAGGCCAGACACAGGTCACGATCGGGCTTGACCTCAGACCCTGCTCGGCCGCCCTCGGCACCCTCGCCTCGTATTGAGTCACCGGCCGCCGCCCACCATGTGCGGTGCCCAGCCCGATTCTTCCCCGATTCTATGAGGATGCAAGGCGAGCCCGACGAGCGACGAATCCTAAACTCTAGTCCAGAGGAGACGAGGCGAGGACCCGGGTAGGTCTACGGAGAGCGGACGAAACAGTTGGCGAAGAAGCTGCAGAGGAGGTGACGAGGCACGAGGAGGTGACCATGGCTCGGTCGGGCTTCGGGCCGGCACGGCATGCTCGGCCCGCAAATGGTATACACGATAGGTTACGTCTCACAAATCACGAAATTTTGGCAGCATAACACTACATATTTAACACTACACCCCACTATCTGGTGCAGTTCTTAAAGTACAAAGGGGGGCAACGGGTTAGCTCGGCCTGTTGCCTTACGAATGTTGCGAGTCAAGGACAAATACTCGCAACATACATTTTTGGAGTTTTCATCGTCTTATACGTAGTCACAAACACGCGCGATGTGAACGGGGGGTCTTATGGCGGAGAGATACCTGGGTACAGACTTTTAGTGTTAGTAATGGGCCACCCGACCCATATACACTTAACTCTAACGATTCACCTCGTGTCACCAGTCACAGGTCACGATCGTGACCCACACTGCCTATATACGCTAGGGTTGGGCCTGATGGGCCGTATATACGCTACATATACGATACCTACTTTACGTACGACGGCCCTTTTGTTTAGCCGTTTCTATATATAATACATAAGCATCAAAAATAATAATGAAAACATAAGCAACTGTATTTCAAACACAAAACAATAAACGGGAACAATAATACAAATCTTAAACATTATTAAATGAAACCTAAGCATATATAGTAACATTAAGATCCAATTAACAACTAACTAATAATTAATTAGAATGGTCAACTAATTAACAACTAACTAACAAATAATTGCAATACAAACCTAATTAGACACTACTAACAATTAATGAGAATTAACAACTCAATTAAATTCAATTTCAAATCCATTCAATTCAATTCAAATTTGAACAATTCAATTCCATTCAATTTCAATTCAATTCAATTGAATTTCAAATTTCAGTGGGAGGGCTAGGGTGGGGAGGGGTGGGGGTGTTGGGGGGTCTGGGGAGGGGAGGGGGGCTCTCGACGAGGGGAGGGGGAGGGTGGGGGGCCTCTACAAGGAGGGTGAGGTTTGGAGGGGAGGGGGAGGGGTGACGGGCCTCTGTAGGTAGGGTGAGGGGGGGGGGGGGGGGAGGGGGAGAGTGGCAAGCCTCTATAGGGAGGGTGAGGGGGGGGGGGAGGGGGTGGGGAGGGGAGGTGGAGGGGGGCCGGGGAGGGGAGGGTGGGGCCGGGGAGGGGAGGGGAGGGGGACGGCGCTCGGTGAGGGCAGGGCTGGCGGTGGTCGAGGAGGGGAGGGGAGGGGGAGGGGCTCGGGGAGGGGAGGAGGGGTGGTGCTCGAGGAGGGGGTGGGGGGGGGCAGCGTCCGGTTGCTGTCAGGGAGGGGGGCCGAGCCGGCAGCGGTCAGGGAGGAAGAGTGGGGGGGAGGAGGAGGGGCGGATTCCATACCTGGCGGCGGGGTCGGGCGCGGCGGCGGCGTGCAAGGCGGCGGCGGGGGCTGAGGTGGCAGTGGATCGGGGAGGCGGCGGCGGATCGGGCGAGGTGGTGGGGAAGAAGCAGCGGGTAAAAGGAAGAGAATTGGCGCGCGCGCGGGTAGGTTAAATTTCATAACTTACGTTGGCTTAATAAGCTAATTACGTCGGCCGATGGAACTTACGTCAGCCATCCTTGTGGCCGATGTAAGTTAGTCTTAACTTATGTCGGCCTGCTAATTTACGTCGGCCTGGGGTCCTTGCTGACGTAAGTATCTGTTTATTGATGTCAGTCTATTAACTTATGTCGGCTGCCGACGAAAGTAAATTAACTAACGTTGGTTTCTTCTGGCCGATGTAAGTTACTCAACTCTCGTTAGCTGGCCGACGTAAGTTAAGCCAGCCGACGTAAGTGTTCGTGTTTCCTGTAGTTTAATGAGGATGCAACATCTCACCTGCAACAGTTCCTTGAGATCTAGAACACTTTTAAGATTAAGGACGTATCCCCTGATGCTGTCCGTCTTTGGTTGTTCTTGTTCTCTCTTCTTGGAAGAGCAAAACAGAGGTTCTACGCGAACTGAGGTGTTGTAGATAATTGGAAGAAGTGTTCTACGACATTCCTCGCCATGTTTTTCCCGTTGGGCAAGACCAATGCCCTACATGGAAGAATTTCCAGCTTCCAGCAAGATGCCAAGGAATCTATTCCCGAGGCTTGGGAAAGGCTGCAAGACTATATCCTAGCATGTCCCCACCATGGGATGGATGACTGGCTCATTATCCAAAACTTCTACAACAGGTTGATCCCTTTCGCCCGTGACCATATTGATGTTGCTACTGGAGGTGCCTTCTTCTCATTGACAGTGTCCAAAGCCAAATATTTGATTGAGAAGATGGTGTCAAACATGGGTTGGAGCTACGAACGTCTCCATACCCACCAACGAGGAATGCACACCTTGAAGGAGGTGGACATGATCGCTACCAAAGTGGACCTTCTTAAGAAGAAGATTGATGGACAAGGCAATGCACTACGTAAGAAAGGCTCATACGAGACATGCCCGAACGAAGAAGGGAGACAAACAAACTGTGCGTTTTCGTCGTCACGTCTCGCATTACGTTGTCATCAGAGACGGGCGGCAAGGCTCGTCGCCGATCATAATAGGTGCGTGACATGCTCAAAAGTAGCGCGTCTCCCTTCGATGAGTCATAACAGACGGGCTTTGCAAGGTTATTGGAGACGCGCGTGGCGTGCGTCGCCCATCACTCTGAAAGAGAGACACACTCTTATGAAGAGTGTTGTAGATATGTTGATAGATCCAAGATGTTCTTTATTATAGCCCGTCGCACATTCGTTTACTGATCTGAGACGGGCTATTAAAAAACTTGTCTCCTTTAATTAGGTAATCTAAGACAATCTCTGTTACATCGCATCGCGGATTGTATACAGGCAACTTCAGTGCGGCACTCATAGGAGACGCTCCCTGCTAGACGCACGTCTCCTATTAGGTGCCCCCGTCCCTGATTATGCTGGTTCCTGACTACATCTTGGAGCCAGGCAGGATTTGGCAGCCGCATTGCCCGTGTCAGCAACATACACATATAGAAACATATGTACCCAAATGACTCCTGTTCATCCAGCTTAACATGTAACTAATTAAATATTAACAAAGTGTACACACATTAACGAACCAAATATTAACAAGTGTAAATCGTGGTTACCAAGTAACTATTTACACAGAATTCCCCTGTTCATCCAGCTACATGTAACTAATTTACACAAAGAATAACTGTCACCTAATCATCTAGTTGGTAATGAAATTCTCCATTACAATTAATGATTTCACAAACAATGAACCTGCATAGGACGTCTCTAACATGCTTAATGCTATGACATTCAGCATTCCTGAAGGCGGGTCCATAGTCCTGCCACACGATAAAATGAGATTTAGCAAAAGATTAGTAATAAAGTAAAATAAATGCACTTACACATACATTGAAATTAGGTTTCTCTCAAAATAAAGCCATGTTTAAGCAGACGTGGAAGCCGCACATGTTGCCCAAAGCTTGTTGTTGGACGTCGAATGCAGTATGATGTGTTAGGTGTCAGCGTTTTCCTTTTACTTGCACGAAATCCCTACACAAAAACATTCACAGTTAATGTAAAATTATCGTGCAAGGAAACTAAAGTGAAGAAGGAACTTACTTGTCAATAACAGAAGAGATGACATTCCATGACCGTGTCTTTCACTGGCCAGTTTTTTCATGTGTTGGCCTTGAGAAGTCACAGTACCAGACCTGATCGTACCGTGTAGATATTGCTATGGTAACCCAATGGTTACCCGTGTTGAACGGCAGGATTAGGGGGTCCTTATCATAGTACTGCTTCATTGCCTTCACCAAATATTGAATAACCTTTTTTTTGCCGCTCGACCTTTGCAGAAGTGCTAGTATTTGCGGGTCAATATATGCAGCAAACACATTTCGCGTGTTATGGCGAGAATGTTGTTGTTGGTGCCTACACGCGAAATGCCAATTTTGTCACATATAACATTTGTATTGAGTATGTATTGAACAGCCTAGTTTTTTAGGAGACTTACAATGTGAAGCAATGTATTAGGGAGATATCCAATGCGTCAAGGTTGAAATGGTCGTAGAGGTCAGACCATGCGATGACAAAAGCGCCATCACCTGAGAGGGAGTGTTTATCCTTCAATGACACTAGTATGGTATCACAGTTATTGAAATTTTCCATGTAGTATTGATGAAGATGAACACAAGGTTTAGGAAGTTGTTTAAGTACGACCGCAGTTAATGTCGGCTTTCCCATTTCATACTTCGGGTTTGTATGCGACATAGCTTTTGGCACCCTCGGGTTAGGTTCCGACTGTTTCACTGGTTTCTTCCAACCTTCCTTCGTCGATACTCGCCGCTGCGGCACACCCTTTTGGTGGACACGCTTTGCCGGTGGCTGATCAGGTGTAGGGCGCAGGGCACTTCGAGTGTGAGGTGAAGACCGACGCGGCTGCTCTTCAAGTGGATAGTTCTGCTGCAGCTCTACAGTTGGAGACTGATGCGGGTTATCTGTAACTGGAGGCAACTGCTCTCCAATTGGAGACTTCTACTGCTTCTCTAAACTGGAGGCAACAATAGCTATGGAATCAGAGACAGCTCAATTTGTTCTGGATTTGGATGCAGAAGCAGCCGTGCCTTAAAAGACATTGAAGCGGTCGACGCGGGAAGCTGCTGCTAATGTTGGGTCAACAACAATAAGGCTCCATCTCCACTGAACCCTTCTAGTAACTGCATCCCGCATAGTCAGCGTTGTATCGTCTGGTGGCACTTCGAGCTCCAGGTTTTTTGTATTTTCATGCACCATGTCCACCTTGACCACAACATATGATGTTGTGTCCACCTGAATGTTGTCAAGCATGGTCTGATTGGGATACACTAGCCCTCTCCGACCTCCATTTGAGCGATTCCTCCGACCATTAGCAGAAGGCTGCATGTTGTTGGTTGAGCCAAGTTATCTATTGTGTCTGGCTCAATTGAAGATCCAGACGCTGGTGCCTGAAGATCGTCCTGTGATTGTCCACCCCCAGCTGTTGTAGAGGCAAAGTTGCTCCTACGCTCGTCGCCGTTGAATAATGCGTTAGGGATTGGTATACCTGCTCCCTCTAGCATTCGCTTAACGTCTCGAAGGAGCTCCCTTCTCAGCTGTGTTTTCAGCTCCTCGATGTCAACTTGTGATTTCGAGGCCGTTTTCCGCTTTCGATAAGTAGTTTTGTGTTCCGGAAAACCCTCCCTTCAGGTCAACTTACTGGAAACACCACGAACACGACCTTATTCCTCCGGTCTTTGCATGTCCTTGGTAAGGGCATCATTTTCCCTCTCGCCATTTTCCTCTTCGCTGCTTAGGTTCCAGGCTCTTTGAGCGACGTTTGCAGTGCTTGGGCTGTAGAAGATGATACTTCCTGACTCAGACAGCTGTGAACGAGCACGCATAAATGGTTTCAGCCGTCCACTAAAACTATCGTATGGATTCTGATAACATAGCTCTGCCAATGCTGATTCCGATTCTTCCCAAATCCTTTTTTTACCTGCATAATTGGTGTTGTCGAAGTGGTGATCAAGCTCGTTCTGCGATTGGAGCCACTTCATATGTTCAATTCTCTTGGCAAATTCCTGTGATTCGTGCGTTTCAACAAATCTCGTCCAGTCCTCTTCTGACACAAGTGGATACTTATGGAAGGGGGTTTCATGATTCTTCGCAAACTCGCGAAGCTTAGCTTTGTAGGTCCTCCATGCATGAGAGATCATCTTCATAGCTAGCTTCTTCCCCTTCTATTTCATATGTTTCAGATATTGAACATATGGTTGGATAGAGCATTCGAATAGTTCATCCTTTTGATTTTTGGTCAAGCAATCGAATCTCTCCAGGTTTAGCGGCACCCTTTCCTGAGCAGCTAGACCACAAATTCTGGACAGTCTTGTATTCACCTCATGGTCCAGAGGTACGCCTTCATCATTGGACTCATCAACAGTCACAACGTCTGTCAGCCACGTCGTCTGCGACCTTTTCTTTCTTGTGTTACCAGAGGCATATGCATCCTCTTCATGTGTCTGCTGCTGGGCCTCCTCTTCAATATGCTACTGATGCTCCAACTGAGACATCTTCAAATTCACAAAAAACACTGAAATCCTGTAAAACATTATCAAATTTCAGTCGCATTCGCACAAATGGTCACATAAGGGAGCAAATTCCCTAATGGCATTTGTACCAAAGCGAGATTTTGACTCGAACCAAAGCGAGAACAAACCTTATTGGGGCTATGCCGAGCAGGTTGATGGGGAGTCGAGGGTCGACAGCGGCACCGTGACAATGATCAAGAAGGAAGTGTCAATGCAGCGACGAGCTCCGGGGAAGTGGACTGACGCGGTGGTGTTCTCCGATGATGGGGACAATGCGGCGGCTTGCTCCGGGGAAGGGGACGACGTGGTGGTGGTTTCTAGGCCAAGAAGTGATCAGCCCGCACGAGAAAAGTGAAAAGTTTTGCTAAGTGTTGCGAAGAGAGCGTGCAAAAGAGCTAAAAGTACCTATTAAGGCGGCGACAAGCTCCGGGGAAGCGGACCGATGCGGTGGCCCACTACGGGGAAGTGGACGATGCAGCGGCGGTTTCTAGGGCGAGAAGTGATCAGCGTGCGCGAAAAGTGAAAAGTTGTGCTAAGTGTTGCGAAGAGAGCGTGCGAAAGAGCTAACTGTACCTTAGTGCACTGTCAAGGCGGCGACAAGCTCCGAGCAAGCGGACCGATGAGGTGGCGTGCTTCGGAGAAGGGGACGACAAGGCAGCGGTTTCTAGGGCGAGAAGTGCTCAATGCACGCGAAAAGTGAAAAGTTGTGCTAAGTGTTGCGAAGAGAGCGTGCGAGAGAGGTAAAGGTACCAAAGGGCAACTATTGCAGACATGCCTCAGAAGAGCCACCGCTAAGTGTGTCTCACTTTCAGAAAGAGTGTCTCTTTTCTTTTGAATAAATGTGCGTCCGTTGCCGTAATGCCATTCGCACAGAATTCAAAGCACTCTGACCTCATTGTCGATGACATGTGGGACCGTGCCAAAACTAAATAACAAAAGAGAAGTTCCGCATGGACCGTCCTTGTCAGGGACCGTCCACGCAGAACTTCACACAAACATTGCAACGCCATGCCTTATATGCTCGTTGCAATGCGCTTGGAGCACCGAGGTGGGACAAAAGCAAGGGTCTAAATCAGAGACGTGTTTTTTGGAAACGCGTCTCACATTATCTTGCCTGGCAGACGCGTCTTCATGAGGCGCGTCTCGCATCACTTTTGTAGACAGAGCAATGGTCTAAATCGGAGACAAGCTTTTTGAGAACACGTCTCACATTATCTTTCGTGACAGACGCGTCTTCATGAGGTGCGCTTCGCATCACTTTCGTAGGCAGAGCAATAGTCTAAATTGAAGATGCGCTTTTTGCAAACATGTCTCACAGTATCTTTCCTAGTAGACGCGTCTTCATGAGGCGCGTCTCGCATCACTTTCGTAGGCAGAGCACATTAACTTGTGAGGCGCGTCTCGCATAACTTTCCCAATTTTTCAGGGCAGAGCAAGTGCTATATTTCGGTACTGCTTCCTTAAGAAGCAGAACACAAGGGATCAGTACTTCTCCATAAGAAACAGAGCACATGGCATATTTTCACACATTTGAGCATATATCACACAAATATCCAAATGGAAGTCCATTTTACACTCAATCGACCATATTTTCACATATTTGAACATATTTAAACACAATCAATTTGCTACTTTACGTTGCGGTCTTGGTTTTTTGAAAATCTTAACTTTTTCATGGTGACCGTTCTGCAAGTAAGGAAGTTCGTTGGCTGATGGTATTCTTAGCTTGATCATGGAGGTGACAAAAGGAGGAATCTCATCAAATTAGTCATACTCTTCCTCATCGATGGCATTCTCGACTCCAACGATTCGTCGTTTTTCATATATAACCACCTTAAGTCTTTTATTTGTTGTGTCTGGAACATAGAACACTTGAGCAACGTGTTCTGCTAACACGAAAGGCTCCCACTTATATCCTTGACGGTTAAGATCAACGCTAGTGAAACCGTACTTGTCTTGTACAACACCTTTGATTCTATCAACCCAGTTGCAATTGAAAAGAGGAATCTTGAATCCTTGAAAGTCAAGCTCCCAAATCTCTTGTATTTGACCATAGCACATTTCTTTGTATTCGCCCACAGCATTATAAGCATCAACACGGACACCACTATTCTGATACGTGCTTTTCTTATATTGTTCTACAATGTAGAATGTGTATCCATTTATGTCATACCCTTGATATGTAATAACTGTGAATACAGGACCACGAGCCAACTTTTTTAGGTATTCACTTGTTTGAGTATCCGATGAGTGAGAAATTCAATCCTGGAGCCAACTAATGAATTTTCTCCTGTGTTCATTTGCTAACCATGATTCATTGCGTCCAAGATTGTCTCCAAGCACCACCTCCTTGTGCTCATCGAGATACTATGACACAATGGACATGTGTTGTAACACGTGGAAATAAACGTAGAAGAATAAATGTCAATCTGGAGTTATAACCTTCTTCTCAATGGTCCCTTTTCCTGTGAGCCTCCCCTCATGACGAGACATGGGAACACCAATTGGGTTACTCGGGTCAGTGTAGTTTAGAGCTCACTCCACAGCTTCCTCCGTAGAGTATCCTTCTACCATGCTGCCCTCAGGGTAAGCTCGATTTCTAACGAAGGACTTCAGTATGCCGTTGAATCTTGTAAGCATACATCCGATGAAGGAACACAGGGCCATGTAGCTTTATCTTCTTAATAAGATGAGTTATGGAATGGACGCTTATGTCAAAAAAGGCAGGTGGAAAATACATCTCAAGGAAGAATAAAGTTTCATGGTGCCTTTTTTCCAATGACTCGAGATCTTCTTCACATAGTACTTTTTGACCAACTGCATCGAAGAAAAAGCAAAAGTTCATTATAGCCTCCCAAACATTGACCCGTAGGATATTCCGAATTCCAACAGCAATCATCTGCGTAAGCAATACATGGTAATCATGAGACTTCACAACGGGAGCTACTTTTAGATCTGGAAATGAAATAAACCTTGAGACGTTCGTCGAGTAGCCGGATGGTACTTTCACATTTTTTGAGAACTCGGAAAACTTTTCATTTTTTGAAAGAGTGATGCATGATTTTCTTGGGTAGTTCTGTTCCTTTTATCGAGTCATCGATCCACACCTCAGTCCTAATTCCCATTTTCTTTAGATCTGCCTGTGCATGTCCATGGTCCTGAGTTTTCCCATCCGTGTTAAGAAATGTTCCGAGTAGGCTCTCGCACACATTCTATTCAACATGCATCACATCAATCGAATGACGGACGTCTAAGTCTTTCCAATACGGTAGCTCCCAAAAAATCGATTGCTTTTTCCACATGTCATCTTCACTAGTATTTTTGCCAGTCCTTTTGCGCTTATCAAGGACGACATGGATATCCTTGATTATTTCATAGACTTCATGACCCGTGATGTGAGGTGGCAGATGCCCCCTCTTAGTGTCATCATTGAGATTATCCTTCATACTCCGAGACGGGTGCTTCATTGGAATGTAGCGTTGATGTCCCATGTACACTGTTTTTCGTGACGCGCTCAAGTACTATGAGTTTGTTTCTCTCAAACAAAGTGGACATCCACAACCTACTTTCTTACTCTGTACGGACAAGTTACATGCCGCTGGAGAATCACTAACAGTCACAAATAAAATGGATTTGAGGCGAAAGCACTCACGCTTGTGGTCATCCCAGGCCTGCACTCTGTTGTTGTACCACAACTGCTTCATATCTTCAACCAGAGGCATAAAATAAGTGTCGATGTCATTACCAAGTTGTTGTGGCCCTGGTATCAGTCCTGACATCATAATATATTTTCGTTTGTTGCACAACCAAGGAGGAAGGTTCAAAATTGTAAGCACAATTGGCCATGTGCTATGTGTGCTACTGTTCAAAAAACGATTCATGGCATCGATGCTCATTGCGATCCTAACATTCCTCGGATCAATGGCAAATTTAGGATTTCGTGAATCAATGTTTCACCACTTTGTGGCATCAGCAGGATGTCTTATCATTCCAGCATCCTTCCTATGCTTCTCTTTGTGCCATCGCAACAATTCTGACTCCTTCTTGTTTGTAAACCAACGCTTCAAACGTGGAATGATAGGAAAGTACCAAAACACCTTTTTATGCCTTTTTTTCTTCTATCGCAGTTCTCAACATCACCGTTATCTTTCCCACAATTGAATCTGTCCACTCCACAAATAGGGCATTTCTCGAGGTTTTCGTACTCAGGTCCACGATAAAAAATACAATCATTCTTGCATGCGTGGATTTTCTCCACCTCCAAACCCGGTGGACAGATTATCTATTTTGCCTCATAAACTATCGTAGGGACTATGTTGCCTTGGGGTAACATGTCCTTAAGGAGCGTCAACAATTCCTTAAAACTACAATCACTCCATCCGTTGGTCGCCTTCAACTGGAAAAGTTTTACCATCGCAGACAGTCTGGTGTACTTAGCTGCACAATCATGATACAATGGCTTCTTCGAGTCTTCGATCATCTTCTTGTAATTTGCAAGTTCACCATTACTGTACCGATCATCATCGACATGTCTCTCAATGTTGCATACCATCTCCTCTATGTTATGCACCGGAAACTCAATGTCATCATCGGTGAACCCTGATATATCTGGCTCGTTCACATCCTTGTCGTGATCTTCTTAGACACTGGTAGGGACCTCCCTCTACAGATATGAATCTAGCATCTCTGCTTCATTAAGCCCTTCCTCCCCATGTTTGTTCCTACATCGATGATCCACCATGAATCCATGCGCGATCAAATGTGACCTCAACACTTCATCTGTGCGATATCTCTTCTCATTCTTGCAGTGTTTGCAAGGACAACTAATAGTCCCTCTAAGTTTGTCCAACATGTCTTTCTTTGCAAAAGCGAGAAATGTATCTACCCCTTCGATATATTCATTGCAAAGGCGCAGCCAATACATCCAACTTCAATCCGACGACATCTACGTACAGAAAAGAAGAGCTAGATCAAAGAAATTCAGAGCCACTGATAATCACCGCAAGCCAACTTCAATAAAAGAAGATTTAAAGTAAAAAATAGTAAGGAACATGAGAGGAGGAGAGGACTAACCCTTTTGTTTTAAGATCCACTGATAATCACCACAAGACTTTTTGAATGAAAGAGGGAAAGAACAGGGAAAGAATAGGGCAGATCTGGTAGCCACTTGTTCTGCCACAACAGGGAGGTCGTAGAAGGGCAACAGAAAATCGAGACGGACCGATATAAAGCACGTCTCTCTATAGAGGGAACGGGAGACGGGCCAGCTTCCACAACTAAAGGAGATGATCCAGACCATCGGTTATGGGAGACGCACCTTATTCCACAATGAAAGGAGACAATCTGAAACCAAAGTCCGTCTCAGTCACCTAAAATATATGAGTCACACATAGTTAAAGTGAGTCTCCCATTTTCAGAGAGGAGGGTGCGTTGCGGATACCTACTTAACTGAGACGGGCTGTATTGTGACGCATCTCCTTGTACGTTAGTCAGATCCTCGCTGAAGCGGGCTCGTCTCGCTTTAGCTTATCAGAGATTTTCTCCTTTTAGCTCGTCGCCCATCTTTGTCTCCTATTTGGGTTTCTTACATAGTGATGGTGAGGTATGTGGCAATGCCTATGACATAGACTCTCACATGACTTGTGAAGTCTGTGGCAACAAGGGCTATATGGGCAATGACTATCCAGAAACCCGTGAGGATGCCTTATACGTAGCCAACCATAGAAACAACAATGGCTATCGTCCAGGAGGTCAAGGGTGGGGCCAACCACACCCGTTCTTTCAAGGAGGGTACAACAACAATGGCAACAAGGAAAATCAACCCAACTGGAGAGAACTTGCCATTGACCAGCTGAAGATCAATGAGGCTATATCCAAGAAGCTATCGGCTAATGACGAGACCCTGGAGAGCATTAATGCCAAGATTGAAGGACTATCCTCAGCCTTCAAGAATCAATTGAGTTTCAACAAGATGTTGGAAACTCAATTGGCTCAACTGGCTGTAGTTGTTCCTACATTGGAGAAAGTGAGTGCGGTGGCTACGAGAGGTGGCAAGACCACTCGTGACCCACCGTATCCACACAAGAGAAGATGACAACTATAAAGGAGATGGAGGATGTCCCAGTTGGCATAAGTAAACCACTTAGTGAGAGAATGGCCAAAAAAATTTATGACACCAACTTATTGCCATTCCCTCATAGACAAAGGAAGCTAATAGTGGATGAGCAGTTCAACCGCTTTGTTGAGATCATCCAGAAAGTCCATATCAATGTGCCCTTGATTAACATGATGCAAGTATACACTTATGCTCGCTATCTCAAGGGCACATTGAATAACAAGCGGCCATTGCCCACCACTGAGGTTGTCAAGCATACGGAAGACTGCAGTGCAACCATCCTCAATAGGCTTCTAGAAAAGAAGAAGGACCCTGGATGTCCTACAATCTCAAGCTCAATTGGGGAACACCACTTTGACAAGGCCCTTTGTGACCTTGGAGCAAGCGTGAGTGTGATGCCCAAGGTGGTTTTTGACCAACTGAACTTCACGGAGCTTACTCTAACACCAATGCAGCTCCAACTGGCTGATACATCAGTATGTTATCCGGTGGATATCGCTGAAGATGTCTTGGTGAAAATCCAAAATTGCTTCATACCAGTGGACTTCGTGGTGCTCGACATGGAGGTCGAGAAGGATACGCTGCTCATTCTTGGGCACCTGTTCCTAAGCACCACGAAGGCTCGCATAGATGTGGGAGTTGGATAAATCCACTTCCATATCAATGGCAAGGAGGAGAAGTTTAACATTCACCCAAAGTTAGAGCAATGCTCCATGATCCGTAATAAGTATGGGCCGAATGTTAAGCACATTCAAGAGCTCAAAATAACACCTCCAAAGTTGCACCCACTCATTACATTTTGAGGAGTTTGATCTATGTAGAAAACCCATGTTATCGTCCATGATGACACCCCAAGAAGACGAAGAAGTCCGAGCCTCCCCGAAGGCCCAAGTCCACCAAGCCGCCGAAGAAAGTAAGGCGGAAGAAGCGAGACAAGCTGTCCAAGTCCATCCCTCCGGGTCCGGATGTCAAGAAATAAAGAAGGAGAAAGGTCCATCTCATCGGACGATGGTGAGACCTAGCCAATAGGTTAAATTGGTAGTTATCCTTTTCTTTGTTTTTCTTTTCTCTTCATTTGGTTTTCCCCATTTAGATTGATTTCCCCACTTCATATTTGATTTTCCTAGTAAGTTGATAATCTTATATTCTCAACTAGCATTTTTATTTCTTTATTTTTCATAAAAAGAAAATTGTTGGGTTTTGAAAAAGGATTTTTTTATTTTGAAAACAATTTTTCTGAGCTACAAAAGTGGTATTTAACCAACGTTCTAATTCAATAGCCGTTGGGGGGCCACCTGCCAAAAGGGAGAAAAGAGGGGCCCACCTGTCAGGCCCGCCAACCCCCCTGTTCGGCCGACTAGGGGAAAGAGCCAATTTGGCTCTCTCTCCTTCAACGGCTAAATTTGGTTCCCCAGTGACCATTGGGGATTGCACACTATAAAAGGTGGCCTTGAGGAGCTTTTCTCTTCACACTTCACCTCATTTCTTACATCTCCAAAGTCACTCTTACTCACATTGTTTTTCTTGAAGTGCTCTTGATCAAATCCCAACCCAAAAAGATTTGTTTTTATTTGCATTTGCAATTTTCTCTCAAGTTCTTCAAAGGAAAATTCGCCGGGGTTTTGTTTTCACTAACATCACCTCTTTCGAGTTTTGCCTTGTTGTGTTCTTGTTTGTTGTGGCCATGAAAGGAATGAAAAGGTTGTTTGGAAAGAGGATAGAGGCTACAAGCTCAAGCCATGGTGGAGACTCAAGTGCACGCTCCTCTTCCGTTAATACACCAAGTTCTCAGAGGAGTGTAGGAGGGGACACTCCCATGGGTTAGAGGAGCAACCCACACCAACTTCTTCACGACGACGACCTCGATATCCAAAGAGAAGTTGAATATCAAGCACGCAAGCTCCTCCAAGATCGTGAGTTCTCTCATACGAAAGCTTACGATCCAGATTTGATCTCCAAAATAGGTATGGACTCCAAATTCTTTTCCATTTGGTGTGCATTAGGATGGGAAAATTTTGCTCACATAGATTAGAAAGGTTCACGCCCTGTCTCCATACAATTCCTTTGCACACTCAAGATAGGATTTGATGGTATTACTTTTAGAATATTTCAAAAAGAATACAACATCCTACGGAAAGAATTAAGTGAAATCCTAGCCTTCCATAAATGTTGTTTGCTAGATTTAGACACTTTGTCCAAGTTTAACATACAAATTTTTTGGTAAGATTTAACTGGTGAGGTCAGATGTAGTGCACCTAGGAATATCCACTTGCACAACCCTACTTTACACTTCATGCATAGATGGGTGACTATGACTATGTTCCCTAGAGGAGATGTAAGAATAGTGCGTGATGATGAGCTGAAAATTTAGTTTGCCATGACTAAAAAGATAAATGTTGCTCCAATTATTGCCATGATGACACAATGGTTAGATTAAATTCCAATGGTCGGTCCAACTGAATGCACTTCATTGATTACCCGTATTGCTACTAGGGTAGGAGCAGTAGAATATTCTTCATTTGAGTATATTGGAAATGAAAGAGAATTATTTGATGAAGAATATTTAGCGCAAGGACATACCCTTAAGCATGATCAAGATGGCTCTTTGATATTTTATTATCTCGGCATTGCTAATGAAATTTGGTCACCTAACCTGGATTATCATTTGTACAAATGCTGGATGCTGACCATTGACCTCCTTCCCATCGAGGAAGCCGGAAGAAGTAATGTCCCTGGTAGCATAACTAGAAGTAATACAAGGAGAACATCCATGCCCCCGACAACCTCCATGGTCCATGTGTACGAAGAGGAAGAGAACCTAATGAGTGATGCACTCAGATGGACTCAACCTCCTTTGCATGAGACTGAAGGTCCATCTTGGCATGGATGGTCAGGTTCTATGTGGGAAACACTCCTATCCACTTCAAGCTCTAGCAGCTTGCCTCCAACATTTATGAGAAGATGTCATTCCACTTCGGCTAGAAGTCATCGTGTCTATAGCTAAGGAACGATGGACCTCTCTAGACGTATGTAGGAGCTTGATGTAAGGATGGGTGACCACTACAACACTCTCGAAGGGCATGTCCAAGGTACCCAAGACTGGCAACAACACATGGACGCTCAATTTACCAACTTCAACTCCATGCTACAACAACAACAAGCTGATCTCGCGGCATACTTCCGTCATCAAGGGTTAACCCTCATCACGGAGGTGAGTGAAGAACAAGCTTTACGGTGGACCCCCACTTGAGGTAAATTGTATCAACCCCTTGTATATTTATTTTCCACCTACCCATCATACACCTTGCATTTAATATATATATATATATATATATATATAAGATATGTTTTATTTTCAAATATAATAAATGATGTGCAGTAAGAATGACTTCGAATTCACATAGATGAAATGATGAATAGTTGCTATGTTTTATTTCTCCTACGTCCCTAGTTTACAACTTACTACTCTCCAACATATTGCTCTCATTGGTTAAAATTGCTTTCGCCTTGATTTTGAAATTGTGGGTAGCAAAAGATTAATCCATTTTATGTTGTTGTGAGATATGATATAGTGATAGGGATTCTATTCCTAGTTAGATAGCAAAACTTAGATTTCCGAAGAAATTCTAAAAAGATTTAACTTGTCCTCATTTGATTGGAAATACCTACCAAAGACATATGATACATTATTTTGATAGACCTTATGCATAAGATATTTGTCTTCACATTGAGCTTTGTCAAACTAGTATAGACATAAGAGAGATTTAATTCATTACTTTTTGAATTCAAGACTTCACTTGCACATACTATACTTCTACACTAGAAGTAAGCAAAAATTCCATCATACCACCATTCCACTAAAAAGAGAAACTCCATATCCTTTATGCTTAGTGCTCTCTCCAAAATTCATTGCACAAAAAGGGAGTAGAATACATGGCTACAAGAAAAAGAAAAAAAAGAAATTGCATGCTTACAACATAAGCATGAGAAGAAAAAAAAAGAGAAAGAAGCATACGAGCTTTCTTGCGCACCGTCATTTTAGTGTGAGGCATCTATGGAGAAAATATAAGAACATTAGAGAAGGGTGTAAATACAAATTCTGAAATTGCAGCAGTCATAAATTATTATTATTATTATTATTATTATTATTATTCTAATTATTATTATTATTATTATTACTATGGTTGTTTATATAGGGCTTTGGTGGGGTCCTACTTGGGCTCCTTGGAGGTGGGGCACGATGTTCTAGGGCCCAAATATGTCAATCACCTAATAACACATCTTGGGGGAAATAGGAATCTGAGTCGAAACCCTAGGAACGTGACTGGTAAGTATGAGGATGATACAAGTCCGTATTTAGATCTGTTGTCACAATGGACTAGTCTGTTGTTGAGCGGACAAGTTCGCTGTACCACAATTACAAGGGATTTTGGACTAAAATGCAATTATCTAGACAATCCGGGGCTTTACAGTTTCAAAATCGGACTACTCCGTAAAACTAACGGACAAGTCTGGACGATAACAAAAGCAAAACCGGACTAGTCCGTACCATTAAACGGAGAGGTTCGTTGCTCTAAAGAAACTGAATTTTCTAGAGCAGACGAATATACTAGACTAGTCTGGGGTGAGGACTGGACAAGTCCGTAACCAAGGTTGTTTTTAATTGTTCTTTTCCTTAATTCATTTTAATCTTGTTCCTTTTTGTATTTTATTATGTTAAACATGTATAAGAATGAATGCATTGCATGATGAATAAAAATGAGGGTGTTACAAGAAATGTTCCGGCGAGGGATATTTCCGCGCTGGCCAACGGTTTTGGCCAAGCTGGTGATGGGGCAGCACCTTTGAGCCTAGGCGTCTGTTGATGTTTCTTACATCTCAGATAAAAATCCACAAGCGCACAAAAACTATCATGTAGCATTTCACGCAAGAGTATTCCCAAGGGTATTGTATTTATCCCAAAGAAAGGCAATGGAGTAAAGTAGACACTACTCTTATGATCAAGCTATGGGATACTAATCAATTATCAAGACAGGGGTAAGTGGATAATATGGGTAGTGTGACACACACCTAAGCAATCTATTCTAGAGGGTAGATGGGTCCTAATGGAGATTAGACTAAGAGTTGTGTAGTTACTCCTACAATGCTTCTAATATACATATACATAGCCTAGCTTAGATACTAATGAGCATGTAAATGGTGAATCCTTATGCTATGTTTTTCAACACATCGGGCACAAGTTTACCCCTAGCAATACTAGGACAACTCCCGCAAAGAGCCTGTGGCATAGCCGAAAGTGGAGGATTACAAAGGACATATAGGGCTGTCACCACCTATGGCCTACCTCTTCGGTCTGCGGCTCTACAAGACATCAAACGTTACTTAACTATCCTACCACCATGCTAGCATATTAAGTAAATACCTTAGGAGCTCGGGCACAAGCCATCCTAAGGCAATGACTAACCTACACATTGTTGAACTAATGATGAGATGATGAGACATAGCATAAGTTGTTCATATTAACATGATCATATCATAACTAATTATACTATAAAGGGGTTTGTAGTGTTTATGATGATAGATTAAGATGGTTATGGCATAATCATAAAGACTACTCCTACCACGTACATGGAATCCACAATCAAACAAGAAACGCTTCATCCAAGTATATGAATAAAACAAGACTAAAGATAATGTGTTTATTATGCATAAAGTCACAAATACAAGAAAAGATACATGAGCCATACCTTTCCCAATTTGGACGTGGGACTAGAGGCTTCTCTCTATAGCCTAACCTCCACTAAGGAACTAGGATAAGTAGTATATACAATAGAATGATGCTCAAGTGGTGTGTGTTGAAGTGAGGTGTGAGGGGTCCTATTTATAGCTAGAGAAGGGTCGGTTCCCGCTACCAAAAGTGTGCGAATTAGTCTTCACGTTATCAGGGCACCACTGGGAGTCGACACGTGGAAGTTGACCGTGTGTGGCGCCAGGAAGAGGTCGGCCGAACTCTCTGTTCGGCTGACCTGGTCTTTGCTCCGTTTGCGGTGTGCTTCAACGAGGTCACTTCTAGGTGGGTCCCATTGACTTACATGGGTGATACAACGTTGGTGGCCTTGGATACTTCTTTTTGTGGGCGATTAGATCAATGTGATGCCACATGTCGGTGCTTGATATGCTGGGATGATAATTTATAGGATCCATCCTCTTGTTTCACCTCAATTCTGTATAAAATACCTGCATGCACAGATTTCTCCACATACATGTGGAACTAGGTTATTTCTAACTATAATGTGTGTATTAAATATTCATTCCTTCACATAATTGAGTTATTTTGATGGTCGAAATTGGTATGTAACGCCCCTCAACAAACCCCCCAAGCTTACCCTTTGCTCGCCCCGAAGCAAAGATAAAGACTTAGGTTGTTGATCAGGAGTTGCTACAATGTGCTATTTTGCAAAAGTACCAAGTGCACAACAAAGTATTCTACCTTCCATTGAATAAATTGGCTATGGTACCTCACCCTTTTTCTTAGTCATGATGGGGCTTATGCCTCATCCTTTTCTTGTGTGGTTGAAGGACAGAACAACAAAATGAGCATGCATCACATAATGTTTCAGTTCCACTCAAATTTCCGGAGAATTTCAAATGGTGTTTGGATTTATGTTCCACAAATGATGCACTCAATCACTCCTATGTGGGAAGTGGTATTTGGATCCTCACCAATGCAATGCCTTTCTTGTCATACATCTAATAAGGCTTGAATGTGGAGCTTGGTAGGGATAAGAGTGAGCATATTTGCAATAAATATGTTGCTAAGTCAAAAGAGTAAGCCTTAGGATAAAACAAATCATACTTTTGATCAAGATTTTTGCAAGTGTGGTGGGTAGTGGAAGATGACTCCTTTTTATGCGCTCTCTTTTTGTGAGGATGAAACATGGCTACTTATTCTCTCTCTCTCTCTCTTTTTTTTCTCGTGCTCTTATACATGAGCATGCATGTTCTTTTTCTTGTAGTCATGTCTTCTACTCCTCTTTTCAAATAATTTTGAGTGAGTATTATGCATGAAAATCACGGAGTATCTTTTTGGTGGTGGAATGATATGATATAATTTTGCTAACTTCTAATGTAGAAGTTTAGCATGTGCTCGTGTAATCTTGATCTTAAAAGCATGAAATGATTCTCACATAGGTCTATACTAGTTTGACCAAGTTCAATGTGAAGGAAAATAGCATATTCATAGGGTTTATCTAATTCAAATCATCATATGGCTTTGGTAGGAATTTCTATCAAATGAGGAACTCCTATTTTAAATTTTCTCTGTGAAATCAAGTTTCACTTTCAACTAGGATATTAGCAGCTCTTATCACTATATCATATCCCACAACAACCTAGAATTTGACTTAGATTTTTCTGCCCACAATTTCCAAGTTTTAGGCAAGAATATTCTAGGCCAATAAACCCAATACTTGGAGAATACTAAGTTGTATGCAAGGGGCTAGAGAAAATAAAATAGAGCAACTATTCATCATTTCAACTTATGCAAAGTAAAAAATATTCTTACTGCACATCCTTTATTTTATTGAACTAACATATACTACTTTATTATTATTATTTATTAAGATGCAAATGTGGTGGATAGAAAGAAATAAAATAAAGGAATGCAAATGGGGTGTGATACATGTTACCTCAAGTGGGAGTCCTCCCCTAAGCTTGTTCTTTTTCAAGGTCCTTGATAGGGGTTTAAAACCAAATGATGGAGTAGGCCATGAGATTGGCCTAACCTTGCTGCAACATGGCTTTGGTATTGGAGGGTTGAGTGTTGATGTTGGATCGCCTTCCACAGGTTCCATGAGTGTGGTCGAGGAGGTTGTTGTCGATGTCGCTCATCCACATCTCAAGGTTTCCATAGGTTGGATGTACCTTGTTTATTTTTTTGGCTAAGGTAATGATAACCTTTAGTTACAACTTCTAGCAATTCCCTTGAGCTTGAATGAGTGCTTAGAATAGTTGAGAGCATAATGCTCTCACATATTCGTAGCAGCCCATTGGTTGCTCATGGAGGGTTTACATGTCAAATCTCTGGCCTCGTATAGTTATGGTTGATCTTCGGGCTTAATTTCTGATAGATAGCAACAATCCTAGTTTACATCTTGGCCAAGAGATGTTGAAACGGAATCCTCTTAGGCTTTCCAACAATCGGATCTTCGAATGCCTGCATAGTAATATTACTCCTGTAAACTTCCCCTCTATGATAGAGAGGGATGGTTAGCTCCCGATACTTGTACAAATAATTTTCGGGTTCGGTAACCGAATCTTCATTTGTACATATGGGAAGAACAAGACCAAAGATTCATTGGGTCCAATTTAAAGTGTATTCATGAACAAGAGTGGTGCTTTATGGATAAATAAATTTGCACATTTTTTAAAGCTCCTACCCATAACAATGCAAGTGGTATAAATACACTATATTGATCCCTTCATCTTTTAAATTTTCTAACCATCTTTACTTTTCACAAGAGCAAATGTTATCATTAAGATCATGGCAAACATGATTCTCAATTTTTATCTTCCTAAACATATTTAATTTATTTCGTAGGAATTTGAAATTTAGTAAATGAATTTCAAATCAAAATCACTATTATTAGGTTGCTACATAACAATTCAACCATTAAGTCATTCCATAAGCATTACCTAGGCAGAAAATGCCTAAGTAATTTTTAGCAATTCTATGAACAAAAGAAGACTAAAGATAATATCTTTATTATGCATAAAGTCACAAACACAAGAAAAGATACATGAGCCATACCTTTCCCAATTTGTACTTGGGACCAGAGGCTCCTCTCTACAGCCTATCATCCACCAAGGAACTAGGAGAATTAGTGTATGCAATAGAATGATGCTCTAGTGGTGTATGTTAAAGTGAGGGGTGAGGGGTCCTATTTATAGCTGGAGAAGGTCAGTCCCGCCACCAAAAGTGCATGAATCAGTCTTCATGATTATCAAGGCACCAAAGGGAGTCAACACATGGAAGTTGACCCCGTTTGGCGTCAGGAAGAGGTCGGGGGAACCCCCAGTTCGGGTGACCTAGTCTGGGCTCCGTTAGAAATGTTGTGGTCTCGATTCTAGTTTCGACCTTAAATTCACCCGTTGTGGTGCTCGTTCCTTGAGCAGTGCATCTGATGCGGTCAGTTGTTGATCGTCCAGCCTGAAGCGGCGCTGTGCACCGCCTGAGCGAAGGATGTGTCGTGCAAATCCCTGTTGTTGGCGCAGTGTTGCTCGCGTGCGGGCTTGTTGTGGATTGGTTTGGGGAGTCCTCTCATGCGGGGCGTTGAGGCTGCCTCTCGCCGTTCACTGTGTATTCGGGCCAGGCGCGTGGCCATTGCGACCCATTCGATCGTCACGGGGAGTCAACTTCTCGAGTTGTGGGGTAACCTTTGTATTGTATTAGGTCGGGCTCCTCTGGCCCGAAATTTGGGGCAATTGACCTTTTCCTCTTCCTTCTTGTTACGCCGATCCTCGTGTTGAGAAAACATTGAAGGAGGACACACTCTTTCAGCGCATGCTTGACCGGGAAAGCATGATGGACCAGGGTGCCTCGAGCACTTCTCAAAGTGGATGCTTGGCGTATTTGCTGCTCTCGTGTCCTTGTTTTGGCTGGCGGTCGCAGCTACCCAAGGTCCGGATCTTCACTCCTTTCTCTATAGGTGGGGATCGGGCCCTTTCGGATCCTGGGGCCACCGAATTTGGTTCTTAGTACGTTGGGGCCGCTCGCGACCATTCTCGAGACTTGAAAGGAGCGAAAGGCGTGATTGAGTGTTCCCCTGGCGTCCCCAGGTTTAGGAAGAGATGGATTTTTTGTCTATGGTTGATGGGTGATCCCTGAGAGAATGGCTTTGATGATGTCCATCTTGTTGTTGGGCAGCCCGTTGAGACTGTAGCAGAAGGGCCGTATGTACTAGAGCAAGATTTCGTCGGACCTCCATCGTTATCCCTCAAGATTCCATGGCCCGTCAGGGTGCTCACTCGCCTCTAGAGGGTTCTTGCGGTCGAGGGTAGCTTCGAGATTGACCATGTCTTGTGTGGGGATAGACTCCGACCCTCGTCCTAGTCGCAGTGGTCTCCGGAGGCATTCTGGGCACCGAGGTTTAGGTAAATATTGGTGATGATTTCCTGTGTATGGACAGGTGAGGGTGAGCGTGTGGAGGATTCGGTCCCGTTAGTGCTCTCTGTCATGCTAGGAGCATCATCCTGTGATCGTCTTGAGTCATTATAAGTGAAGTGCTGGTGAGGACGTCTGTTCGCGCATTTGTGGATGGCGCGGTCCGTCGGAGGACGTGAGCTCCAATGGATCGGGCCGAACTTGATCTCTCCCGTCACGGGAGTGGTGTGCAATGAGGAGGTTGGTGCCACAATGCTCTGGCTCACCCGCTGGCAGCCCGGGGTGCCGGTGGTACCAGTGGCGGCGTTAGTCCAGGCAGAACGCGCTTGTAGACACATCATATTAGGGTCGGCGTGGTGACGGAACTAGGATCAGAATGGGGGTCGCGTTGTTTTTGGCGTGCCTTCTCGGAACTAAGCGTGGTGCACTGGTTGGAAGGTGTTGCTGGGGACATGACCGTGTGTAGGTTCCTGGCGCTGTATCTCCTACTATGGAGACGTGACTTGTGAGTGTGCACGCCGCTACGGGCATCCGTGGTGTTCTAGTCTACCCGCTCAGTGCGGAGGGCTTAGGTGGTGCTAGTGGTGACATCAGTCCAAGTGAAGCGTCCATGAGGGTGCGCCATGTCTAGATCGGCGCGGTGGTGGGAGTTGGTCTGTAATGCAGCCTCGTCCAGTTTTGGGCGCGTTTACTCAGAATCTAGTTTGGGGCACCCTGGGGGGGTGGTTATTTCGGAAGGGACCGCGTGCTGGTTCCTTTCTAAGCTCCTGATGCCACATTCACCATTGCAGGGACACAACATGTAAAAGTGTCCATATGCCACCATCGGTGTTCATGGGGCGGTGTCTCCAGCAAAAATCATCACTTACCTCAGTGCCGGAGTCAGAGCTGAGATAGCCTCCAGCAGCATCTTCCGGTATCTCAAAGACGGATGACGTCACATCATTGTTCATGTCTCTGAAGGGCGCTTTCCTTTGATCATCGGCCATGTCAATGCTGTTGATCCCCTGAGGGACAGTGGTGACGCTCCACGGTGTCGATGAAGCCATACGAAGCTGATGAGAACGAGCAATAGCGTTCCCCTTACTTGAGAACCAACTGTTGGCGTTTCATAAGCTGACTAAAACAAATTTATTAAATCATGTTCGTCTCTGTATTTCTCGACAGCAAAGGACAATAGATTTATCCTGGTTCAGGCAAAAAAGGCCCTACGTCCAGTATGAGTCTTTCATGATCTTTGTTAGCCCAAAAGGCGAGATAACAAATTACAATCCGGCCTGGCCCGAGTATATGAACTCTAAGAATGTAAGAACATCAAAGAAATTAATGTTTTAAAGTAATCGCACACAGGCGTAAGAAAGTAAAACACGAACGCAAGTGCATCAAAGGAGAAGGGTGCAAGAGCAACAAAGGTAAAAGTTGGTAAGTAAATGTGTAGGGAAATGAGGGAAGTAAAATGTGTATAGTAAACGCGAATACAGAGTGAATTTGCACCCCCACGCTGTCGACTGATGGGATGGCTGTCAGGCTTATCCTGCAACGAGTCACATCACGGGTGCTTCCCCCTTGTTGAAGTTACCGCGCTAGACATCCATCATAAATGCCCCAACTATCTGCCTCTCTCGGGCTCAAGCCTAGGAGGAATCGTCCATCTAACCTCTCGAACGGACTCGGGCGAGAAAATACCCTGACCTCTCGTGGACGTGGCATCAGTGGTGGGTCCCTCCTTGATCGAAAAGTAGCTTTAGTCCGTAGCCGTATAGTGGTCAAGTACCATCAGGTCCTGCATGTTTGGTACTGTTAGTACCCTACAAACTGGGTACCCCCGTGTAAAAGCAAGAAGGAGATTCGGACCCAGCATCTCCGCTGAGGCGGACTCCAGAGCAGTCGCTCATCCTCCGGCTCTGGACCCCTGATCCTACCGAGGAGGGCTCCGGAGCAGCCAGACGGCCTCCGGCTCCGGACCGTTGCTCCCAACGAGGAGGGATCTAGAGCAGCCAGGCGTCCTCCGCTCTGGATTCTTGCTCCCATCGAAAAGGGCTTCAGAGCAGCCATGCGTCCTCCGGCTCCGGACCCTCGCTCCCATCAAGGAGGGCTCCGAAGCTGCCATGTGTCCTTCGGCTCTAGACCCTTACTCCTGCCCAGGAGGGCTCCAAAGCTGGCACGTGTCCCATGACCGCCTCAAAGAGTAAAGAGCAACGTGTCATGTCCAAGTTGTGCATTGAAGGCACATGCATTCCCCAGATGCGTAGGCATGGCGCACACCCCTGTTAGGTGCCGTTGTGCCCAAACACATCACAGTGAAGGTTCCACAGAGCTACCCCATGCTACTGACATAGTAACTTGCAGCGACAAGAGAAACAAGGCATTCCCTGCCATCATCAACAACTATGCCTAGCCACTGGCGACCGATGCGATAAGATGATGGGTCTTCAAGCCACGACCAAGGGTTGCGTACATAGAAAGCCATTAGATCTTGTACAGGGATAAGATCAGCCCTGGTGCCACCTGTCGGGTCCCGAGCCCCACTTGTAAGGTGTCCGGCCTTACTATAAAAGGACCGAGCAGCCATCAACCTAGAGAAAAATACCTAATCTCGCATTCACATATGCCATTCAAACACACTAAGATCCGATCTACACTACTCAACACAAGCAATACAACTCTCACCGTGGAGTAGGGTGTTACGCTCTGGCAGCCCGAACCCCGGGTACAGGACTCTGGCACTACCTATCTATGCATGAAACGTAAAGTGGGATTTTGCAAGTGGCTATTCCTAGGACCCCTACATGCTGTCTCACTAGTCAATTCTTGCCAAAAACCTTTTTTATTAAGCTTAGGCAAAGTTTCTAAATGTCTTAAACAACATTTATGAAAGTCTAGGATTTCACTTAATTCTTTCCCTAGGATAAAGTATTATTTTTGGAAAAACCTAAAGGTAATACCTTCAAATCCTACTTTTAATGTGCATAGGAATTGAATGAGGAGGCGTGAACCTTCCTCATCTATTTGAACAAAATTATCGTATCCTGATGCATTGCAAACCATAAAGAATTCGGAATTCATACCAATTTTGGAGAGTAGCACCAGATTGTAGGCCCCCGTGTGAGCAAACTCATGATCTCGGAGGAGGTTGTGGGCTTGCCGTTCAACTCATGCTCCATGTCGAGGTCATCGTCATTGAGAAGGCGGAGTGGAGCATCACCTTCCTCCATTGTGACATCATCTTCACGCCTCCCTACCGTGGACTTAGTGTAGGCTCGAAGGAGAGGTGCGAGCTTGAATTTCTACCATGGCTTGATCTTGATGTAGCTCCCTTCCTCTTCCCAAACATCCTCTTCATTCCATTCTTCTTAACTACATAGCTTGAGAACAAACAACAAAAAAAACTTAAAACGAGTTACATTAACGAAAACCAAACAAGACCTTTGACTAGTTGTTTTGCCAACTGTGAGGATTGAGTCCACACATTCCAGGATCTCAAAGGGTGGTGTCGTGCGATGCGCCGCCCAACATCACACAAGAAAAGAATATGACAAAATACAATGGTTTATTGACATAAACAGTGGAAGTCTTTTAATATACTTCATATAGAGCGGAAGTCATACTCATAGCTAAACTCTCAGCCTAGCTATGCAAAAGTGCAACCATCCAGCCCGGGGATGCTACACACTAGCAGCACAAAAGTGACGATCTTTGCGGCATGCAGGGCTCCCACTCGGCGGTATACCCCGATGGGGGATCACGTCATCCTTGAGCTCTTCATCATATGTCTCACCTGCAACAACTTAATATAGCAATCTGAGCATGATGGGTCAGCAAGACTTAACCAACTCACCTAAGCATGAAACTCTACATGGATTGAAACATCTAAACATAGGTAGTGATATTGCATAAATGACTCGCCTACAAGTGGATCCTTACTTTCATTTTTACTAGGAGCAAATAAATGTTTGGAAATGTAACTTTAGTGAGCATAACCTACAGCAACATAGTTGCAACACCATATTAATTTAATACATCATATTCTTCTAGCTTCTTAAATATTTACTACGTCACGGCGTGGTGAACAAGTGGTGCTCGAATAACGGCAAAAGACGGTGATTGCAGTTAGTAGACACCCGGATAACATGTCACATACACCTATTTCGAAAGTGGAGTGAATCACACTTCAATACCTTCTTGTATGCCGCAACCTTTCAAAGGAAACCCAAATGTCGAACCGGTCCCTCTTTAACAGGCAGGAGATCCCCACGTGGAGCGAATAGTAATGTTGTCGCCCGCCAGCAGATTTACACCTTGCTACCCTCAACCCACTCCTATAAAATGGTAGCGTAAGCCTCTACACCTAGGTTAACCAATTACAATGATTTACTGGTTCCCATATAGCTAGTATGCTTCCGATACAGTTCAAACTTGTCCAGAAGGGCCAAACATGGATCGGTCCTCAATTGACACAAGCAGGGTTACGCACGTGAGATCATGTCTCACTACATCATATCCCGCTGCTCGGTATCAAATTCGTATTCATAGTCCATTCTTCGATCAAAATCATCCCGTGTGATAAAAACCTATCTCGCGGGTAGATTCCAACTACTCGACTTCTACAGGAATGCTCAAAACATTAGCATGGCATCTTCTACTCATCGAGCTATAGCCTACCTAGTACTCCATAAGCTTTGGGGTCATGCAAGTGGAGTTTCAACCACCTTAGCTCAAATGCACATATATTTCACCCTAGACATATGTGATACAAATCAAAGCTTTGCAAAAGATTTTCAATGCAAACTGGGGCTTGCCTGCTTGCGACTCAAACTCAAAGTTAGCTTCTGGTGGTAGGCTGTCAAGTTCTTTTGGTCCTTCCTTGAGCATGATCACTATATGATATGCAAGACTTAATGTGCATAAGTGACACTGAAACTATATGAATCAACTTCTATAAACAATATCAGGTAATAAATTATTTTAATTCGCTTTGGCATTTTTATAGTGGATGCTAGGTACTATGATGAGGATCTCCGCCAAGAATTGGAATTTGTCATGGAAGCTTGTCATCTCCAAAATTCCAACAAGTAAACGGCTTTTCTTAGCTTTTGGTAGTAAATCTGGAGCTTTGACATGGGCAAGAGTGAGTTTTATAGTTAGGGTTGGTCTCACTGGTTCTAATAAAATTGGTTTCAAAATTTTATCAGCCTTCTACACGGAGATATTTATTTTACAAGTTTGGAAGAATTTCTGAAATTGTCTTTGTTGATTTTTAAAATTTTCAATGAAAATAGAGGTTTGGAACACTGTTCTACCTAGCAAATGAAGTCAAATAAACTTGAAATTTATATTGGATACCGAAAACATTTTAATGAGGGTTCTGACACAAATTGGGAATTTTCCAATTATCAGAAACAGAGGAATTAATTTCCCAAGCAATCAGCTCAAAGGAGTTAATTATAAAAACACTGGTACTTTCATGTAAAATAAATTGCATCACTGCAGAGTATTTAGCACGAGGAGTCTACCATAATTTTATTTGGGATTTTGTCAGCAAGTCTACTAGGATGTATTTAATTTAGAAGTTTGATTTAAATCTGGATATTTAATGGAAAAGTTCAATTTAAATCAGCTGGGCCCACTAGTTTCAAATGACCCAATAGACTTTGGGCCACACATTGGGCCACATACCTGATGCGCACAACCGCAATTGATAAAGCTGCCACATTTGATCCCACCCGATCCCAACAGCCAATGACATGCGGGCCCGGGGGTGTCATCTTCTTCTCCAGCACGGGTGGCGCACTGCGGTGCTCCGCCAACGAGCTCGCCGGCACACCTTTACAGTCCTTGGAGCTTCACACCACTTGCCGCCAGGAGCTAAATGTTGTTTGAGAGTTCGATGGTCGGGTCAAAATACAAAGGCGGCGACCAGAGATAAGTGGAAGACGGTCGCGGTGGCTCGGCCTACATCGGCGAAGTGGGAACTATCGGTCCATAGCTAGAACAGTTCAGGAAATAAATGGGGATCTTCCTGGAAACATGTCTAACTCGAATCTGAGGTGCAAATGAAGTGGAGGTGCCCCGAATATCAATTGCACCACCGATCTTGGTCGAAAATGGAGGAAAAGAGGAAAACTCGAAGAACCTGAGCTCTAGTTGATGGCTTGCACTGGTTTCTGATCGAGGTTGTTGTTCGCATAGCCATCTAGAAACTACTAGCTAACTGAATTAGAGGATCATTACAAATGGAAACCAAATTTAAGTGAAAACCTAATGTGAAGACTTAAAGAATACCGAGAGAGAAACGAGCAATACTTGTTCGATAAGGAATGAACTTAAGAACGGTTTTCACCTTGAGATAGTAGAGGTCATGGTGGTTCTGTTCTCTATTGGGAGCTGCACGGAACATGTCCTGGTTTTTTATTCAACGAAGTTTCATTTGAAATTCAAATTCAAATTTGAAATCAAATGGAATTCAATGCACACATTTAATTAAATAGTAAATGTGCCTCATAAATTATGAAATTTTGCAAAGATGCTATTTGGAATCTATTGGCGAACTCAAGTTTCCATTTTTACTTAGTTTAAACAGGAGTTACATTTCAAATTTACATTACCCATTTAGGGTTTTAATCACTTTGTTTTTTTTTTCATTTGCTATTTTTATTTCCTTTCTTACTCTTATTTTTATGTGTCCTAACTGAAGTTCACAATAGGAATTTTAGGGCTTTTACACCATCTTGAGAGCAATTTGAAAATGCAAATGTAAATAGGGATGGAAGCAAATATTTTTGGCTTGGAAATTGAGAGAAGTGGTTCAATGAAGAGTAAAACAATTTTTTAACAATTGAGTGAGTGGGTTGGGGAGGTGAAAATGGAGTGAAGTGTGAAGCAACACACTCAGTCGGGCATATATAAATAGTGTAGCACCTTCCTACAGTCACAAGAAAAGGGAATATAGGGGTTGGAGGAGGGAGAGCCAAAATGGCACTCCCCCAAGTTGGTTGACTAGGAGGTTTGGCTGTCCCGTAAGGTGGGCCCCCTGGACCCTCATTTGGCAAGTGGTTCCCCAAAGACTGTATTTCTAGTTGTTGGATGAATCAATCACCAATTTGCTTCGAAACACTATTTTTCAAAAAAAAAATTCTCAAATCCAACATTTTTGTTTTTGTTATCAATAATCAAAGAAAACAAATCTAAGTTGAGAATACAAAAATTCACCACTCCATATGGAAAATTAAACATGTTGTGGAAAAAGAAAAATTCAAATGTGTAGGATTGAAGAGCACGTGAAAAGCCAATGGAGGGGGGGGGGGGTGAATGGCACATTAAAAATTTTTCAGCGAAAGCAATAAAACTCCTTGATAGAAAATAAATCTGTTATGAAACTGTGTCTGTAACTAATATGAATGTGACCAATCATGAAAAAAACTATTATAGGTTATGAATAATCAAGTCATGAAGAAGTCACAACAAGAATCATGAAAAACCGTTGAGAAAAATTCAAGTTATGATCGAAAGATCGAAAAAGGGTCAATCTGTTCTACCCGAGTAGAAAACAGATCTGCAACACTGCAGAAAAAACTCATGTAGATCAGACACCACAAATCCAATAATCGTGAAATTTTCCCATATGATAGATAATCAAGTTTTGAAGACAATCCAAAAAGAATCACATAAATTGGATCTGCAGAACTCGAGTTATGATAAAAACACCAAAGCAATGTAGTGTTGTGCATAAACTCGACGAGAAAACTTGTCTTTAACAAGTCAGACGAACAAGGCACAAAAAATTCTCTAAACTACAAATTTTATTGATCAAAATACAAGTGGAACAGCCCAAAGTCGTTGCACCATGAGCTCTGGCCTCCCTTGCTTTTATAACCAGCCCTATGGCCAACCCAATCCTAACTAGGACTTTAATCCAACTTAGTTTCAACCAAAACATACCATAGTTGCTCATGACTCTTTTATACGCAGATAGAACAATCTTAAGACTTCCAAACACCTTAAGAACATCCTAAACATTCCTAAAACAACTCAACTTCGTGACATATACAAAACCTAACCTAAACAAACTCAAAACTTTTCATAAATGAACCATAACCACTTCATCCGCAGACTGAGACATAATCAAGTCAGTTGGACCTTTCCGACAAATTCTTTACATCTACTACTCTTCATCATGCCTTGGAACCATGTTGCCACGTCCATGCAATCCTTGCACGCGTGCAAACACCTTTCAAAAAATGTCAACAATACCTTCATATGCATTGTTCTTGACCCAAACATGTTGTGTGACCCCCCGATCAACTCAACAACAATTCCTCCCGAACTTTGTTGTTGAACCTCATCTTCTCCCTATGACTAGTTCAATGGACACCATCACTAGCCATGTCTTGACCTCAAGCAACACCTGCACATGAACAAATAACCAATTCTTTCGAGCACAAATCCTTGACTTGACTTACATTAGTCCGATAACCACAACACCTTATGTGAGCACCTCACATAAGCATGTTGCAAACATAGCAAAATGATATCGGTCATAACCACCAAAACACATCAAAAACTTAGCAACTGAATACTAAGAAATTCATTCCGTAAGTGTAAAGCAAGTTATAAACATTTCAAATGAAAAACATAGCAGTCATACGATTATTTTAGCACATAGATCCTACAGTCAAAAACAGCAGCTATGCATTGTACGATAAAAGTTCGAACAGTGCAAAGTGTGTTTCTCAAGTATTCAAAACTTTACATGTAAACCTTCATGTTTATAATAATTGCCAATGTATTCTGCACATAGGTCTTACAATCTCACCCCTTGATGAATGCATTGACAACACCACTTAAAATCCCAACATTGGTTTATTCACATGAAAATTTTAGAAAACAATTTTCTCCCCATTTTTAAAATAAAACGAGAAAGAAATTTCAAAAAAAAATATTTCGCTCCCTATACATATTTCTATACATGTTTCTCCCCCTTTGACAATTTATTCAGCAAGGTTCAAAACAGAAATTTCAACTGATATGAGCATATTATAGTATATACATATAAAACTAAGCTCATCCAAGTCATACTATCAAGTAACTTACACTATCACATCAATGAGATACATAAAGTAGTGCAAGCCATGCTAGAGATCAAGTGAATTTTAAATTTAAGCAAGTCATGATCTCACAAACTTAACTATTTCAAGACCTGAAAGCATGACACTTGTTTCTGCATTTTTATTATTTTTCAAAGCACAAATTCAGGTCATATGGCATTTGCAAGATATTATATGTTGCATCTATCTTATTCCAACCAACCAAACCAAGCCTATGCCATTTGACAATTAGAAGTTGAAGGACATGGTTTTAGTCATACATAACTTCTTCTGAGTTCATAACTAAGTGCAATAATAATGTGACGCCCGGTTCCAAAAAAGAACCAAGCTAACGCATATGTGTGCCCAGGATGTTCAACACACATACACGAGTGCAATCACAAACGATATACACATAATTACCACAGAACAAGATTAATTAACCAAATTTTATTACACAAACCATACTATCCTCGAATACAAGCTCAAATGAACATTAATGACAAGTTCAACTACTGCAGCGGAAATAAACTAATTAAGCAAACTAGACAGCTAGGCAACATAAGCAAAAGGGTATAGCGCAGCTCCAATCAACACCACAGGCAAAGCTGACGGTAGACATGGCCTAGAACTCCGCATTATCACCATTAAACTCCCAATCCTGACCTGCAACTGTTGGGGGGGTGGGGATTGCAAGAGTGAGTACATGTCGTACTCAGCAAGTGCAGAAAGTATGACATGTGGCTGATTCAAATGACGACAATAATAATGGCTAAGTGCTGAAAAGTACATTAAAACATTTGAAAAGCAATATATTATATGTATGTGAAGTAAACCCATCATAAGCATAAGTAATATCATAATACCAATCTGAATTCACTACCATCATCAATAATTCCAGATTTCACCATTGCCAATAGTCACGGGGTTGGAGTTGGCGAGAAACATACCAATGACCACGTCATCCGCTTGTTGAGCATCCTCCGTTGAGACATGGTTCACGTTTCCACGAGCAAAATTCTGCTGTCCACGGTTCCCTTGTGGCTATCCTCCATTGGGTCTTGGGTTTTGCCTCGGCGCATTGCTTCCTTGACCAAGGCCTGACTTAGGACATTGATGCGCAAAGTGTCTAGCTTCTCCACAAGTATAACACTTCTTAACTCCACCAGAATTATTGGGACGGGCTTGGTTTTGAACATTTGCAGCAGGAAAATTAGCACGAGGCGCATAAGGCATTGGAGGCCTAGGTGCTTGCATGACAGGGCGCTGCTGCACAAACTGAGTTGGGTGTGGTGCATAACCAGGGCGCTAAGCAAGAATAGAGGAGCTGTAATAGGGCGCATTGGGTGGTGCAAGGCGAGGGCACACATTACTTCCTTGTTGTTGTCCTTGATATGGCGCCTTCCTCTTGATTTCTTGCTCCATCTCACGGATTATGTTCTTAACCACAATTGCTTTGTCCACAAGCTTCTGAAAATTGGCATAATCGCATTTGAGTAGTTGCACTTGGATCTCATTGTTCAAGCCCCTCATGAACAAGTATTGCTTCCGGCTGTCCCGACTAACATCCTCAGGCGCATATCTTGAGAGTTGAGTGAACTTGTTGAGATATTCACTCACGCTTGATCTTCCTTGCCTTAAATTCTCAGATTCTTGCCTCTTCAAAATCATAACACCTTCCAACACATAATGAGAATGGAAGCTCTCCTTGAATTCGGCCCAAGTGATCCTCTCTTGATTCTCATGAGCAGTGCAATAAGCATCCCACCAATCCGCAGCTGCTCCAACGAGTTGATGAGAACCAAATAGCACCTTCTCCCAGTCATTGCATTGGGCAATAGCTAACTTCTTCTCCAAGGACTTGAGCCAATCATTCGCATCCATAGGGTCAGCATCTTGAGCAAAGGTTGGCGGCCTAGTCCTCATAAATTCTCCCAATCGGTTATGAGGAGGCGGGGTGGTGGTGGACGCATGTGGGGCTGATTGTTGATATTGCCAGCCTGCAGCTGTCCCATAGTTTGTATCATGGTCTGCATGAGTTGGTTTTGCATAGCCAAAAGTTGCTCAATGTTGATAGCTCCCTGAGTAGATCCTTGTCCAATGTTGTTCTGAGGCACCCCATTGTTCTCCTCCTCATCATTGCCATCCCTCTGGTTGCGAGTCCTCACCATTTGAAGAAAAGCAATAGGTTAGAATTAGAGAACGTCCCCAAATATATGCACCAAGGGATATGAAACTAAACAACTAGCTAGCCTACATGGACATGGCAATGCTAAAGCATTCCAAAATCCTCTATTAAGCACACAAGCAAACAATATATATAGCAATAGCACACCAAGAAAAACACATAGATTCCTGAGTGCCCCTATGTGCTCTAGAGTGTCCATTCTATCTAGGCTGCGTCCTACGGTCAACCTATGGCTCTGATACCAATCTGTAATGCCTGGTTCTGAAAAAGAACCAAGCTAACACATATGTGTGCCCAGGATGTTCAACACACATACACGAGTGCAATCACAAACGATATACAGATAATTACCACAGAACAAGATTAATTAACCAAATTTTATTACACAAACCATACTATCCTCGAATACAAGCTCAAATGAACATTAATGACAAGTTCAACTAATGCAGCGGAAATAAACTAATTAAGCAAACTAGACAGCTAGGCAGCATAAGCAAAAGGGTATAGCGCAACTCCAATCAACACCACAGGCAAAGCTGACGGTAGATACGGCCTAGAACTCCGCATTATCACCATTAAACTCCCAATCCTGACCTGCAACTATTGGAGGGGGGATTGCAAGAGTGAGTACATGTCGTACTCGGCAAGTGTGGAAAGTATGACACGTGGCTGATTCAAATGACGACAATAATAATGGCTAAGTGCTGAAAAGTACATTAAAACATTTGAAAAGCAATATATTATATGTATGTGAAGCAAACCCATCATAAGCATAAGTAATATCATAATACCAACCTGAATAAACTACCATCATCAATAATTCCAGATTTCACCATTGCCAATAACCATATTCAATACCATAAATTAATCCATAACCATAATACCAACCATAACCATCCCAAATACCATCCCAATACCGAGTACCCTCTAATCATGGAAGTTGTCCAGGTGCTCATAACCGGGAGCACGGCTATCATGATAGTTTTATTAGACTCTGCAGAGTTTGTACCACTTTACCCACGTGTTCGTGATTTCATCACCTTTCAATGACTATAACCTCTATTATGCTGTCTCACACTTCTGTCGGTGTGCGGCCAAGAGATCAAAAAATAGCCTTTACAAAGGGATTACTAGCCTATTTAGACCCCACTGAGATTTCACCGGTGGCGATGTCTCCACTGAGCACATCTTCAACCAAGGGCCCCCTCTTGAGCCATTCGGATCCCAGGGTAGTCCCACCAATCATCAACATACCCAGTCCGACTACTCCTTCCCTGAGCATCCTTAATTGTCCAAATAGCACTGGCAAAGCCCTAATTAATCAGCTACACCGCACACATACTTGGCCTCGTGGTGGCACTGTAGTCCTGGCTTATTCTCGCATGAACCGGTCCTTAGATCTAAAGCAAGCAAACCACCATGACATCCAACCCATCCACATGCCAGGCTTGCTTAGATCACCCATTACCATATCATATTGACCAGTTCACATTAACCAAAATATCATTAATGCTTAATTAAGTATGTAGTGTTGTTTTACCATCCCAATTAATTAAGCGAAGCAAAAAGGTAAAATCCCTTCCCGACTCTCTATCATATGTCCTAGGTGACAAGGGTGGGTAAACAAAGCTAGTAAACTTCCTATCATAGGATTCCCATCAATTTGACACAGCATGCAGTTTGCAAATGAAACATTTATTTTAAAACAGGATCAATATGCTTCAAGGACACTTGCCTTGCTCTTGCTGTTGATTAGGGTCAAAGCCTTCAAACTCTTGGTGCTGAAGATCCTCCGCGGCACTCTCTAGCGCAAATCCGTCTAATCCGCACAATAAACATACAAGACAAGAAACACTATCAAAGAGTGCACAAATATTACTCAATATGACATGACATGCATGATTGATGCAAATGCAAGGTAGAACTTGTTACTAGATTGCTTTTAATGATCACTAACTAGTTCTAATAGCTTTTAACAAGTTTATACAGTTTTGGATTCGATTAGATCAAATTTTAGAATTAATTCAACACAATTTAACCAGAAAGATCGGACTAGTCCGCTAGGGATCGGACAAGTCCGCACTTCGTGAGATCAGCAGATTAGGGTTTTCTCGATCAACGTGAATTTGGAGATTAGGGGTTGAATTCACGTAAGGAAAATATAATAGAAGGTATACCAGGTGTTTAGAACTCCAATGAATCAAGAAACTTGGAGGTAACACTTGGATCTTGAGGATCTAGGGTTGGTGATGAACTTGGGGATGAATTGGTGGTGAAGAACGAAACTGGTGGAGATCTTGATCCTCTTTTGTTTCCTCCTCTTCTTCTTCTTGCTTGGGATCTTCTCATCCCTCCTTGATGGTGGCTCCCAACGAACTAGGGTTTGGGTGGGGTGGAAAAGTGGCAAATAGATGTCAATCCAAGGGGTGGGGTTGTTTATATAGAGGTGGAGGCTAGGGTTAGATGGATTTCGAATTTGAGAGGAGTAGAGGCCGGTTCAGAGTCCCACATGGGCTCTAAAAGAGTTAGGCACGACGTCCCTAGGCCCACTTAACGTGAAACCCAAGAAACAAGTCGTAAAACAAAAGATCAACTTGGAGTCGTGAAATATCGGACAAGTCCGGAAAGGACCGGACTAGTTCGAAGTCGTCCAGAGAGAAAATCAGACAAGTCTGGCCTAAAATCGAACAAGTCCGACTTTGGACAGAGAGGAAAACGGACAAGTCCGCTGGAACACCGGACTAGTCCGGAAAAGTCCAGGGACTTAACAAATTTTCGAGGATTCATGGAATATTGGACTAGTCCGCACAAAATCGGACAAGTCCGAAGGTTTCTAGAGGCAAAATTGGACTAGTCCGCAGCAAAAACGGACAAGTCCATTTTTTGTCAGAGAGAAATCGGACTAGTCCTCAGTAAAATCGGACTAGTCCGCACTTTCCTACGTTTTAAGTGCGGTTTTGCTCCAAATAAATTTTAAATACTCCGAATCAATTTTAAACTTGTTCCTCTTTATGTGGATCAATGTTAAACATGTATATGAATGTATGCAAGGCATGATGCATGAAAATGATGGTGTTACAAACCTACCACCCTTAAAATGAATCTCTCCCTCGAGATTCGACGCGGAGGAGAAGAGATAGGGAAATTCCTTCTTGAGATCATCCTCCAATTCCCACGTCGCTTATTTTTCTGTGTGGTGCTTCCATTGAACTTTACACCATCTAATAACCTTGTTCCTTGTGACTCTCTCCTTGGTTTCCAAGATTTTGACCGGTCGTTCGGCATAAGTCAAATCTTCCTCTAGTTCCAATTCTTCCATTAGCACTTGTTCTTCCGGTACCCTCAATCACTTCTTGAGCTGGGAAACATGAAAGACATCATGGACATCCGAAAGATGAGCTGGCATCTCCAACTTATACGCTACTTCTCCTCTTTTTTCCAAAATCTTTAATGGTCCAATATAACAAGGTGCTAGCTTTCCTCTTATGTTAAACCTCTTATGACCTCTCATTGGTGACACCTTGAGGTAAACAAAATCTCCCACTTCAAAGGCTAATTTCCTCCTCCTATTATCCGCATAGCCTTTTTGCCTTGATTGGGCTGCCCTCAAGTTTTCACGAATTATTTGGACTTGCTTTTCGGCTTCTTGCAACACATCCGGACCAAATACTTGAGTTTCTCCTGCCTCATTCCAGAACAAAGGTGTCCTACACTTCCTCCCATAAAGCGCTTCATATGGTGACATCTTCAAACTTGCTTGGTAACTACTGTTGTATGAAAATTCCGTGTATGGCAAGCTTTTGTCCCAACTTTTCCCATGCTTTAAAGCACAAGCTCTTAACATGTCCTCCAGAATTTGATTGGTCTTCTCGGTTTGTCCATCCGTTTGAGGATGATATGCTGAACTAAAACTCAACCTCGTTCCCAAAGCTTCATGCAATTTTTGCCAAAATCTAGAGGTAAATTGAGAACCTCTATCCGAGACTATCTTCTTCGATACTCCGTGTCGACACACAATATGCTCCATGTATATTTTGGCCAATTGTGCAGCTGTATATTTGGTTTTCACAGGGACAAAATGAGCTGACTTGGTTAAGCGATCCACAATTACCCAAATTGAGTCATACCCGTACTGAGTACGTGGTAACCCAACTATGAAGTCCATACCGATGTCTTCCCACTTCCATTCTGGGTTTTCAATGGTTGCAATAGTCCAGCTGGCCTTTGATGTTCTGCCTTGACTCGTTGACACACATCACACAATGCCACATATTCAGCTATGTCCTTTTTCATGCTATCCCACCAATAGCTAGTCCTCAAGTCTTTGTACATCTTTGTACAACCAAGGTGAATTGAGTAAGGTGAGTCATGTGCCTCTTTTAATATCGTCTCCCGAATATGCTTCACATTAGGCACAACGATTCTCTTTCCAAGCCATAAGGTACCATGTTCGTCTTCATCAAATCTGAATTCTCTCCCTTCCTCGATCCTTTCCTTGATTTCCTTGATCTCCTCATATGTGGGTTGTGCTTCTCGAATTTCTTGCTCCAAGTTTGGATTTAACTCCATCATCTCCATCTCATTTACAAATCCGAGGTTCAACCTTTCAAACTCCTTACATATCTCGACTGGTAACTCTCGAACCGTGAGTTGATGACTTACTCCCTTTCTACTCAAAGCATCGGCCACTACATTGGCCTTTCCCGGATGATAGTTGACCCCCAAATCATAATCTTTGATGAGCTCCAACCATCTTTGTTGCCTCAAGTTTAGATCTGTTTGTGTGAAAATATACTTCAAACTCTTATGATCCGTATAAATTTTACACCTATGTCCAAGGATATAGTGCCTCCAAATCTTCAATGCGTGTACCACGGCCGCGAGTTCCAAATCGTGTGTGGGGTAATTCTGCTAATGTTTCTTCAATTGTCTTGATGCATTGGCGACCACTTGACCTTCTTGCATCAATACACATCCAAGTCCTTGTCTCGATATGTCGCAATAAATGTCAAAACTCTTGCTTACATCCGGCAATACCAAAATTGGGGCTGTTGTCAACCTCTTCTTTAACTCCCCGAAACTATTCTGACAAGCTTCAGTCCATTGGAACGCCTTTCCCTTCATTAGCAACACCGTCATAGGCTTGGCTATCTTGGAAAATTCCTTGATGAATCTACGGTAATATCCAGCTATCCCAAGAAAACTCCTTATTTCCTTGACATTTTGTGGTGGTTCCCACTTCAACACGTCTCTCACTTTTCCGGGGTCAACCGATACTCCTCCTCCTGAGATTATATGACCCAAAAACGACACCTCTCTCAACCAAAACTGACACTTGTTGAACTTGTCATACAATCGATGCTCCCTCAATTTCTACAACGTAAGCCTCAAGTGTTCCTCATGTTCCTTCTCATCCTTCGGGTAGATCATAATATCATCAATAAACACCACAACAAATGTGGGGACCGGAGTCCACACATCCGAGGATCTCATTGGGTGGTGCCGTGCGATGCGGCACCTAACAACACACACGAAAAGGATACCAAAACATATAAAGTTTTCATTTCATAATAAGAAGAGTTTACAAAAGAGTGTACACTAGGAGTACACACGCAGCGGAAAATACATACTCATAATCTCACCTAACTAAGCAGGAGAGAAGGCGTCCATGCCCTAGGACGATTCTCACTAGCAACACGAAGAACAAACAGCAGCGGCGTGGCTCACATGAGATTTATCTCGACACCTCGAGTCTCATGTACAACCTGAACAGCAGAAATAAAACTAATACCTGCAAAAAATCGTTAAAGCACAAACGTGAGCATAAGGCTCAGCAAGACTTAACCGTCTCACTAGACATATGCAAGGGGACACTAAACATAGGTAAGGAATAGCATAAATGACTTGCCTACAAGTGGATCCTTATAATCAAGTTTTAAGTAGCAAATGACATTCTCCGAGCACGGCACATCATGGGCTCCACAATCAAACAAGAAACGCTTTACCGATGATATGACATGCCCAAAGCACATAATGCTATTACAACTAAAGTATGGGGAAATTGTAAACTTTTAATTGTACTATCTCTAAATCATACAAGGTTGCAAAGTAATTATAATTCAATACAATATGATTTTTCTGACTTCTTTAGTATTTACTACATCACCGCTCAGTGAACAAGTGGTACTCTATTACTGCGAGGGACAGTGATTGCAATCAGGACACACCCGGACAACACGACACATACGTCGTTCGGAAGTGTCAGCGAGCACACCCGTACCTACATAACACTTCAGTACTAGGCGTATATGGCAACCTTTCGCAAGACACTCAAATGCCGAACCGGTCGATCCGTCACGGGCAGGAGGTCCCTGCGTGGGGCGTACTCTGACGTGCCCACCAGTGGATTTACACCTTGCTACCCTCAACCCACACCTATAAAACGGAACGGTATGCCTCGACACCCAAGTGACCAAGCTACGTCAGTTTATTGGATTCCATATGTCCATTATACTGCCGGTACAATTCAAGCTTGTCCGAAGGGGCTGCATACGGACGGGCCTTAATCGACACAGGCAGGGCTATGCGACCGAGACTCAATTCTCGCCGCTTCCTATCCATTCCCTGCCCGGTCTCAATTTCATTATATTAAGCCATTTTTTATTCAACCAATCCTGTGAGATACATCTCTCGCGAGTAGATTCCAACTACTCGACTTCTACCGGATTTCCTATGCATTAGCAAAGCAGTTACTACAGGTCAAACTGTAACTCGTGCCAAATAAACCCTGGGATTTTTGGTCATGCATGTGGAGTATCATTCACCCTAAACGTAATGCACAATTCATATACTACTCATCATAGTGATAAAGCAAAAGTTTATAAACGACTTAAATGCAAACCGGGGCTTGCCTTAGTTTGCGACTGAACAAATGTCAATTGTTAGGGCTTGATCTTCCTCCGGAGAACCTGCCATGGAACCTCAGTGGAAACACCTTGGCCTTCTCCTCCAAGCGAAGCTCCTCGTCGATCACCTATCATCACGTTTCCTATCGACATGATATGCATATAAGTAATTAAGTAATTAAGTAATTTAAGAAAAGACTCCACGGGGTTGTGTAAACTCTAAGAATGAGGAGTTCGACTAGGAAGGACAGATATGCCTCTGTTGTGTGAATGAACAAAGGATGAAGTCAAGTGGTCATAGTAGTATCGAGATGTGAATTGAAAGGTGCAATGTAAGCACACATTGCAACTTGGCACTCAACACTCGACGCTATGCCACTCAAGGACGATACAGCTGAATGGTGTGAAAGTGTTGGACTGGTAGGGTAAGGATGACCTAAGAGTCAAGGTGGCATAGTAGTGTCGAGATAAGCACTGAAAGGTGCAATGTAATGACACATCGCAATTTAGCACTCGACACTTGGAGCTATGCCACACAAAGAGTGATAAGGTAGAATGGTGAAGAAGTATTAGTGGACTGTGTGATGTAAGGAAGACTAAGCGATCAAGATGGAGCATTGAAAGCTTAAGGCATGAGTGAACTGTGCAACAAGAGGTTGTGACTTAGAAGTCGACCAATGAAGTTACACAAACTCATTAAGGAGTAAAACTAATTACGTGACAAGTGGGGTCGCAGGGTTCTGCTAAGGATGAACCAGGGTGAAACCTAACGACACTTGGGACTGAATTGGGATCAACATGGCTTGGACTTAAGAAGTCATTACAAGCATCGTTAACCTAGTATGAGTACCAAGACAACGTTCAAATGACTTTTAGGTAAAGTAGTTTCTACGGCTAGCTTCTTGGGCATCGTTCAAGTGCTTACACGACACTATTGCAGTGTCGTTTGCAAGATTGTCCAGATGAGCTCGTTGAACTCCTAGAACTCGAACATGATGCGAGACCTTGTCATGACGGTCATGCTTTGCCATAACGGGAAGATCGGATTAGCCACGTCCACATCGACCCGGACTCGTCAATAGGGTGAGCAGAATCCCGAACACCACCTTGTGAGACTTAAGGTTAGTGATGTCAACTCGGTTGTTGATAAGCGACTCGACGAACCTGCCGTCGAAGAAGGGGTACACCAAGTTAACCAATCCTGTGATCGGCTACGGAACATCCTCGACACAACCAAGGAACTCTTATCCAAGGTTCCACTTGGACTAGTTCTCCTCGTCGGTCGCAACGTTCTCGAGTATTCTACCATAGGTCATCGGTGGTCACCAATACACTCGGTTTGACCTAGAAGGCATTTCATCTAGCATCTAGGCTACACCTAGGACTCAACGAGTCTCACCTCGACTAAACCCTAATTTGGCTAAACGACCATTGTACGACGAGTCGTGCTGGTGTTTCAGCACCACACACATCACAAGCATCCTTCATCTCGATGCCAGGACACGATAACGGCTCGGAGCGTCACGACGATGTCATATGGTCAACGACGTCGACGCGGCTCATGGTGGAGCATCACGAGCACGCACGGACAGGCCGACGTGATACAAACGATAAAGGAGGTCAACTTAGGGACTCCTATAGGAATGATATCAATGCGGAAACTAGATGTACGACTTGACGACACATGAGTAACCTTAGCGATCACGACGAACGGACGTCGGTGACATCAAGCAAGGTATTTCAGGGTAAGGCTCACCTTGTATGCATTTCGCCGAACATCTTGGGTGCGTATTTGATTTCCGTCGCTTCATCACCATTCAAAGGGTATCTTGGCACTTGGGCTTGTCGAGTTGCCACATCACCATACCCCTGCATCAAGACCAGCTCTGAACATCAACGAAGTTGGTTCTTTCCTTGTGAACATTTCATCGAATACCTAGGCTGCAGCTCTGTCCCAACTAATCTTTGCACAAATCAGAGCTAACCTTGAGCCAATTGTCGTCGCCGTTGTGTCATCAACGTGTTCTTGCATCTCACACATCTTACAGGTCACTCGCTTCGCTGGTTGGGTGCAGCCATGGTGCGGAACGGGGCGACGATGCCGGGTGTCGACCACCGGTTGAGGTGTTGGACAGCGTCGAGGGTGGACGGCCGTCGCGGGCGCGGTCGCGGACGGACAGGGAGCAGGGCGGCGTGCGTTGGCGCTGGGGAGACACGAGCAGTGGTGGACATCCGTCGCCGTTGATGGTGCAGCGCGGCAAGGTGAGGGACGACGTGCATCTGTGGCGCGCGCGACTGGCATGGCGTGGCGCTGCAGCACTGGAGGAAGGGAGGGCAGGGACGCGAGCCGGGGCGAGGTGGTGCGCCGGCGTGGTCAGGCGAGCGGGCGGACCGGTGGGGAACCTGGAGAGGCGGCCGTGGAGGCGAGCAGGGGCGAGCGGCACACGGCGGGGAGGTGTTGGGGCGATGCGCGCGGGCTGGCGGCCAGGCGAGGAGGAGGCGCGGCGCTCCGTGGCGCTGGCGGCGGAAACCGATGGCCGGACGACGGTCGGGAAGATGCGAAGGTGGAGCAGCGCGGCTGGGAGCACGACCGGCGAGCGGTGCAGGGCACCGGCGAAGTGTGGCCAGTAGGGAGGCGGGCCTACGGCGGGCGGCTTCGGTGGAGAGCGAGACGACGGAGCAGCGCGGCCCGACGTGCGTTGGCAGCGAGCGCAGATGCGCGTGGGGAGGCAGGCGCGCGAGGGTGCAGGAGGCGCGCGGGCCGGGAGGTGGCGAGCCGGCGCGGTGGAGTGTCGTGGGACGATGGAGTCGGCCGTAGTAGATAACGACGGATTTGCATCGCGGTGGCACTGCATGCGTCTCGGTGTCACGCTGAGGTAGTGCCGACCTGACCTTTGGGGACCACTCGTGGGACCCACTTCCCTCTTCTTCTTTTCAAAATTCCAATATGGCTAGCAAGCATGCTTCAAAAATAGTCAAATTTGGCCCCGTGACTAAATAAAATGTGGAGAATTTTATGGTGCAATCAGATTTCAAAACTGAGCAAGTTGAATTTGAACTCAGATTTGAATTTGAATTCAAGTGGTGATACTTGACTCAAGGAAATAAATAGTAGATTAGGATCAAAAATCCTGAAACTTTGAGGTTAACCTTTTTGAACCATAAGGGACCTCAGGAAAAATTTGGAGTTGATTTGGACAAGGTTGAGCACAAAGTTTAAATTTGAAGTCGACGTTGATTAAACTCACAGTACGTGTCCAATAAATGGGAAATGGGCTTCAAAAATTTTGAAACTTTACCGAGAGTCTAATTGGAATATTAGTAGGTCATGAAAAAATTTACGGCCTGAGATTTGAATATTTTTGGATGTCCCATTTTAGGGTTGGAATAATTCCTTTTTCTTTCTCTCTATTTTGTTTTCTTTTCTCCTTTAATTTTTCATTGAAAATGTGAATACTTGGAAATTAAGGATTCTTCACCTTAAGTTCCATTCCACATCAGCAACCATGTTCTATATGTAAAGTTTTAACAAGTCCCTATTTTTAGTGAACATAGTTTAACTCATATGGCTCATGTGAGTTTGGATTTCCAAGTCTATTTTCAAAATTTTTAAGTTCGCATTTTTGCGTTTTTGTTCTTCCGAAAAACGGGCTTTTACAATCCTTCCCCCTTAAAGGAATCTCGTCCCGAGATTCTAACAGGTAGAATAACAGAACGATGAGGGAACGATCCGTAAAAGAGGGTCATTGACTAAGGAAAATGGCAATGCCCTTAAAAGCTTGGGTTCTACGAAATAGTGATTATCTCCAGACATCATAAGAAATTCTAAAGTCTGCTTCAAGTGATTCTAGTCTTTAGGTTGATAACCTTGACAAGATGCTCGACATGACAATATCACATCGTTTATTGTTGTACTCTTACACTGACATGACATCCTGTTCTGTCCTAGTCTTGACTTGAAGGATTTGCACTTGTTCTTTGCTTCTCTAGGTCACCTTGATAGTTTGAAACTTTTCTTGCATTGATTATTGGTTGCTTGCTTGGTTTTGCATAGGTCCTTTCAACTTAATGTGGTATTTCCCTTGACATGAGTTAAGATGGTTTACGAGGTTAAACAACAATCATTAACCTCGTTTGATGTTTAGTCAACCATAGGATTCCTTAGCCGTAGCATAAGAGCAACAAAGCATTCAACATTCTTATGTAATCAAAACAGCAGGAATATTGAAGATATGACGACTACAAGGTTTTTGGGTATATCAACGTCTTCAAATAATAGAAACAGAAGATGAAGACCCTTTGCGGTGGCACACGAGGATTTAAAGATTCAGCATCCTCATATATTTCAACACAGCAAAGAACTCAATTATATGGTAACTACAAGGTAATTAGTATAGCAAGGTTACCATATAACAACATAAGATCTTAGATGGACCCAAAGAGTTTCACGAGGTTGACAAACGAACGGTATCCTCGCGAGGAAGGAGATTTCATGGATTTTTCAAGGTTGATCATCGAACTGATAACTACTCGATGACGAACGGTATAGTTGCAACAATCAAGGTACTTGAACCTAAACAAGTCAAGGATGGAAGTTCAAGTGTTTGTTTAGTTGCAAGGGAGGTTGAGTGATCGGTTGCCCAGGTATCACTCAATAGAAAGAAGATCAACAATGTAAGAAATCAAATGAATATAGCGAAATGATCATAGTCATTAGACACCTTAGAATAGTTTGAATGGGGTACACAGTCTTGCTCTAAATTTTAGTATTATCATGCATTCCATCATTGGTGTTACATTGGTAATGATGCTTCATGATGCATCATATGTTGTATGGTGCAATGAATATGCATATGGTATGGTGCAAATGATGCAAATGGTGCACATGCATGATGCAGTAGCTTTTATAGTTTGAGCAAGATTAAATGAACCACACCCACAAAACTCAAGTATTGTCTGATGATTTGCAAGGATTGGAAACCGTGGCCGTGAAAGACACTCAATGAGTAGTGTTGCTTTCATGACTCGACCACAGTTAAGGAATTCATAACAGAGCGATTGACAAGGAATGTGAGAAATATACCACGTTACCTCGACCTTTCGAAAGCTTGTTCATGTTCTACTCAACTTGATTGTATCTTCATCACGAGAAAAACAACTAACTATAGGTCTCTAGTGATGCTTCACTTAACCTTCGCTTCGATCTGGCAAGAGGAACTGATATCTTTAGTGATCATTTTAGTGAATTTGAAGTCACACTTCTTCTTTGAGTAACTCAATCTGGTGGTGGATGTTGGATCCTCTTGAAGATGTAATCTTATTTGATCGTCTTCTTGTTGACACGACTCGTTGTAACCAAGGTTGATGGTTGAATACCACCATTACTTGAGTGCTCGCCTTCCCCCTTAAAGTTCCAAACCAGGATGTTGAAGCGTACTCCAAACAATCCTTCTGGGAAGACGAGATGCAACTCGAGTAATTGCGATCTGCGTTCAACATCACAAGATGTGATGTGGCAAGTCACATAAATCAGACACTAGTATGCCTATCCAAGGGAAAAGGCTTCGAATGAGTTTAACACTCCATTCGACCTGGTAAATAGTTAAATCCCAACTCTTGGTCGGTTATAACATCCCTCGAGTTAAAATCGAGAACCGAATGCCTAACAAAAACCAAAAGTTCAAACTGGCCAGACTATGGTGACAAATGAACAGTCTGGACGCAAACTCGATTTTGATCCAGTTAATGGTAAAATCAGATCTTGAGGTGAATAACAAAGTTAAAATAAACTTCAATACCCTTCCAAAAAGTATTGGTTTGCCTCTAGATAATCTCTGGTTTGCAAGTTATGCAATTTTAAAGTTAGCAGATTTCTCTGCACTTTCAGCAGAATCTGCTTAAACAGTAGCAGTTTTGATCTACAGTTTTCAGGCTGTTATGATGGAAATATGGAAATATTCTTATTTACAAAGTTGTATCCAATGTAATAAGATTTCCAGAATGTACTTACTTGTCTTCATATCAGTTCTGGTTCAAAAGATATGAATTTTTGAAGTTAGGTAAAATTTCAGCATTCAGAATTGAATTCAGTTCAGATGGACCACTCTGTATTCAAACTCGATTTGGAATAGGTAGGTGACAGTTTCAGGTCTGGAGCCAATTGCAAAAATTGTAGCTGACTCTCTAACCTCCCCAACGGTTACTCGCGCGACACCAATGGATCAAGGGTCTGCGAGTTATGGATTAAATTCAGAGGTGTACAGATTGCTGTCCAGTTTGGGTATGCCTGGACAGTCTCTGCAATTATCCAAATTTCACCCATTTAGAAAAGGATTCTGGTCTGGTGTTGAACAGAAAACATGTAGAGGACTTCCAAATCTTTCTAAAGAGTATTTACTTGCCCTCGTAGCACTTCTGGTTGAGAAGATATGGCATTTGCAAGTTGACAGTTTTTCCGAAAATTTGGACAGCACCTCCTTTGTTTAAGGCTGATTTTGTCCACAATTTCAGATATACAAACATCAATATTTGCAAAAGTAATACATAGCAAACTTGTTGCAAAAATTTTCGGGATCCCAGAAATGAAAATTATGAAGTCTTTCGACAATTATACAGCGAGTTATGCGAGAAACAGTAACTGTATACAGGACTGTCCACTCGCTGTCCAGATTTGATCAGGTCTAGAAATCTGAAATTTTGAGTATGTTAGAGATGGATTCCGCTCTGAAGTTCTATAGAAATGTTATAGAGGACTCTCTAAGTTTTCCATACATGTATAAACATGCATAGGTTGCATTTCTAGTTTAACAGTTATGGCTATTTAAAGTTCAAAATTTTTCTGGCTGTTTCAGATAGCATCGATATACATGTACTATCTTCAACTCTGTTTTGAATTAGTTTTAAACTGAATTTGAGGTATCACTGAATAACAAAGTTGTAGAATAGCTCTTCCACTTTCCATAAATGTATCATAATAGAATAGAAGAGCTTTCTCCAAGGAAATATGACAAAAATTCAGATGCTGGTCCGTGTAGTTTCAGAACAGCAGCTGCTGTGATAATGGTGCATTTTCATCACCATAAAAGCATCTTTTGGCTTGGAGGTCAATAGGAAACTATTAGAAGACTCCAAAAGCTTTCAAAAAGTATTCACTTGCCTCCAAAGCCCTCCAGGTTGAAGAGATATGGAATTTCAAAGTCAGATCAATTCTGTTCGAAAACAGAACTCACCGGCTTCGAAACACAAGAATTTGGGAACAAACTCAAATTTTGAAACTTAGCTCAAAACTCAAGTCCGATGGCTAGAACTTGATTCACAACTAATCATTTCCTTTAGAACCAAATGGAATCTTAAAAGAGACTTGACGATCTTCTTATCCATAGCATATCACTATGGATCTTCATACTTAACCAAAGTCTTACTCCGGCGAAGTCGAGCTAAACTCTCGCCAGGAGCAAAGGACATTGGTTCTCCTACTCTTGAAAAGAAACATTTTACTTCGTCCACAAGATATCAGCAACTGATACTTGGACTTAATATGAATATGAAGCCATTTCTTTCGTGGGGGATGGTCAAAGTATCAAGTGGGATATTGGCGGTACTACGTGCCTTACCAAAAGAAAAGTCTAACCCGGTATATCCGGATACGTCTATAGGTGGTCCTAATACCGATCACTCGCAAACGTTTGCTACACGTGTCGCTACCGGAGTTAGTGTACCTGCAGAAGACAAACAATCCCCTTCCACATCTTCACACCTCAAGGGCGGCACGGGGAAACACGACAGGCAGTCACAATAATATATATGAAAGTAAATGCATACGACTCTGGTGTGAGTCGCCCTCGAGCGAAGTCATGTCTCGAGGTACATGGCTGTAAATACGTCTGTACAGCAAAGACTCCCGTACGAACCGGCTTATACACGCTCGGGCATACGTGTTTCGCATGATCCCATAGAACATGAATAGTTCTAGAGATACATACTATCGGGTTATACACCACCCGACGGGGGCTCCCACTAATTTTGTGTCACGCTGGGGTACTGCGTGTCATATGTTCTCAGAAACATGGAAAGTTTCAGAGACTCATATTGACTTTCCGTGCTAAGCCACGGAAATTTCACATACCATATCTCGTATGCAGAGTTTACCGAGATTGATCCGCTCTCGGCGGCGTACCTTACCTCTTACCTTGAAGACAGAGCGTCGTTACAGAATAACATAACAAGTTAGTTCACCACCTTTAACTTATACTAGTAATAGTCCTTAATGGGCATATAGCTAAACCTCACTCGACTACTTCGGAGTTTTCGAAAATAGGCTCTTTTCGAGCGTGCTATTCCCAATGAAGCTCTGATACCATGTCTGTGGGGACCGGAGTCCACACATCCGAGGATCTCATTGGGTGGTGCCGTGCGATGCGGCACCTAACAACACACACGAAAAGGATACCAAAACATATAAAGTTTTCATTTCATAATAAGAAGAGTTTACAAAAGAGTGTACACTAGGAGTACACACGCAGCGGAAAATACATACTCATAATCTCACCTAACTAAGCAGGAGAGAAGGCGTCCATGCCCTAGGACGATTCTCACTAGCAACACGAAGAACAAACAGCAGCGGCGTGGCTCACATGAGATTTATCTCGACACCTCGAGTCTCATGTACAACCTGAACAGCAGAAATAAAACTAATACCTGCAAAAAATCGTTAAAGCGCAAACGTGAGCATAAGGCTCAGCAAGACTTAACCGTCTCACTAGACATATGCAAGGGGACACTAAACATAGGTAAGGAATAGCATAAATGACTCGCCTACAAGTGGATCCTTATAATCAAGTTTTAAGTAGCAAATGACATTCTCCGAGCACGGCACATCATGGGCTCCACAATCAAACAAGAAACGCTTTACCGATGATATGACATGCCCAAAGCACATAATGCTATTACAACTAAAGTATGGGGAAATTGTAAACTTTTAATTGTACTATCTCTAAATCATACAAGGTTGCAAAGTAATTATAATTCAATACAATATGATTTTTCTGACTTCTTTAGTATTTACTACGTCACCGCTCAGTGAACAAGTGGTACTCTATTACTGCGAGGGACAGTGATTGCAATCAGGACACACCCGGACAACACGACACATACGTCGTTCGGAAGTGTCAGCGAGCACACCCGTACCTACATAACACTTCAGTACTAGGCGTATATGGCAACCTTTCGCAAGACACTCAAATGCCGAACCGGTCGATCCGTCACAGGCAGGAGGTCCCTGCGTGGGGCGTACTCTGACGTGCCCACCAGCGGATTTACACCTTGCTACCCTCAACCCACACCTATAAAACGGAACGGTATGCCTCGACACCCAAGTGACCAAGCTACGTCAGTTTATTGGATTCCATATGTCCATTATGTTGCCGGTACAATTCAAGCTTGTCCGAAGGGGCTGCATACGGACGGGCCTTAATCGACACAGGCAGGGCTATGCGACCGAGACTCAATTCTCGCCGCTTCCTATCCATTCTCTGCCCGGTCTCAATTTCATTATATTAAGCCATTTTCTATTCAACCAATCCTGTGAGATACATCTCTCGCGAGTAGATTCCAACTACTCGACTTCTACCGGATTTCCTATGCATTAGCAAAGCAGTTACTACAGGTCAAACTGTAACTCGTGCCAAATAAACCCTGGGATTTTTGGTCATGCATGTGGAGTATCATTCACCCTAAACGTAATGCCCAATTCATATACTACTCATCATAGTGATAAAGCAAAAGTTTATAAACGACTTAAATGCAAACCGGGGCTTGCCTTAGTTTGCGACTGAACAAATGTCAATTGTTAGGGCTTGATCTTCCTCCGGAGAACCTGCCATGGAACCTCAGTGGAAACACCTTGGCCTTCTCCTCCAAGCGAAGCTCCTCGTCGATCACCTATCATCACGTTTCCTATCGACATGATATGCATATAAGTAATTAAGTAATTAAGTAATTTAAGAAAAGACTCCACGGGGTTGTGTAAACTCTAAGAATGAGGAGTTCGACTAGGAAGGACAGATATGCCTCTGTTGTGTGAATGAACAAAGGATGAAGTCAAGTGGTCATAGTAGTATCGAGATGTGAATTGAAAGGTGCAATGTAAGCACACATTGCAACTTGGCACTCAACACTCGACGCTATGCCACTCAAGGACGATACAGCTGAATGGTGTGAAAGTGTTGGACTGGTAGGGTAAGGATGACCTAAGAGTCAAGGTGGCATAGTAGTGTCGAGATAAGCACTGAAAGGTGCAATGTAATGACACATCGCAATTTAGCACTCGACACTTGGAGCTATGCCACACAAAGAGTGATAAGGTAGAATGGTGAAGAAGTATTAGTGGACTGTGTGATGTAAGGAAGACTAAGCGATCAAGATGGAGCATTGAAAGCTTAAGGCATGAGTGAACTGTGCAACAAGAGGTTGTGACTTAGAAGTCGACCAATGAAGTTACACAAACTCATTAAGGAGTAAAACTAATTACGTGACAAGTGGGGTCGCAGGGTTCTGCTAAGGATGAACCAGGGTGAAACCTAACGACACTTGGGACTGAATTGGGATCAACATGGCTTGGACTTAAGAAGTCATTACAAGCATCGTTAACCTAGTATGAGTACCAAGACAACGTTCAAATGACTTTTAGGTAAAGTAGTTTCTACGGCTGGCTTCTTGGGCATCGTTCAAGTGCTTACACGACACTATTGCAGTGTCGTTTGCAAGATTGTCCAGATGAGCTCGGTGAACTCCTAGAACTCGAACATGATGCGAGACCTTGTCATGACGGTCATGCTTTGCCATAACGGGAAGATCGGATTAGCCACGTCCACATCGACCCGGACTCGTCAATAGGGTGAGCAGAATCCCGAACACCACCTTGTGAGACTTAAGGTTAGTGATGTCAACTCGGTTGTTGATAAGCGACTCGACGAACCTGCCGTCGAAGAAGGGGTACACCAAGTTAACCAATCCTGTGATCGGCTACGGAACATCCTCGACACAACCAAGGAACTCTTATCCAAGGTTCCACTTGGACTAGTTCTCCTCGTCGGTCGCAACGTTCTCGAGTATTCTACCATAGGTCATCGGTGGTCACCAATACACTCGGTTTGACCTAGAAGGCATTTCATCTAGCATCTAGGCTACACCTAGGACTCGACGAGTCTCACCTCGACTAAACCCTAATTTGGCTAAACGACCATTGTACGACGAGTCGTGCTGGTGTTTCAGCACCACACACATCACAAGCATCCTTCATCTCGATGCCAGGACACGATAACGGCTCGGAGCGTCACGACGATGTCATATGGTCAACGACGTCGACGCGGCTCATGGTGGAGCATCACGAGCACGCACGGACAGGCCGACGTGATACAAACGATAAAGGAGGTCAACTTAGGGACTCCTATAGGAATGATATCAATGCGGAAACTGGATGTACGACTTGACGACACATGTGTAACCTTAGCGATCACGACGAACGGACGTCGGTGACATCAAGCAAGGTATTTCAGGGTAAGGCTCACCTTGTATGCATTTCGCCGAACATCTTGGGTGCGTATTTGATTTCCGTCGCTTCATCACCATTCAAAGGGTATCTTGGCACTTGGGCTTGTCGAGTTGCCACATCACCATACCCCTGCATCAAGACCAGCTCTGAACATCAACGAAGTTGGTTCTTTCCTTGTGAACATTTCATCGAATACCTAGGCTGCAGCTCTGTCCCAACTAATCTTTGCACAAATCAGAGCTAACCTTGAGCCAATTGTCGTCGCCGTTGTGTCATCAACGTGTTCTTGCATCTCACACATCTTACAGGTCACTCGCTTCGCTGGTTGGGTGCAGCCATGGTGCGGAACGGGGCGACGATGCCGGGTGTCGACCACCGGTTGAGGTGTTGGACAGCGTCGAGGGTGGACGGCCGTCGCGGGCGCGGTCGCGGACGGACAGGGAGCAGGGCGGCGTGCGTTGGCGTTGGGGAGACACGAGCAGTGGTGGACATCCGTCGCCGTTGATGGTGCAGCGCGGCAAGGTGAGGGACGACGTGCATCTGTGGCGCGCGCGACTGGCATGGCGTGGCGCTGCAGCACTGGAGGAAGGGAGGGCAGGGACGCGAGCCGGGGCGAGGTGGTGCGCCGGCGTGGTCAGGCGAGCGGGCGGACCGGTGGGGAACCTGGAGAGGCGGCCGTGGAGGCGAGCAGGGGCGAGCGGCACACGGCGGGGAGGTGTTGGGGCGATGCGCGCGGGCTGGCGGCCAGGCGAGGAGGAGGCGCGGCGCTCCGTGGCGCTGGCGGCGGAAACCGATGGCCGGACGACGGTCGGGAAGATGCGGAGGCGGAGCAGCGCGGCTGGGAGCACGACCGGCGAGCGGTGCAGGGCACCGGCGAAGTGTGGCCAGTAGGGAGGCGGGCCTACGGCGGGCGGCTTTGGTGGAGAGCGAGACGACGGAGCAGCGCGGCCCGGCGTGCGTTGGCAGCAAGCGCAGATGCGCGTGGGGAGGCAGGCGCGCGAGGGTGCAGGAGGCGCGCGGGCCGGGAGGTGGCGAGCCGGCACGGTGGAGTGTCGTGGGACGATGGAGTCGGCCGTAGTAGATAACGACGGATTTGCATCGCGGTGGCACTGCATGCGTCTCGGTGTCACGCTGAGGTAGTGCCGACCTGACCTGTGGGGACCACTCGTGGGACCCACTTCCCTCTTCTTCTTTTCAAAATTCCAATATGGCTAGCAAGCATGCTTCAAAAATAGTCAAATTTGGCCCCGTGACTAAATAAAATGTGGAGAATTTTATGGTGCAATCAGATTTCAAAACTGAGCAAGTTGAATTTGAACTCAGATTTGAATTTGAATTCAAGTGGTGATACTTGACTCAAGGAAATAAATAGTAGATTAGGATCAAAAATCCTGAAACTTTGAGGTTAACCTTTTTGAACCATAAGGGACCTCAGGAAAAATTTGGAGTTGATTTGGACAAGGTTGAGCACAAAGTTTAAATTTGAAGTCGACGTTGATTAAACTCTCAGTACGTGTCCAATAAATGGGAAATGGGCTTCAAAAATTTTGAAACTTTACCGAGAGTCTAATTGGAATATTAGTAGGTCATGAAAAAATTTACGGCCTGAGATTTGAATATTTTTGGATGTCCCATTTTAGGGTTGGAATAATTCCTTTTTCTTTCTCTCTATTTTGTTTTCTTTTCTCCTTTAATTTTTCATTGAAAATGTGAATACTTGGAAATTAAGGATTCTTCACCTTAAGTTCCATTCCACATCAGCAACCATGTTCTATATGTAAAGTTTTAACAAGTCCCTATTTTTAGTGAACATAGTTTAACTCATATGGCTCATGTGAGTTTGGATTTCCAAGTCTATTTTCAAAATTTTTAAGTTCGCATTTTTGCGTTTTTGTTCTTCCGAAAAACGGGCTTTTACAACAAACTTATCCAAGTACTCCATGAAGACCTTATTCATAAGGTACATAAAGTAGGCAGGCGCATTTGTCAATCCAAAAGACATCATGGTGTACTCATAAGATCAATACCGTGTCCTAAAAGCTATCTTGGGTATGTCCGATGGTCTAATCTTCATTTGAAAATATCCCAACCGCAAATCAATCTCAGAGAAGACACAAGCACCCTTCATTTGATCAAAGAAGTCTTCTATGCGTGGCAAGGTGTACTTATTCTCGATTGTTACCTCGTTGAGAGCTCGGTAATCCACACACATCCTTTGCGTTCCATCCTTCTTGTCCATAAATAGAACGAGCGCTCCCCAAGGTGAAGAGCTTGGGCGAATAAAACCTTTCTCTAGTTGCTCTTGAATTTGTTTCTTGAGCTCCGCTAATTCCATAGGAGGCATCCTATACGGCCTCTTAGCTATAGGTGCAGTTCCAGGTATTAAATCAATAACAAACTCAAAGTCTCGATCAGGTGGCATTCCTGGCAACTCGTGTTGAAAAACGTCCAAAAATTCATACACCATCGGAATCTCCTGAATTGCGGCACCGTCCATATGATTCAACTCCAATTGCTTCGGTGCGGTTTGAGATGCTTCAAATTCTACGGTGATCCCTTCTTCATTGGTCAACTTCACCGTCTTCGTGGCACACTCAATAACTCCATTGTGCTTCCTCAACCAATCCATACCAAGTATAATGTCCAACCCTTGAGAATCCAAAACAATGAGGTTGGCAGAGAAGTCTATCCCCCTTATTCTAAGGCTTACTTTTGGACATACTATATTTGTCCTCATCTCCCCTCCAAGAGACTTAACCAATAGAGTAAACTTCATATGAGAGATAGGCAAACTATACTTGGCGACATACTTTGATGCAATGAATGAATGCGATGCTCCAGAATCAAATAGAATAGTCACGGGGTTGGAGTTGGCGAGAAACATACCAATGACCACGTCATCCGCTTGTTGAGCATCCTCCGTTGAGACATGGTTCACGTTTCCACGAGCAAAATTCTGCTGTCCACGGTTCCCTTGTGGCTATCCTCCATTGGGTCTTGGGTTTTGCCTCGGCGCATTGCTTCCTTGACCAAGGCCTGACTTAGGACATTGATGCGCAAAGTGTCTAGCTTCTCCACAAGTATAACACTTCTTAACTCCACCAGAATTATTGGGACGGGCTTGGTTTTGAACATTTGCAGCAGGAAAATTAGCACGAGGCGCATAAGGCATTGGAGGCCTAGGTGCTTGCATGACAGGGCGCTGCTGCACAAACTGAGTTGGGTGTGGTGCATAACCAGGGCGCTAAGCAAGAATAGAGGAGCTGTAATAGGGCGCATTGGGTGGTGCAAGGCGAGGGCACACATTACTTCCTTGTTGTTGTCCTTGATATGGCGCCTTCCTCTTGATTTCTTGCTCCATCTCACGGATTATGTTCTTAACCACAATTGCTTTGTCCACAAGCTTCTGAAAATTGGCATAATCGCATTTGAGTAGTTGCACTTGGATCTCATTGTTCAAGCCCCTCATGAACAAGTATTGCTTCCGGCTGTCCCGACTAACATCCTCAGGCGCATATCTTGAGAGTTGAGTGAACTTGTTGAGATATTCACTCACGCTTGATCTTCCTTGCCTTAAATTCTCAGATTCTTGCCTCTTCAAAATCATAACACCTTCCAACACATAATGAGAATGGAAGCTCTCCTTGAATTCGGCCCAAGTGATCCTCTCTTGATTCTCATGAGCAGTGCAATAAGCATCCCACCAATCCGCAGCTGCTCCAACGAGTTGATGAGAACCAAATAGCACCTTCTCCCAGTCATTGCATTGGGCAATAGCTAACTTCTTCTCCACGGACTTGAGCCAATCATTCGCATCCATAGGGTCAGCATCTTGAGCAAAGGTTGGCGGCCTAGTCCTCATAAATTCTCCCAATCGGTTATGAGGAGGCGGGGTGGTGGTGGACGCATGTGGGGCTGATTGTTGATATTGCCAGCCTGCAGCTGTCCCATAGTTTGTATCATGGTCTGCATGAGTTGGTTTTGCATAGCCAAAAGTTGCTCAATGTTGATAGCTCCCTGAGTAGATCCTTGTCCAATGTTGTTCTGAGGCACCCCATTGTTCTCCTCCTCATCATTGCCATCCCTCTGGTTGCGAGTCCTCACCATCTGAAGAAAAGCAATAGGTTAGAATTAGAGAACGTCCCCAAATATATGCACCAAGGGATATGAAACTAAACAACTAGCTAGCCTACATGGACATGGCAATTCTAAAGCATTCCAAAATCCTCTATTAAGCACACAAGCAAACAATATATATAGCAATAGCACACCAAGAAAAACACATAGATTCCTGAGTGCCCCTATGTGCTCTAGAGTGTCCATTCTATCTAGGCTGCGTCCTACGGTCAACCTATGGCTCTGATACCAATCTGTAATGCCTGGTTCTGAAAAAGAACCAAGCTAACACATATGTGTGCCCAGGATGTTCAACACACATACACGAGTGCAATCACAAACGATATACAGATAATTACCACAGAACAAGATTAATTAACCAAATTTTATTACACAAACCATACTATCCTTGAATACAAGCTCAAATGAACATTAATGACAAGTTCAACTAATGCAGCGGAAATAAACTAATTAAGCAAATTAGACAGCTAGGCAGCATAAGCAAAAGGGTATAGCGCAACTCCAATCAACACCACAGGCAAAGCTGACGGTAGATACGGCCTAGAACTCCGCATTATCACCATTAAACTCCCAATCCTGACCTGCAACTATTGGAGGGGGGATTGCAAGAGTGAGTACATGTCGTACTCGGCAAGTGTGGAAAGTATGACACGTGGCTGATTCAAATGACGACAATAATAATGGCTAAGTGCTGAAAAGTACATTAAAACATTTGAAAAGCAATATATTATATGTATGTGAAGCAAACCCATCATAAGCATAAGTAATATCATAATACCAACCTGAATAAACTACCATCATCAATAATTCCAGATTTCACCATTGCCAATAACCATATTCAATACCAGAAATTAATCCATAACCATAATACCAACCATAACCATCCCAAATACCATCCCAATACCGAGTACCCTCTAATCATGGAAGTTGTCCATGTGCTCATAACCGGGAGCACGACTATCATGATATTTTTATTAGACTCTGCAGAGTTTGTACCACTTTACCCACGTGTTCGTGATTTCATCACCTTTCGATGACTAGAACCTCTATTATGCCGTCTCACACTTCCATCAGTTTGCGGCCAAGAGATCACCAAATAGCCTTTACAAAGGGATTACTAGCCTATTTAGACCCCACTAAGGTTTCACCGGTGGCGATCTCTCCAACTGAGCACATCTTCAACCAAGGGCCCCCTCTTGAGCCATTCGGATCCCAGGGTAGTCCCACCAATCATCAACAAACCCAATCCGACTACCCCTTCCCCGAGCATCCTTAATGGTCCAAATAGCACTGGCAAAGCCCTAATTAATCAGCTATGCTGCACCCATACTTGGCCTCGTGGTGGCACTGTAGTCCTGGCTTATTCTCGCATGAACCGGTCCTTAGATCTAAAGCAAGCAAACCACCATGACATCCAACCCATCCACATGCCAGGCTTGCTTAGATCACCCATTACCATATCATATTGACCAGTTCACATTAACTAAAATATCATTAATTCTTAATTAAGTATGTAGTGTTGTTTTCTCATCCCAATTAATTAAGCGAAGCAAAAAGGTAAAAACCCTTCCCGACTCTCTATCATATGTCCTAGGTGACAAGGGTGGGTAAACAAAGCTAGTAAACTTCCTATCATAGGATTCCTATCAATTTGACACAGCATGCAGTTTGCAAACGAAACATTTATTTTAAAACAGGATCAATATGCTTCAAGGACACTTGTCTTGCTCTTGCTGTTGATTAGGGTCAAAGCCTTCAAACTCTTGGTGCTGAAGATCCTCCGCGGCACTGTCTAGCGCAAATCCGTCTAATCCGCACAATAAACATACAAGACAAGAAACACGATCAAAGAGTGCACAAATATTACTCAATATGACATGACATGCATGATTGATGCAAATGCAAGGTAGAACTTGTTACTAGATTGCTTTTAATGATCACTAACTAGTTCTAATAGCTTTTAACAAGTTTATACAGGATTGGATTTGATTAGATCAAATTTTAGAATTAATTCAACACAATTTAACCAGAAAGATTGGACTAGTCCGCTAGGGACCGGACAAGTCCGCACTTCGCGAGATCAGCGGATTAGGGTTTTCTAGATCGACATGAATTTGGAGATTAGGGGTTGAATTCATGTAAGGAAAAGATAATAGAAGGTATACCAGGTGTTTAGAACTCCAATGAATCAAGAAACTTGGAGGTAACACTTGGATCTTGATGATCTAGGGTTGGTGATGAACTTGGGGATGAATTGGTGGTGAAGAACGAAACTTGGTGGAGATCTTGATCCTCTTTCGTTTCCTCTTCTTCTTGCTTGGGATCTTCTCCTCCCTCCTTGATGGTGGCTCCCCACGAACTAGGGTTTGGGTGGGGTGGAAAAGTGGCAAATAGATGTCAATCCAAGGGGTGGGGTTGTTTATATAGAGGTGGAGGCTAGGGTTAGATGGATTTTGAGTTTGAGAGGAGTAGAGGCCGGTTTAGAGTCCCACATGGGCTCTAAAAGAGTTAGGCATGACGTCCCTAGGCCCACTTAACGTGAAACCCAATAAACAAGTTGTAAAACAAAATATCAACTCGGAGTCGCGAAATATCGGACAAGTCCGGAAAGGACCGGACTAGTCCGAAGTCGTCCAGAGAGAAAATCGGACAAGTCTGGCCTAAAATCGGACAAGCCCGACTTTGAACAGAGAGGAAAACAGACAAGTCCGCTGTAACACCGGACTAGTCCGGGAAAGTCTAGGGACTTAGCAAATTTTCAAGGATTCATGGAATATCAGACTAGTCCGCACAAAATCGGACAAGTCCGAAGATTTCTAGAGGCAAAATCGGACTAGTCCGCAGCAAAAACGGACAAGTCCATTTTTGGTCAGAGAGAAATCGGACTGGTCCTTAGTAAAATCGGACTAGTCCTCACTTTCCTACGTTTTAAGTGCGGTTTTGCTCCAAATCAATTTTAAATGCTCTGAATCAATTTTAAACTTGTTCCTCTTTATGTGGATCAATGTTAAACATGTATATGAATGTATGCAAGGCATGATGCATGAAAATGAGGGTGTTATAGATAAGCCATCTTAAAAGAAGAAGTGCGATGCATGCATATTCTCTTGATCTTTTCTCATTTTCATTTGATCATAAAAGCTCAACATGTGGATAGTTGATTGATTATTTTTTTCATCATTAAAAGCACTTATGAGCATGCAACAAGTTCAAAACAGCAAGTAAGTTTGATCAAGACCCGATTTAGTGTAAGTAATTATTCCGATTACTAGTCACGACAAAAACTACAAAATGTATAACACAATAATATAGTAAGAACTTTCGGCATGTAAAAGGAATCACAAAGTCATATATGTATGAAATACTATGCTTGTATTATTTTTAAATTCAAATTCACACATAGACTTACCATGTTTCAAAAGAAACGCCTCCTCAATTTAAGCCACGATGATGCATAACCCCTATTTCACTACTAATGAAACAAAAACGAGTAAAATTCAAGGATTTTGTAAAAATATCAGCCAATTGTTGTTCGGTATCTACATAGTGGAGCACAATGTTTTCTTTTTCAACATTATCATGGAGAAAGTGATACCTAATGTAAATGTGCTTTGTTCTATAATATTGCATGGTGTTTTTAGAAATGTAGATGGCACTAGTGTTTTCACAAAACCGTGGAACACTATCTAGATCAACCCCATAGTCCTTAAACGTTTGAACGATCCAAAGAATTTGTGAGCAAGCGCTAGCAGCAGCTACATATTCAGATTCGGCCGTGGATAGTGCAACTGAATTTTGTTTTTTAGAGGACCAAGCAAAAAGTGAATCACCAAGAAAATGACAAGCACCCGAAGTACTTTTCCTATTGATCCTACGACCCCCAAAACCAGCATCCAAAAAGGCTTTCAAAGTAACGGTTGTGGAAGAAGGAACAAAAATGCCAAATTCTTGAGTTCTATGTAAGTATGTGAGAATCCTTTTGACGGATTGACGATGTGTAACACGTGGGGAAGATTGAAACCATGCACAAAGACATACGCTGAATTGTATGTCCGTTCTTGATCCCTTGAGGTACAAAAGTGACCCGATCATGCTTCTATATTCTTTTCGATCCCCGGGTTCACCATCTTCATCAAGTTCAAGTGTCGTTGCTGTACCCATTGGTGTCCGAAGAGGCTTGCTTTTGTCGATGTTGAAGTGCTTATGAAGGTCTCTTGTATATTTCGTTTGATGCACAAAAGTACCCTCCTTGGTTTGCTTGATTTGCAGCCCCAAAAAGTACGTGAGTTCTCTCATCATACTCGTCTCAAATTTTGAACTCATCATAGCCAAAAAATTGGACACAAGATCATGAGAAGCACAACCAAAGATAATATCATCAACATACACTTGAACGAATAATGAGTCATTGCCATGCTTAAGCACAAAAAGTGTTTTATCAACCTTGCCCATGGTAAACACCTTTTCAAGTAAGAATGTTTTTAACCTTTCATACTATGTTCTAGGGGCTTGTTTGAGACCATACAAGGCTGTGGACAGTTTGTAAACATGATTAGGAAAATCTGGATTTTCAAAACGTGGTGGTTGCTTACCTCCTCGTCTATGTAGCTATTAAGAAAAGCACTTTTAACATCCATTTGATATAACTTGAATCCTTTAGATGCATCAAATGCTAACAAAATTCTTATGGCTTCTAATCTAGCAACAGGAGTAAAAGTTTCATCAAAATCTAGACCTTCAACTTGTGTGAAACCTTGAGCAACCAACCTAGCCTTATTCCCAACCACAACCCCATCCTCACTTTGTTTATTTTTAAACACCCATTTAGTTCCAATTAAAGTGTGACCTTAAGGTGGAGGTACATGTTTCCAAACATTATTTCTTTTAAAATTTTCTAACTCTTCTTGCATGTCAATAATCCAAGATTCATTAGTGAGTATGTGTGATATATCTTTGGGTTCAAAAGAAGCAACAAAAGCAGAATGAGTGTGAGAGTTTGGATCGAAAAACCTAGACCGTGTGACTTGTTCGTGCAAGCTTCCAATAATTTGTCGTGGAGGATGACTTTTGAGGATTCGAAAGGGAGTAGACACTTCATAAGCTCCTTGTTCTTCATGTTCATCATAGATCGAAGAACTTGTGGCTTGATGACGATCTGTACTAGCTGCAGTAGTTGTTGGTTCTGCTTGTGGTGCGAATCAGCAGCGTGATCAATGTCATTTGCTTCTGAATTTTCAGGCAGCAGCACCACTTCTTCGTCTTCTTCGATGAAAATACTCTCCCCCTCAGGACATGGATCTGGACCTTCAATATTAGAGCTAGTACCTGGGCTAGCATCATCAAAAGAAACCCCACAAGTCTCAACCATTTTGTCAGTGTCAAGTAAAAGCACAGGATAGCCTCTAGTATGAGATGGATAACTAAGAAACAAGCCATCAACAGATCTAGGTTCAAATTTATCAAGATTACCATGTTACTTACCAAAGTATTTGCAACCAAAGACCCGAAAGTTTGTGACACTAGGCCTATGTCCAAACAGAAGTTCATATGATGTTTTTCCTAGCTAAGCACGCAGGAAAACACAATTTGAGACATAACAAGCAGTTGCAGTTGCATCAGCCCAAAATTTCCTAGGAGTTTGATATTCGTCAAGCATAGTCTTAGCCATCTGAACTAAGGTTCTATTCTTTCTCTCTATGACACCATTTTTTTGAGGTACATAAGGAGAAGAAAATTTATGATCTATTCCATTTTCAGCACAAAAGTGATCAAATGATTGATTTTTAAATTCGGTTCCGTTATCACTTCTAATTGCTTTTAAAGATCATGGGTGATCAATTGATAATCTAAGAAGAAAAGTTCTAAAGTCACTAAAATCTTCATTCTTAGATGCCATAAAGTAAACCCAAGAGTATCTCTAATAATCATCAACAATCACAAGAACATACCATTTACCTCCAAAAGATTGAACACGTGAAGGACCTACGGTTTCACGGTGCAAAAGATGTCCCGATTCAGTTGTCATGGTCGTCGTGAGAGGAGCATGTGAACCTGCAACCATCTTAGCATGTCTACAAGGAGAGCACACAATTTCTTTGTCCCCTTTAAGCTTAGGCAGCCCACGTATGTGATCAAGAGCACTAACACATGTGAGATGATCAAAGCCTACGTGACCAAGTCTATGATGCCAAAAATATAAGTCTTTCGAATCATTAGCAACTAGACACCTATGCTTAGAGGATGACATATCAAAATCAGCTTTAAAGACTCTTCCAAGCCGAGACATGTTTAAAATGAACTCACCATTTGAATCTACAACGTTGCAGCGACTTTTGGTGAAACTAATTTCCAGAATTTTCATCTAGTAAGTGTGAAACAGAAAGCAAATTGTATTTCAGATTTTCAACAAGTGCCGCATCCTTCAAAGTGTAGTGATTATTTACTCCAACCGAACCCTTAGCGATTATAGTAGTCGAAGAATTATCGGCAAAAGTAACATTCTCTACACATGACACAAAAAAGAGGGAGGAGAACCAATATTTGTTACCGGTCATGTGGCGTGAGCAACCTGAATCCAGAATCCAAATGTAACCTACATAGAAGCACGATATGTCAATGACTCAATACTGGGGTTAGTCAAAAGGCATTTAGGAATCCAGTACTGAGTCACACGACGTCCATCATGAATAACACGCGAAAGCTGAGATAAAACAGCAGGTTTATGAGCCAAAGTTTGAGGATTTTTGTACCCAACTACTGAATTACGAGGTGTTACATGTGTAGCACTAAAAACAGTAGGTTTGGGAGCAAACTTTGCACGTTTTTGACTCATTACAACAGGTTGCATGTTTTTAACTTTTGATTCAGCATGTGCAGCAAATTTTGCATGAGAGTTATGAGATCTAGCTTGCATTCTTTCCTTTTTCTATTGTCTAGCTAGTCTATAACAAAAATCTATGAGAATACTATCTCTACCACACTAGGTGCAATGAAATTTAACTTTGTGTTCATGTCTAGATGAGCAAGCAACATGTTTATTAGAAACTGAATGAGACAACACCCCTGCAGATTTCAAAAGCACTCCTTATTGTTTAGGAGCTGTTTGAATCAAACAACTTCCTATTGACTTTACAATTTTAGGTGGATGTGCCCTAACATGAGCATGAGAATCAAAAACTAAACTTGTTTTATCATTGCAAGACTTGGAATTATTCAGCAGCAAGTTCAGGTTCTTATTCCCATTACAAAACCGCTATAGTGTCCTATTCATGTCATCAAGTTTCTTAGACAAGTCTAGACAGTTTTCACATGAAGTTTTTCCTTTTCATTTGCAATTAAAACAATATTTAACTTCATGAGAACGTAAAGCATTGTTCAATAAATAAATCTCATTCATAGCATCGTGTAATTTCTTATCATGATCATAGCAAGTAGAACAATGCAAATCAATTGTAGAACAACAAGCATCTTTCAAGTTTTTATCATTAAGAGCAGGAAGCTTTTTGTTCTTTTCAATTTCAAACTCATATTTATCAAGTGTGGAGGTGTGTGCACCTATTAAGGAGGACAATTGCTCATATATAAGCTCACATGAGGGACAAGAATCATCACTAGAAATCAAAGATTTCAAACAATTAATTTCAGATTGTAGTGATTCAATTTTAAAAGCATTGTCCCTAAGTTTTTTGTCCTTTCTCTTAAGTATAACAGTGGCACAAGAAATAGCATCACACATTTCTTCGCAAGTGGGACATACCTCTTCATCGTCGTTGTTGTATTCTGCCTCCTCTATACTTGATCTTAAGTAGCCCACCATGAGCACATATTTGCCAAATTCTCTTCATCTTCATCACTTCCGATGTCCACATCACTCGAGCCAAGTTCTTGAAGTGCGGAGATGAAGATGTTTACCAATTGACGACCTGTAAAACCCTTCTTCTTGTTGTTGTTGTTTGGAGAGGTGGACTTGAATTTTGCTTGCTCCACATTACGTGAAGTAGAACCTGAAAGGTTAGAAAAATTTGTACAAAAATGTCCAAACTCACTGCATTTGAAGCATTGTTTAGAAACAACACTTCCTCTTCTTTGAGTTCTCACATTTTGCAATGCTTTTGAGAATCGAGTAGAAAGAAGTGTTAGCTCCTCGTCTGGAAACTCTTCAATCCGTTCAAGGGTTTGAGAGGACAACAAAGCAAGTGTACCACATGACAAAGATTGACTAGAGCTAGGCATGTCACATTGTGAAACAAATGCAAGAGACTTGTTGGGGTTCTTACGTGATATTATGTCAATTTCATGAGTTTTTAACTTGGAATATAGCACATCTAATGTAAGTGTACTCATGATAGTGGATTCACAAAAAGATGTAACTTTCATCTCCCAAATTGACATGTCTAAGGCATTTAGTAATTGCCTAGCATTCTCAGCATCTGAAAATTTAACGTTGACACTATGAAAGTTGTTGAGAATTTTGTTAAAGCGAGCAAATAGGTCATCTATTGACTCAATGGGTTGCATCTCGAAGCGCATGTATTCTTTCTTGAACATGTGTTGCCTTACCTCCTTGATAGTGGTGGAACCTTCATGATAATCACATAGAGCTTTCCAAACATCGTATGCAGATCGGATGTGCGCAACTCGACCAAAGTCGCTTTGAGTCAATCCTTGTATGATCATGTTCCACGCTTTGTTGTTGTTGTCAACATCTTCATTTTTGTAGCCATGACTTGATTGTTTGGCAGCACATCGTATGTTTTGTACAAATTTTCCCACATTGCAAAGCCTTGCGACTTGATGAAAACCTCCACACGTGCCTTCCATACCTGAAAATCAGTGCAAATAAACACACAAGGTTTTGTGGAGTATTTCTCCATGATGATTAGTCAAAAACACGATTAGAGCACCTGGCTCTGATACAAATTATAGGATCAAAGAGCACATGAAAAGCAACCAGAGGGGGGTGTGAATGGTACATTAAAACTTTTTTAGCTGAAGCAACAAAAACCCCTCAGTAGAAAATAAATCTGTTAAGAATCCATGTGTGCAACTGATCTGAATGTGATCAATCATGACAAAAACCAGTACAGATTGTGAATAATCAAGTCACAAATAAGTCACAACAAGAATCATGAAAAACTGTAGAGAAAAACTCAAGTTATGATCGAAAGATCGAATCTGCAACACTGCAAAGAAACTCATGTGGATCATACACCACAAATCCAATAATTGTGGAATTTTAACATATGATAGATAATCAAGTTGTGACAAGACAAAAAGAATCACGTCAATTGGATCTGTAAAACTCGAGTTACGATAAAAACACCAAAGCAACGTAGAGCTGTGCAGAAACTCGACGAGAAAAACTTGTCTGGAACATGTCGAACAAACAAGGCACAATAGCTCCTCTAATCTACGAATTTCATTGACCAAAACACAAGAGGAACAGCCCAAAGTTGTCTCACCACGATCTCTGGCCTCCCTTGCTTTTATAACCAACCCTAAGGCCAACGCAATCCCAACTAGGACTCTAATCCTACTCAGTTTCAACTGAAACTTTCCATAACTGCTCGAGACTCTACAATACTCAGATAGAAGCAATCTTAAGACTTCCAAACATCTTAGGAATGTCCTAAACATTCTTAAAACAACTCAACTTCATCACCCACACGAAATCTAACCAAAACAAACTCAAAACTTTCCATAAACGAACTATAACCACCTCACCCGAAGCCTGAGGCATAATCCAGCTGGTTGGACCTTTCCGACCAATTCTTTGCATCCACTGTTCTTCATCACACCTTGGAAACATGTTGCCACGTCCATGCACTCCTTACACACGTGCAAAAACCTTCCAAAAAGGTCCATGATACCTTCATATGCATTATTCTTGACCCAAACATATTGCATGACCTCCCGATCAACTCATCAATAATTCCTCCTGAACTTGGTTGTTGAACATCATCTTCTCCCTAAGACTAGTCCAATGGATCCCATCACCAGTCATGTCTTGTCCCCAAGCATCACCTGTATATGAACAAACAACCAATTTTTCCGAGCACAAGTCCTCAACTGGACTCACATTAGTCCGATAACCACAACACCTTATGTGAGCACCTCACATAAGCATGTTGCAAACATAGCAAAATGATATCTGTGATAACCACCAAAACGCACCAAAAACTTATCAAATGAATACTAAGAAAATCATCCCATAAGTGTAAAGCAAGTTGGAAACATTGCAAATGAAAAACATAACAGCCATACGATTATTTCAATACATAGAAAGATCCTACAGTCAAACATAGCAGCTATGCATTGTACAATAAAAGTTCGGAGAGTGCAAAGTGTGTTTCTTAAGTATATTCAAAATTAGGCAAGTAAACCTTCATGTTGAATATAATTTCCAATGTATTTAACACATAGGTCTCACAAAATGAAAAAACTCAAAAGGCATGGAAACAAAATAATGAGATAACTACCATACTAAAAATGAGATGGATTTTCCCGTCTTCATGAAGCTTCAACTTTCATCCTCCGACACCGGAGAAGTAGGCCCAACTTGCTTCTTCCGCCATTCTTTCTACATCGGTTTAGTGGACTTGGGACGCTCAGACGGTCCTGGCTTCTCCATCTTCTTGAAATGTCAGCGTGGGCAACACGACAGAGCCTCCTCATAAATTATCTTCATCATGAATGCAACGAAGGTGTCCACTTGAGGGGTTGTCACTTCGACCTCCTTGATGTGTTTTACATTCGGGCTATATTTGATTTTGATCATGCAGCATTGCTCCTTCCTTGACAGAAAGTCAAACTTCTCCTCCCTGCCATTGATATGGAAGCAAATTTCTCCGGCTCCCACATTGATGCGAGCAACAGTGGTGCTAAGGAAAGGGCACCCAAGAATGATCGGAGTTTCATTCTTGACCTCCATGTTGAGGACCATGAAGTCATTGACAATACCCACAGGGTAGTGGACCGAAGAGTCGACCAGTTGGAGCAGAATTGGCGTTGGAGACAATATAGTGAAGTTGAGCCTGTCGAAGACCACCTTTGGGATGACACAAACACTTGCACCAAGGTCATAAAAATGCCTTGTCAAAGTGTTGTTTCCCAATTGAGTAGGATATAGTGGGGCACCCTAGGTCCTTCTTGTTTTCCTAAAGCGTGTTGAGGATGGTTGCGTTGCAGTCCTCCGTCAACATGACAACTTCTATGGTGGGGAATGGCCGCTTGATGTCAATATGTTTTTGAGATAGCAAGCATAAGTGGGTACTTGCATCACATCTATCGAGTTCACATTGATGTGGATCTTCTTGATGACTTCAACAAAGCGATTGAATTGCTCATCCACAGTTGGCTTCCAATTTCACTGAGGGAATAGCATGAATGTTGTATCCTCAAATTGCCTTGCCATTCTCTCACCATGTTTTTCCCACCTTGCCAAAAGTGATTCCTTCCTTGTCCTTCTCAATTTTTTTCTCCTCTTGAGTGGGATACGGTGGGTTACGAGTGGTGTTTCCACCTCTCATAGCCACCACACTCAAATTTTGTAGGGGAGCCTCAGGCTGCCCAGGAATATTTCCATTCTCCAATGGAGGGACAACAGCTGCCAGTTGAGCTAATTGAGTCTCCAACAACTTGTTGAAGCTCAACTTTTTCTTGAAGGAAGAAGCTAATCCTTCAATCTTGGCATTGATATTCTATAGGGTCCTATCATTAGCTGACAACTTCTTGGATAGAGCATCGTTGATCTTGAGTTGCCTAATGGCAAGTTCCTTCAAGTTGGTTTCAATTGCCATTGTTATTGTTGTAGCCCCCTTAAAGAAAGGGCATGGTTGGCACCACCCTTGACCACTTGGATGGTACTTGTTGGTAACCTCAATACCGGGTACCCCCACACACTAGACGAAATTATATAAGGACCCTGCCTCCCCGACGTGGAAGCATTCAAAGGCGCCATGTGTACAACATGCTCGGACCCCGTCCTTCCCCAGTGCGAGCCTTGGTGCTGCCACGTGGTCCTTGGCTCGGGACCCCGCCTCCCCGCAGAGGTAGGCTCCCGGGTCACCACGTGTCTAGTGGCACGAGACCCCGTTCCTCCACAGGGACGGGCTCTGGTGCCGCCACGTGCCTAGGGGCTCCAAGCTGCACTACCCTACACAGGCGGGCTCCAAAACCACCACGTGGCTGGCAAGGGCGGACCTCACCCCTCCACAGAAGTGGGCACCAGAACTGCCACAGGCCCACAACAATGGGCTCGGACTCTCCTGTGCAGGGGAGCTCCTGTGCTACCGCATGTCCTGCCGCAAGCTTTGGGCGGTTGTATTGATGTTTCTTACGTACAGAATAAATTCCGCAAGCACACAGAACTATCGATGCAACATTTACCCTTAAAAGAGTATTCCAAGGGTGTCATTTATTTTATCCCAAAGGAATGTTGGGTGGAAGTGTAGCAATCATCAAATGGGAAGGGTAGAATTGTCTAGGTAGGGTTCTAGTGAGGATGGATAATGATAAGTGGAGGTAGTGTGACACACACAAGAGAATTCTATTCTAAGGGGGATAAATGGGTCTAATGGAGATTAGACTAAGAGTTAGGGAGTTGCTCATATGATGCCTCTAATACACATATACATAGCCTAGGTTAGATACTAATAAGCATGTCAATGGCGAATCCTTATGCTAAGTTGTTCAACACATCGGGCACGGACTTACCACTAGCAATTCTAGGATGACTCCCGCAAAGAGCCTTTGGCATAGCCGAACGTGGAGGATTACAAAGGACAGATAGGGCTGTCACCACCTACTGCCTACCTCTTCAATTTGTGGGTCTACGAGACATCCAACACTACTTAACTATCCTAGCACCATGCTAGGATATTAAGTAAATACCTTAGGAGCTACGACACAAGCCATCCAAAGGCCATGACTAACCTAAACATCGTTGAACCAATGTTGAGACATAGCATAAGTTATCCATATTAGCATGATCATATCGTAGCTACTTATACTATAATAGGGGTTTCTAGTGTTTATGATGATAGTATAATTACATTAAAGCATGATCATAAAGACTATTCCTACCACATACATGGAATCCACAATCAAACAAGAAACACATCATCCAGGTATATGAGTAAAAGAAGAATAAAGATAACATCTTTATTATGCATAAAGTTACAAATACAATAAGGAATATGTGAGCCATACCTTTCCCAATTAGGAAATGGAAAGAGAGAGAGTCCTTCTACTCTCTACAGCCTAAACTCCTCTAAGACTATGAAAGATAGTGGATACAATAGAATGAAGTTCAAGTGGTGTGTGTGAGAAGTGAGGGTAGAGGTCATATTTATAGATGGAAAAGGGTTGGTTCCCACCACCAAAAGCGTGTGAATCAGTATTTATCGTGATTAGAGAAACACAGAGAGTCGAGACATGGAAGTTGATCGAGTTTGGCGCAAAAAAGGATTCGGTCGAACCACTTTGGCCAAACTGGTCTTCTGACCAATTCCAGTGTGCTTTCTCGTAGTGACTTCCAAGTGGGTCCCATTAACAGATATGGGTGACACACCATTGGATCTCCTCGGATACGTCTGTTTGTGGGCCATTCGATCCAAGTGGTGCCATATGTCAGGGCTTGATTTGCTGGGATGATAATTTATAGGATTGCTCCCCCTCTGTTACCTCATTTCCTGCATAAAAACTTGCATTCACCATTCTTTCAAGGACAAGTGGAAATAGGTTAAGTAGAAAGGTGATGTGTGGAAGAAATGATTTTTCCTTTACATAATTGAGTTATATTGACAGATGAAATTGGGATACAACAACCGTCAACAAACACCCCCAAGCTTATCTTTTGCTCGTCCCAAGCAAAGTCAAGACTTTTAGATTGATGACCAGGAGCTGCTACAATGTTCTACTTTTCAAAAGTACCATGCGCACAACAAAATACTCTACCTAGTATTGCAAAAATTGGATATGGTACTTCACCCATCTTAAGTCATTATGGGGCTTATGCCTTCTCCTATTCATGGGTAGTTGAAAGATAGAATAGTAAATGGAGCACGCATAGCCTAGAGATCAAGTTCCACTCAATTCCAAATTCTAAGTACCTCAATTTGATTCTCTCATTCACTCCTTTTTGTGTAGTGGAAATATATCCTCACCAAGGAATTTTGCCTATACTAATCCTACCACTAAATAAGGCTTGTATGTGGAGCTTGGTAGGGAATGTAGTAGGCATATTTGCAACACATAATATTGCAAAGTCAAAAGAGTAAGCCTTAGGAGAAATCAAATCAGAACTATTTGATTCAAGATTTGTGCATGTGTGACGGAATGGGAGTGGAAGTGAATGTTGAGATGACTCGTTTTTATGTAGACTCTCTTTATTGTAGGGATGAAACATGGCTACTATTTTTCTCCTGCTTTTGATGTAAGCATGCATATGTTTTTTTTCTCTAATGCTTATGATGTAAGCATGCATTTTCTTTTTCTTTTTCTTGTAGACATGTCTTCTAATCCCTTTTTATGCAATAGACTTGAGGAGAGTAATAATCATGAAAACACAGAGTTTCTCTTTTTATTGTGGAATGACGATATGATGGAATTTTGCTAACTTCTAATGTAGAAGTTTTACCATGTGCAAGTGAAGTCTTGAATTCAAAAAGAAATGTATGAATTCTCACATAATACTATACTAGTTTGACTAGGATCAATGTGAAGGCAAATAGCATATGTACAAGGTTTAACAATGTAAAATATCATATAGCTTTGGTAGATATTTCCAATGAAATTTGAGTAGCTTAAATCTTTTTTAGAATTTCACTGGAAATCTAAGTTTCACTTTCAAACCAGGAATTGCAGTCCTATCACTATACCATATCTCACAACAACCTAGAATTAGATTTAAGCTTTTGCTGCCCACAATTTCTAAATCAAGGCAAAGTTAACTTTTACCAATGAAAGCAATATTTGGAGAGTAGCAAGATGTAAGCTAGGGACTTAGGAAAAATATAACAGAGCAACTATTCATCATTTTATCTATGTGAATTCAAAATCATTCTTACCACACATCTTTATTTGATGGAAAGCAAATATACACTATTTATTTTTAACTTTTTTATATGCAAGGTGAATGGTGGATGAATAGAAAACAAATATGCAATGGATGTGATACAAGTTACCTCAAGTGGGGGTCCTCCCCAAAGCTTGTTCTTCAATTACCTCTTTGATAAAGGTTGAACCCTTGATGACGGAAGTATGATGTGAGATCGGCTTGTTGTTGTTGTAGCGTGGAGTTGAAGTTGGTGAACTGAGTATCCATGTGTTGTTGCCAGTCCTGGGTACCTTGGACATGCTCTTGGAGTGTCTTGTAGATATCTCCTGTCCTCACTTCAAGGTCTCCCATACGTCTAGTGAGATCCGTCATTCCTTGGCTATAGTCATGATGACTTCTAGTCGAAAAGGAACGACATACTCTCATGGATGTTGGAGGCAAGCTGCTAGAGCTTGAAGTGGATAGGGATGGCTCCCATACGGTTCTTAGGCATCCATGCCAAGATGGTCCTCCGGCCTCATACGGTTGAGGTTGAGTCCATAAGGGTGGATCACATGTTGGGTTACTCATGGACAGGGAGGTTGTCAATGGCATGGCCGTGGCCACTCTCCTTGCACGGCTTCTAGTCATCCTGCCAGAGACATTACTTCTTCGAGCTTCCTCGATGCGAAGAAGATCAATGGTTAGCCTCTGGCATTTGTACAAATGAAAATCCAGGTTAGCTAACCGAATTTCGTTGACAAAGCCGGGATAGTAAAATACCAAAGAGCCGGTGTGATCATGCTTAATGGTATGTCCTTGCACTAGATAATCTTCATTAATTAATTCTCGTTAAGTTTCAATGTACTCAAATGAAGTATCTTCAAATGCTCCTACCCTAGTAGCAATGCGGGTAATTAATGAAGTGCATTCAATTGGCCATGTCCTTGAAATACTATCTAACCATTGTGTCATCATGGCTATAACTGGAGCAACTTTTATCTTCTTAATCATGGCAATAAAATTTTTAGTTCATCACCACGAACTACTCTAATATCTCCTCTAGGCAAAATAGTCATAGCCACCCATCTATGCATGAGACGAATAGTAGGATTTTGCAAGTGGCTATTCGTAGGAGCACTACATGTGACCTCACTAGTCAATTCATGCCAAAAACATTGTTTGTTAAATTTAGGTAAAGTGTCTAAATCTAGCAAACAACATTTATGGAAGCCTAGAATTTCACTTAATTATTTCCATATGATGTTGTATTCTTTTTGAAATAATCTAAAAGTAATACCATCAAATCCTATTTTGAGGGTGCAAAGGAACTGTATAGTGAGAAGGCATGAACCTTTCTTCTCTATGTGAGCAAAAGTTTCCCATCCTAATGCACGCCAAATGGAAAAGAATTCGAAATCCATACCTGTTTTGGAGATCAAATCCGGATCATAAGCTTAAGTGTGATAAAACTCATGATCTTGGAGGAGATTGCATGCTTGATCTTCAACTTCACTTTCTATGTTGAGGTCGTTGCTGTGGAGAAGTTGATGCGGGTTGCTCTTCTCATCCATGGGAGTGTCTTCACACACACTCCTCCTCTCGTGGACTTGGTGTAGCAACGGAGGAGAGATGTGCACTTGAGTGTCCATCGTGGCTTGAGCTTGCAGTCCCCTTCCTCTTCCCAAACAACCTCTCCATTCCTTTCATGGCCACAGCAAGCAGAACACAACAAGGAGAAAACTCAAAAAGAAGTAATGTTACTGAAAACAAAACCCACGATGAATTTTCCCTTGAAGAACTTGAGAGAAAATTGCAAATACAAATGAAAAGCTAATCTTTTTTTGTTGCATTTGAGCAAAAGTGCTTCAATGAAGAGCAAGAAAAACAATATGAGCAATAGAGTGACTTGGGGAGGTGCAAAATGAGGTGATGTATGAAGAAGGGTGCTCCTCACGGCCACCATTTATAGTGTACACTCCCCAACGGTCATAAGAGACACAAATGTAGCCGTGGGAGGAGAGAGAGCCACTTTGACTCTTTCTCCACTTCGGTTGAACAAGGGTTTCGACCGCACTGCAAGGTGGGCCCTCCTATTCCCTCTTTTGGCAGGTGGCTTCCCAAAGGCTATAAAATTAACACGTTGGTGAATTACCACATTTGCAACTCAAAAAAATAGTTTTCTGAATAAAACCTTTTTTCAAACCCAACAATTTCTTTTTGAAAAATAAACAATTTTTTTTATGATTGAGAATATATGATTCTCAACTTGCTAAGAAAAATGAAATATGCAGTGGGAAAAATCAAACTAATTGGAAAAACCAAATGAAAAAATAAAAGAGAAATCAAATAATGATAACTACCAATTATCCTATTGGCTAGGTCTTTTCCCCCGTCTTCATTTCTTGGAATTCGAGCCCGGAGGAATGGGATCGGACGACTTGTCTTGCTTCTTATGCCATTCCTTCTTGGCGATTTGGTGGACTTGGGCCTTTTGGGAGCTTGGGATTCTCTGTCTTCTTGGAATTTCGGCACAAACGATAAGACAGTTTCTCCGCGTAGATTATTTGTCTCATGAATGCGATGAGCGGATCCACCTTTGGAGATGTGACTTCGAACTCTTGAATGTGTTTAACATTTGTGCCATACTTGATGCAAATCATGGAGCATTGCTCCAAGTCATGGCAGAAGTTAAACTTCTCCTCCTTGCCATTGATATGGAAGTGGATTTCTCTAGCTCCCACATCCATGCGAGCCTTCGCGGTGCTAAGGAACCGATGCCCAAGAATGAGAGTTGTATCCTTCTCGACATCCATGTCTAGCACCATGTAATCCACAACTATGAAGCAATTCTGAATTTTCAGTGTAACGTCTTCACCAATATCCATTAGATAACGAACTGAAGAGTTAACCATTTAGAGTTGCATTGGTGTTGGAGTGAGCTCCATAAAGTTCTGCTGGTCGAAGACAACCTTGGGAATAACACTCACACTTGCTCCAAGGTCACAAAGTGCCTTGTCAAAGTAGTGAGCCCCAACTGAGCAAGATATGAAGGGATATCCAGGGTCCTTTAGCTAGTTGCCTTCCCGTAATGAAATCATGTTGACATTTTCCATGGGAGGCTCGGGCTACCCTGGCATCTTGCCATTTTCCAATGGCAGAATAGCACAACAGCTGCCAGTTGAGCCAACTAAGTTTCCAACATCTTTTTGAAGCTCAGTTGATTATTGAAGGCTAAGGGTAGTCCTTCAATTTTTTCATTGATGCTTTCGAGTACCGTATTAGCCTATGGCTTCTTGGATAAGGCATCGTTGACCTTCAATTGGCTAATGGCAATCTCTCTCAAGTTGGGTTGATTGCCATTGTTACCATTGTTGTTGATCTACCCTCCTTGAAAGAAATGGCGTGGTTGGCCCCACCCTTGACCTCCTAGACGAAAGCCATTGTTGTTGTTGAAGTTCGCGTTGTTGACTACGTATAGGGCATCCTCACGAGTTTTTGGGCAGGTGTGACCCGTGTCGCCACAGATTTCACAGGTGATGTGAGAGTCTAAGGCACAAGCAGCCACATACTTTAGCATTGGCTTGTCCATCTATCTTCTTCATGAGGATGTCCTATTTGGAAGCAATGATGTCCAACTCTTTCAAGGTGTGCATGCCTCGTTGACAGGCTTGGAGACGCTCATCACTCCAACCCATATTAGACACCCTCTTCTCAGTCAAATCTTTGGCTTTGGGTACCGTCAATGAGAAGAAGGCTCCTCCAGCAGCAGCATCCACATGGTCACGGGCAGAAGGGATTAGCCTGTTGTAGAAATTTTGGATAATGAGACAGTTGTCCATCCCATGGTGGGGACAGTCCACGATGTACTCCTACAGCCTTTCCCATGACTCGGGAATAGACTCCTTAGCATCTTGCTAGAAGCTGGAAATTCTTCCACATCGGGCATTGGTCTTGCCCAACAGAAAGAATTTGGTGAGGAATGCCATAGAACACTTCTCCCAAGTGTCTACAACACTTAAGTTCGCATAGAACCACTGCTTCACTCTCCCAAAAAGGGAGAACAGAAACAGTCTAAGACGGACGGCATCAGGAGAGAAGTCTTTGATATTGAAAGGGTTGCATATCACAAGGAACTGTTGTGGGTGAGCACTTGCATCCTCATTAGCCTTCCCACAAAATGGGTTGGCTTGCACCATAGTCATTAGGCCAGTATTGATTTCAAAATTCACATCAGGCCCAACAGGCACATAGTTAGCAGAGGGAGCCGAAAACTCACGAAGACTTTTTGTCCATCGGCATTTTGGTTGTTGGTGAAGAAGAGCTGGTTTGCTTTGCCGCACGAAGCTTCTAAGGAGTAACGACATGAGGTCAATCTCTTAGAAGGGATTCGAGATCTTCTATTAAGTTTTCCGACAAGCGGAAACCAGACATACACTACCCTATTTTGACATAAACGCGAAAACAAAGGAGGGTTATCCTACTAAAAACCTACCTAGAGTCCTATCTTATTCAATCAATCCGGCAATACTTCAACTGCCTTTCACAGCAACGGTGCCAGAAATGCTTGTTGACGTTTCTTACGTAAAGAATAAAGTTTGCAAGCGCACGAAACTATCGATGTAGCATTTACCCTTAAAAGAGTATTCCAAGGGTGTCATTTATTTCATCCAAAAGGAAGGATAGGTGGAAGTGTAGCAATCATCAAATGGAAAGGGTAGAATGGTCTAGGTAGGGTTCTAGTGAGGATGGATAATAGATAAGTGGAGGTAGTGTGAGACACACAAGAGCATTCTATTCTAAGGGGGGTGAATGGGTCCATGGGTGATTAGACTAAGAGTTAGAGAGTTGCTCCTACGATGCGTCTAATACACATATACATAGCCTAGGTTAGATACTATTGAGCATGTCAATGGTGAATCCTTATGCTAAGTTGTTCAACACATCAGGCACGGGCTGACCCCTAGAAATACTAGGGCGACTCCCGCCAAGAGCCCGTGGCATAGCCGAACGTGGAGGATTATAAAAGACAGATAGATTTGTCACCACCTACTGCCTACCTCTTCAATCTGTAGGTCTACGAGACATCCAACGCTACTTAACTATCCTAGCACCATGCTAGAATATTAAGTAAATACCTTAGGAGCCACGGCACAAGTCACCCTAAGGCAATGACTAACCTAAACATCATTTAACCAATGTTGAAACATAGCATAAGTTATTAATATTAACATGATCATATCATAGCTACTTAGACTGTAGTGGGGGTTTATAGTGTATATGATGATAGTATAATGACATTCAGGCATGGTCATAAATACTGTTCCTACCACATACATGAAAACCACAATCAAACAATAAACGCTTCATCCAAGTATATGAATAAAAGAAGACCAAAGGTAACACCTTTATTATGCATAAAGTCACAAATACAATAAGGAATATGTGAGCCGTACCTTTCCCAATTTGGAATTGGGAAAAAACTCCTTCTACTCCTTTCCTAATTTGGACTAAAGACTAGAGACTCTCCTCTATACAGCCTAAACTCCTCTAAGGACTATGGAAGATAGTGGATACAATAGAATGAAGTTCAAGTGGTGTGTGTGAGAAGGAGGTGTAGGGGGTCTTATTTATATCTAAATAAGGGTTCGTTCCCGCCACTAAAAGCGTGCGAATCAGTCTTCATCGTGATTAGGGAACCACAGAGAGTCCACACATGGAAGTTGACGAGTTTGGCGGAAGAAAGGCTTCGGCCGAACCACCACTTCTGGCAAACTGGTCTTCTGACCAATTCCAGTGTGCTTTTTTGGGGTGACTTCCAGGTGGGCCCTATTGATTGATATGGGTTATACACTATTGGATCTCCTCGGATACGTCTGTTTGTAGGCAATTTGATCCATGTGATGCCACGTGTCGGCGCTTGATTGGCTGGGATGATAATTTATAGGATTGCTCCCCTCTTTTACCTTATTTCCTACATTAAAAACCTGCATGCACCATTCTTCCAAGGACAAGTGGAAATAGGTTAAGTAGAAAGGTGATTTGTGCAAGAAACGAGTTTTCCTTCACATAATTGAGATATATTGACGGATGAAATTGGGATATGACAACCATCAATAGTAGGTCGCTGGAGTTAGGAGCGGCGTGCCCTATTCGAGTCGTGCATTGAAGGCATGCACCTTCCCCAGGCGCATGGGTGCAGCGCACGCCCCCGTCAGGTGCCACTGTGCACATCACATCATTGTGAAGGCACCGCAGAGCTACCCCATGCGGCTGACGGGGTAGCTTATGGTGATATGACAGACAAGACATTTCCTGCCATCATCAACGGCTACGCCTAGCCAGTGGCGACAGGCGCGGCAAGACTGCGAGTCTTCAAGCCATGGTCAGCGGCAGCTGACAGCAGTAAAACTTTAGATCTTGTAAAGGTATCTTGGGGCCACTTTTGGGTCCTAGGCCCCACTTGTAAGTTGTTCGGCCTTGACTATAAAAGGATCAGACAGCCACCGACCTAGACAACTCCATTCACACACGTCTTCGCTCATACGCACTCAAGCTTCCTCAAGCTCACCACACACTCAAGCAATACAACTCACTCCTGTGGATGTAGGGTGTTACGCTCCGGGGGGCCCGAACCACGTAAAACCACCATGTTCACCATCTCCCACATATGTGCGAGCTCTTTGGAGACTAGCCCCTCCTAAAAAAGAACCTCTGCGGGCTGCGACTAAGATGATTTGAGGGAAGTATCGTTGCTACACTTTGAGAGTACCATTGATGAAGTTTCCATTATTGGCCAAGTACAATGCATTCTCATGGGCCTAGAGGCAGTCACTCCCCTATATGACCCTTGTTTCCGTTGATCTTACACGTCATGTGAGCATCCAAGCCTGAGCGGTGCCAAATACTTTTCCATTGGCTTGGCAATCCAGCTTCTTCATCAGGACATCAAGCTTCACAGCAATCATGTTCACCTGTTTCAAGGTGTGCATGCCTCGCTGTTGAGGCTGGAGACGTTCGTCTCTCCTACCTATGTTGGAAACCATCTTCTCAATTAATTATTTTGCTTTGCACACCATAAGTGAGAAGAAGGAACCTCTAGCAGTGGTATCCACATGATCACGAACTGACAGAGTTAGCCATTGTAGAAATTTTGGATGACAAGCTGATTATCCATCCCATGGTGGAGACAAAACAAGATGCATTCCTACGGCCTCTCCCAAGCCTCGGGAATGCATTCATTGGGCTCTTGTTGGAAGCTTGAAATTCTTCCACAAAGAGCATTGGTCTTGCCGAACGGAAAGAATTTAGCGAGGAATACTGTTGAACACTTTTGCTAAGTGTTTATAGCACTTCAGTTCATGTAGAACCACTACTTCGCTCTTCCGAGAAGGGAGAACGGAAACAGTTGAAGACGGATGGCATCTGGTGTGACAACCTTGATCTTGAAAGTGCTATAAATCTCCGAGAATTGCTGCAGGTGAGCACTTGCATCCTTGTTGGCTTTTCTGTAGAACGAATTAGCCTGCACCATAGTTACTAGGCCAGTCTTGATTTCGATGTTTACATCGCCCATGTTGACATTGGGCCCTGTAGGCACATTATCAGCTGGGGGAGCCAAAACTCATGAAGGGTCTTCTAGACCATTTGCTTGCAGCGGGATGGTGCAGAAATGACGGGCTTCCTTTTTGACAGGAGGAACGACATGAGATCTTCAACCTAGTTTGCCGGCAAACGGAAACTGGTCATACACTACCCTATTTTCACATAAAAGAATGTGAAAACAAATCTAGGTTATCCTACTAAAAACCTACTAGAGTCCTAGATACCATATGATCATGCAAAACCTTTGTGCCTTCCCCTACAATGGCACAAGATGCTTGTTGGTATTTGTTAATGTCTGCACATCATCCTAGCAAGGAGTGCTAGACATGCAGTTGGCACTAGGCTAACCTAAGTCAAAGCAAGTTGGGTTTCGCAAGCGCATGCAAAGTACCACTGTAGCATTTCACCCGAGAGTATTCCCTAGTGTATCATATTTATTTTATCCCAGAGGAAGGCAACTGAAGTGTGGCCAAATCATAGGTAGACTAGGGTGTTCTAGTGAGGATCCTAGTAGGATGGATAAATGATGAAGTGGGGTAGTGTGACACACACCTAACGGTGTCCACAGGGCATACTGTAAAGCATATTGTATATGCGTAAATTTTGAGGAGATACTATAAAAGTAGACGAAGAATTGGGTATAGAGTATGCTTTAGAGGAAACGAGTGCGGATAGCTTAAACAATCTACTCGCGTAAAGTTGTCCTCGTGAAGGTCAACTACAAGATGGAGCTACTCCTTTTTTTTTATAATTACTCATACACATAGTCTAATAGTGTACACATGAACAAGTTAATGGTTAATAGTAGGGCCTAGTTGTCTAGCATATCAGACATGGGTTTACCCCTGGCAATCCAGGGGTATTCCGGCAAAGATCCTGTAGAGTAGCCAAACGTGGGGGAGCACAAAGGACGGATAGAGCTGTCACCACCTGCCACCTACCCCTACAACCCGCGGGCTATAAGACATCCAACACTACTTAACTATCTAAGCACCACGCTTACATGTCATGTAAATACTTTAGAAGCCTAGGTACAAATATCTTTCTAAGGCAATGACTAACCTAAACATAGTTGAACCAACATTGGAACCAACCACTAACATATTCATATTAATTAACGTAATGATGTCTAATTCGACTATCATGGAGGTGTATGGTACTTATAATAACATGATATGGAAATTATGATTAGATCATAATAACATCTACACCTATCACATACATGGGCTCCACAATCAAACAAGAAACGCTTTGCACGAGTATATGAATAAGAGAGACTAATAATAATATTATTATTATATATAAAGTCACAAAAGAAAAGAAAGATACATGAGTCATACCTTTCTGAATTTGGACTTGGGACTAGAGGCTCCTCTGTTTAGCCTAACCCCCACTAAGGACTAAGAGAACTAGTGTATACAATGGAGTGAATGCTCAGGTTGTGTGTGATGAAGTGAGGAATCCTATTTATACATGAAGTTCAGTCGGTTCCTGCCATCTTTTGCATATGAATCGGTCCTCACCGCCATCAGGGAGCCACAGGAGAGGGTCACACATTGGCTAACTAAGTCTGACAATCGGCCGAACCAGGGGCTCAACCGACTTGTTCTTGGCGCCCCTCGGCTTGTGCTTCCTCCTAGTCACTGACTTTGTGGGCCCTGACCTCATCTCCACATGAATCAATGTTGGATTCCCTATGATACGCCTGTGAATGGGTCCATGGATCCATGTGATGGCACATGTCATTGCGTTATTGGTCGGGATATCAATTTTTATGATTTCTCCCCTCACTCTTCCTCATTTATTCAATAAGATACCTACATGCACTATTTCTCCAAGTACAAGTGGAATTATGTTAAATCTAAAGTTGATGTGTGTAATAAATATTTATTCCTTAACATAATTGAGTTATACTGATGCTCAAAATTGGTATATAACTACCATCAACACAACATAGCGATTAGGCCGGTCTTGATTTCAAAATTTACGTCACCCATGTTGATATTGGGCCCAGTAGGCACATTGTCAACGGAGCGAGCCAAGAACACACGGAGGATCTTCTGAGCCATTGGCTTGCAGTGTGATGGTGTGGAAATGACGATCTTCCTTATCGACAGGATCACATGAGGAGGAACAAAATGAGGTCGAACTCTTCTCAGCAGTGATTTGAGATCTTCAACGTAGTTTGCTGGCAAACAGAAACCGATCATACACTATCCCATTTTCACATCAAAAGAATAATAAAAGAAAGCAAGGATATCCTACTTAAAACCTACTAGAGTTCTATCTACCACATGATCATGCAAAGCTTATGTGCCTTTCCCGGCAATGGTGCCAAAAATGCTTGTTGGTATTTCTTAACGTCTATAGGTCATCCAAGTAACAAGTGCCAGACATGTAGTTGGCACTAGGCTAACCTAAGCCAACGCAAGATGAGTTCCGCAAGCGCATGGAAAGTACCGCTACAGCATTTGACCCAAGAGTATTCCCTAGGGTATCATATTTTATCCCAAAAGAAGGCAAGTGAAGTGTGACAAAATCATAGGTAGAGTAGGGTGTTCTAGTGAGGATCCTAGTAGCATGGGTAAATGATGTAGTGGGGAAGTGTGAAAAACACCTAAGCAATCTACTCTAATGGGTAAGGATGTCCTAGTGAGGGTTAAGCTAAGAGAAAGGATTGCTCCTAGTGTCCTCTACTTACTTGTATACATAGGCTAAAGATGTACACATGAACATGATAATGGTGAATACTAGGACTTAATGGTCAAACACATTGGGCACGGTTTACCCCTGGCAAAACCATGATGATTCCCACAAAGATCCTTTGGTGTAGCCTAACATGGGGGAGTGTAAAGGATAGACGATGCTGTCACCAATTGCCACCTACCCCTACAACCTGTGGGTCTACGAGATAGCCAGCGCTACTTAACTATCTAAACACCATGCTTACATGTTATGTAAATACCTTAGATGCTCAATTACAAGTACCTCTCTAAGGCAACGAGTAACCTAAACATCGTTGAAACAATGTTGGAACCAAGCAGTAACATATTCATATTAACATAATCATGTTATTACTTAATTAGACTGTAGTGGAGGTGTATGGTGTTTATGATAACATCATATGGACATTATGATCAGATCATAATAACATCTACACTGATTACATACATGGACTCCACAATAAAAAAGAAATGATTTTCCCAGGTACATGAATAAAAAGAGACTAATAATATATTAATATGCATAAAGTCAAAAAAGGAAAGAAAGATACGTGGTTCTACCTTTCCCAATTTGGACTTGGAACTAGAGGCTCCTCTCTACAGCCAAACCTCTGCTAAGGACTAAGAGAACTAGTGTATGCAATGGAGTGAATGCTCAAGTTTGTGCGTGATGAAGTGAGGGGTGAGTGGTCCTATTTATATAAGGAGCTCAATCAGATCCTGCCATCTTTTGCGCGCGAATCAATCTTTGCCGCCATTAGGGAGCCACGGGAGAGCGCCATGCGTCGGCTAACCGAGTGTGGCACTAGGAAGGAGTCGGCCGAACTAGGGGCTCGACCGTCTTGGTCCTGGCGCCCCTCGTCGTGTACTTTCTCCTAGTCACTGACTAGTGGGCCCTAACAACAACCCTCATGAATTGACGTTGGATTCCCTCGGATAAGCCTGGAAATGGGTCTATGAATCCAAGTGATGCCGCATGTCATCGCGTGATTGGTCGGGATGTCACATTTTAGGATTGCTCCCCTCATTTCTCCTTATTTTTCCAATAAAATACCTGCATGCACTATTTCTCCAAGTACAGGTGGAATTGTATTAAATATAAAGGTGATGTGTGTAAGAAATATTTTTTCTTTCTCATAATTGAGTTATATTGAAGGTAAAAATAGGTGTACAATGATCATCGACAAGTGCCTTGTCACATCAGATGCGCTGTCACAGGCGCGTCGACTGGAGCACCAGAGTTTTTGCCACGCACCCTTGGCCCCTCATAACCGGCAACCCTTCAAAGATTCCATGTACTCGAAATCTTCAAATAGTGGAGGAGACTAGATTTTGCTTAGCGGTTGCCTCCTCGTAACCTGCACCAAGTCCAAGTCGTACAGCATCCCCAAGTCTCCCTTTTGCATTCGTGGGACACAAGGCTTACGATCAAGCGAGCCCAGGTAAGTAGGTAAGTTTCTAGCTCACTTTCGGGGCCACGAATAAGTTCGGGGCGCCCACATGTATGACAGGTCATAGTGTTGCTGGTCCGAACAAACAAGAGTGAGGGATGGATGACTTGAGGTGGCCAACAGTTGGGCGTACTCGAGGTGCTGTCCACCCCCCCCCCCCCCCCCCAACATCTTCGACTATCCATGTTCATGTCTTAGCTCTACAACTCCTTAGCATCCCAGTTATCGGTTGGCTCCTAAGCCACTCGGGTCCCTTGGTGGACTCAAGAACTATGTAGATGTAACAAAGTGAATTTATGAAACACGGGTATTCGTGCCAAGACAAGCTGCCATCACTATCGAACTGCAATGGACGCGTTCCGGTCGCCCCAAATGAACTGTCTCGACCAGGTTTCACCTGGATTACCCGTTAGATAACTCAGGGAGCACAGAATTTAGACCCTACCCTGGTATCTTTTTGGTCTGCTCACCCCTCAAGATCAATGAACGTCTCATGGGTGGGGCATAAAAAACTTGCGGGTACCAACCCAGCCTGATAAGAGGCTCGAGGTCCTCCACATGATTTGGGCTAATGACGACCGGGCGCCTACGCCCCACCAGAAGTAGTTTGTGCCGCTAGTGGTCAAGCATGTAATCGGATCGATATTAACACATTTATTGAACTCTTGCTTTTCAGGGTCCCCAATGCGAGTGCAAGTTCAATCTACAACCAACTCCACAAAGACTCGACTGAAGGCTCGAGAGCTAATGATAGGGTATGTGACCACTATGTGGCTACAAAACATAGCTACCCTCCACTCGAGGATGGGCCCGCAACAAACGCTCCGACCTACCAAGGTTAGGGTATCCAGCTTGCCCAAGTCTTGATCCGAGAGGTCTGGCAGGTGATTCCTCCCGGGCTTGAGCCGGGGAGAGGCGGGTAGTTGGCGGAATTTATGACGAATGGTGGGTGTGGTAACTTCATCAGGGGGGTAACCACATTGTGACCTATTGCAGGATAAGCCTGCCATCTGTCCCCTCCATCGTTAGGAGGAGGATTACCTCACACACACGACAGTGCCTCGGAGACCAACAAGAAGCCAAGACTGAAGCTTTTGCACCCCGGACAGATCGGATGCCTAGAATGAACACTATAAATTTGGCCCCACTATGAGGAATGTTGGTTAAATAGGGTTGCCTCACCCCCTACAAATGGACACCCAAAGCCTTCCACGAGGGGGGCGAATTCACTATATATGCGGGTTACTTACGCATTTTACCTTAGGCATTTACTTTACACAATTTCTTTACACATTTTTCCATTAAGGCACTTGCTTTCGTGCCTTACTCTCATATCCCGTGTGCATTTCTCTTACGCATTACTTTCATAGAAGTTCTTACTTTCTTAGAGTTCATATACTCGAGCAAGACTTGCTTGTAATTTGTGTTCTCGCCTTTTGATCTAACAAAGATCACGGATAAACTCCCTCGGGATGTAGGGTCTTTTTTGCCTGAGCCAGGATAAATATCTCGTATTTTGCATCCAGCCACAAAGACAAAAATGATTCAATACAAATTTACTAGTCGGTTTCCAAAATGTCGACACTTGCTCACGTACAAGAGCATGAGAAAAAAAGAAGGGATAAAACACAATAAGTAGCCCTGTTTCATCCTCACAATAAAGAGAGCCCACAAAAAGGAGTTAAATTCAAATTCACGTTCCACGACATTCCATCACACATGCACAATTGTAATACCCAGTTCTGAAATTGAACCAAGCGAACGCATATGTGTGCCCAGGATGTTCATCACACATACACGGGTGCATCACAAAAGAGTATACAGAAAATTACCACGGAACAAGATTAATTAACCAAATTTTATTACACAAACCATATTATCCTCGAGTACAAAATCCTTTGAATATTAATGACAAGTTCAACTAATGCAACAGAAATAAACTAATTAAGCAACTAAGCAAACTAAACATAAAGGATAGCCCAGCTCCAATAACACCACAGACAAAGCTGATGGTAGACATGGCCTAGAACTCCGCATTATCGCCATTAAACTCCCAATCCTGACCTACAACTGTTGGGGGGGCGTTGCAAGAGTGAGTACATGTTGTACTCAGCAAGTGTGGAAAGTATGACATGTGGCTGATTCAAATGATGAATGTAATGAAGGCTAAGTGATGAAAAGTACATTAAAACATTTGAAAAGCAATATAAAATATGTATATAAAGTAAACCCATCATAATTCATAAGTAATATCATAATACCAGTCCATAATTCACCATCCTCATCAATAATTCCAGATTTCACCATTTGCCAATAACCATATTCAATACCAAAAATTAATCCATAACCAGCCATAACCATTACCAAAGCATAACCATACCAAATACCATCCCAATACCATCCCCATACCGAGTTACCTCTAATCATGGAAGTTGTTCAGGTGCTCATAATCGGAAGCACGGCTATCATGATAGTTTTGTTAGACTCTGCAGAGTTTGTACCACTTTATCCCGTGTTCGTGATTTCATCACCTTTCGGTGACTAGGAACCTACCATATGCCCATGACTTGTCGGTCACATTACACACTTCCGTTGGTGTGTGGCCAAGAGATCACAAATAGCCTTTACAAAGGGATTACTAGCCTATTTAGACCCCACTAAGGTTTCACCGGTGGCGATGTCTCCCACTGAGCACATCTTCAACCAAGGGCCCCCTCTTGAGCCATTCAAATCCCAGGATAGTCCCACCAATCATCAATAAACCAAATCCGACTACCCCTTCCCCGAGCATCCACAATGGTCAAACAGCACTAGCGAAGCCCTAATTAATCAGCTACACCGCACCCATACTTGGCCTCGTGGTGGAACTGTAGTCCTGACTTGTTCTCGCATGAACCGGTCCTTAGATCTAAATCAAGCAACCACCATATCATCCAACCCATCCACATACCAGGCTTGCTTAGATCACCCATTAACACATCATATTAACCAGTTCATGTTAATCCATATACCATTAATGCATAAATAAATAATATAGTGGTTTCCCATCCCAATTAATTAAGTGATTCAAAAGGTAAAAACACTTCCCGACTCTCTACCATAAATTCCAGGCGACAAGGGTGGTCAAACAACGCTAGTAAACTTCCTACCATAGGATTCCCATCAAATTGACACAAGCATGCTGTTTGCAAACAAAACATATATTTTAAAAATAGGATCAATATGCTTCAAGGACACTTGCCTTGCTCTTGCGGTTGATTAAGGTCAAAGCCTTCAAAATCTTGGTGTTGTATATCCTCTGCGGCACTCTCTAGCGCAAATATGTCTAATCCACACAATAAACATACAAACAAGAAGCACAATCAAAGAGTGCACAAATATTACTCAATATGACATGCCATGCATGATTAATGAATATGCAAGGTAGAACTTGTTAATAGATTGCTTTTAATGATCACTAATACTTCTAATAGCTTTTAATAAGTTTATACAAGTTTGGAGTTGATTTGATCAAATTTTAGAATCAGTTCAACACAATCTAGTCAGCATAATCGGACTAGTCTGTTGAAGGCCAGACTAGTCCGCACTTCGCAGAACAAGCGAACTAGGATTTTCTAGATCGACGTAAACTTGGAGATTAGGTGTTGAATTCACGTAAGGAAAAGAGAATAGAAGGTATACCAGGTGTTTATAACTCCAATGAATCAAGATACTTGGAGGTAACACTTGGATCTTGATGATCTAGGGTTGGTGATGAACTTGGAGATGAATTGGTGATGAAGAACGAAAGCTTGGTGGAGATCTTGATCCTCTTTAATTTCCTCCTCTTCTTCTACTTGCTTGGGATCTCCTCCCCCCTCCTTGGTTTTGGCTCTCCATGAACTAGGGTTTGGGTGGGGTGGATAAGTGGCAAATAGATGTCAAGCCAAGGGGTGGGGTTGTTTATATAGAGGTAGAGGCTAGGGTTAGATGGATTTCGAGTTTGAGAGGAGTAGAGGCCGATTTAGAGTCCTACATGGGCTCTAAAAGAGTTAAGCACGACATCACTAGGCCCACTTAACGTGAAACCCAAGAAGCAAGTTATAAAATGAAAGATCAATTCGGAGTCGCGAAATATCAGACAAGTCCGAAAAGGACCGGACTAGTCCGATGTTGTCCAGAGAGAAAATCGGACAAGTCTGGCCTAAAATAGGACAAGTCCCACTTTAGTCAGAGAGGAAATCGGACAAGTCCGCTAGAACACTGGACTAGTCTAGAAAAGTCCAGGGACTTAGCAATTTTTCAAGGATTCTTGGAATATCGGACTAGTCCGCACAAAATCGGACAAGTCTGAAAGTTTCTAGAGGCAAATCGGACTAGTCCGCAGCAAAAATGGACAAGTCCGTTTTTAGTCAGAGAGAAATTGGACTAGTCCTCAGTAAAATCGGACTAGTCCGCACTTTCCTGCATTTTAAGTGCGGTTTTGTTCCAAATCAATTTTAAATGCTCCAAATCAATTTTAAACTCGTTCTCTTGTTGTTGGTTAATGTTAAACATGTATATGAGTGTATGCAAGGCATGATGCATGAAAATGAGGGTGTTACAAACCTACCCCCATTAAAATGGATCTCACCCTCGAGATTCGACCCGGAAGAGAAGAGATAGGGAAATTCCCTCTTGAGATCATCCTCCAATTCCCACGTTGCTTCTTTTTCTGTGTGGTGCTTCCATTGAACTTTACACCATCGAATCACATTGTTCCTTGTGACTCTCTCCTTGGTTTCCAAGATCTTAACCGGTTGCTCGGCATAAGTCAAATCTTCCTGTAGTTCCAATTCTTCCATTGGCACTTGTTCTTCCGGTACTCTCAAGCACTTCTTGAGCTGGGAAACATGAAAGACATCATGGACATCCGAAAGATGAGCTGGCATCTCCAACTTATACGCTACTTCTCCTATGTTGTCCAAAATCTTGAATGGTCCAATATAACGAGGTGCTAGTTTGCCTCTTATGTTAAACCTCTTATGACCTATAATTGGTGACACCTTGAGGTAAACAAAATCTCCCACTTCAAAGGCTAATTTCCTTCTCCTATTGTCTGCATAGCCTTTTTGTCTTGATCGGGCAGCCCTCAAGTTTTCACGAATCATTTGGACTTGCTTTTCGGCTTCTTGCAACACATCCGGACCAAATACTTGAGTTTCTCCTGCCTCATTCTAGAACAAAGGTGTTCTACACTTCATCCCATAAAGCGCTTCATATGGTGACATTTTCAAGCTTGCTTGGTAACTATTGTTGTATGAAAATTTCGCGTATGGCAAGCTCTTGTGCCAACCTTTCCCATGCTTTAAAGCACAAGCTCTTAGCATGTCCTCTAAAATCTGACTGGTCCTCTTGGTTTGTCCATCCATTTGAGGGTGATATGTTGAACTGAAGTTCAGCCTCGTTCCCAAAGCTTCATGCAGTTTCTGCCAAAATCTGGAGGTAAATTGAGAACCTCTATCCGAGACTATCTTCTTCGGTACCCCGTGTCGACACACAATATGCTCCATGTATATTTTGGCCAATTGCGTAGCTGTATATTTGGTCTTCACCAGGACAAAATGAGCTGAATTGGTTAAGAGATCCACAATTACCCAAATTGAGTCATAACCGGACTGAGTACGTGGTAACCCAACTATGAAGTCCATTCCAATTTTTTCCCACTTCCATTCCGGGATCTTCAATGGTTGCAATAATCCAGCCGGCCTTTGATGTTCCGCCTTGACTCGTTGAAACACATCACACAATGCCACATATTCAGCTATGTCTTTTTTCATGCTATCCCACCAATAGCAAGTCTTCAAGTCTTTATACATTTTCATGCAACCGGGGTGAATCGAGTACGGCGAGTCATGTGCCTCCTTTAATATTGTCTTGCGAATATGCTTTACATTAGGCACAACAACTCTTACCAAGCCATAGAGTGCCATGTTCATCCTCATCAAGCTGAATTCTCTCCCTTCTTGGGTCCTTTCCTTGATTTCCCGAATTTCCTCATCTGTGGTTTGTGCTTCTCAAATTTCTTGCTCCACGGTCGGATTTAACTCCATCATCTCCATCTCATTTACAAATTCGAGGTTCAACCGTTCGAACTCCTTACATAACTCGGATGGTAACTCTTGAACTATGAGTTGATGACTTACTCCTTTTCTACTCAAAGCATCGACCACTATGTTGGCTATTCCCAGATGATAGTTGATCCCCAAATCATAATCTTTGATGAGATCCAACCATCTTCGTTGCCTCAAGTTCAGATCCGTTTGTGTTAGAATATACTTAAGAATATTATGATCCGTATAAATTTCACACCTATGTCCAAGGATATAGTGTCTCCAAATCTTCAATGCATGTACCACGGCTGCGAGTTCTAAATTATGCGTTGGGTAATTCTACTCATGTTTCTTCAATTGTCTCAACGCATAGGCTACTACTTGACCTTCTTGCATAAGCACACATCCAAGTCCTTGTCTTGATGCGTCGCAATATATGTCAAAACCCTTGCTTACATCTAGCAGTACCAAAACTGGGGCTGTTGTCAACCTCTTCTTCAACTCCTCAAAACTGTTTGACAAGCGTGATTCCATTGTAATGCCTTTCCCTTCATTAGCAATTCTGTCATTGGCTTGGCTATCTTGGAAAAGTCCTTGATGAATAGACGGTAATATCTAGCCATCCCAAGAAAACTCCTTATTTCCTTTACATTTTGCGGGGGCTCCCACTTCAACACGTCTCTCACTTTTTCAGGGTCAACTGATACTCCTCCTCCTGAGATGATATGACCCAAAAACGACACCTGTCTCAACCAAAACTGACAATTATTGAACTTGGCGTACAATTGATGCTCCCTCAATTTCTGCAACATAAGCCTCAAGTGTTCCTCATGTTCCTTCTCATCCTTCGAGTAGATCATAATGTCATCAATAAACACCACAACAAACTTATCCATGTACTCCATGAAGACCTTATTCATGAGGTACATAAAGTAGGCAGGCACATTTGTCAATCCAAAAGACATCACGGTGTACTCATAAGATCCATACCATGTTCTAAAAGCTGTTTTGGGTATGTCCGATGGTCTAATCTTCATTTGAAAGTATCCCGACCTCAAATCAATCTTAGAGAAGTTACAAGCACCCTTCATCTAATCAAACAAGTCTTCTATGCGTGGCAAGGTGTACTTGTTCTTGATTGTTACCTCTTTGAGAGCTCGATAATCCACACACATCCTTTGTGTTCCATCCTTATTGTCCACAAATAGAACGGGCGCTCCCCAAGGTGAAGAACTAGGGCAAATAAAACCCTTCTCTAGTTGCTCTTGAATCTGCTTCTTGAGCTCTGCTAATTCCATAGGAGACTTCCTATACGGCCTCTTAGCTATAGGTGCAGTTCGAGGTATTAAATTAATAAGAAACTCAATGTCTCGATCAGGTGGCATACCTAGCAACTCGTTCAGAAAAACATCCAAAAATTCACACATCACCAGATTTTCCTCAATTGCGGCACAGTCCATATGATTCAACTCCAATTGCTTTGGTGCGGTTGCAGATGCTTCAAATTCTATGGTGATCCCTTCCTCATTGGTCAAGTTTACCATTTTCGTGGCACACTCAATAACTCCATTGTGCTTTCTCAACCAGTCCATACCAAGTATAATGTCCAATCCTTGAGAATCTAGAACAATGAGGTTGGCGGAGAAGTCTACCCCCCTTATTCTAAGGCTTACTTTTGGACATACTATATTTGTCCTCATCTCTCCTCCAGGAGACTTAACCAATAGAGTAAATTTCATATGAGAGATAGGCAAACTATACTTGGTGACATACTTCGATGCAATGAATGAATGTGATGCTTCAGAATCAAATAACATAGTCGCGGGGTTGGAGTTGGAAAGAAACATACCAATGACCACGTCATCCGCTTGTTGAGCATCCTCCGTAGAGACATGGTAAACGTTGCCATGAGCAAAATTCTGCTGTCCATGGTTCCCTTGTGGCTGTCCTCCATTAGGTCTTGGGTTTTGCCTTGGTGCATTGCTTCCGTGACCAAGGCCTGACTTGGGACACTGATGCTTCTCCACAAGTATAGCACTTCTTAACTCCACCATAATTTGGACGGACTTGATTTTGAACATTTGCACCAGGAAAATTAGCACGAGGTGCAAAAGGCATTGAAGGCCTAGGTGCTTGCATGACAGGGCGCTGCTGCACAAACTGAGCTGGGCACGGTGCAAATCCAGGGCGTTGAGCACGAATAGAGGAGCTGAAATAAGGCGCATTGGGTGGCGCAAAGTGAGGGCACACATTACTTACTTGTTGTTGTCCTTGATATGGTGCCTTACTCTTGTTGTCTTGCTCCATCTCACGAACCTTGTTCTCAACCACAATTGCTTTGTCCACAAGCTTCTGGAAGTTGACATAATCACAGTTGAGCAATTGCACTTGAATTTCATTGTTTAGGCCTCTCATGAACAAGTATTGTTTTTGGCTGTCCCGACTCACATCCTCAGGCGCATACCTTGAGAGTTGAGTGAACTTATTAAGATATTCACTCATGCTTGATCTTCCTTGCCTTAAGTTCTCAAATTCTCGCCTCTTCAGAATGATAACACCTTCCGGCACATAATGAGAATGGAAACTCTCCTTGAATTCTGCCCAAGTAATTCTCTCTTGGTTCTCATGAGCATTGCATAAACAATCCCACCAATCCGCAGCTGCTCCAACTAGTTGATGAGAAGCGAATAGGACCTTCTCTCGGTCACTGCATTGGACAATAGCAAGTTTATTCTCCACGGACTTGAGACAATCATCGGCATCCATAGGGTCAGCAGCTTGAGCAAAGGTTGGCGGCCTAGTCCTCATAAACTCTCCCAATCGGTTATCAGGAAGCGGGGGTGGCGGTGGAGGCATGTGGGGCTGATTGTTGATGTTACCAGCCTGCAGCTATACCATAGTTTGTATCATGGTCTGCATGAGCTGGTTCTGCATAGCCAGTAGCTGCTCAATATTGATAGCTCCATGAGCAGGTCCTTGTCCATTGTTGTTCTGAGGTACTCCATGGTTCTCCTCCTCATCATTGACATCCCTCTGGTTGCGAGTCCTCACCATCTGAAGAGAAGCAATAGGTAAGAATTTAGAAACGTCCCCAACTAAATGCATCAAGGGATATGAAGCTAAACAACTAGCTATACTAGCCTAGGTGGACATGGTAATGCTAAAGCATCCCAAAATCCTCTATTAAGCACACAAGAAACAATATATATATATATATATATATATATATATATATATATATATATATATATATATATATATCAAACAGCACACCAAACAAAAACACATTGATTTCTGAGTGCTCCTATGTGCTCTAAATTGTCCATTCTATCTAGGCTGCGTCCTACGGTCAACCTGTGGCTCTGATACCAAATTGTGACACTCGGTTCCGAAATTGAACCAAGCGAACGCATATGTGTGCACAGGATGTTCATCACACATACACCGGTGCATCACAAAAGAGTATACAGAAAATTACCACAGAACAATATTAATTAACCAAATTTTATTACACAAACCATATTATCCTCGAGTACAAACTCCTATGAAGATTAATGACAAGTTCAACTAATGAAACCGAAATAAACTAATTAAGCAACTAAGCAAACTAAGCATAAATGATAGCACAGCTCCAATAACACCATAGGCAAAGCTGACGGTAGACATGGCCTAGAACTCCGCATTATCGCCATTAAACTCCCAGTCCTGACCTGCAACTGTTGGGGGGGGATTGCAAGAGTGAGTACATGTCGTACTCAGCAAGTGTGGAAAGTATGACATGTGACTGATTCAAATGATGAACGTAATAAAGGCTAAATGCTGAAAAGTACATTAAAACATTTGAAAAGCAATATATAATGTGTATATGAAGTAAACCCATCATAATCCATAAGTAATATCATAATACCAGTCCATAATTCACCATCCTCATCCATATTTCCAGATTTCACCATTTGCCAATAACCATATTCAATACCAGAAATTAATCCATAACCATCCATAACCATTACCAAACCATAACCATCCCAATACCATCCCCATACCGAGTTACCTCTACTCATGGAAGTTGTCTAGGTGCTCGTAACCGGAAGCATAGCTATCATGATAGTTTTATTAGACTCTGCAGGGTTTGTACCGCTTTACCCACGTGTTCGTGATTTCATCACCTTTCGGTGACTAGGAACCTCCCTTATGCCCATGAACCGTTAGTCACATTACACACTTCCATTGGTGTCTGGCCAAGAGATCACAAAATAGCCTTACAAAGGTATTACTAGCCTATTTAGACCTCACTGAGGTTTCACCGGTGGCGATGTCTCCCACTGAGCACATATTCAACCAAGGGCCCCCTCTTGAGCCATTCGGATCCCAAGGTAGTCCCACCAATCATCAACAAACCCAATCCGACTACCCCTTCCCCGAGCATCCACAATGGTCCAAACAACACTAGCAAAGCCCTAATTAATTAGCTACGCCGCACCCATACTTGGCCTCGTGGTGGCACTGTAGTCCTGGCTTGTTCTCGCATGATCTGGTCCTTAGATCTAAAGAAAGCAACCACCATATCATCCAACCCATCCACATACCAGGCTTGCTTATATCACCCATTACCATATCACATTAACCAGTTCATGTTAATCCATATACCATTAATGCATAATTAAATAATATAGTGGTTTCCCAAACCAATTAATTAAGCGATGCAAAAGGTAAAAACCCTTCCCGACTCTCTACCATAAATTCCAGGCGACAAGGGTGGTCAAACAATGCTAGTAAACTTCCTACCATAGGATTTCCATCAAATTGACACAAGCATGCAGTTTGCAAACAAAACATTTATTTTAAAAACAAGATCAATATGCTTCAAGGACACTTGCCTTGCTCTTGCGGTTGATTAGGGTCAAAGCCTTCAAACTCTTGGTGTTGTATATCCTCCGCGGCACTCTCTAGCGCAAATCCTTCTAATCCACACAATAAACATACAAACAAGAAACACAATCAAAGAGTGCACAAATATTACTCAATATGACATGACATGCATGATTAATGCAAATGGAAGGTAGAACTTGTTAATAGATTGCTTTTAATGATCATTAATAGTTCTAATAGCTTATAATAAGTTTATACAGGTTTGGAGTTGATTTGATCAAATTTTAGAATCAATTCAACACAAACTAGTCAGCAAAATCGGACTAGTCTGTAGAAGGTCGGGCTAGTCTGCACTTCGCAGAACTAGCAAACTAGGGTTTTCTAGATCGACGTAAACTTGGAGATTAGGGGTTGAATTCACGTAAGGGGAAGAGAATAGAAGGTATACTAGGTGTTTAGAACTACAATGAATCAAGAAACTTGGAGGTAACACTTGGATATTGATGATCTAGGGTTGGTGATGAACTTGGAGATGTTGGGTATGAAAAACGAAAGCTTGGTGGAGATCTTGGTCCTATTTCGTTTCCTCCTCTTCTTCTTCTTGCTTGGGATCTCCTCCTCCCTCCTTGGTGGTGGCTCTCCAAGAAATAGGGTTTGTGTGGGGTGGAAAAGTGGCAAATAGATGTCAAGCCAAGGGGTGGGGTTGTTTATATAGAGGTGGAGGCTAGGGTTAGATGGATTTTGAGTTTGAGAGGAGTAGAGGCCGGTTTAGAGTCCTACATGGGCTCTAAAAGAGTTAGGCACGAAATCCCTAGGCCCACTTAACGTGAAACCCAAGAAACAAGTCGTAAACTGAAAGATCAATTCGGAGTCACGAAATATCGGACAAGTCCGAAAAGGACCGGACTAGTCCGAAGTTGTCCAGAGAGAAAATCGGACAAGTCTGGCCTAAAATCAGACAAGACTGGCCTAAAATAGGACAAGTCCAACTTTAGTCAGAGAGGAAATCGGACAAGTCCGCTGGAACACTGGACTAGTCCGGAAAAGTTCAGGGACATAGCAATTTTTCAAGGATTCTTTGAATATCGGACTAGTCCGCACAAAATCGGACAAATCCGAAAGTTTCCAGAGGCAAAACAGGACTAGTCCGCAGCAAAAACGGACAAGTCCATTTTTAGTCCGAGATAAATCGGACTAGTCCGCACTGTCCTACATTTTAAGTGTGGTTTTGTTCCAAATCAATTTTAAATGCTCCAAATCAATTTTAAACTCGTTCCTCTTGTTGTGGGTTAATGTTAAACATGTATATGAGTGTATGCAAGGCATGATGCAAGAAAATGAGGGTGTTACAACAATACTGATCAAAAGTATGATTTGTTTTCTCCTAAGGCTTACTCTTTTGACATAACAATATAAATGTTGCAAATATTCCTACTCTTGATCCCTACCAAGCTCTACATAGAGCCTTATTTAGATATCAAGAAAGGCATTGCTTTGGTGAGGAAAATCTCACATACCACATAGGAATGATTGAAAGGATTATTTGAGGAACTCAAAATTAAACACCATTTGAAGCTCTTCGGAATTTAGGTTGAACATAGACATTAGGTGATGCAACCTCACTTTGTTGTTCTATCCTTCAATAACCCAAGAAAAAGAGGAGGCGTAAGCCCCATAATGACTAGGAAAAACAGTGTGGTACCATAGCCAATTTATTCAATGCAAGGTTGAATACTTTGTTGTGCCTTTAGTAATTTTGAAAAGTAGAACATTGTAGCAACTCCTGATCAACAACATAAGTCCTTATCTTTGCTTCAGGACGAGCAAAGGGTAAGCTTGGGGGACTTTGTTGACGACCATTATATAACAATTTTGATCGTCAATATAAATCAATTATGTGAAGAAATAAATATTTCTTACACACATCACTCTCACATTTGACATAATTCCACTTTTACTTGGAGAAATAGTGCATGCATGCATTTTATTGCAAACCTAAAAAGTGACATCTCAGCCAATCATGCGACAACATGTGGCATCACATGGATCCGTGGACCCAGTCCCAGGCGTATCCAAGGAAATCCAATGTTAACTCACATGGGAAGGGAACCAGGGCCCACATGCCAGTCACCCAGAGGAAGCACAGCCGAGGAGGGCTAGGACCAGGTTGGCCGACCCCCTGGCACGGCCGACATGGTCTGGGCGCCTTTTGCGATCAAACGATGTGTGGCGCTCTCTTGTGACTCTCTGATGGTGGTGAAGATTGATTCGCGCACAAAAGATGGCAGGAACCGACTGAACTTCGTGTATATATAGGATCCTTCACCCCTCACTTCAACACACACCACTTGAACATCACTCTCTTGTTTACATTAGTTCTCTTAGTCCTTAGTGGATGTTAGGCTATAGAGAGGGGCGTCTAGTGCCAAGTCAAAATTGGGAAAGGAATGGCTCACGTATCTTTTCATTTTATTTGTGACATTATGCTTATTTATAATATTATTATTAGTCTCTCTTTATTCATATACTTGGTCAAAGCGTTTCTTGTTTGATTGTGGAGTCCATGTATGTGATATGTGTAGATGTCATTATGATCCCATAGTAATGTCCTTATTATGTTATTAAAAACACCATACACCTCCACTATAGTCTAATAGGTAATAACATGTTCATGTGTACATTCTTAGTCTATGTAGATGAGTAATTAGAGCACAGTAGGAGTAGCCCTTCTCGTAGTTTAACCTTCACTAGGAGAACTTTACCCCTTAGAGTAGATTGCTTAGGTGTATGTCACACTATCCAATTCCATCCTTTATTGATCCTAGTAGAATCCTCACTAGATCATTCTACTTTACCCATCATTTTTCCATACTTCACTTGCCTTCTTTTGGGATAAAACAAATACGATACCCTAGGAAATACTCTAGGGTGAAATGCTACAGCGGTACTTTCTGTGTATTGATGTTTCTTACGTCACAGATCATCTCTCGAAAGAGATGAGGTCTGCAAGCGCACGGAAACTGTCGTGTAGCATTTAACCCAAGAGTATTGTAAAAGCCCTAAAATTTCATAGTGCAAAGTTCAGATAGGAAGATTAAAAATTTGAATGAGAAAAAGAAATAAACAGGGAATGGGAAAATGAAGTGAGTTAAACCCTATAAGAGGGAATTTAAAAATTCAAATTAGCTCCTCCTCAAACCATGTCAAAAAAATCAGAGTTAACCATTGAATTCCAAATATTCCAAATAGCATCTCTGCAAAGTTTCAAAATATTTGAAGCACAATTGCTATGTAATTAATTGGAAACATTGAATTCTTTCAAATTCAAATTTGAATTTGAATATTCATTGAAACTTGATTGAATTAAATTTTTGAGTCCATAATCATATTCTACATAACTTATTTAGCCCCTCCACAAAAATCTAGAATTTTTGCACAATTATTGGTGGGAGGATTGAAGGAACAGAGAAGGGATGAGGGTGAATCTAGGTGGGACCCACTGGTCAGCCTCCCAATTGCCTGAACCGACGGAGTCCTCTGTTTCTCTGCTGTCCCCGCGCTTCAACGCCGGAAGGAGGCTCCACCACGGCAGGGGCACACACACACAATGCACAAAGTTATACAGTATCGGACTAGTCTGATATCAGTCGGACTAGTCCAATATCACTTTCTGCACTAGATCGGACAAGTCCGGTATCCACCGGACTAGTTCGATATCTTTCTGATCCACTTCGGACTAGTCCTCCCTAATGCGGACTAGTCCTCAACACAATGCACAAGTCACACAAAATCGGACAAGTCCGTTGTGATCCGGACTAGTCCGATATTCTTTCTGATCCACTTCGGACACGTCCGGTGTCTACACGGAATAGTCCGATATACACACTGATCTAAATCGGACAAGTCCTCCAAGTGCGGACTTGTCATCCTAAACACTTAGGATTCGCTACACACAGCACACCGGACTAGTCCGGTGACCACCACGGACTAGTCCGATCTTTCTGAACCCTAACGGTCACTTTTAGAAACCCCATATAAATAGAGGTGCATGGCCCACTTTTACAATCTCTCGAACCCTAGCGCCGTCACACCTCCCAAGAGACTCAAAAACCACCTCCCTCCACGAAATTAAGTGCAAAATCGATCAATCTATTGAAGATCACTTCTAGATCATTGGAGAGACACTTGGCACACGTCATTGAGCTCTTGGTTTGATTCTCTAACACACTCTTGCGTTTCAATTTGGAATTTTCGAGTGTGTTATTGGTGGCTTTGTAAGTTGTAATCAAGGGAGCTCTCAACGTGTGAGAACGCCCCTTCTACTTGGTTATTTACCCTTTGTGATTAGTAGAAGAGGATTGGCCTTCGTGGCGATCCGACGAGGGAAGGGTTGGAGAAGACCCGGTCCTTTTGTGGGCTCCTCAACGTGGACGTAGGTTGCCTTCGTGGTAGCCGAACCACAGGATAAATTGTGTGTCTTGTCCTTTTGCGTTCTTCATCTTAATTGATCAACTTAATCTAGGGTTTGATTCACTTTGTTCAATTTGAGTTAAATTGTTGAACAAGAGCCTTAATTGTAATAGAATTTGACATACAACTATTAAACTGTCATTTAAGTTTATATTTCCGCTGCAAACATTAACGAATCAATCAAATTGACTGAACTTGATCAACTTAGCCCGTGAAAACCGGACTAGTCCGCACTTTACCGGACTAGTCCGATATCTCTGGTATTGACTTTGTTGTTGAGTGTTACAGGAACCGAGAAAATTCAAGAAGGCCTATTCACCCCCCCCCCTCTAGGCCTACATTCAATAACTCTCTATAGGAATAACCACTGAAAGTCTTCCGTACATTGTTGGAAAGTTTAGAGAGTCCTCAAAAACTCTTATGCCCAACTCCATTTCAGAATCCTTCTGTAATCTAATAAAAAATTCAAATTTCCAAACTCTGTTAAATCTGGACAGAGACTGGACAGTTTCTGTATCCTGTCATTATTTTTATCATGTCCCTTAGTAGAATCGATGAATGACTTCATGCAATACATTTCTGTAATACTGAGGATGTATGCAACAATGTTGTAATTTATGATTTTTGCATATTTGGATGTTTTCTATCTGGAAAAATATGGACAAAATCAGCCTTAAAAAAGGAGGTGCTGTCAAAATTTTTCCAGAAACACTGTCAACTTCCAAAAATCATATCTCCTTATACCAAAATGATCTGGAGGAAAATAAATACATTATGGAAATACCTTTGAGGGTAATACAACTTTGTAGTTGAACTCAAGTGCTGAATGTGCCTCTAGCTGGATGAAAATTTCGAATTTCTCCAGACTAGTCTGAATGAACAGAAACTGAGACAGAATTCCAGTGTATGTTTTATTTGGCATTTGAATTTGAATTCACTTTCATAATTCAATTATCACATACATGATCTGTTTCTCAAAAAAAGTTGTTGAAATTGAGTATTTGACCCACTCAAATATTTCTATATAGATGCCGGATGTGATGCTACTATTGCCGGACAGATGGATGTTCTCCACGTGCGCTAACCGTCCGGGCTTTTCAATTTTGCTACAGGAAGTGCTCGAACAGTTTGGCTTCATGAAAATGCCATCTTATTGGGGTCAATAGATGGTCGACAGAGGCATACTGTCATGCACCATCCTGGTCGATGTCCCTGCTAGTCCACGTCGTTATGGATGGGCTCCTTTTTCGGCCAGTACCCTTGGAGCTCGTTTGGAGGACACGTGGGCTGTCACAGCGGGCGAAGCACTTATGAATCTTTGTGAGCTTCATCAAGATGCCATGGCTGGGACAGAATTTTCTCTTCTTCTGGTGCATGGTGCGGCTGGTCTTGAGTGGCAACATCGTATGGTTGAGGCCTATCAACTGGACGGTGACACAACATCGACAACACATGGGACATATACTGCTGCATCCAGCATGGTGGTTCTTACACAAAGTACAATCCTTCAGCAGCAGGTCGAAGCCTTGAGGCAAGCGATTGAACGGGGTGACACTCTTGATTACATCATTGAGAACCTACGTTCATTCCTGGCTATGACAAATCACCGGCTGAATCAGTGCGAGAATCAGCTGCATCGCACTCGCAATAAACTGCGGAAATCTCACGCCGAACAGAGGCAGACTCACAAGGAACTGCAGCAAGCTCGTGGTGAATTGCAGGCGAGTCAACTGGTGGTGGAGCAACAGCAAGAGCAGCTGTTGGTGATCATTGAGGAACGAGATGAAGCCATCAAAGAAGCTCTAGGTTGGGAATTCAAGGCAGGCCAACATCAGGACTTGTAGGAGGCTGAGGCACACATGCCACAACCAGTTGTGTATCCACCGGCTGAGGACATATCGCTGAACATGGGCGAGCAGGTGCTTTTGTGTCCTGAGGAGGAGGAAGATTCTGAGTTACTCGAGTTCGCCGAAGAGGACAAATCAGAGTAGGATGGGGCAATACTACTGCCATCCCAGGGCAACATATAGTTAATGGTTGCTCGTGTTTGTTTTGTAGCCATGTTTGTAGCATAGTATAAATAGTAGTGGGTGTGTATGGGGTGACAATGTGGGTATGACGTCTCATGGAGACCAAGTATAGTTTAGATGTACATCCGTAGTGTGGGAGTCCATCATTTTGGAGTTCACTATTGTAAACTTGGTCATGAGATAATATATCTTGTATAAAGTTTGTACTTTATCAATATATGTGAATGTTATACAATTATCATATTGTCAATGCTTGCAGTACTACTGTATGGACTGGATGAAGCAAACAAGCATGTTGCTGATTTTTAAATTATGTGGATGCAGAATGGTGTGTACACGTTCTACACCCGAGATGGGAGGCTCTAGCTGGGGTTGTGACGATGAATCTCCGAACCGAGAGCAAACCACGACACCGCAGCAACAGGCTCCTCCACCACCACCACCTAAACCTCCAAGGACTCTTGCGGAGATTCTTGCTGCAGTACTCGGTTCACACGACGAGCAAACCGAGTTGCTGCGGATGTTGGTGCAGAATTCGTCCCGTCAAGGGGGCGACAAGACAATGGGCAACGCCAGCCCCACAATGTTTGTACTCGGACTTCTTGGCAACGCATCCACCGGTCTTCACGGAGATTGAGGAGCCTCTGGAGGCAGACAATTTTATCCGCACCCTGAAGACGAAGTTCGGTTTGCTACGATACACAGCACAGCAGAAGGCGCTGTTTGTAGAGCAATAGCTTCAGCGACTCGCCGGTGCTTGGTGGGCAAACTACATTGCATCACTTCCGGCTGGTCATGCGGTCACGTGTGGACCGAGTTCCTGGAGGCGTTCCGCGCCTACCATATACCTCCCGTATCATGAAGAGGAAGCTTCAGGAATTTCTGGAACTGAAGCAAGGCGGGAGGACTGCTCATGAATACTCCTGGGCGTTCAATCATTTGGTGCAATACGCGCCAGATTATGTGGGAACAGAGGACAAGAAGTGAGATACTTTCTTCCGTGGTTTGAACCCTAAGATGAAAGTCCAGCTCGCACAATGCAATCGCGGCACCTTCAACGACATCATCAATGCCATGATAGTGCAAGAAGACGCTCAGCATGAGCTCGTTCCTTATAAGAGAAAATGCAGCGCTCCTTCGAGCAGCAGCGGTGGTGGTCCATGGAAGTACCGTTTGGTGTATCGCTCAACATCCGGGCAGCGATGGCAGCCACCAGCACGGCCGCAGCAGTTTCACAATTGTTCTTTCAACGCGCAGCATTCTGGACCGACATTTCCATAGAAGAAGCAGCAGCAGCAAAGGATGGTTCCACGTGCGTATTCTCCTCCACCATGTCACCGGGATTCCATCTGCCGCTTGGAGGGAACCCGACACAATAGACGTGCTATACGTGTGGCCGTGTCGGGCATTTTGTGAGGGACTGCCCCGAGCATCGACAAGGCAGCGGACAAGGACCATATCAGGGTGCAGCTCGACCCCACAACCAGCACAAGAAACCAGGAGCAAAACCCGGCAAGGTCCACCACCTAGCTATCGAAGACGTGCCGGAAGGCGAACCTGTCCTTGCGGGTATATTTTCTCTACTCCAAAATCCCGTAGTCATATTATTTGACTCCGGTGCCACCCATAATTTCATTAGCCAATCATATGTCATCAAATATCAATTACCTATTGTTCCCACAAAATGTCCATATTTGATTTGCTCTGCGGGTGGGAAAGTAGCAGCTGATATGATGGTCTATAGAGCACCACTTCAGTTGGGTGGAAATCTATATCCGGCTTCTCTAATTATATTAGAGAATCAGAATGTAAAGGCCCTAAATTCAGGGTACAAGTTCATAAAAGAGAAATTACAATTTCAATGGGGGAAAAGAAATCATTAGACAATTGAGAAATTAAATCAATTGAAGCTTCAATAGAAGGGATTCATAAATTCAAATTTAGCTCCTGCTCAAACCTTATCAATTACAAATCTGAGTTCAACAATAAATTCCAAATATTCCAAATAGCCTCTCTGCCAAGTTTCATAATTTTTGAAGCTCAAGTGCTATTTACTTCAGTGGCTCCATTGAATTTCATTCAAATTCAAATTTGAATTTGAATTTTACCTGAAACTTGTCCAAATATGAAATCCAATTCCAGAATCTGAATCTCCACAACTGAATTCACCTCTCCACGAAAAATCTAGAATTTTTGGACAATTCTAGGTGGTGGAATTAAGTTACAGAGAAGGATTGACTTGAGGGGAGCAGTGTGGCCCAGTGGACAGTGGAACATCTATGGTAGTGCTCTGCACGCCGTTTTTCCGTCGCTGCTCCGCTCTACACCGCACGCCATGCACCTTGCCAGCGAGCTGCTTGCCAGCTTGATGGCACCCCGGCGTGCTCCTTATCTCCCCCTGGTCCTTCTTCACGCCATTGACGAGGACTGCAGCACTGCCACTTTTCTTCCCTCCCGCGGAGCAGAGCACCGCCACCTCCTTTCCTCCCCGGTGAGCGCCTCATTATTGCCTCTTTTTCCCTTCGATGCAAACAGCAAAGATGCAGCCAAGGCTATGCTCTACCATCCACACCCTTTGGCTCGTCATGTTGCTCATTGCTTTGACTGTATTTCGATGTTCCGCCGTCGCCATCGCTGGGCTGCCGCGAACGTCGTCCTCTGTCCACTGTGGTGCCAGCAGCATAGGCCGTTTCACGCTTCAATGTCAATAGATAAACGGAGTGCCAGGACACCACCTTGCTCACGGTAAAAACCGTTCCTTGGTTAATCCTTTATCGAGCACGAAATCCTCTTGTCCTTTTCGGCATGCCTTAAACATTCTTCCTAGGTTTACCTTTCAATTCGTTTTCTAGATGTAACTATCTTCTAATCCAGTTACATGATAGTTTGCTAGCGTCCTTACAGTTCTGTACGAACAAAAACCAGAAAGAATAATTGAGGAACGGCTATATTATGCCGATTTTCAAAGCTGCCATGAAGAAACCATCGGCACACCGTCGAACTCATCGTTGTCGACCGTTCCACGGAGTTTGCACCTCCAAATCGTCATCAACATGCTTCCAGGAACGTTTCCAACCTTTTTCTGAGCTTCTTGCGCCATTCAGAGCGATTCCGGCCATCGCCGAAACCCTAGCTTCGCCGCCGCCCTCGCGCGCGGTATTCCAGCCATCGCCAGCTTTTGGCGACCACTCCATCGTGCTCAGCACCTGGAAAACGGTTATGGGGCGAGTGGGGAGGAGAGAGAATGCCAGGAAAGCCAAACCGGCGAACTAGCCGATGCGGCGCCACCGCGGCCGAGCGGCGCGTCGCGAGGAAGACGAAGGCCGGCGGGCCCCGCTTTTTCAGCATCTTATTTCCCCCGCATCGGCTGCGGACTCAGATCGGGTGGCTGTGCGGGTTAACCCTGTGGCCCTCGGTGCAGCCCAGCTCTGATTGGTCCTTTTCAAATGAGTGGGGCCGAGCCAATTCATTTGAATTTTCCCATTGGAAACTAATTCCAGAATTTGAGCCAACTTCTAAATTCAATTTCTCCTAATAGATTTGCTCAAATAATTCCAAACAAATTCTGTAGACTCATCTCAATCTCAACTTTGCAGTGGTGCAATTTGTTGGACATGAAACTCCCAGAATTTTCATAATTAATTCCTTTTAGCTAATTGATTGAGAAATTAATTACTCCTGTTCTGTTGATTGGAATATTCCAAATTTTGGTCAGGACAATCACCAAAATACACTTGATGTCCAGTAGAAATTTTAAGTTCATTGGAATTAATTTACTGGGATGATCAGTGTTCCAAATCTTTATGTAGTTGAAAATTGGAGAAAAGTACAGAACCATTTTCAGGTTTTTCCCCAAACTTGAGAAATCAATTTCTCCCTGCAGGAAGCTCATAAAAATGTGAAACAAATTTTCCCAGAACCAGTGAGACCCTCTCTACCATGATCATCCACTTTTAGAAATGACAAGCTACAGATTCAGTACCAAAATTCAGAGAAGCCTTTTAATTGTTGGAATTTTAGAGACAACAAGCTTCCTTGAACATCCCCAATTTTTGGTCCAGATCTTCCTCATAGATCCTAGTGTCCACTGTAAAAAATCCCAAAGCCAATTAAAATCATTTACATACATGATCAGTAGTTATAAGATCTCTTCTATAGTTTCTATATCACCCATGTACTTTATATATTGCATATCATATAGTGACCGAGATCGAGGAGGATAAGAAGCCCTTGGAGACTCTACTTTCAGAAGCTAACTTCGCCCCTGACTCACATCCAGGCAATCCCCGGTTTGCATTTAAGTGCTATTTCAAATTTTCTATTTTTATCACTTATGTCTAGGGTCAACTTTGTGCATTAGGGCTAAGGTGCTTGTTACTCCAGTTGCATGACCCACATATCCCATGGAGTATTGGGTAGGTCTAGAGCTTTACGAGTAGGAAATGCCATGCTAATGTTTATAGGAATTCGGTAGAAGTCGAGTAGTTGGAATCTACTTGCGGGATAGGATTTTATCACACGGGATGAATTGATTCAAAAAATGGTTTATTGTGAAATTGAGACCGAGCAGTGGGTAGGATGCAGCGAGACACGGTCTCACGTGCGTAGCCCTGCTCGTGTTGATTGAGGACCGATCTTTGTGCGGCCCTGCTGAACAAGTTTGAACAGTACCGGATGCATACTGGGCATATGGAACCCAGGAAACTGATGTAACTTGATAACTTGGATGTCGAGGCATAGCCCATTGTCGATAGGGGTGGGCTGAGGGTAGTAAGATGTAAATTTGCCGGCGGGCACAGACACGCTCCGTGTGGGAACCTTATGCTCGCAATGGTGGGACCGGTTTGGCGTTTGAGTTCTCCTGTGAAAGGTTGCTGCGAATGAGGTGGTGAGGAGAACAGCATGCTCCTTACGCACGGGTGTACGTGACTTGTTATTCAGGTGTGTCCTGATTGCAATCACCGTCCCTCGCGGTTATTTGAGTACCGCTTGTTCACTGCACTGTGACATAGTAAATATTGAAGAAGTCAGGAGAATACGATTTATTGTAATATAATTGTTTTGCCACTATGTTTGCTATAGATTAGGCTCATCAAAGTTACTGTTATTGAACATTTAAGCTGCTGCTATTAACTTGTAAAATGATGATCAAATTATATGCGAGTCATTTACTGCTATATCCATTCCTATGCTAAGTATCCCTGCATATCGAGTTCCATGTTTAGGTGAGGCGGTTAAGTCTTGCTGAGCCTTCATGCTCACGGTTGCTATATTAAGTTGTTTGCATGTGAGATATACGAGGGAGGGCCCGAGGATGAGGCGATGCCCCCGTCGGGGTATACCGCCGAATGGGACCCCTTCACGCCGCAGTAAATTGTGTGTTGCTAGTGTGCAGCGCCTGTGGGCTAGACAGCTGTACTTTTGCATAGCTAGGCTAAGAGCTTAGCTATGAATATTATCTTCCGACGTATATTAAGTATTCTAAAATACTTCTGCTATTTATATAAATAAAACTTTGTATTTTGTTGTGTTCTTTTGTGTGTGTTGTTGGGTGTCGCATTGCACGGCACCACCCTCTGCGATTCTTGGAATGTGTGGACCCGGACCCCGCAGCCTGGTATCAGAGCCGCATTGGGAATAGCACGCTCGAAAAGAGCCTATTTTGGAAAACTGAAGAGTAGTCGAGTGCAGATTAGTATTATGCCCACATAAGGTCTATTATAGTCTTAGTTACTTAAGGTGGCAAGCTAACTTATGTCTTATTAAATTCTGTAACGATGCTCAGATGTCAGGTAAGAGGTAAGATACGCTACCGCAAGCGGATCAATTGCGGTAAGCTCACCATGCGAGAGGTAGCATGTGATTGTTTCCGTAGCTTGGCACGGAAATGATAATATGAGTCTCTGAAAGTTTCCATGTTTCTGAGAACATATGACACGTGGTACCCCAACATGCTACGGAATTAGTGGGAGCCCCCGTCGGGTGGGACATAACCCGATGCACCCCCTACTGGTGCAGCACTATGCAAAGACGTGGGACCCTGTCGGGTGGTAGAAAACCGGGTCATGTACCTCGAGACGTGGCTTAGCTCGGGCGGCCCGTATGGAATGATACGGGACGAATGTTTTTACTTTCAAATATATTACTGTGAACTGTTCGCCCATGGGGGTTGTGCCGTACAGAACCATATGTTTGATCTCTCGTTTGTGTGTAGATACAGTACACTAACCACGTTTAAGTAGTTCGAGTAGGAAACGTTGGCGAGTGAACGTCATTACTGCCACCATTGAGACGTATGCCGGAATACCGGCCTAGGATTTTCTTTGGTGACGGCGTAGTACCGGCATTGCATTCGAGTTTCATCAGGCACGTCGACGACATTAACCGTGCTGGTGGTGTGACTCGACAACAAGTAAAAACTCCCAACTTAGGACTAAGGTTGAATTTGTAATCTCTGTTTTGGAGCGTGTTGGCCAGATTTAAAAGTAATAATGGTGTCTCTGCGGTATGCAGGCCTATGATTTGGGAACTTGAGGAAGTCCTTCACATGTTTCATTTTCAGATACAAGGGATATTTCATGATTTAAAACTTGAAAACTTCATTTGAACTTAAAGTAATCAGTTCCTGGTTCAAACTGTGAAATTGACGGAAAATCGACTAAGTTTGGAACAGCATAACTTCCTGTATATTTTACCCCTGAAGGTCTACCATACATGGTTGGAAATTTTAGAGAGTACTATAGAACTCTTATGTCCAACTCCAGAGTAGAATCCCCCCTCTAAACTATTGAAAAATTCAAATTTCCAAACTCGGTTAAATCTGGACAGAGACTGGACAGTTTCTGTACCATGTTATTGTTTCCATCATATCTCTTTGTATGATCCCCAAATTACTTCATATAATGCACTTATGGAATCCTGAGGATGTATACAACAATTTTTGCATATCTTGATGTTTGGTATCTGGAAAAATGTGGACAAAATCAGCCTTAAACAGAGGAGGTACTGTCAAAATTTTTCCTGAAAACTGTCAATTTGCAAAAATCATATCACCTTATACAGAAATGATCTATGGGCAAATAAATACATTATGGGAATCTATTTGAGTGTACTACAACTTCGTAGTTGAACTCAAGTTCTGAATGTGCCTCTAAATGGACTAAAATTTCAATTTTCTCCAGACTGGTCAGATGGAACAAAACTGTGACAGAATTGCAGTGTTATGTTTCATTTGACATTTGAATTTGAATTCACTTTCATAATTCAATTTTTGCATCTCTGATATGTTTATCAACAAAGTTTGTTGAATTTGAGTATTTGACTCCTTCATGTACTTCTTTTATAGATGATGGATGTGATGCTATTACAGGACGGATGGGTATTTTCCACGTGCGCCAACCATCCGAGCTTCCCGAGCCTGCTGCGGGAGGTGATCCAACAGTTTGGCTTCATCGAGATGTCATGTTATTGGGGTTGAGAGACGGTTGACAGAGGCGTACTTTCATGTACCGTACTGGTCGACATCCTGGCTATTTCGCGTTTTTACGGATGGGCTCCTTTCTCGGACACATTCCAAGGAGTTCATTTGGAGGACACGTGGGCCTTTGCAGCAGGCAAAGCACTTATGAAGCTTTGCGAGCTTCATCAATATGCCATGGCTGGGACACAATTTTCTCTTCTCCCGGTCGGTGGTGTTGCTGGTTTTGGGTGGCAACGTCGTATGGTTGCCGCCTATCGACCATATGGCGACACAACCTCGATGACACTTGGGACATATGCCGCTGCATCTAGCATGGTTTTACTGGCACAAGGTACAATCCTGCAGGAGCAGATCAAAGCTTTGAGGCAAGCAACTGAACAGGGTGACACTCTTGATTATATCACTGAGAACCTACGTTCGTTTCTGGCTCCGATGAATCACCGATTAAATCAATGCGAGAATCAGTTGCATCACACTCACACTAGACTGCGAAAAGCTCGCGCCAAACTGAGGCAAACTCGAATAGAACTGCAGCAAGCTCGTGATGGACTGCAGGCGAGTCAGTTGGAGGTGCAACAACAGCAAGAGCAGCTGTTGGTAGTCACCGAGGCACAAGACGATGTCATCGAGGAAGCTCAGAATTGGGAGTACGAGGCAAAGAAACTTCAGGATAATTTGATTGAGGCCGAAGCACAATTGCAACCAGTTGTGTACCCACCGGCTCATAACATGCCCTTGAACATGGGTGAGCAAGTGCCTTTCTCCAGAGGAGGAGGAAGATCCAGAGATAATTGAGTACGCCGATGATGATGCATCGGATTAGGATGGGGCAGCACTACTGCCATCACGGGGCAACGCATAGTTAGTAGTTGCTCGTGTTTATTTTGTGGCCATGTTTGTGTCATATTATAAAGAGTAGTGGGTGTGTAGAAGATGACAAGGTGTGTATGACGACTCATGTAGACCAAGTATAGTTGAGATGCACTTCCATAGAGGGAGACCGTCATTTTGAAAATCACTATTGTAAACTTGGTCATGAGATAATATATCTTGTATAAAGATTGTACTTTATCAATATATGTGAATGTTATGCAATTATCATATGGTCATTACTCGCACTACTATGGTATAAAATGGATGAAGAAAACAAACATGTTGCTTATTTAAATTATGTGAATGCAGAATAGAGCTTTCGCACTCTACGCCTGAGATGGGAGGATCTAGCCGTGGTCGTGAGGATGAATCTCCGACCCGGGAGCAAACCGCGATACCAAAGCAACAAGTTCCTCCACCACCACCACATGAATCTCCGAAGACGCTCGTGGAGATTCTGGCCGCAGTACTCGGCTCGCGCGACGAGCAAACCGAGTTACTGTGGATGTTGGTTCAAAATTCGTCCCGTCAAGAGGGACAACAAGACAATGGGCCACGCCAGCCCCAACAAAGCTCGTATTCAGATTTCTTGGCAACACATCCACCGGTCTTTGCAAAAGGCCGAAGAGCCTCTGGAAGTGGACAACTTCATCCCCACTCTTGAGGCGAAGTTCGGTTTACTACGGTGCACCGAACAGCAGAAGGCGCTGTTTGCAGCGCAACAGCTTCAAGTATCCGCCGGTGCTTGGTGGATGAACTTCGTCGCCTCACTGCCGGCCGGTCATGCAGTCACCTGGACCAAATTCTGGGAGGCGTTCCGCGCCTATCATATACCTCCCGGTATAATGAAGAGGAAGCTTCAGGAAATTCTGGAGCTGAAGCAAGGCGGGAGGAGTGCCCACGAATACTCCCGCGCGTTCAATCATTTGGCGCAGTACACACCCGAATATGTGGGGACGGAAGATAATAAGATAGACATATTCTTCTGGGGCCTTAATCCAAAGATGAAGGTCCAACTCGTACAATGCAACTGCAGCATCTTCAACGACATCGTCAATGCCGCGATTGTACAAGAGGACGCTCAGCGTGAGCTCATTTATGATAAGAGGAAACGGAGCGCGCCGTCGAGCAGCAGCGGGGGTGGTCCGCAGAAGTACCGTGTGGTGTATTGCTCACCATCCGGTCAGCGATGGCAGCCACCGGCGCGACCGTAGCAATTCCTTGGTCGATCTTTCAACGCGCCGCGTTTTCATCCGCCATCTCCACAACAGAAGCAGCAGCAAAGGATGGTCCCGCGTGCATATCCACCTCCACCACGTGCACCGGGATTCCGTCCGCAGATTGGAGGGAACCCGACACAGTCTATACGTGTGGCCGTGCCGGGCATTTTGCGAGGGACTGCCCCGAGCAGCATCAAAGCAGCGGGCAAGCACCATATCAGTGTGCTGTTCAACCCCGCAACCAGCCCAAGAAACCAGCACCAAAACCCGGCAATGTCCACCACTTAGATCTCGAAGACGTGTCGGAAGGCGAATCCATTCTCGCGGGTACATTTTCTCCCCTCCAAAATCCCGTAGTCATACTTTTTGACTCCGACGCCACCAATAATTTCATTAGCCAATCTTATGTTGTCAAGTATCAATTAGCTAGCACTCCCACAGAAAGTCCATATTTCATTTGCTCTCCGGGTGGGAAAATAACAGCGGACATGAAAGTCTATAAAGCACAACTTAAGATGGGTGGGAATATCTATCCGACTTCTCTTTATATTAGAGGGTCAAAATCTCGATGTCATCTTAGGGATGTTGTGGCTACACTGTCATGGTGCTGTTCTCGACATTGTTTGTCTTGTGGTCCATTTGAACTCTCCACTATATGAACCACACACTCTCACTCTAGACCGCCTTATTCAAGAAATTCCAGCCACGTACAACACGGAAGCCACTAAACTTGAGGACATTCCCGTGGTCCATGAATATCCGGACGTGTTTCCCGACGACCTTCCAGGTATGCCACCGGATAGGTACATCGTGTTCAAGATTGAACTCATTCCGGGGACCACTCCTATTTCTCGAAGGCCGTACAAGATGGCACCAAATGAATTGGCGGAGTTAAAGGAGCATTTGAAGGACCTGCTGGACAAAGGTCTCATACGTCTAAGTTCATCACCTTGGGGCTGCTCCGCATTATTTGTGAATAAAAAGGACAAGACATTACACCTATGTGTGGACTATCGTCCGCTCAACGTCATGATGATCAAGAACAAGTATCCACTACCGCGCATCAATATTTTATTCGATCAATTAGTGGGTGCTATAGTATTTTTAAAGATGGATCTTTGGTCCGGATATCATCAAATAAAAATTCGACCGGAGGATATACCGAAGACGGCATTCTCGACGAGATACGGGCTCTATGAATATCTCGTCATGTCGTTCAGACCTACCAACGCACCGGCTCACTTCATGTATTTGATGAATTTGGTGTTCATGCCGGAGTTGGACAAGTTTGCCGTGGTCTTAATCGACGACATTCTGGTATATTCAAAATAAGAGTAGGAACACGCAATACACTTGCATATCGTGCTCCAACGATTGCGAGATCACAAGCTTTATGCAAAAGTCAGCAAGTGTGAGTTTTGGATCAGACAAGTATCATTTCTTGGTCACATTATTTCAGCAGAGGGCATCGCTGTAGATCCAAGCAAAATTGTACAAGTTCTGAAATGGAAGTCTCCAACGTCCGTCCACGAAGTTCGCAGTTTCCTCGGGTTAGCGGGATATTATCGGAGGTTCATTCCGAGCTTCTAAAAAATCGCTAAACCAATGACGGAGCTGCTGATAAAGGTACTAAATATATTGGGAGCAAGGCATGTGAGGATGCATTCCAAGCATTAGTGAAACATCCCACGACAGCCCTAGTGTTAGCTCAGCCGGATACGACCATGTCTTTCGACGTTTATTGTGATGCGTCTGGCATTGATCTCGGCGGCGTATTAATGCAAGACGGTCCCGTGATCGCATATGGCTCACGACAGCTCCGAACTCATGAGCAGAATTATCCAACTCATCACCTTGAAATCGCTGCTGTGGTACTCTCTTTGAAAATGTGGAGACATTATTAACTCGGAAATTTAGTGCACCTTACACCAATCACAAGAATCTGCAATATATCTTCACTCAGAAGGAGCTGAATATGCGGCAGTGAAGATGGTTAGAACTGATCAAAGATTATGAGATTAAAATTCATTACCATCTAGTTGCCGATGCGCTGAGCCGCAAGTCTCACATCAATAATCTTTTCATTACTCCAATGGAAGAGGATGAGCCAAGTTTATACTTGGTTCCATATGGAGCGCTATATAATCTTGCTCTCATCCCTACCATACAAGAGGAGATTATGGAGGCTCAAAAGAAAGACGTGGGTATGTCCCACATTCGGAGGAAAATGATGAATGGGGAAATGATGTGCTTCCGAAGTGATGAACATGGTACCCTGTGGTTCAAGGACCGTATCGTGGTACCCCGGGACATAGGACTTCAGAAGAAAATCTTGGATGAAGCTCACTTCTCCAAGTATTCTATTCATCGGGCAGCAACAAGATGCACCAAGATTTGAAAACCAAATTTTGGTGGATACGGATGAAAAGAGAAATTGCAAAGTACGTATCGGAGTGTGATACGTGTCGGCGGGTGAAAGCCGACCACATGAGAAGGCCGGACAGCTGCAACCATTGAAAATTCCGGCATGGAAATGGGAGGACATTAGTATGGATTTCATCGTCGGGTTACATCTCACATTCCACAAGCATGATTCGATTTGGGTGATAGTCGATCGACTAACCAAATCAGCTCATTTCATCCCTGTACATACAAAGTACATTGCCAATAAATATGCGGAATTATATATTGAAAGAGTCATGTGCTTGCACGGAGTTCCCCGGACGATTACTTCAGATCATGGTACGCTGTTAGTTGCTCGTTTCTGGGAGCAGCTGCATGCATCATTAGGGACAAAACTGACCTGAAGTTCCGCATATCACCTGCAGACCAACGGTCAAACTGAACGGGTGAATCAAGTTTTGGAAGATATGCTACGCGTTTGTGCCATCCACCACGGTAAATTGGGATGATCATTTACCGTTGGCGGAGTTCTCATATGAGCCGGTAAAAACTGGTGTGAATCCGGCGAGCGGGTAATATATGGAATTGATCTTGTAAATGAAGCCGAAGAACGAGTGCGAGTGATCCAAACCAATCTCAAGGCTGCTCAATCTCGTCAGAAAAGCTATATGGATAAAAGCCGTCGACCTCTCCACTTCGACATCGAAGACCATGTTATCTCTGTGTCTCTCCAATGAAAGGGATTCATCATTTCGGAGTGAAGGGAAAACATGCTCCGCGATTCATCGGTCCGTTCACCATCGTAGAAAAATGCAGACCCATGGCCTATCGTTTGGAGTTACTGTCATCACTTTCTGGAGTTCATAATGTATTCCACATTTCTCAGCCGCGGAAGTGTCTTCAATCGCCAGCTGAAATCAGCACAGAAGACATCGAAGCTCTCCAACCGGATCTCACATATTCTGAATATCCGCTCCGGATTATCGATGAAAAGACTCGCGCCATCAAACCGGACGTTGTACTTCTACAAAGTCTTATGGAGCAACCATACCGCTGAGGAAGCGACATAGGAAAGCGAGGATTTTCTCCAATCAAACTATCCGGAATTTTTATCATCTTATATCCGGTAATCTTTTTACCTCCGTCTCTTTTATTTATAATCTCAGGACGAGATTCTTTTAAGGGGAGAGGAATGTAAATGCCCTAAATTCAAGGTACAAGTTCATACAAGAGAAATTACAAATTTGAATGGGGAAAAGAAATCAAAAGAAAATTGAGAAATTAAATCTATTCAAGCTTCAATAGAAGGGATTAAAAATTCAAATTTAGCACCTGTTCAAACCTTGCCAAATTACAAACTGAGTCCAGCAATAAATTCCAAATATTCCAAATAGCCTCTCTTCTAAGTTTCAAAATTTTTGAAGCTCAATTTCTATTTAATTCAGTGGCTCTATTGAATTCTATTCGAATTCAAATTTGAATTTGAATTTTACCTGAAAATTGTCCAAATATGAAATCCAATTCAAGAATCTGAATCTCCAAATTTGAATTCACCTCTCCACAAAAATCTAGAATTTTTTGACAATTCTAGGTGGTGGAATTAAGTAAGGATTGACTTGAGGGGAGCAGTGGGGCCTAGTGGACAGCGAAACATCTACGGTAGTGCTCTGCACGCCGTTTTTTCGTCACCGCTCCATTCGGCACCGCACGCCATGCACCGTGCCAGCGATCTGCTTGCCAGCTTGATAGTACCCTGGCGTGCTCGTTATCTCCCTCCCTGGTCCCTTCTTCACGCCATCGACGAGGACTGCAGCACAACCACTTTTCTTCCCTCCCGCGAAGCAGAGCACCGCCGCCTCCTTTCCTCCACGGTGAGCGCCTCATTCTTGCCTCTTTTCCCTTCGATGCAAACAGCAAAGATGAAGCCAAGGCTACGCTCTACCATCCACACCCTTTGGCTCATCATGTTGCTCACTACTTTGCCCGTATTTTGAAGTTCCGCCCTCGCCATCGCTGGTCCGCCGCGGACGTCGTCCTCTGTCCACCGTGGTGCCAGCAGCCTAGGACGTTTCACGTTTCGACGTCAACAAATAAACGGAGCACCAGGACACCACCTCGCTCACGGTAAAACCCGTTCCTAGGTTAATCCTTTATCGAGCATGAAACCCTCTTTTCCTTTTCGGCATGCCTTATACGTTCTTCCTAGGTTTACCTTGCAATTCGTTTTCTAGATGCAACTATCTTCTAATCCAGTTACATGATAGTTTGCTAGCCAATTTTCGTAGCTGCCATGAAGAAACCATCGGCATGCCATCGAACTCAACGTTGTCGACCATTCCACGGTGTTTGCACCTCCAAATTGTCATCCCCATGCTTCCAGGAACGTTCCCAACCTTTTCCCGAGCTTCTTGCGCCATTCCCGAGCGATTCCGGCCATCGCAAAAATCCTAGCTTCGCCGCCGCCATCGCACGCGGTATTCTGGCCATCGCTGGCGTTCGGCGACCCCTCCATCGTGCTCAGCACCTGGAAAACGGTTAGGCGGCAAGTGGGGAGAAGAGAGAAGGCCGGGAGGAAGACGAAGGCCGGCGGGCCCCGCTTGTCAGCGACTTATTTCCCCCACACGGATCGGCTGTGGACATGGATCCAGTGTGGCTGCACGGGTTAACTCCGTGGCCCTTGGTGTGTCCCAGCTCTGATTGATCCATTTCAAATGAGTGGGGCCGAGACAATTTATTTGAATTTTCCATTGGAAACTAATTCCAGAATTTGAGCCAACTTCTAAATTCAATTTCTCCTAGTAGATTTGCTCAAATAATTCCAAATAAATTCTGGTAGACTCATCACAATCTCAAATTTGGAGTGGTCCAATAGGTTGGACATGAAACTCCCATAATTTTTAGAAATAATTCCTTTGAACTAATTGCTTGGGAAACTAATTACTCCTGTTCTGTTATTTGGAATATTCCCAATTTTGGTCAGGACACTCATAAAAATACACTTGATTTACAGTAAAAGTTTTAAGTTAATTGGACTTGATTTACTGGGATGATCAGTATTCCAAATCTTTATGTAGTTGAAAATTGGAGAAAAGTACAGAACCATTTTCAGCTTTTTCCCCAAACTTAAAAAATCAATTTCTCCCTGTAGGAAGCCCAGAAAAATGTGAAACAATTTTTTCTAGAACCAGTGAGACCCCTTCTACCATTATCATCCACTTGTAGCCATGGAAAAGCTACAAATTCAGTACCAAAATTCAGAGAATCCTTTTAATTGTTGGAATTTTAGAGACAAAAAGATTCCTTGAACATCATCAATTTTTGGTCAAGATTTTCCTCATAGGTCCTAGTATCCACGGTAAAAATACTAAAGCCAATTAAAATCATTTACATACATGATCAGTAGTTATAAGATCTCTTCTATAGTTTCTATATCACTCATGTACTTTATATATTGCATATCATATAGTGACCTATATCGAGGAGGACCCGGAGCCCTTGGAGACTCTACTTCCAGAAGCTAACTTCTCCCCTGACTCACAACCAGGCAAGCCCCGGTTTGCATTTAAGTGCTATTTCAAATTTTCTATTTTTATCACTTATGTCTAGGGTGAACTTTGTGCATTAGGGCTAAGGTGCTTGTTACTCCACTTGCATGACCCACGTATCCCATGGAGTATTGGGTAGGTCTAGAGCTTTAAGAGTATAAAATGTCATGCTAATGTTTATAAGAATTCAGTAGTTGGAATCTACTCGTGGGATAGGATTTTATCACACGGGATGAATTGATTCAAAGAAAGGTATAGAATTGTGAAATTGAGACCGAGCAGCGGGTAGGATGCAGCAAGATGTGGTCCCACGTGCGTAGCCCTGCTCGTGTCAACTGAGGACCGATCCGTGTGCGGCCCTGCTGGACAAGTTTGAACAGTACCGGATGCATACCGGGCATATGGAACCCAGGAAACTGATGTAACTTGATAACTTGGATGTCGAGGCATTGCCCATTATAGATGGGGGTGGGCTGAGGGTAGTAAGGTGTAAATTCGCCAATGGGCACAAACACGCTCCGTGCGGGAACCTTATGCCCGCGATGGTGGGACTAGTTCGGCGTTTGAGTTCTCTTGTGAAAGGTTGTTGCGTATGACGTCGTGAGGAGCACGGCATGCTCTTTAGGCACGGGTGTACGTGATGTGTAATTTGGGTGTGTCCTGATTGCAATCACCATCCCTTGCGGTTATTTGAGTATCACTTGTTCACTGCGCTGTGATGTAGTAAATTTTGAAGAAGTCAGGAGAATACGATGTATTGAAATATAATTGTTTTGCCACTATGTTCGCTATGGATTAGGCTCATTAATGTTACTGTTATTGAACATTTAAGCTGCTGCTATTAACTTGTAAAATAATGATCAAATTATACGCGAGTCATTTACTGCTATATCCATTCCTATGTTAAGTATCCCTGCATATAGAGTTCCATGTTTAGGTGAGACAGTTAAATCTTGTTGAGCCTTCATGCTCACGGTTGCTATATTAAGTTGTTTGCAGGTGAGATATATGAGGAAGGGCCCGAGGATAAGGCGATGGCCCCATCTGGGTATACCGCCGAATGGGAGCCCTGCGCGCCGTAGTAAATTGTGTGTGGCTAGTGTGCAGCGTACGCGGGCTGGACGGCTGTACTTTTGCATAGCTAGGATGAGAGTTTAGCTATGAATATTATCTTCCGATGTATATTAAGTATTATAAAAGACTTCCACTATTTATATAAATGAAACTTTGTATTTTGTCGTATTCTTTTCGTGTGTGCTGTTGGGTGCCGCATCGCACGGCACCACGATCTGCTATTCCTGGAATGTGTGGACCCGGTCCCCACACATAAGCTCCATGTCATCTTAGGAATGTCATGGCTATGCCTTCATGGTGCTGTTCTCGACATCGTTCCATGTGTGGTCCATTTAAACTCTCCGCTACATGAACCACACACTCTCATTCTAGACCACCATATCCAAGAAATTACAGCCACATACAACACGGAAGACACAAAGATTGATGATATCCGTGTGGTCCGTGAGTATCCGGACGTGTTTCCCAATGACCTTCTGGGTATGCCACTGGATAGGGACATCATGTTCAAGATTGAACTTATTCCGAGAACCACGCCTATTTCTCGAAGGCCGTACAAGATGGCACAAAATGAGTTGGCGAAACTAAAGGAGCATTTGAAGGACCTGCTGGGCAAAGGTCTCATTCGCTCAAGTTCATCACCTTGGGGCTCCTCCACATTATTTTTGAAGAAGAAGGACAAGACGTTACGTCTATGTGTAGACTATCATCCGCTCAACACAGTGACGATCAAGAACAAGTATCGGCTACCGCGCATCAATATTTTTTTCAATCAATTAGTGGGTGCTAAGGTATTCTCGAAGATGGATCTTTGGTACGGATATCATCAAATAGAAATCCGACTGGAGGATATATCGAAGACGGCATTCTCGACGAGATACGGGCTCTATGAATATCTTGTCATGTCGTTCGGACTTACCAACGTGCTGGCTCACTTCATGTATTTGATGAATTCAATGTTCATGTCGGAGTTGGAAAAGTCTGTCGTGGTCTTCATTGATGACATTCTTGGTTATTCAAAATCAGAGGAAGAACACGCCAAACACTTGAATATTGTGCTCCAACAATTGCGAGATCATAAACTTTATGCAAAATTCAGCAAGTGTGAGTTTTGGATCAGCCAAGAGCCATTTCTTGGTCACATTATTTCAGCGGAGGGCATCGCTGTTGATCCAAGCAAAATTGTGCAAGTGCTGAAATGGGAGTCTCTAAAGTCCGTTCACGAAGTTTGCAGCTTCCTCGGGTTAGCGGGATATTATCGGAGTTTCCTTCCGAGCTTCTCCAAAATTGCTAAACCAATGACAGAGCTGCTGAAAAAGGGGACCAAATATATTTGGAGCAAGGCTTGTGAGGATGCAATCATGCATTTCAAGCATTGGTGAAACATCTCACAACAGCCCCAATGCTAGCTCAGCCGGATACGACCAAATCTTTCGACGTTTATTGTGATGCGTCTGGCATTGGTCTCAGCTGCGTGTTAATGCAAGAAGGCCGCGTGATTGCATATGGCTCACGGCGGCTCTGAAATCATGAGCAGCATTATCCAACTCATGACCTTGAGCTCGCTTTGAAAATGTGGATGCATTATTCACTCGGAAATTTGGTGCATCTCTACACCGATCAAAAGAGCCTAAAATATATCTTCACCCAGAAAGAGTTGAATATGCGACAGTGAAGATGGTTAGAGATGATCAAATATTATGAGATTCAAATTCACTACCATCTCGGGAAGGCGAATGTGGTTGCCGATGCGCTAAGCCGCAAGTCTCACGTCAATAATCTGTCCATCACGCCAATGGACGAGGACGATCTGAGTTTATATTTGGTTCCATATGGAGAATTATATTATCTTGCTCTCATTCCTACAATACGAGAGGAGATTATGGAAGCCTAAAAGAAAGATGTGGGTATGTCGCACATTCGGAGGAGAATGAAGAATGGGGAAATGAAGTGCTTCGATGTGATGAACATGGTACCTTGTGGTTCAAAGACCGTATCGTGGTACCCCGTGACATGGAACTTCAGAAGAAAATCTTGGATGAAGCTCACTTATCCATGTACTCTATTCATTCGGGTAGCAACAAAATGTATCAAGATCTGAAAACCAAATTTTGGTGGACACGGATGAAAATAAAAATTGCAAAATACGTATCCGAGTGTGATATGTGTCGGCGGATGAAAGCCGACCATATGAAGAAAGCCGGACAGCTGCAACCATTGAACATATCGGCCTGGAAATGGGAGGACATTAGCATGGATTTCATTGTCGGATTACCTCTCACGTTCCACAAACATGATTCAATTTGGGTGATCGTCGATCGACTAACCAAATCAGCTCCTTTCATCCCTGTACATACAATGTACATTGCTAAGAAGTATGCAGAGTTGTATATTGCAAGAGTCATGTGCTTGCACGGTATTCCCCGGACAATTATTTCAGATCGCGGTGCGTTGTTCGTTGCTCGCTTCTTGGAACAGCTGCACGTGTCATTATGGATGAAACTGATCCGAAGCTCCACATATCACCCGCAGACCAACAGTCAAACTGAGTGGGTAAATCGAGTTCTTGAAGATATGCTACGCGCTTGTGCCATCCACAACGGTAAAAAATTTGGGATGATCATTTACCGTTGGCGGAGTTCTCATGTAACAATGGCTATCAAGCTAGCATCAAGATGGCGTTTTATGAAGCTCTTTACGGCCGCAAATGTTGCACACCACTCAACTGGCGTGAATCCGGCGAGCGAGTGATATACGGTATTGATCTTGTGAATGAAAACGAAGAACAAGTGCGAATGATCCAAGCCAATCTCAAGGATGCTCAATCTTGGCAGAAAAGTTATGCAGATAAAAGATGTCGACCTCTCCACTTTGACCTCGGAGACCATGTTTTTGTCCTTGTCTCTCCGGTGAAAAGAATTCATAGCTTTGGAGTGAAGGGAAAGCTTGCTCCAAGATTCATCGGTCCGTTCTCCGTCATTGAAATTGCGAACCCGTGGCCTATCGTGTGGAGTTACCTGCATCGCTCTCTGGGATTCATAATTTTATCCACATTTCTCAGCTGCGGAAATGCCTTAAATCTCTGGCTGAGATCCACACGAAGACATTGAAGCTCTCCAACCGGATCTCACTTATTCGGAGTATCCTATTCGGATTGTCGATGAAAAGACTCGCGCCATAAGAACCCGGACTTTATGGTTTTACAAAGTCTTGTGGAGTAACCATACCGCTGAGGAAGCAGCATGGGAAAGCGAGGACTATCTCCGATCAAATTATCCGGACTTGTTATCATCTCATATCCGGTAATCTTTTTACCTCCGTCTCTTTCATTTGTAATCTCGGGACAAGATTATTTTTAGGGGGAGGATGTAGAAGACCTAAAATTTCATAGTGAAAAGATCAGATAGGATGATTAAAAATTTGAATGGGAAAAAGAAATAAACAGGGAATGGGAAAATGAAGTGAGTTAAACCATATAAGAGGGAATTAAAAATTCAAATTAGCTCCTCCTCAAACCATGTCAAAATAAAAATCCGAGTGAACCATTGAATTCCAAATATTCCAGATATCATATCAGCAGTGTTTCAAAATTGTTGAAGCACAATTGCTATGTAATTTAGTGGAAACATTGAATTCTTTCAAATTCAAATTTGAATTTGAATTTTCATTGAAACTTGATTAAATCAAAGTTTTGAGTCCAGAATCATATTCTACATAATTAATTTAGCCCCTCCAAAAAAATATAGAATTTTTGGACAATTATTGGTGGGAGAATTGAAGGAACAGAGAAGGGATGAGGGTGAATCAAGGTGGGACCCACTGGTCAGCCTCCCAATTGCCTGAACCGACGGAGTCCTCTGTTTCTCTGCTGTCTCCGCACTTCAACGCCGGGAGGAGGCTCCACCGCGGCAGGGGCATGCACCAGCAGGCAGCTGCGTGGACTAAAGCTCCTCTTCACCCTACTTAAACCTCCATGGCTTCTCCCCAACGATTCTTGTTTCTCTTCCACAAAAACAGAGCACCGGCGCCATTAGTGACCGCCTCCCTCTTCTTCACTTCATCGGTCCATTCTAGCCGACGGTTAGTTTTGTTCCTTGAAGCAAAATGAAGCACAACTTGATGCTACACCTTCCCCTGTCAATTCCCTGCGGTTTCCTCAGCCCGTGCGTCCATTTTTTTGCAGTTTCGCGGACGTCGCCGTTGAGCCACGGAGGTGCTGCCTCCCCATTGCACCGGTGCTACATGCTTTGTCACGAGATGCTCCCAAAAGCAAATAGGATCACCAAGACACTACCTTTCTCATGGTAAAAACCGTTCTTCGGTTCATCCTTTATCGAGCGAGTATTCCTCATTTTTGTCTCGGTACAAGTTTACACTTCAAGCTAGGTCATCGATTCGATTCTGTTTCTATGCACAAATATTGTCTAATCCAGTTAGTGGATATCTTCTACATGTCTGGGCTCGTCACCTAGGTCAAGAACCGATGAAATAATCGACCACGGATGGAGTATTTTGAGTTTCCCTCGAAAAGCACCACTGCTCGCCATTGAGCTTGCGTTGACCAGCCGTTATGCAGTGTTTTCACCTCTTTTTCACCTTCCTCATGCTCCCAGGAACCTCCCCAGCTCTTTCCCGAAGTGTTTGCGCCATCGCCGTGTGGTACCGACCATCGTCGGAACCCTAGTTCCTCCACCGCCGTCGCGCACTGGATTCCAGCCATTGCTGGCGTTCGATGACCTCCCCATCGTGCTCAGCAAATCAAATAATGGTTAGGCGGAGGAATTCAGAGAGAAAGAAGGACAGGAAGGCCGGGTCGGCGAGCTTGCCGGAGAGCGCCGCCGCGGGCAGCCCGAGTGCCGCCCCGAGCCGAGGTTGAAGACAACCCGGGCGGGCCCCGCATGTCAGCCTCGATTTTCTCCCTTCGGATCTGCTGTGGCCACCGGATTAGGTGTGGCTGTGTGGGTGACCCCGGGTCCTCGGTGTGGCTCTCTTCTGATTGGCCCATTTAAATGAAGTCGACCCAGGTTGATTAATTCAAATCTTTTTCTTTTCCAAATAATTCCAGGTTTTGAGCGAACTTCTAAATTCAATTACTCCTAGTAGAATTGCTCAAATAATTCCAGATAAATTCTGGTAGACTCATCTTGATACCTATTCTGCAGTGGCTCAATTTGTTGGACATGAAAGTCCCAGAATTTTCATAAATTAATTCCTTTGATCTAACTGCTTGGGAAATTAATTACTCTTGTTCTGCTAATTGGAAAATTCAAAATTTTTCTCAGAACCTTCGTTATAATACACTTGACCTCCAGTAAAAATTTCAAGTTCATTGGACTTGACTTACTGGAACAAACAGTGTTCAAATCCCCTATGTCAATTGAAAAATGAGAATTGTACAGAAACATTTTCAGAATTTCTTGCAAACTTGTAAAATCAATTTCTCCATGTACGGAGCTCCTAAAAATATGAAACAAATTTTTCTAGATCCAATAAAACCTCCTCTATCAAGATCATCCACTTTTAGCCATGACAAAGCTCCATACTTAATACCACAATTTAGAGAATGGTTTTATTTGTTGGAATTTTAGAGACAACAAGCTTCCTTGAACATCTCCAATTCTTGGTCCACTTCTTCCACATAGAGCCTAGTGTCTACTGTAAAAATCCCAAAGCCAATTAAAATGATTTTCTTACCTGATCAGTATTTATAAGATCTTTTATATAGTTTCACTATCACTCATGTACTTTATATATTGCATATCATATAGTGACTGAAATCGAGGAGGAGCCGGAGGCCTTGGACAGCATCATCACAGGAGCTAACATTGATACTGACTTGCAGCCAGGCAAGCCCCGGTTTGCATTTATGTGCTATTTCAAAGTTTTAATTTGTATAACTTATGTCTAGGGTGAATATTGTGCATTAAGGCTAAGGTGCTTGTTACTCCACTTGCATGACCCACAAATCCCATGGAGTATTCAGTAGATCTACAGCTTGATGAGTAGAAAATGCCATGCTAATGCTTTGAGGATCCGGTAGAAGTCGAGCAGTTGGAATCTACTCGCGAGATAGAATTTTATCACACTGGATGGATTTGATCAAAGAATAGTTTATGAATATGAATTTGAGACTGAGCAGCGAATAGGATGCAGCGAGATGTGGTCTCACGTGCATAGAACTGCTTATGTCGATTGAGGACTGATCCGTGTGCGGCCCTACTGGACAAGTTTGAACTGTACCGGATGCATACTGGCTATATGGAAACCAAGAAACCAATGTAATTGGTTAACCTAGGTGTCGAGGCTTACCGTACCATTTTATAGGAGTGGGTTGAGGGCAGCAAGGTGTAAATCTGCCAGCAGGCACAGACATGCTCCGCGGGGGGACCTCCCGCCCATTACGAAAGGACCGGTTCGGCATTTGGGTTTCCTTTGAAAGGTTGCTGCATACAACATAGTATTGAAGTGTGATTCGCTCCACTTCCGAAGTGGGTGTATGTGATGTGTTATCCGGGTGTCTACTGATTGCAATCACCGCCCCTCGCGGTTATTTGAGTACTGCTTGTTCACTACACCATGACGTAGTAAATACTGAAGAAGCCAAAAGAATATGATGTATTGAATTATAATTTTTTTGCATCTATGATTGTTGTAGTATATGCTCACTAAAGTTACTTTTATTGAACCTTTAAGCTGATGCTAATAACTTGAAAAATTAAGGATCAACATGTAGGCGAGTCATTTACTGCTATATCTATTCCTATGTTAAGTATCCCTGCATGTAGAGTGTGAGACGGTTAAGTCTTGTTGATCCTTTCTGCTCACAATTGCTATATTAAGTTGTTTTCAGGTGAGATGTATGAGGAAGGGCCCGAAGATAAGACGATGCCCCCGTCGGGGTATACCACCAAGTGGGAGCCTTCATGCCGCCATGATTTCTTGTGTGTTTCTAGTGTGTAGCGTCCCCGAGCTGGACGACTGCACTTTTGCGTAGCTAGGCTAAGAGTTTAGCTATTAGTATTATCTTCCGCTGTATATTATGTATTGTAAAAGACTTCTGCTGTTTCTATAAATAAAACTTTGTATTTTGTCGTATTCTTTCCGTGTGTGCTATTGGGTGCCGCATCGCACGACACCACCCTCTGCGGTTATTGGAATGTGTGGACCCGATCCTCACAAGTATTCTCAAGGGTATCGTATTTATCCCAAAGGAAGGCAATAGAGTAAAGTAAACACTATTCATATGATCAAGCTATATGATACTAATCAATTATCAAGACAGGGGTAAGTTGATAATATATGGATAGTGTGACACACACCTAAGCAATGTCTTCTAAGGGGTAGATGGGTCCTAATCGAGGTTAGACTAAGACTTGGGGAGTTGCTCCTACAATGCTTCTAATATATATATATATATATATATATATATATATATATATACACACACACACACAAACACATACATACATACATAGCCTAGGTTAGGTACTAATGAGGATGTCAATAGTTAATACTTCTGCTAAGTTTTTCAACACATTGGGCACGGGTTTACCTCTAGCAACACTAGACGACTCCTGCAAAGAGCTTGTGGCATAGCCGAACGTGGAGGATTACAAAGGACAGATAGGGTTATCACCACCTACTGCCTACCTCTTCAATTTGTGGGTCTACGAGACATTCAACACTACCTCCTATCCAACACCATGCTAGCATATTAAGTAATTACCTTAAGAGCCCATGCACAAGCCATCGAAAGGCAATGAACTAAATCATCGTTGAACCGATGTTGATACATAGCACAATTGTTTCATATTAACATGATCATATCATAACTAATTAGACTATAGTGGGGGTTTGTAGTGTCCATGATGATAGACAATGAGTGATATGGCATAATCATAAAGACTACTCCTACCACATACATGGAATCCTCAATCAAACAAGAAATGCTTCATCCAAGTATATGAATAAAAGAAGACTAAAGATAATATCTTTATTATGCATAAAGTCACAAATATAAGAAAAGATACATGAGCCATATCTTTCCAAACTTGGACTTGGGACTGGAGGCTCTCCTCTCTATCGCCTAACTCTACTACGGACTAAGAGAACTAGTGTATACAATAGAATGATGCTCAAGTGGTGTCTGTTGAAGGGAGGGGTCAGGGGTCCTATTTATAGCTTGGAGAAGGGTCGGTTCCTGCCACCAAAAGCGCGCAAATCAGTCACCACTGACCTCTTCAAGCCGGGAGGAGCCGACACGTGGCATTTGATCGTGTTTGGCACCAGGAACTAGTCGACCAACTAGGGGGGTCGGCCAACCTGCTCCTGGCTCCAAACGACTAGTTCTTCCTCCAGGTGGCTGACGGGTGGGTCCCATTCCATGATATTGGTGCTACACCGTTGAATGGCCTCGGATACTTTTGTTTGTGGGCCATTTCATCCATGTGGTGCCATGTGTCAACGCTTGATTGGCTTGGATGATATTTTATAGGATCCGTCCCCTTGTTTCACTTCAATTCTGTATAAAATACTTGCATGCACCAATTTCTCGAAGTACAAGTGGAAATAGGTTTAATAGAAAGGTGATGTGTGTAAGAAATGATATTTCCTTCACATAATTGAGTTATATTGATGGGTGAAACTGGTATATAACAGCCGTCAATAAGCTTCCCCAAGCTTATCATTTGCTTATCCCGAGCAAAGTCAAGACTTTAGGTTGATGATCAGGAGTTGCTACAATGTTCTAATTTTCAAAAGTAACATGTGCACAACAAAATACTCTACCTTGTATTGCAAAGATTAGGATGGTACTTCACCCATCTTAAGTCATTATGGGGCTTATGCCATCTGCTATTCATGGGTGGTTGAAAGATAGAATAGCAAATGGAGCACACATACCCTAGAAATCAAGTTCCACTCAAAGCTCGAGAGTTCAATTTAGATTATAAGTACCTCAATTTCTCTCGGTCCCTCCTTTGTGTATAGTGGAAATATTTCCTCACCAAGGCATTTTGCCTACACTCATCCTACCACTAAATAAGGCTTGTATGTGGAGCTTGGTTTGGAATATAGTAGGCATATTTGCAACACATAATATTGCTAAGTCAAAAGGGCAAGCCTTAGGGAACTCAGTTCAAAATAATTTGATTCAATACTTGTGCATGTGTGATGGAATGGAGGTGGATGTGGATATTTGAGATGACTCCTTTTTGAGTGGACTCTCTTATTTTGCAGGGATGAAACATGGCTACTTTTTTTCTCATGCTTATGATGTAAGCATGCATTTTCTTTTTCTTTTTCTTGTAGCCATGTCTTCTACTCCCTTTTTATGCAATGGATTTTGGAGAGAGTACTAAGCATGAATGGTCTGGAGTTTCTCTTTTTATTGTGGAATGGTGATATGATGGAAATTTTTGCTTAGTTCTAGTGTAGAAGTATAACATGTGCAAGTGAAGTCTTGAATTCAAAAGGTAATGAATGAAATCTCACATAGGTCTATGCTAGTTTGACAAAACTGAATGTGATGACAAATAGCATATGCATAAGATTTATCAATATAATGTATCATATGGCTTCGGCGGGTATTTCCAATCAAATGAAAGTAACTTAAGTCTTTTTAGAATTTCTCCGGAAATCTATGATTCACTTTCAAACTAGCAGACCTATCACTATATCATATCCCACAACAACTTAGAATGGATTAAGATTTTGATACCCACAATTTCTAAATCAAGGCAAGAGTAATTCTAGCCAATGAAAGAAATATTTTGGAGAGTAGTAAGTTGTAAACTAGGGACTTAGGAAAATTAAACAGAGAAACTATTCATCATTTCATCTGTGTGAATTCCAAACCATTCTTACCGCACATCTTCTATTTCATTTTGAAAGCAAATCTACTCTACTTATTTTTAAGTTTTTTTATATGCAAGGTGGATGATTGGTGAATGGAAAAAAATTATGCAAGGGGTGTGATACAAGTTACCTCAAGTGGGGGTCCTCCCCCAAGCTTGTGTGAGGACCGGGTCAACAATTTCCAGGAATCGCATTGGGTAGTGTCGTGCGATGCGGCACCCAACAGCACACATGTAAAGGAACACATATTACATAAATCATTTGCTGAAATTTACAAAGATGTTCAGTTTACAAATAGTTTATATAAAAATAAACTACAACGGAAGATAAGATTACAACTCTCGTAAGTCTAATAAGCAAAAGAGAAGTTGTCCAACCCACAGATGCTCCTCACTAGCCACAAATATCAAACAATAGCGGCATGGTCCCCCCATGAGTATACCGCTCAAAGCGTTCTGAGTCTCATTGGACAACCATAATCATAAGCATAGAGGTTAGTACCTGCAAAACAACTTATATAGCAACCGTTAGCACAAAGGCTCAGCAAGACTTAACCGTCTCACCTAAACATGAAACTCTACATGAGGGTAAAGACATAAACATAGGATGGCAGATTTGCATAATGGACTCGACTAAATGTGGGTCCTTATTTTCAGATTTATTAGCAGCAGCTTAAACCTTGTGCGGGGCAACGTCGTAACCCCACAATCAAACAAGAAACGCTTCATCACGATGCTGCATGCCCAAGGTATAAATAAATTTATTGAGCACTATACTAATAAAAAAAACATATCAATACAATGATAATATAATGTTCATAACAGCAGTAATTAATTCTCATGTCATGTGCAAGTATTAACTACGTCATAACTCAGTGAACAAGTGGTACTCATATCAGCTTGGTACGGTGGAATCAAAGATACCCGGAATACACGACACGTACGCCCGTACTAAAAGCCACGTAGGTGCACTCCACAAATGTCGTACGCAGCCACCATTCTCAAGTTCCGCCCAAGTTGAATCGATTCAATCGTCCAGGACAATATTCCCATTCACGATGCACCTTTCCACTGTGAAGAAGTCGTGAGCGAGTTTCCGCCTACTGTGATGCGGCCAAAAGCCTAAGGCGATCGAAAAAGTCTCAACAAAGGTTTCCCAAGGAACATCGGTTTCCTGGACCCCATATATCCAATATGATTCCAGTATAGTTCAAACTTGCTTAGCAGGGCAGCATACGGATCGGTCCTTAACCAACACAGGCAGGGCTACGCACTCAAGACCACGTCTTGCTTCATCTTACGGCCCTGCCAAGTCTCATATTCAGATTACTACATTTCTTGAATCAATCCAGTGTGAATAAGTCCTAGCCATGCGAGTAGATTCCAACTACTCGACTTCTACAGTATCCTATACAACATTTAGCATAGCATAGTCTACACGATGACTTAACAACTAACCAAATACTCCATGGGGCGATCTAATCATGCAAGTGGATTTTCAATCACCTTAGCCCTAATGCACATGACTCACCTAGACATAGGTGATACAATTCAAAATTTTGTAATAGCGCTTAAATGCAAACCGGGGCTTGCCTTAGCTTGCGACTCGATTAAATGTCAATGGTCAGTGGTCTTCCTCCGGGACTCCCCCAATGTCTTCAAGTGGACACCCTGGCCTTCTCCAAGGAATGCTCCTAGTCGAGTTCCGACGTCATGTGAACTATCAGAATGCAAGTGCATATATAAGCATGAGATTGTATAACATTTAATTCTGTTGTAACAAGTTTAGTACAGAAACAATGTGATTGACAATGGAGTTCCTGTTGTTGTGATCTGCAGGAATAAAGTAATTTTGATGTGAAATGGAAAAAGATTAACTCCACATTCGATTTAGAGTTTATATGCACATAGACATATATAAAAGGCTTGCTGATGCTAGAGAGGTCCAATAAAGCTGATACATTAACAGTAGCTTCAATGGATGATGTGTAGAAATTGTGCAAAATTTGAGTTCTAGCAGAAGTTGGATGTGGTCAAAACAATTCCATATGTATTTCCATTTCTATGAATTTTCATTTAACTTCTGGAATGGCATCATGTCTAACAGTGGTTGTATCATACATAGGGGGTTTTCCTGGTTCTAAAAAAATTTATGGCACATTTTTCTAAGCTTTCTACAGTGAGATAAAGAATTCAGAAGTTTGGACAATTTGCTGAAATGTTTCTGGACATTTTAAAATTTTCAGGTACATAGAGATTGGAAACACAATTTGGCCATTCAAATCAACTAAAATGGACCTGAAACTTTTACTGGAACTTAAGGGAATTATTTGGAATGATTTGGCCAAGTTTGGGAATTTTTGAATGAATGTAGCACCAGTAATTAATTCCAACAGCATTTTGCTTCATGGAATTATTGAGATCAAATTTGGGAATTTAATACAGATATAAGTGCATCAACGGAAAGTATAGATCATCCTGGTTGCAACAAATTTTATTTGGGAATTTTTGGACCACTATGCTAAGAGATATTGATTTTCAAAGATTGATGGAAATATTGAATTAAATCTAAATACAAAAGTTTGAATTAAACACTGGGCCCATGGGATTTAAAATGCACTAATGGGAATTAAGCAACACAGGGCCACACAGTTTGCACTGTAGCCGCACCGGATCGCCGGGCCAGACCAGATCCGTGGCAGCGTCCGCAGAGGCTGACAGCCGGGGCCCGCCAGGTCGTCTTCCTCCTCTCACCCAACGGCGCAGGGGCGACGCCTCGCCGCAGCACGCGCTAGAGAACGGGGGTCCTCGGAACTGGCCGCTAGGGCCTAAAATCGAACGGGGAACAACATTCCCTAAGTGGAGCCGGCGATAGATGGCCGGAAAGGGAGGTGCGACGGCGGCGGGCGGAGCTAGGGTTCCGGCCATGTCGGCCGGGCCCTACGGTGCACCATTTTGCACGGGATAAACTCCAAATTACTCCTTGATTCATGTAGAACACGAAAATGGAGGCCATGAGCGGAGGAACAACAGGAAAACAAGACGTCGACGGTGAGCCGTCGAGCTGAAACATGGTGGCTAGAAAATTCGAAAATCCAGCGTGGCTACTCGATGAAATTTGATGGTTTTTCTTCGAGGGTGTGTGCCTGGACATCTAGAAGATAATTAATCATGGCCACGAGGAATAATAATACATATAATCTGAATTTTATCGAAGACCTAACTATGCTCATAGGTTAAACTCGTCGAGAAAATAGCTAATACTCGAGCTAGAATGGACGACATGAGCTGAAACTTTGCAAGCTGAAACTAGGAGCGTCAGCGCACCTTTTGTCTTCAAGGGCCGTGGTGAGAAGATGCTTGCATCGCTGGGGCGTCGAGAGAGGAGGCGGCGGCCACTGAAAAACAGAGCACGGCGGCCGGCAAGTCGCCTTGTCCACCGTTGGGGAGGCTGAAACTGCGCAGGGGATTGATCATACAGGTGCGCAAGACATTGGTGAGGAAGTAAAGATGAAGTAAAGTGATCAAACCCGAGTACCTTGGCTTGATTTGGGTCAGAGATGGAGGAACTCGTGGTGTTCTAGCTTCTGTGTGAAAAACTGAAGGAGAGCTTAGAACATTTCATCTCTGGTGCTTGGAGAAGAAGATTAGGATGTGAAGATCTTTTGAGTTGCAGCTGGTTTCAACTTATGAAACAGGCAAGCAGCTAGCTTGGTGGCATTTGCATGCCGTGAGGTGTTGAGCTGAGAAACAGAGGAGGAAAAGAGTCTATGACAGGTGGGGTCTACCAAGGCAAAGTCTTCTTCTCTTCTCTGGTGTTTAATTCCTCTAACAGATTGTGTCCAAAATCCTAGATATTTTACAGGAATGCTAATTCATATATGTGGAATTTGATTTGACAGTTCAAACCCTTACTTGGGAAAATTACATTCGAATTCAAATTTGAACCTGAATTCAACTGGGTTTCACTGCACCTATCCACTTAAATGGTAATTGGCCTCCGAAAATTATGAAACTTGGCAGGGGGACAATTTGCAAGATGAGGAATCCAATGGTGAACTCACATCTTCAAATTTACAGATCAAAAGTTGAAATTTGAAACAGAAGTTTGGATCACCTTTTGTGATAAAATTGGAAATCAGGTGATAAATTTGATTTGATTCCAGAAACATGCTTGACCAATTATGACACTGATCTGAACATCAAGGATATTTGAACAGAGATTGATGATTTGATTGCACAAGAAGTGGGATTTTACATCCCTCCCCCCTCCCTAAAAAGAATCTCGCCCCGAGACTACAGTTGGGAACGGAATGGGAAGAGTAATTACACAAGATATGAGGATAACAGTTCTGGATAATTGGACTTTAGTAAGTCCTCACTTTCCCACATAGCTTTGTCGGCGGTATGATTATCCCAAATCACTTTGAAGAACGGCAACAAATGATTTCTTGTATCGCGAGTCTTCTCATCAATGATCCTGGTTGGATATTCCACATAGGTGAGATCCGGCTTCAATTCTTTGATGCTTTCAGTGAGGACTTCCGATGGAGCTTTTAAACACTTCCTCAACTGAGATATGTGGAAAACATCATGAACTTCTGATAATGACACCGGTAGCTTAAGCCTATAGGCAACGGGTCCGCACTTCTCCGTGATTGCAAATGGAACGATAAATCTGGAAGAAAGCTTCCCTTTTACACTGAACCGGTGAATTCCTTTCATTGGTGACAAACGGAGATAAATGTGATCACCCACGTCGAAGTGCAGCGGGCGACGCCGCTTGTCCTCATAATTTATCTGTCGAGATTGAGCCGCTCTCAGATATGCTTGAATGATACGAACTTGTTCTTCGGCTTCGTTGACAAGATCAAATCCGAATGTCACCCTCTCACCGGACTCACACCAATTCAGCGGTGTGTGGCATTTCCGGCATTGGAGAGCTTTGTATGGTGCCATCTTGATACTCGCTTGATTACCATTGTTGTACGAGAATTCCACCAACGGTAAATGATCATCCCAATTTTTACCGTGGTGGATGGCACATGCACGCAACATGTCTTCAAGGACTTGGTTCACCCTCTCGGTTTGTCCATCGGTCTGTGGGTGATATGCGGAGCTTCTAATCAGCTGCTCCCAGAATGAGAAACAAACATTTCACCCCATTCTGAAATTATGGTCTTCTGAACACCATGTAAGCATAAGATTCGTGCAATGTACAACTCCGCATATTGTTTAGCAACAAATCCAACATTAACCGGAATGAAGTGTGCTGATTTGGTTAGTCGGTCGACTATCACTCAAATCGAATCATGCTTCCGGAATGTGAGTGGTAATCCGATGATGAAGTCCATACTCACATCCTTCCATTTCCATGCCAGAATATCCAGCGGTGGTAGCTGTCTCACTTTTCGCATATGGTCAGCCTTCACTCACAGACACGTATCAAATTCGGATAGGTACTTTGCTATTTCTTGCTTCATCCGTGTCCACCAAAATATTGTCTTTAAATCTTGATACATTCTATTGCTGCCCGGATGAATAGAAAACTTTGACATGTGAGCTTCATCCAATATTTTGTTCTGGAGCTTAACATCCCAGGGTACAACTATCCGGTCCTTCAACCATAATGTACCATGATTATCTTTCCGGAAACATTTTACCTCCCCGCTTGCCACTCTTTACCGTATGTGTGACATGCCTTTGTACTTCTTTTGGGCTTCAATAATTTCCTCCCGGATGGTGGGAATGAGAGCAAGATTATTGAGAGCCCCATATGGAATTACATATATACTTGGTTCCTCATGTTCCATTTCAGCCATGGTGATGTTGTGGACATGGGCTTTCCGACTAAGCACGTAGGCAACCATGTTCGCTTTACCGGGGTGGTAGTGAATTTCAATTTCATAATCCTTGATCAGCTCTAACCACCTCCGTTGTCTCATATTCAGCTCCTTCTGCGTGAAAATATATTTCAAACTCTTGTGGTTGGTGTAGAGGTGTACAAGATTTCCAAGCAAGTAATGTCTCCACATTTTCAATGCCAATACCATGGCAGCGAGTTCAAGATCATGAATCGGATAGTGCTGCTCATGGTTTTGGAGTTGTCGAGATCCATACGCGACCACACGTCATTCTTGCATAAGAATGCAGCCAAGTCCAATGTCGGATGCATCGCAATAAATGTCGAACGGTTTTGTCGTGTACGGCTGAGCAAGAACCGGGGCTGTTGTAAGGTGCTGCACTAGTGTCTTGAACACTTCTTTATAAGCTGAACTCCAAATATATTTGGTGCCCTTTTTTAGAAGCTCCGTCATCGGTTTAGCAATTTTTGAGAATCTCAGGGTGATCCTTTGATAATATCCCGCTAAACTGAGGAAACATTGGACATCATGTACGGACTTAGGAGATTGCCATTTCAGCACTTGAACAATCTTACTTGGGTCCACAGCGAAGCCCTCAGCTGAAATAATGTGTCCCAAGAATGGTACTTGGCTGATCCAAAATTCACACTTGCTGAATTTTGCATAGAGCTTATGGTCTCACAATCGTTGCAGCACAATATTTAGATGTTCAGCATGTTCTTCTTCTGACTTGGAATAAACCAAGATGTCATCGATTAAGACCACGACGACATTGTCCAACTCTGGCATGAATACTGAGTTCATGAGATACATAAAGTTAGCTGGGGCGTTGGTGAGACCAAAAGACATGACAAGATACTCGTATAATCCATATCGCGTCGTGAATGCCGTCTTTGGTATATCCTCCGGTCGGATTTTGATTTGATGATATCCGGACCGAAGATCCATCTTCGAGAACACCCTCGCACCAACAAGTTGATCGAAAAGAATGTCGATGCGGGGCAGTGGGTACTTGTTCTTTATAGTCACGGCATTGATCGGTTGATAATCCACGCATAACCGCAGTGTTTCATCCTTCTTCTTAACGAAAAGCGCCGATCAGCCCCAAGGTAATGAGCTTGGGTGGATAAAACCCTTGTCCGAAAGGTCTTTCAAATGCTCCTTGAATTCATCTAGCTCATTATGCGCCATTCGATACGGTCTTCGAGATATTGGTGTGGTTCCCGGTACATGTTCAATCTTAAACTCGACATCATGTTCGGGCGGCATGCCCTGTAAGTCATCGGGAAACACATCGGTATACTCACGGACCACCGCAATATCATCAAGTTTAGTTGCTTCAGTGTTATATACAGCTGCACTGTCCCGCTCTATGCTGTCCAAAACCAGTTCGTGTTGTCCGTGCATCGGAGAGTCAATTTGGACAGTCCGGGTACCGATATTAAGGACAGCACCGTGATGGTTCAACCATGACATACCCAATATTACGTTGATCTTCTGTCCATCCAATATAATCAGCAATGTTGGATATATCTTTCCTCCCAAACATAGAGCTGCTCGGGGAACAATCTGACTAGCGGAGATACTTCCACCCGGTGAACTTGTAGGATAACTATTCTTGGGAGTATTGGTGGATAATTGGTGCTGATACACACATGATTTACTGATAAAATTGTGGGTAGCACCAGAATCGAAGAGTATGAGGACGGGTATGTCTTTGATAGCAAACATGCCCGCTAACACCGGTGCTCCCTTCGGAACACCCTTGATCGCTATATGTTGAACTCCTCTCTGGTTGAATACGGGGCTGAATACACCATTGTATTAGTACTTGCCCGCTGCTCAACATCTTCTCTGGACAATCCTTGGTATAGTGCCCAACACGATCACATGTGAAACACTTATACTGATTCAATGTCCTTCTCATTTGAGGCTTGAATAATCCTGCAACTTGCGGTGAGACAAATGCCCGTGGAACAAATTGGGACTCATCCTGCTGCTGCTGTACTGCTGGTTGGAAACCTGATTCTTTAAACTGATGAATTTGATATAAACTCTGTTGTACAGCGGCTGCCATCTTGGAATGGACAGTGATCGGTATACCACACGGTACTTTTGAGGAACCTTATGTGTGCTATCCTGCATGACAAGTCTCTTCTTTGACTCTTCAGTGATCCGCTCACATGTGGCATCCTCTTGCGTAATCGCGGCATTAAGCATAGCATTGAACGAGCTGTGATTGAACAATGCAAGCTTGACTTTCAACATGGGGCTTAGACCCCGATAGAAATACTCTAGCTTCTGATCCTCCGCACTCACATACTCCGACGCATATTGCGCTAGACTAATAAATACTTTGGAGTATTCTTGAGCACTCATTCATCCTTGCTTCAAATCAAGAAATTCCTGAAGCTTCCTTGTCATAATTGCGGGAGGAACATGATAGGCATGGAATGCCTCCCGGAACTCTATCCAAGTGACTTGCTGTCCGGCGGCCAAGGAGGCGATGTGGTTTGCCCACCCGGCACTGGCGATGCCATGTAGTTATTGTGCTGCATATAAAACCTTCATATGATTACTGCACTGTAGCAGTCCGAACTTAGCTTCAATGGTGCGGAGCCAATGGACCACATCTAGAGGTTCACCATCACCACTGAACATGGGGGGTGCAGTTGCCAAGAATTCCGGGTATGTTGCTTGCAGAGGTTGACGATTGCCTTCGGCTTGACGCCCCCCTAATTGGATGTAATCTGCACGAGGGTTCACAGCAGCTCGGTCTGCTCATCACGCAAACGCACCATGGATGTGATATCATCCGCCAATGTAAGCGGAGATGGAGGTCGCTGTTGCGCCGGCTGTTCCGGCTCTCGGGAGTCATCCCCTCCCTGACTTGAAGCACCAACCTCGTATTTGTGCGAGTGCACACCATTCTGCAGTCATAGTCATTAATCCAACATGAGACGTGATATTGCAAGATCACAAAAGGATGAAACAGTAGTGTGTGTATTGATAACCATACTTGCATAACGGTCATATATTGATAATGTAAACTTTATACCAAATATATTATCCCTGGACCAATAACACAATAGCGAGCTCCAAAATAATAAACTCCATGGATTGAAGAGAATTTTAACTATTATTGGCCGCGATGGGATGTTATGCACGTTATCATGGGAATACACTCTCTTATCTTCAATATGATACAAACATGGTCATAAAAAGAAAAGAGGTTTTAGTGGGTCAAACCCTCAATTCCACTAGTAAATGGTGGTGTATCGACACCTGGTCTGTTGCGACACTTCTCGAAGTGAAATCGAGGACAGATTCATAACAAGACCAAATTATGCCAAACCGATGAAGTTTCTGTTAAACCAGACCAGCTTCTACTGAAGAACAAATTTAACCCAGTAATTTGAAGAATCGGATCTGGAGGTGAACTACAAAGTTGAAATAAACTTAAAGACCTTTCGAGAAAGTATTGTTTTGCCTCCAGATCACTCCTGGGGTAGGAGATATGGCATTGTAAACCTGACAGTTTTTCTAGAAATTTTGACAGCATCTCTTTTTGTTTAAGCTAATTTTGGGCCACAATTTCCAGATATAAAATAGCAGAATTTACAAAAGCCACAATTTACAAATTTGTAATACATATTACAAGGATTCCAGAAATGTCTTGTACGATCCTGTTTGATTATCCTATAGGGAGATATGGTCAAAACAGTAAGGAGTCCAGAGAGGGTTCCGGTTTCGGTCCAGTTTGGCAGATTTTGGAACTTTGAAATTTTCAACAAGTGGTACTCATATCCCCGAGGGACGGTAATTCAAATCAAAGATATCCGGAGTACACAACACGTACGCCCGTACTGAAAGCCACGTAGGTGCACTCCACGGACGCCGTACGCAGCCACCTTTCTCAAGTTCCACCCAAGTTGAATCGATTCAATCGTCTAGGACAGTATTCCCATTCACAGTGCACCATTCTGCTGTGAAGATGTCGTGAGAGAGTTTCCGTCTACTGTGCTGCGGCCGAAAGCTTTAGGCGATCGAAAAAGTCTCAACAAAGACTTCCCAACGTACATCGGTTTCCTGGACCCCATATATCCAGTATGACCCCGATACAGTTCAAATTTGCTCAGTAGGGCGGCATAAGGATTGGTCCTTAACCGACACAGGCAGGGCTACGCACCCAAGACCACGTCTTCACTACAGGAAACAGGTGAATAGACGACGGCCAAATAAATAGATGACGGGGCCGTCGTCTAGTAAGTAGTAGACGACGGCTAAAAAGCACCGTCGTCAAGTATTACCTTGTAGACGACGGTTGACCTAGACCGTCGTCTATTAGGTATCTGACGACGGCTGGCCGTCGTCAACAAGGGCCGTCGTCTGCTTCGGCCCAGGGTCGGGCCCATTCATAACGTTGTAGACGACGGCCCATCTGAACCGTCGTCTACAAGGAAATACTTGACGACGGCCTAGGTCAACCGTCGTCAACTAGGGCCTTGTAGACGACGATGGATGAAAACCATCGTCTATTAAGGCTAAATAACCGCTGCCGCGCCCTTCGGCTTCCTCTCACTCGCTCATTCCCGCGCGCGCGTTTCTCTCTTTCGTCGTGAGCCTTGGAGCCCGCCGCCGCCTTCGAGCCCACCGCCGCCGTCGTCGACCCCGCCGCCACCTTCGGCCCAGGTACGCCCTCCCCGCTGCCCTCCCTCCCTCGTCGGTGCGCCGCCCCGACGCCTCCCGTCCCGCAGCACCCGCGCCGCAGCCCCCGACCCCGCCACGTGCCGCCGCCGTCGTGCCCGCCCCCGCACCACTGCGTGCTTCCCCGCCGCCGCCCAGGCTCGTCGCGCGTGCCTCCCTGGCCGCCGCCGCCGCCCCGGCTCGTCGCGCGCGCCGCCCTGGCCGCCGCCGCCTCCTTCTAGAGGCCACCTCGGCCTCGGCGGCACTGCCGGCCGCACCACCGCCCTCCCCCGCCGGCCCCTCCCCACCGCAAGCTTGCTGCATCCTATGCCCCTGCCCAGTCTCATATTCAGATTACTACTCCATTTCCTGAACCAATCCCATGTGAATAAGTCCTAGCCATGCGAGTAGATTCCATCTACTTGACTTCTACCGAATCCTATATAACCTTTAGCATAGCATAGTCTACACGATGACTTAAAAACTACCCAAATACTCCATGGGGTGATCTGGTCATGCAAGTGGATTTTCAATCTCCTTAGCCCTAATGCACATAACTCACCTAGACATAGGTGATACAAATCAAAATTTTGTAATAGCGCTTAAATACAAACCGGGCTTGCCTTAGCTTGTGACTCGATTAAATGTCAACGGTCAGTGGTATTCCTCCGGAGACTCCACCAAGGAAGTCAAGTGGACACCCTAGCCTTCTCCAAGGAATGCTCCTACTCGAGTTCCGACGTCACCCGAACTATCAAAATGCAAGTGCATATATAAGCATGAGATAGCATAACATTTAATTCTGTTGTAACAAGTTTGGTACAGAAACTAAGTGATTTAGAATGGAGTTCCTGTTGTTGTGATCTACAATAAGGAATATTGATGTGAAATGGAAAAAGATTAACTCCATATTTGATTTAGAGTTTATATGCACATAGACATATATAAAAGGCTTGCTGATGCTACAAAGGTCCAATAAAGCTGAAACTTTAACAGTAGCTTCAATGGATGAGGTGTAGAAAGTGTGCAAAATTTAAGTTCTAGCAAAGGTTGTATGTGGCCACAACAATTCCATATGTATTTCCATTTCTATGAATTATCGTTCAACTTGTGGAGTGTTATCATGGCTACAGTGGTTGTGTAATACATAGGGGGTTCTCATGGTTCCAAAAAAATTTATTGCACATTTTTCTAAGCTTTCTACAGTGATATATAGAATCTAGAAGTTTGGACAATTTGCTGAAATGTTTCTGGGCATTTCGGAATTCTCAGGTACATAGTAATTGGAAACACAATTTGGCTATTCAAATCAACTCAATTTGACTGGAACTTTTACTGGAGCTTAAGGGAATTATTTGGAATGATTTGGCCAAGTTTGGGAATTTTTTAATGAATGTAGCACCAGTAATTAATTCCAATAACATTTTGTTCATGGAATTATTGAGGTCAAATTTGGGATTTTAATACAGATACAAGTTCTTCATTGGAAAGTATACATCATCCTAGTTCCAACAAAATGTATTTGGAAATTTTTGGACAACTATGCTAAGAGATATTGATTTTCAAAGATTGATGGAATATGGAATGAAATCTAAACAGAAAAGTTTGAATTAAACAGTGGGCCCATGGGATTTAAAATGCACCAATGAGAATTAAGCAACACAGGGCCACACAGTTCGCGCTGTAGCCGCACCAGATCACCGGGCTGCACCAAATCTGGGGCAGCGTCCGCAGAGGCTGACGGCCGGGGCCCGCCCGATCGTCTTCCTCCTCGCGCCCGACGGCGGGGGGGCGACGCCGAATGGCGGCCGGCGGTGGTGCCTCGCCGCAACACGCGCTAGGGATATGGGGGCCTCGGAACTGGCCGCCAGGGCCTAAAATCGAATGGGGAACAACATTCCCTAGGTTGCGCCAGAGATAGATGGCCGGAGAGGGAGGTGTGACGGCGGCGGTCGGAGCTAGGGTTCCGGCCATGTCGGCCGGGCCCTATGGTGCACCATTTTGCAAGGGATAAACTCCAAATTACTCCTTGATGCATGTAAACATGAAAATGGCGGCCAAGAGCAGAGGAACAACAGGAAAACAAGACGTCGACGGTGAGCCGACGAGCTGAAACTTGGCGGCTAGAAAATTCAAAAATCCGGCGTGGTTACTCGATGGAATTCTATGGTTTTTCTTCGAGGGTGTGCGCCTGGACATCTATAATATAATTAATCATGGCAACAAGGAATAATAATGCACAGAATCCGAATTTTATGGAAGACCTAACTATGCTCATAGGTTGAACTCGTCGGAAAAATAGCTAATACTCGAGCTAGAAGGGACGACATGAGCTGAATCTTTGCGAGCTGAAACTAGGAGTGTCGGTGCACCTTTTGTCTTCAAGTACCGTGGTGAGAAGATGCTTGCATTGCTGGGGCATCGAGGGAGCAGGGGGTGGCCACTGAAAAACAGTGCACATCGGGCGGCAAGTCGCCTTGTCCACCATTGGGGAGGCTCAAACTGCGCAGGGGATGGATCATACAGGTGCGCAAGACGTTGGTGAGGAAGTAGAGATGAAGAAAAGTGATCAAACCCGAGTACCTTGGCTTGATTTGGGTCAGAGAGTGAGGAACTCGTGGTGTTCTAGCTTCTGTGTGAAAAACTGAAGGAGAGCTGAGAACATTTCGTCTCTGGTGCTTGGAGAAGAAGATTAGGATGTGAAGATCTTTTGGGTTGCAGCTGGATTCAACTTATGAAGCAGGCAAGCAGCTAGCTTGGTGGCATTTGCATGTTGTGAGGTGTTGAGCTGAGAAACAGAGGAAGAAAAGAGTCTATGACAGCTGGGGTCTACCAAGGCAAAGTCTTCTTCTCTTCTGTGGTGTTTAATTCCTCTACCAGCTTGTGTCCAAAATCCTAGATATTTTACTGGAATGCTAATTCATATATGTGGAATTTGATTTGACAGTTCAAATCCTTACTTGGCTAAATTACATTCGAATTCAAATTTGAACCTGAATTCAAATGGGTTTCACTGCACCTATCGACTTAAATAGTAATTGGCCTCCGAAAATTATGAAACTTGGCAGGGGGGCAATTTGCAAGATGAGGAATCCAATGGTGAACTCACATTTTCAAATTGACAGATCAAAAGTTGAAATTTGAAACAGCAGTTTGGATCACCTTTTGTGATAACAAAATTTGAAATCAGGTGATCAATTTGATTTGATTGCAGAAACATGCTTGATCAATTATGACACTGATCTGAACAGCAAGGATATATTTGAACAGAGATTGATGATTTGATTGCACAAGAAGTGGGATTTTACAGCTTGTTCATGGCCAAGGTGTGCGATAGCGGTTGAAATCCTAACGACGGATGTAGGCCATGAGGTTGGCCTAGCCTTGTTGCAGCATGGCTTTGATATTGGAGGGTTGAATGTCGATGTTGGATTGCCTTCTATGGGTTTCATGAGTGTGGTCGAGGAGAGTGTTGTCGATGTCACTCATCCACACTTCAAGGTTTCCATAGGTTGGATGTACCTTGTTATTCCTTGGCTAAGGTAATGATAACCCTTGGTTACAAAGGGAAGACTTGCACTCAACATGCGGTTAGTGTGTTTCATCACTCTTTGGCTAAGGTGTATCATACCTTCTTTCTATATAGGAATAACTTGTACCAATCATGCATTTTGTGTGATCCGTCACTCCTTGGCTAAGGTAATGACAACTTTTAGTAACAAAGGAGTGACATGTACCCAACATGTGTTGAGTACGATCCGTTATTCCTTGACTAAGGTACAACATACCTATAACCACAAAGGGATGGCCTGCACTCAACATGAGTTGAGTGTGATCCGTTGTTCCTTGGGTAAGGTATAATATACGTTTTGGTCACATAGGAACAACTTGCACCCAATATACATTGGATGTGATCTTGTCATTCCTTGGTTAAGGTGCATCATACCTTTTAGCCACGAAGTAATAACTTATACCCAATGATGGGGGCAATTCCCTTGAGCTTGAATGAGTGCTTGGAATAGTAGAGAGCGTAATGTTCTCACATATTCGTAGCAGCCCATTGGTTGCTCATGGAGGGTTTCCATGTCAAATCTCCGGCCTCACATAGTTATGGTTGACCTTCGGGCTTAGTTTCCAATAGGTAGCAGCCATCCTAATTTACTCCTTGGCCAAGAGATAATGAAATGGAATCCTATTAGGGGTTCCAACAATCGGATCTTTGAATGCCAGCATAGTTATTTTACTCCTGCAAACTTCCCCTCTATGATAGAGAGGGATGGTTAGCTCCTGATACTTGTACAAATGAATTTTCGGGTGAGGTAACCGAATCTTTATTTGTACACACGGGGAAGAACAAGACCAAAGATGCATTGGGTCTAATTTCAAGTGTATCCATGAACAATGTATGAATCATTGCTAGGAGTGGGGCTTTATGGATAAATCATGTTGAACATTTTCTAAAGCTCCTACTCATAGCAATGCAAGTGATATAAAATACACTATATGGATCCCTTCATCTTGTAAAATTTCTAACCATCATAGTTTTTTACACGAGCAAATATTTATCATTTTGGTCATGGCACACAAGATTCTTAATTTTATCCTCTTGAACATTTTTAATTTCTTGCCTAGGAATTTGAAATTTACTGATCCATGCATGAATGAGTTTCAAATCAAAATTATGGACATAACTATTCATAGGTTGCTACATACCAATTCAACCATTAAGTCATTCCATAAGCATTACCTAGGCAGAAAATATCCAAGTCAATTTTAACAATGCTTATGAAATTATAGGTACTTGTTTAAATTTATTCCCAAGTAAGGTGCCATTCCTATTTGAAAAATCAAAAAGAGTAATGTCAACACTTACTCTCATGAGAATGCATAAGAATTGGATGATGAGAAGGTGTAAACCTTCCTTACCAATGTGAGCAAAAATCATTCAGTCCTAATGCAATTCAAATGATGGAAATTTTTAAACTTGTACCTCAATTGAAGAGCAGTTCGGGTTGAAGGTCGTTGTGTGAGAAACTCACGACCATGGATTTGGTGTAGCCTTCATGTTCAATGTCTCTTGCCAAGTTTAGGTTGGAGTTGAATGAGCTTCATCTTGTTCCTCTATTTGACCACCATCTTGAGCATTCTTACACCATGAACTGAAAATGAGTATGATGGGGAGACATGAGCTTGATGGGGCCTTCCAACCTATTTACAAATTGTGTCTTGGCTGCACTAAAATCAAGAAAAAACAAAACAACTCAAGAACGGGTTACGTTAGCTCAAAAGCATGTTGTACCCTTTGCCAAATTGTTTTTCCCAACTTGAAACAACTTGCAATCGCAATGAATATTTAAGGGAAATGTTATTGTTATGAATTAGGAAGATGAATTCAAGTTGTTGCGCCCAAGGTTCATATCCAAATAAATTTGTTTCCTAACTCAAAATTTTAGTTTTAGGAAGGTTGGAAAATTTACTTTCCAACATACAAGTATGGAAATTCAAACACGCTAAATGCAAATACAAAGATTGATGGGGAATTCAAACATGCAATTGGGAAATCAAATATGATATAACTACCAATTTTCCTATTGGCAAGGACTCACCGAATTTTTATGGTCCGATGAGTAGGAATTACCTCTGTCCATTTTAGTGGGATGATTTGTTGTCCAATCCCAGAGTTGAAGATGTGGACAACTTCTCTTAATTGACATGCCAAGTGTTCTTTTGGCATGCCAGTTGGACATGTGGACCACATGATGGTCCTAGCCTCTCCGTCATCTTGTTGAAAACTTGTTAATGTAGTGACGGCTTCTTCCTCTTGAAGATATTCATTGTGAGAATGGTGAGGCTTATCCTTCTTTAGGGGTGTCACTTCGACCTTCTTGATATTACTTAAGGTCAACCAATACTTTGATCATGGATCAAAAGCTTCCTTGGGAATGGTGACATGTGAACTCCACAATCAAACAAGAAACGTTTCATCTGCAATGTCACTTGCCCTAGGTAGCATGGGCTTGGTCGAAGGGTAGGAATCCAAAAAAGTGATTGCGGTATATCTTTGGATCTTGAATGCTCTTTAAGTTTATTGTCCTTGCCCAAGGGCTTCATGTTGGAGTTGTCTTGATTTCTTGCTTGGCCATGGAAAAGATACTTCAAGGTTGGCTAGTTAAACTTAAATCCCTTGAAATCCTTGTAGCCTCCTTGATTACAAGGGTGATGTTGATTCCACCCTCCACCACCTTGTAGGTGATAGCCAATAGTGTTGTGTTTGAAAGGAAGATTCCACATGGGTCATAGGGAAATGATTCCCCATGTGGCCCATGTTGACATGGATTTTTACAAATCATGTGAATATCCATGGCTTGGATCAACCAAACACTTCTCCATTGTCTTGATCTTTATACTCAATGGGAGGTGTAGTTCCTTAACTAGCATGTCCACCTTGTTAAGTGGTGTGCATTCCAAGCTAAGGGAACTAGAGCATTCTTCAATCCTCCCCTTAAGTAGAGACCATATTCTTATACGTGATGAATGAGAATAGGACTCCTTCAGCTCCAACACAAATGTGGTCATGGCTTGATGGACCAACCCATGACATGAATGTTGAATGAAGAGCCAACTATCCACCCCATGGTGGAGGCAAACCAAGAAGAATTCTTGGAGTCTCCAACAAGCTTAGGGATGGATGACTTTGGTTCCTACTGGAAGCTGCAATTCTTCCACAAAAGGCAATGGTGTTTCCTAGCGGACATTTGTTGAGTTAAGCCTTGAATCATCTTGCAGTTGAGCACTTGCATCCCCGTTGGCCATCCCATAAAAAGGGGTAGCCAAAACTACCGTGTTTTCACCACAAAGGGAGAAAAAAACAAGGGTAATCCTGTCTAATAACTATTAGTACCTAAAGCATAATCACAAGTGATGGCTATCCTTCACTTCCTTTGCCTTCCCCGACAACGGGGCTAGAAATGATTGTTGACGTTTCTTACATCACACATAATCTCTCGAAAGAGATGAGGTCTGCAAGCACACGGAAATTGTCGTGTAGCATTTCACCCAAGAGTATTCCCAAGGGTATCGTATTTATCCCAAAGGAAGGCATTGGAGTAAAGTAAACACTACTCGCATGATCAATCTATGGGATACTAATCAATTGTCAAGCCAAGGGTAAGTTGAAAATATATGGGTAGTGTGACACACACCTAAGCAATCTATTCTAAGGGGTAGATGGGTCCTAATGGAGGTTAGAATAAGACTTGGGGAGTTGCTCCTACAATGCTTCTAGTATACATATACGTAGCCTAAGTTAGGTACTAATGCGCATGTCAATAGTGAAAACTTATGCTAAGTTGTTCAACACATCGAGAACGGGTTTACCCCTACCAACACTAGGCGACTCCCGCCAAGAGCCTGTGGCATAGTCGAATGTTGAGGGTTACAAATGACAGGTAGGGTTGTCACCGTCTACTGCCTACCTCTTCAGTCCGTGGGTCTATGAGACATTCAACGCTACCTCTTATCCTAGCACCATGCTAGCATATTAAGTAATTATCTTATGAGCCCGTGCACAAGCCATCCTAAGGCAATGAACTAAATTCATCGTTGAACCAATGTTGATACATTGCACAAGTGTTTCATATTAACATGATCATATCATAACTAATTAGAATATAGTGGGGGTTTGTAGTGTTTATGATGATATACTAAAAGTGATATGGCATAATCATAAAGACTACTCCTAGCACATACATGGAATCCACAGTTAAACAAGAAATGCTTCATCTAAGTATATGAATAAAAGAAGACTAAAGATAATATTTTTATTATGCATAAAGTCACAAATATAAGAAAAGATACATGAGCCATACCTCCCAACTTGCACTAGGGACTAGAGGCTCTCCACTCTATAGCCTAACTCCACTAAGGACAAAGAGAACTAGTGTATACAACAGAATGATGCTCAAGTGGTGTGTGTTGAAGTGAGGGTGAGGGGTCCTATTTATAGCTTGGAGAAGGGTCGGTTCCTGCCACCAAAAGCGCACGAATCAGTCACCACTGACCTCTTTAAGCCGGGAGGAGCTAACACATGGTGTTTGACCGCGTCTGGCGCCAGGAACTAGTCGGTCGACTAGGGGGGGGGGGGGGGGGGGGGGGGTGACCGACCTGGTCCTGGCTCCAAACAGCTAGTTCATCCTCCAGGTGGCTGACAGGTGGGTCCCATTCCATGATATTGGTGCTACACCATTGGATGGCATCGGATACTTCTGTTTGTTGGCCATTTGATTCATGTGGTGCCACATGTCTACGCTTGATCGGCTAGGATGATATTTTATAGGATCCATCCCCTTGTCTGTATAGAATACCTGCATGCACCAATTTCTCCAAGTACAAGTGGAAATAGGTTAAACAGAAAGGTGATGTGTGCAAGAAATGATATTTCCTTCACATAATTAAGTTATATTGATAGGTGAAATTGGTATATAACATCTGTCAACACCGTGCACTTGTGGAACTCATCTTGCTTTGTCTTTAGGTTAGCCTAGTGTCAACTGCATGTCTAGCATCCATTGATAGAATGACTTGTAGACGTTAAGAAATACCAACGGGAGTAATGATGAGAGTTATGTACAATCCCACAGTTGGAGCTAATATCATTTCTGATACTTGTGTTCTAGCCATTTTGGGTGATGTGCGTGTAGCAGTAACGCAAAAATTCCTCTGAGACTCTTTTGGAAATATTCTTCAAGGATAGGGGGTTTTGCAACATGTCTCGGTAAGACACAGGATTGTCAAAGTTTTCTTAGGCTTCCATACGTTCGAAGTTCATGACTTCGGAATTATGATAGGGATACTCATTGAGAAATTTCTCATGGAAATTCCCTCAGAAGGAAACCTCAAGATTAACCTTGGAGAGAGGAAATTCTCTATTCCTACTATGCGTTCAAAGAACACATCTGCAGAACCTCCCATCCAAGGTGAACCAATCAATGAGGTTAGGACTCTTCAATATTTGTGACCTCTTAAAGTGATGGAGAAGAAGATTTCATCTAGGAAAAGGATGAACTTTAGGAGACATTTGTATTGTATAAATAAGTGCCCACACCAAGACCTCCGATCGAACTAAAATCTTGCCCCCAGGCCTACGCTATGCCTTCCTAAATCGAGATTTGGATGCCCCTTTCATCATAAATGACAAACTTTTAGATGAAGAAATTCTCAAACTCATAGCCATGTTAGGCTCCCTTTGACAGGGCTTCACAAAGTTGATTCTCAAACAAAATCAGGAAAGTTGTGCCAAACACTATTTTTCAGAAGAAGTGATTCTTGAATAATTTCATGAAGTGATTATGTCAAATGAACTAAGAGGTTGGGAGCTGAAAAAAGTAGATTCATCTAATTTTGTGAAGCAATTTCCTGTTCTGATTATAAGAGTTTATTCTAGAAAATCATAGAGAATCACTTTCAGCCACAGAATCACTTCACCAGATAACCAGATGAGAATCCAGAGAATCAGCTCTGTAGAGCTATACCAAAGGGGGTTATAGAGAAGCATAGAGATGTCTTTGGCTACTCACTCCAAGACCTCAAGGGAATCAACTATGCTCTTTGCATGGATCACATTCCCATTGACCCTGAGAGTACCCCTTCTAGGGAGCCTCAACGACGGTTGAATAATGTGATGCGTGAAAATGTCAATAATAAGATCTAGAAACTTCTTCATGCTAGGATGATTTATTCCATTCCTCATAGTGAGTGGGTCAACCCAGTTCAAGTAATGTCAAAGAAGGAAGGAATGATAGTCAATTGGAATGAGAAGAAAGAATTAATTACTCAACGAACCATCACAGGATGGAGGATGTGCAAACATTACTGAAAATTTAACAACGTAACTAGGAATGACCATTTCCACTCCCCTTCACTGATGAGATATTAGAGCGGTTGGCAACATTCCTTCTATTGTTTCCTTGATGAATATTTGGGCTATCATCAAATTTCCATTTATCTTGATTATCAATGTTAGACCACATTCACATGTACCTATGGAGCATATGCCTACCGACGAATGTCTTTTGGAATGTGTAATGCACCAGCCTTCTTTCAAAGGTCCATGATGTCTATATTTTCCGACACGATTGTGGAGATGATGGAAGTTCTCATGGATGATTTCTCTGTCTATGGAAAAACTTTTGATCGTTGTCTCGAAAACTTAGACAAGGTCTTATAAAGATGCCAAGAGAAGGACCTCGTACTCAATTGGAAAAAGAACCATTTTATGCTCCGTGAAGGCATCGTTCTTGGACACTTAATGTCGGAGAGGGGGATAGAGGTGGATAAAGCAAATATTAAAGTTATTGAACAACTTCCACCTCCTGCAAATGTTATGGGAATCTATAGCTTCCTAGGTCATGTAGGGTTCTATCGGTGATTTATCAAAGATTTATCCAAAATCGCTAGACCTCTCGCTAACCTATTAGCTAAGGATGCTCCATTTTACATCGATGAGGAGTGCTACAAATATTTTGAAAATCTCAAAAAGGCACTCACCTTGGCTCCAATCATTCAACCCCTGATTGGATGTTTTCATTCCAAATCATGTATGATGGCAGTGATTTTTCTTGTCGGTGCGGTCTTAAGTCAAACCAAAAATAAAAGCATCATGCCATAGGCAATACTAGTAAGACTTTGACAGGAGCACAACTCAATTATGCTACAACAAAAAAATAGCTTCTGGTATTATTCTTTGTTGTTAGTAAGTTTAGGTCCTATTTGATTGGTGTCAAGGTCATAGTCTACACAGACCATGCATCCTTGAAATTTTTGCTCACCGTTGGTATTTCTTAACGTCTACAGGTCATCCTAGCAGTATGGCTAGTTCTGCAGAGTCACTAGGCTAACCTAAGCCAAAGCAAGATGAGTTCCGAAAGAGCACGGAAAGTACCGTTGTAGCATTTCACCCGAGAGTATTTACTAGGGTATCATATTTTCTAATCCCAAAGATAGACAAGGTAGAAGAGAGTCAAGGTTAAGGATAGAAGCGGATGTTCTAGTGAGGGATTTTGTAGAATGGATAAATGAAGTGATGAGGTAGTGTGACAAACAACTAAGCATACTACTCTAAGGGGTAAGAATGTCCTAGTAGAGGATAAGTTAAGGAGAGAGAGAGAGCTACTCTTTCTATGGTTTAAGTATTCATATACGTAGTCATATAGTGTACATATGGCTTATCCTCACTGTGTTTACTAGGGCTTAGCAGTCCAACATATCGGGCACGAGTTTACTCCTGAGAATATGAGGACGATTCCCGCCATGAGCCTGAGACATAGCTGAACGCGAGGGATTACAAAGGGCAGACTGGGCTTTCACCACCCGCCGCCTACCCCTACAAACCATGGGTCTACGAGACATCTAATGCTACTTAATTATCTAAGATCCATGCTTACATAACAAGTAAATACCTTAAGAGTCCGGATACAAATATAATTGTAAGGCAATGACTCACATAAACATCGTTGAAACCAATGTAGGGACCAAACACTACAATACTCATATTAACATAATCACATTAATACCTAATTAGACTATAGCGAAGGTACATGATGTTTATGATAGTATAATAAGAACATTATAACTAGATCATAATGGCATTTATACCTAACACATGCATGGAATCCACAACCAAACAAGGAATGCTTCATCCAAGTATATGAATACATAAAGACCAATAATATTATAAATCATAATGTCACAAATAGAAGAGAAGATACATGAGCCATACCTTTACCAATTTGGACATGTGACTAGAGGCTCCTTTGTACAGCCTAACCTCCACTAAGGAACTAAGAGCACTAGTGTAATACAAGAGAGAATGCTTGAGTGGTGTGTGTGAAAAGTGAGGCACCCACCTATTTATACACGGAGTAGAGGTAGATCCCGGGCGAGACCTATGTGTGCTGAATACAATGGCAATTAGAATAAAAGTGAGGGTTTACATTCAAATTTTTGAATATTGTTGAAACACCCGCTTTGGATTGTCAAACTTTTCCTCACGTGACTCGCACATGTTTCTCGCTTCGGTTTGTCCGAACTTTCAGTTGCGTGAGTTGCACGTGAGTCGACATGGTTGATCTCTTCAATGTGTTTTAGTGAGTAATGTTACCCTCGATGGTTTTGGACTGTCCGAACTTTCTCAATGCATATCAAGAGTAACAATTACTATGCAGAGTATTCATATTTAGTTTGATTGTTCCGTTTTGCATTGTTTTAACTTGCAATGTTTGGAACTTGCTTTTGACTTATGGGAAGGTTTGATTAGTATGCATGGACTATGTTTTTGATGTGTTTTGGCTGATAATGGTGGATATTTTCTTGCTATGTTGGCAACATGCTTATGTGAGGTGCTCACATAAGGTGTTGTGGTTATCCGACTAAAGTGAGTCAAGTCACAAATTTGTGCTCGAAAGAATTTGTTGTTTATTCGTGTGCAGCTGTTGCTTGAGGTCAAGACATGGCTAGTGACGGGATCCATTGAACTAGTCTTAGGGAGAAGATGAGGTTCAACAACCAAGTTCAGGAGGAATTGTGGTTGAGCTGATTGAGAGGTCTTGCAACATATTTGGGTCAATAACAATGCATATAAAGGTATCGTGGACATCGTTGGAAGTGTGTGCATATGTGCAATGGGTGCATGGACGTGGCAACATTGTTCCATGCGGGATGAAGAGATATCGATGTGAAGATGTGGTCGGAAAGGTCCAACCGGCTTATTTATGCCTCGGGCTGCGACTGAGGTGGTTATGGTTCATTTATGGTTCATGGGGTCACGAGGTTGAGTTGTTTTAGAAACGTTTAGAACATTCATAAGGATTTTGGAAGTCTTAAGATTGCTTCTATATGCGTATAGAAGAGTCTTGAGCAGTTATGGAAAGTTCCGGTTGAAACTGAGTAGGATTAGAGACCTAGTTTGGTTTGAGTTGGTCTGAGGGCTGGTTATATAAGCAAGGGAGGCCAGAGCTCGTAGTGCATTACTTTGTGTATGTTCCTCTTATGTTTTGATCAATAAAATTTTTAGTTTAGAGGAGCTTTTGTGCCTTGTTCGTCCGACTTGTTTTCATCAAGTCTTTCTCATCGAGTTTCTGCGCTGCTCGACTTTTCTTTGGTGTTTTGATCATAACTTGGGTTTTACAGATCCAATTGACGTGGTTGTTTTTGTGTTGTCTTCACAACTACATACTATATAATCTATCAAAATTTCATGATCATTGGATTTATAGTGTTTGAGTTATATGAGATTCTTTGCAGCGTAGCAGATCTGTTTGCTCTGTTAGAATAGATTGACCGTTGCTCCGGGTTTGGCTCATAACTTTAGTTTTACTCGACGTTTTTTCATGATTTTTGTTTTCATTATTCGTGACTTGATTCTCTATGATCTACAGGATTTTTCATGTTTTGAACACGTTGCAAATAACCGCACACACAATTTCTCTATCAGATTGATTTTCTACTGAGTGGTTTTTGTTGCTTCTGTTGAAAAAGTTTTAATCTACCATTCACCCCCTCTCTGTAGATTTTCACGTACCCTTCGATCTTACAATTGGTATCAAAGCCTCGGCGCTCTAATATTTGTAATTTGCACGTGTTTTACTAATCAACAAGGGGAAATACTCTGCAAAATCATGTGTGTTCAATGGTATTGATTTCCAGGTTTGGAAGGCTCACATAGAGGCTTACATACAGGCGCAAGGCTTCGTCATATGGGAAAAGATCTTCAAGCGCTTTTTCATGCCTTCAAACGATGAAGTTACGACTGCGAACATGAGAGACGTCGATAACAATAACAAGCCTTGGAACTTGATCATACAACGGTTGACCCAAAACAACATTGATTGTGTTGCATACCTCTGATCTGCGTATGACATGTGGAAAGCACTATGCCACTACCACAAAGGATCCAACACGATCAAGGAGGTAAGGCAAGATATGTTCAAGAAATAATATATGCAATTCGATATGCAACCCTATGAGTCAATCGATGACCTTTTTGCTCGCTTTAATAAAATTCTAGGCAACTTCGTAGCGTCGATGTTAATTTTTTAGATGTTGAAAATGCTAGGCAATTATTAAGTGCATAAGTGCATTAGACATGTCGATTTGGGAGACAAAAGTTACATCTATATGTAAATCTACTATCATGAGTACACTTACTTTACATGTTCTATATTCTAAGTTGAAAACTCATGAACTTGACATAATATCACGTAAAAACCCCAACAAGTCTCTTGCATTTGTTTTACAATGTGACATGCCTAGTTCTAGTCCATCTTCATCATGTGGTACACTTGCTTTGCTGTCTTCTCTAACACTTGAACAAATTGAAGAGTTTCCAGAAGAGGAGCTGGCACTTCTTTCTACTTGATTCTCAAAAGCATTGCAAAATGTGAGAACTCGAAGAAGTGGAAGTGATTGTTCTCAATAGTTCTTCGAATGCAGTGAGTTTGGACATTTTTGTACAAATTGCCCTAACCTTTCAGGTTCTACTCCCCGTAATGAGAAGCAAACAAAATTCAAGTCCTCCACTGCAAACAACAACAACAAGAAGAAGGGTTTTACAGGTCGTCAATTGGTAAACAGTTTTGTCTCCACACTACAAGAACTCAGCTTGAGTGATGTGGACATCGCAAGTGATGAAGATGAAGAAAATTTGGCAAATACATGTTTCATGGTGGGCAACTAAAGATCAAGCACGGAGGAAGCAGAACATACCAGCTACGATGAAGAGATATGTCCCAAGTGCAAAGAAATGTGTGATGCCATTTCTCTTGCTACTGTTATACTTAAGAAAAATGACAAAAAATTTAGGGACAATGCTACTAAAATTTAATCACTAGAATATGAAATTAATCGGTTAAAATCTTTGATTCTTAGTAATGATTCTTGTTCCTCATGTGAATTAATATATGAACAATTGTCCTCCTTAATGTAACACCCCAGCCACTACGAGTCTGGAGATCATTACTTCTGACAGTTCTCTAGGATCACAGACTAGCCCCACAAACCAACACTAGTCTTTTCTGCGCATTTTGTCTTCACTCGTGCGCACCCGGAAAGACTTCCCGGCCGGTCACCCATCAGTAAATTGCTCTGGGCCAAGCACGCTTAACCTCGGAGTTCTTTGGAAGTGGGCTCCCAAAAAAGAAGGTATACCTCACTGGTATGAGTTATTCTATCAATCCAATTAAACCATGAGCTAGGATGTCACAATCCACCCCCCTTAGAAGACTGACAACCTTGTCGATCAACTCCCAAGCCAGGAACGTCCCCTCTTGGCCACGTCCATACGTTCACTACTGGCATACATACCATATTGTGTCCCTCCTAGAGGACCCACGCGTCATGCGTACGTACCCACGTCTCTGACCCGTACGCACCCGTAAAACCGCGAGAGTCGGCTCTGATGCCTGTGAGGACCGGAGTCCCGACATTCTAGGAATCGCAATTGGGTGGTGCCGTGCGATGCGGCAACCAACAGCACACAGAAAAAGGTACATCATATTACATAAAACAACATAGTATTATCCAAGCTTTGTATTTTACAAATAATATACATTTAAATACACTACAGCAGAAGATAAGTTCATAGCTCTCGACACTCAAGCCTAAGCTATGCAAAAGTCTGGAATCACACTAGCAGCACACAGAACACATCACGGCGGCATGCAGGGTTCCCACTCGGCCGTGTACCCCGGCGGGGGCAACGCTCACCAGTGAACCCTTCATCAAAAAGATCATCACCTGCAGCAAAAACTTAAAATAGCAACTGTGAGTATGAAGGCTCAGCAAGATTTGACCGTCTCCACTAAGTATGGAACTCTATATGCAGGATATAAGTAAGATAGGACAGCACATTGCAATAAAAGACTCACCTAAATGTTAGTCCTTACTTTCAGCTTTTAGAAGAAATTAAGGCTTGATGAATCTGAAATTTAGTGAGCAACCTAATATAAACATACAAGCATCAATACATAATTATTCCATAAAGCATGATTCAATAATATCCAGCTCCAAATAATTATCTACGTCACAACTCAGTGAACAAGCGGTACTCAATAACCACAAGGGACGGTGACTCGAATCGATATACACCTGCAGGGATACCCGGATAACACGACACATACACCCACACTCGGAGCTGTGAAGGCACACTCCACTGATGTTGTATGCGACAACCTCTCACCCGCTACATACACGGTGAACCGGTCCCACCACTACGAGCAAGAGGCCCCCACATGGAGTACGACGTACCCGCTGGAAGGTTTACACCTTGCTTCTCTCAACCCCCACCTATAAGGCAGTGGGGTATGCCTCGACGCTATGGTGGACAAGTTACTTCGGTTTACTGGGTCCCATGTATCTAGTATGCCTTTGGTACATTCAAACTTGCTCAATAGGGCCGCACACGTATCGGTCCTTGACCGACATAGGCACAACTACAGCTCACAGGCCCCTATGTCCTGCTGCTCCTAATCCATGCCCGGTCTCATATTTAACCAAATGGTGAATCTCTCACTCGTCCAATTCCGTGTGAACCCAATTCCTGAACTTGCGAGTAGATTCCAACTACTTGACTTCTACCGAAGCAACTAAAGCATTAATCGTAGCATGGACACATCGAGGACTTAACCATCTAACCTTCTCTCATGGTTTCTCTGGTCATGCATGTGGAAAAATCCACGAAAAACCTAGACTTAAAGCACATACATACTAACCCATATAGTGTGATACAAATCAAAGTTTAAAATGCTGTTAAATGCAAACTGGGGCTTGCCTGGCTGCGAGACAGGAATAAAGTTAGTCTCCGGATTGATGACTTCCAGTGGCTCTGGGGTATCCCCGAGCTCGACAACTATTCGATATGCAAAGAATAATGCAAGTGAATCAATATTAGTATTATTGTGTAGCTTAAAGGAAAGACAGTTAAGTATATTAAAGGATGGCCACTGGTTCTCTAAATTTAAGAGTGGACAGAAGGTGATACTATAGATGTTCTGGCCAAAATTGGGCTAAGTTCATGGAAGTCTCTGTTGTATAAAATTCAATGTATATAAACCATTCCCAGAATTTTCATGCGCAAACTGGGACTTTAACATGGCTAAAGGTTGGTGTTCTGTTTAGAGGAGGTGAAGAGTAACTCAACAAAATTGGTTTCACAATTTTGTAATCATTCTACTGTGAGATATTGAATTTAGAAGTTTGGACAATTTGTTGAAATGTTTCTGTACATTTTGGAATTTTTAGGTACATAGAGATTGGAAACACAATTTGGCTATTCAAATGAACTCAAATGGACCTGAAATGTTTACAGGAACTCAAGTGAATTATTTGGAATGATGTGGACAAATTTGAGAATTTTTGAAAGAATAGAGCACCAGTAATTAATTCCAAAGGCATTTTGCTTTGTGGAATTATTGAGGATAATTTATGGACTTCCATACAGATTTCAAGTGCACCACTTGAACAGATCATCCTGGTTCTAACAAAAATCTATTTGGGAATTTTTGGACAAGTATTCTAGGAGATATGCATTTTCAAAGTTGGAGCAAAATCTAGAATTAAATCTAAATAGAAAAGTTTAAATTAGACAGGGGGCCCCACGGGTTTGAAATTTAACCAGCGGCATTCAAGCCACACGGTTCAGGGTTGTAGCCGCATCCGTTCCCAGAGCCGCACCAGATCCGAGCGACACGATTCTATGATTGACGGTCGGGCCCCACCTGGTCTTCGTCTTTCTCGCGCCACCGACGCTGAGGCGCGGCGCGCGGCGGCACCCGACGGCGGCTACTCGCCGCAGCCCGTTGCAGGGCACGGCAGCACTCCACCCTCGCTGCCCCCACCTAAAATCCGATGAGGAACTCTGTGGTGCAGCCCTCGATGGCGATAGCTGGCCGGAAAGAGGAACCCAACGGCGACTGCGGAACCCAGGGTTTCGGCCATGTCGGCCGGTCCCTACGGTGGGCTAAATCGGTCGGGAAAACTTTAGAAAGCTTCATGGAAGCATGGGGAACATGATTCTAGGCATAAGAAGGAGAGAAAAGGTTTGGAATAAGGTGGTGATGATGGACCGATGAGGTGAAAATTGGCGGTTGGGGGAAAATGCTATTCCGGCTTGATTACTCAATGAAGCTCGATGATTCTTCTTCGAGGTGACGCGCCTGGTTGTGTAGAACAATAAAGCTCACGTGCACAGGGAATAATCAAACGCAGAAAGGGATTTTCGCGCGTGACCTAGCTCTGCCCATAACCAAAGCTCGCTGGAAGAAATTGAAATACGGGGGCGAGGAGGCATGACATGGGCTGAACTTTTATGAGCACGTTCTACAGATATTTGCGCACCTTTTTGCTACAAGGACTGAGGTGAGAAGAAGCTTTTATCGTCGGGTCGACGTGAAGCAGAGGCGCGGTGAAGAACAGGGGAAAACGGCGGCCGACAAATTGCTTTGTCCACCATTGGGGAGGCTCAAACTGCACGAGGGATTGATCATACAGGTGTGCAAGACGTTGGTGAGGAAGTAGAGACAAAGAAAAATGATCAAACCCGAGTACCTTGGCTGTAACTCGGCTGGACAGAGAAGATTTCGGGTGGAGAGTAAAAATGGCGCTGGAACTTCACAGATGAAGAAGTCGTCGACTCAAGGGCGTGGAGGGGGATAAGGAGGAGTCTTGGCCTTGCTGTAGGCAGCTGGAAGCAAGCAGGCAGCTGCCTGGACTTTGCATGGCGTGTGGTGTCACTTGGAGAGAAGGAATAGCACATTTCTTAGGATGACAAGTGGGTCCCACCTCTCTCCCTCATCCTCATCCTTGCTCAATCAATTCTACCACCTAATTCAGTCCAAAATTTGCTAGATAATTGTGGGAAGGCTGGATTAATTATGTAGATTTTGATTCTGAGTTCAGATTGTTGATTTGACAAAGTTTCATTTGAATTCAAACTTGAATTTGAATTTGAGATGAATTCAATGTAGCTATTGAATTAAATAGCAATCTTGCTTCAAAAGTTATGAAAGCTTGCAGGGAGGCTTTTTGAAATATTTGGAATCCAATTGTCAATTCAAATCTTCATGTTAACTTCATTTGAACAGTAGCTAAGTTAATTTTTTGAATTCCCTCTTTTGGAGTTTTAATTAATTTGTTTTTCTCATTTCTTTTTTTCCCTCTTTGTCACTCAAAATTTTTAGTTCTAACTGAAGTTTGCATTATGGAAATTAGGGCTTTTACATCCCCCCCCCCCCCCCCCCCCCCCCCCCGTTAAAAGAATCTCGTCCCGAGATTACAATGAATAGACAAAAGTAGAAGAGAAATTACCGGATATGTGACGATAAGAAATCTGGATAGTTGGAGCGGAGATATTCTTCGGATTCCCATGTCGCTTCTTCAGCAGTATGGTTGCTCCATTAAACTTTATCGAACATCAGCGTGCAGTTCCATGTTGTTCGGGTCTTCTCGTCGAGAATCTGAATTGGATGTTCGGAGTATGTGAGATCCGGGTGCAACTCGCCGATTTCATCCGTATGGCTGCAGCTGTGTATTTGAGACATTTCCAGAGCTGAGATAAGTGGAAAATGTTGTGGATACCAGCAAGAGATGCCGGAAATTCCAATCTATAAGCCACAGGTCCGCACTTCTCCGTAATAGCAAATGGACCAATAAACCGGGGGGCTAGCTTTCCTTTTACTCTGAACCGGTGAACTCCTTTCATCGGAGACACGCATAGGTATACGTGATCCCCGACATTGAACTGCAGCGGGCAATGCCACTTGTCTGCATAATTGTTCTGTCGAGATTGAGCCGCTCTCAAGTTTGCTTGAATGATTCGAACTTGTTCCTCGGCTTAGTTGACTAGCTCTATCCCGAATGTCACTCTTTCGGCGGACTGGCACCAATTCAGCGGTGTGCAGCATTTCCGGCCGTAGAGAGCTTCGTATGGTGCCATCATGATACTCACCTGATAACCATTGTTGTACGAGAATTCCACCAACGATAAATGATCATCCCAATTTTTACTGTGGTGGATGGCACACGCTCGCAACATGTCCTCGAGTAATTGATTCACCCGCTCAGTTTGTCCATCAGTCTGCGGGTGATAGGCGGAGCTTCTAATCAGTTTTGTTCCCAATGAGGCTTGCAGCTGCTCCCAGAAATGAGCAACAAACAGCAAGCCTCGATCTGAAATAATCGTGTGAGGAATGCCGTGTAGACACACGATTCTTGATATGTACAACACCACATATTTCTTGGCATTGAATCCAAAATTGACCAGAATGAAGTGTGCTGACTTGGTTAGCCGATCGACTATCACCCAAATCGAATCATGCTTCCGGAATGTGAGTGGCAATCCGACAATGAAATCCATACTAACATCATCCCATTGCCATGCCGGAATATTCAGTGGTTGCAGCTGTCCTGCTTTCTTCATATGGTCAGCCTTCACTCACCGACACGTATCATACTGGGATATGTACTTAGCAATCTCACGCTTCATCCGTGTCCACCAAAACTTAGTCTTTAAGTCTTGATACATTTTATTGCTGCCCGGATGAATAAAATATTTGGACAAGTGAGCCTCGTCCAAAATTTTCTTTCGAAGTTCCATGACACGGGGCACTACAATCCAATTCTTCAACCAAAGAGCACCATGTTCATCTCTTCGAAAACACTTCATCTCACCGCTGTCCATTCTCTTGAGTACGTGAGACACTCCCTTGTCCTTCTTTTCAGCTTCAATAATCTCATCTCAAATTGTGTGAATGAGAGCAAGATTGTATAAAGCTCCATACGGAACCAAGTATAGACTCGGTTCGTCCTCTTCCATAGGCGTGATAGTTAAGTTATTGACATGAGATTTGCAACTAAGTGCATCGGCAACCACGTTAGCTTTGCTGGGATGATGATGAATCTCAATCACATAATCCTTGACCAATTCTAACCATCTTCATTGCCTCATGTTCAGCTCCTTCTGAGTGAAGATATACTTCAAACTTTTGTGGTCGGTGTAGAGGTGAACCAGATTTCCAAGCAAATAATGCCTTCACATTTTTACAGGAAGCACTACGGCATCAAGCTCCAAGTCATGAGTAGGACAGTGCTTCTCATGATTGCGGAGCTGCCATGAACCATAAGTGACCACACGTCCTTCTTGCATAAGAACGCAGCCAAGACCGACGCCGGATGCAACACAATAAACATCGAATGGTTTTGTCATATCCGGTTGAGCTAAAACCGGGGCTGTTGTGAGATGTTTCACAAGTGTTTGAAACACCTTCTCACATGGTTCACTCCAAATATATCTGGTACCTTTCTTCAACAGCTCCGTTATTGGTTTATGTTTTGAGAAGTTTGGGATGAACCTTCGATAATATCCTGCTAAACCAAGGAAGCTTCAGACTTCATGTACGGACTTTAGAGATTGCCATTTCAGCACCTGAACAATTTTACTTGGGCCCACAGCAATGCCCTCAGCTGAAATAATGTGTCCCAAGAATGGCACTTGACTGATCCAAAATGCACACTTGCTGAATTTAGCATAGAGCTTATGATCTTGCAATCGTTGGAGCACGATATGCAAGTGTTCGGCGTGTTCTTCCTCCGATTTGGAATAAACCAAGATGTCATCGATGAAGACCACGACGAACTTATCCAACTCTGGCATGAACACTTAGTTCATAAGATACATAAAGTGGGTCGGAGCATTGGTGAGACCAAAAGACATGACGAGATATTCATATAGTCCTTATCGTGTCGAGAATGCAGTCTTCGGTATATCTTCCATCCGAGTTTTGATTTGATGATATCCAGACCGAAAATCCATCTTGGAAAATACCTTAGCACCCACTAATTGATAAAAAAGAATGTCGATGTGAGGTAGTGGATACTTGTTCTTGATGGTCACAGCATTTAGCGGACGATAGTCCACACATAACCGCAACATTTCATCCTTCCTCTTAAAGAACAGCGCGGAGCAGCCCCAAGGTGAGGAGCTTGGGCGAATAAAACTTTTGTCCAGCAGGTTCTTGAGATGTTCCTTTATTTCAGCTAGCTCATTGGGCGCCATTCGATAAGTTCTTCGAGAGATCGGTGTGGTTCCCGGCGCAAGTTCAATCTTGAACTCAACGTCATGTTCGGGCGGCATGCCCGGTAGATCATCAGGAAACACATCGGGGTATTCACGGACCACGAGAATGTTTTCCAATTTAATGGATTAAGAGTGGTACGCTGCTGCAACTTCTTCAACGGGTCGATCAAAAAAGGGAGTATGTGGACTATGTAGTGGAGAATCCAAATGAACGGTTCGAGGAACGATGTCCAAAACAGTACCGTGGTGATGTAACCATGACATACATAATATGACATCGATATTTTGGCCATCTAAGATAATTAGAGTTGTTGAATATATTTTCCACCCATGCACAGTGGTGCTTTAGGAATCATACTATGAGCTGATATTTTCACGCCCGGGGAATAAATCATGTAAGGATATTTTGTAGGAAATATTTGTAGTTGGTGCTTGATAAAATATGAACTACTAATGAAATTGTTGGTGTCTCCAGAATCAAAAAGTATGATAATGGGGTGATCGATGAGAGTTAACGTACCCGCGAGTACGGGTTTGCCTTCCGGTACGTCCTCAATGGCGATGTGGTGGACGTTGCCGAGTTTGGGATTTGGTTTCTTGGGCTTGTTGCGGGGTTGATTAGCACCCTGATATGATGCTTGTCCGCTGGTTTTCTTGCCCATACTGCTGCCCTGAAGAGCACTCCTCTTCTTCTCAGTCACCAGCTCACGTGTTGCATCCTCTTGTACAATCGCCGTGTTGACAAAATTATTGAACGTGCCGCGATTGAACAAAGTGAGCTTGTCCTTCATCTTTGCATTCAGGCCTCGATAGAAGCAGTCCGTTTCTTTTATTTAGTGTTCACATGATCCGGCGCATATTGCACCAAGTGATTGAAATCCTTGGAGTACTCGTGAGCACTCCTCCCGCCTTGCTTGAGTTCAAGAAATTCTTGAAGCTTTCTCTTCATAATCCCGAGAGGTATGTGATAGGCGCGGAACGCCTCCCGGAACTCCGTCCATATCACGGCGTGATCAGCCGGCAGAGAGGTGATGTAATTCACCCACCATGCGCCGGCGGAGCCATGAAGCTTTTGCGCCGCGAAGAGCGCCTTCTGCTGTTCGGTGCATTGGAGCAACCCGAACTTTGCTTCAGTAGTGCGGAGCCAGTTGTCCGCCTCAAGAGGTTCATCGGCCTCCGTGAAGACCGGTGAATGAGTCGCCAAGAAATCTGAGTAGATGGTGTCTTCAGGCTGATGATTGCCTCCGTCTGGATGCCCCCGCTGACGGGACCTATTCTGCATGAGTGTTCGCAGCAGCTCGGTCTGCTTGTCGCACGAACCCACCATTGTTGCAATCACATCCGCCAATGTAAGCGGAGGAGGAGGTGGCGGTGGCGGTGTCGGTTGTCGCTGATCTTGAGTTCTCTGCTGCTGGGAGTCATCATCTCCCTTGCTCGCGCCACAGATCTCGAGCGTGTTATGGGTGCGCACCATTCTGCAGTCACAACCATGAATCCAACATGAAAAGTGATATTGTAAGATCGCTCAAGGTTAAAACAATAGTGTGCGTATTAATAACCAAACTTGCATAACGGTAACATATATTGATAGATATAGACTTTACACAAAATACATCATCCTTGAACCAATTTTACAATAGCGAGCTCCAAAATAATAAACTCCATGGATTGAAGTTCATTTCGACAATTGTTGGTCGCAACGGGACGTTATACGCGTTATCGTGCGAATATGTTGTCTTTGTTGGTGTTGCTCTCGGTTGAACTGAGAGAAACAAACAGGAAAAGTGAATAGATAAAAGAAAAGAAAAAGTAAAAAGAAAAGGGGACCCGGTAAAACCTACCGAGAATCCCGAACAGATCCAACGCCACGATCGGGGGCGTCCCCAACTTACTCGGCTTGGGTCCCCTGCCGCCTCGCTCTATAAAAAGGAAGGTGATTAAGTTAAACAGAGGACATCCTAATCACAAGTTAACATCCGATCAAAAAGAGAGCGAGTACGGTGGGAAGATCCAAGCCTCCTCCTGTCATCGACTCCCATGGCTGCCAACGGGTCCTCCTCATCCTGTAAGTGTGCTAATTCTTCTCTGTTAATGTTTAACTAGGTGCATAATGGTGATTAGGGTTAATGTCTTACGTATATGCCTAAAGATTAGTTCTAACAATGGATTCAGAGCCACCCCTAATCCTTTTATGCCCTCTATTTGTGTTGGAATAGCACTATCAATTAGGAAAATCCCCAAATCCCCAAATATCGAAACCCTAGCACCACAAAATTGAAGACCCAAATTCGGATTAATGTATAAAGTGATGAAAGCGGGACTTATCTTATGGGCTCGGCCGTTCTTCACCGGGATCACGGGCCGGACGCGCTGTGTCGACCAACCCTGCATCGCATCGGCCACCCTCGCTCACCCGCTGATTGCGCTCGCACGCGCACCGCGAGCCTGCCGTACAGGCCGCCTTCCACGCGCTGGTCGCGAGCGCCGGCCGCATGTGGGCCGACCTTCGCCCGCCCCTGCACGCACGCGCTCCACCTGGTCGCGCGCCTCCTCACGGCCGCGCCTCACGCTGGACCCGCGCGGGTTGACTGCACCGCCATGCGAAGGGAGGCGCGTGCGCCGCCACCGAGCGATTCCGCCTCCGCTGGATCCACCGCTCATGATCTGGATTTTTTGGGAGTTAACTGGAAGAATGGCCTAGGGTTTTCATCCGCCGCCGGTTTTGATCCTCCTGTTAGCATTGTGAGCCATTGATCTGGATCAACGGTCCAGATCAGGCGGCGCAAAAATGGGCTAATGGGCTGCACGCATCGGGAGACAGGGAGATAACGGGCCGTTTTCTGGCCAAGGGCTTCGGCCCAGGTTGTTTTAAGTCCAGCGAAAAATTCCTTTTTATTTAATTTCTCTACTGGGCTAGGCTGATGATTGATGGGCTAACCATGGTTTTTTGGCCCATTGACTATTTTAGTCAGTCACTATGTATTTTCTAATTAATTCAGTAACTATTATGTTTTAATTATGATTTATTTACTGTTTTAAATAGAAAATGTTTATCCTCATCATGTATAGCATGTTAATGACTCTAAATTAAATTTGAACCAACGGGATAATTTAATTTGGATGAGTTAACATGTTAATGACATTTTGATCACTTTAAGCATCACAAATGATGACTTATGTTTAATTTTTATGAATGATGCTTAAATTGATGAATGATGACTTCAAAATTATTTCTGACCAACGTTGATTTAATTTTGAGTCATATAATCATGTTTAATTATATTATGCAATTTTATGTTATTTCTGCCCAACGGTGATGTAACATAAAATTATATTTTGTTGCATGTCTATTTATATACCAACGTAAATTTATTTTCATGCAACTTTTCTGATAATTCTCATGTATAAATGATGACCGCCACTATGACGTCGTTTCGATATGAGAATATCGAACAACTTTTGGGCAGTAACTTCCCTCGTTGGAATACCTGCGTTGAAGTGTCCTTGGGGTTTAATCAGCTGGATTATGCCCCGAGGGAAGATAAGCCAACGACACCCACTCCTGGTGTCGAAGGATATGATGAACTCAAAAGGACTTATAATCTTAAGTTGGAGAGATGGAAGAATTCCAATCGTGTGGCTCTCCTCGTTATGAACGCCTCAATATCTCCAGATATTGCAGTTGCCCTTCCAAAGAAAGACACCGCTAAATAATTTCTTGCTGCGGTAGAGGAGCAATTCCAAGGCTCCAAAAAGATTTATGCTCATGAGCTTTTTGCGAAGCTTCTTGAGAAATACACTATGGATGGGGATGTGAGGAGCCACATATTAAGGAAGGTGCGTGCATCTTCAAAACTTAAGTCTTTGAAATGTGAATTAAGTGAGAATCTTCTGATCATTATGATATTGGAATCTCTCTCAAGTGAGTTTGATCAATTTAAGATCAACTACAACTCACTGAAGGAAAAATGGTCTCTTGCTGAGATGACTCCTAGAGTTGTCCAGGAGGAAGAAAGAATACTTAAGCAGGTCCAGGACCAAGCTCATTATGTTAATTGTTCCAAAAGAAAGAAGGAGTGGAATGGTCCTGGCCCCTCAAAAGCTCATAAGATGCCATTTAAGAATCAGTCTCCCCAAAAGGGTAAAGGTGCTAGTGCTTCCACTGCGCCTAGCACTTCTAATGCACCTAGGACTTTTGCACCTAAAGGAGAAGTTGTGTGCAAGCACTGCAAGGATAAGGGACATTTCAGAAAGGATTGCCTTGATTTTCTAAAATGGCTAATGAAGAGAGGTAATGATGAAATTACGTTTATTGATGAACTCTTCATGTTGATTTTTCATGAAATACATAGTGGATTGACTCAGGTGCAACTATTCATGTTGCAAATTCTATGCAGGGCTTCCGTACAACCCAAGACCTTTGGGACAGGGGAAGAAGCCTTAAAGTTGCTAATGGAAAAGAAGCGGATGTTCAAGTTGTGGGGTCTCTCACATTAAATCTGCATTCAGAACATCCGCTTAGATTAAATAATGTTCTTTATGTTCCTTCCTTGAGTAGGAATCTCATTTCAGTTTCATGTTTAGATTATGACAATTATGCTTGCTTATTTGGTAATGGACAATGTAGTTTGATGCATTGTAATAAAAATGTTGGCCCCGTATTCCTACGAGAAAAGTTACATATCTTATCTCTACATGATTATGTTATGCACGTAAATGATGATTATGGTGATGATGATTTGAAGTGCAGCACTGAAAAGAAGTGGAAAGGTGTTAGTACCTCATCGAAATTGTGGCACCGTCGCCTTTGCCACATTTCGAGGGGGAGAATCGAACAATTAATTAAAAATGACACACTTCTTCCACTTGACTTTTCAGACGCTAGTTATTGCATTGATTGCATTAAAGGAAAATATGTTAAGACGATAAAGAAGGGAGCGACAAGAGCCTTAACGTCTTAGAGCTCATTCATACTGACATATGCGGGCCTTTTAACGTTAAATCCGTAGATGGTTTTGATTCATTCATAACCTTCACGGATGATTTTTCCCGCTATGGATTTATTTATCCCATACATGATCGATCGGAGGCTTTGAACAAATTTAAAGTTTTTAAAGCCTAAGTTGAGAATCAACTTAACGAAAAGATCAAAGTAGTATGGTCTGATCACGGGGGAGAATATTAAGGAAAACACGCTCCTTATGGGCAAATTCCAGGACCTTTTGCAAAGGTTTCTAGCTAAGAATGGAATTGTTGCTCAATACTCAATGCCTGGTGAACCTTAGCAAAACGGCGTGGCCGAGCGACGCAATCGCACACTAATGGATATGGTGCGAAGCATGCTTAGTGACGCATGTTTACCAGTAAGCCTATGGATGGAGGTGCTAAAGACAGCTGCACACGTACTTAATCTTGCTCCAACTAAAGCAGCACCGAACACACCTTATGAGATGTGGACGGGAAAGAAATCCAGCTTGAATTATTTACGTGTGTGGGGTTGTCCTGCTGAAGCTAAAGTATTCAATCCACGACTTAAGAAATTAGACCCAAAGACAATCAGCTGTTTCTTTATTGGGTACCCTCAACGGGCAAAGGGATATCGCTTTTATTGTCCAAATCAAGTGACGAAATTTGTAGAGACAATACAGGCGGTATTTTTTGAGGATGTTGTCACGGAAGTGAGGAAGATTGATCTTGAGGAGAAACGGGTTTACGTACCATCCCCGAATATCCAAGAGTTCATCTTTCCATTTAAAAATGTTATCGTGACACCAGACCCTCCTCTCGTTCATTCCGGAAATAATGAAAATGTTGCTGCAAATGAAAATGAGGAAGTGAATGAGAATCCGGAATCGGAGATTGATCTTCCACCAGCCCCTCCGTTGGGTAGATCGCAACGTGAAAGAAGAAATTCCATCCCAGATGACTATGTCACCTACATGACTGATGACGTAAGTGACATGGGTAAAGTGGAAGATCCTTCTTCTTATAAAGAAGCTATGAAAAGTGAAAACTCGTCTAAATGGCATATGGCTATGGAAGACGAATTAAAGTCAATGGGCACTAATGATGTTTGGGACTTAGTAGAAATTCCCGAAGGAGCTAAAAGAGTTGTATGCAAATGGGTTTACAAAACCAAATATGACTCCAAAGGGAATATCGAAAGGTTCAAAGCGAGACTGGTGGTTAAAGGGTTTACCCAACAAGAAGGAATCAATTATAACAAAACCTTTTCTCCAGTGTCAACCAAAGATTCGTTCAGAATCGTGATGGCATTGACAGCTCATTATGATTTAGAGCTGCACCAAATGGATGTTAAAACTGCATTCTTAAATGGTGATTTAAATGAAGATGTATATATGGCACAACCGGAAGGTTTTGTCGTTGAAGGAAAAGAACACATGGCTTGTCGTCTGAAGAAATCCATTTATGGCTTGAAGCAAGCCTCGAGACAATGGTACTTAAAGTTCGATAAAGTGATTCGAACTTTTGGTTTTACGGAAAATGTTGTGGACAACTGCATATACAAACAATTTAAGGGCAGTAAGTTCACAATTTTGGTCCTATATGTGGATGACATACTTTTGGCTTGTAGCGATAGGGACATGTTACATGAAACCAAGAGCTTTCTGTCGTCAAACTTTGATATGAAGGATATCGGTGAAGCCTCTTACGTTCTAGGCATTGAAATTCATCGAGATAGGTCCAAATACACATTATGACTATCACAAAAGGCATACTTTGAGAGAGTACTAAAGAAATTCAATATGCATAAGTGCTCTCCTACGCCTGCTCCAATAGTTAAGGGCGATAAATTTGGGACATTTCAATGTCCAAGGAACCAAATTGAATCTGGCCAGATGAAGTCGGTTCCATATGCTTCAGGTGTCGGGAGCATTATGTACGCTCAAGTTTGTATGCGCCCTGACTTAGCTCTTGTAACGAGAACGCTTGGCAAATTCCAATCAAATCCAGGAATGGACCACCGGAAGGCCGCAAAGAAAGTCTTGCGTTATATGCAAGGTACTAAAGATCTCATGCTAAGATATCGAAGATCTGATAAACTGGAATTATTAGTTATTCAGATGTTGATTTCGCCGGCTATGTGGATAGTAAGAAATCTACGTCAGGTTATATATTCACACTGGCTGGAGGAGCTATATCGTGGAAAAACTCCAAGCAAACGATGACTGCATCGTCCATGATGCAGGCATAATTTGTAGCATGTTATGAGGCCACTGGGTAGGCTGTATGGCTAAAGAATTTCATTCTTGGTCTCAAAGTGGTAGATAGCATTAACAAGCCACTTGTGCCATACTGCGATAACGAACATGCAGTTCTCTATGCGAGTAACAACAAGTCAAGTGCTGTTGCCAAGCACGTTGACATAAAGTATCATGTTGTGAAAGATAGAATCCAGGATCATACAATTAAAGTTGAACATATCAGTACGATTGATATGCTTGCGGATCCAATGACAAAAGGCTTACCACCCAACATTTTTCGTAAACACGTTGCCGGCATGGGATTATTGGAAGCCTTATGATTCTGGAAAGAAGGGACTTTCAAAGAGCCGCTCCCAATAAAGATTAACATTGAGATCAGTTGATGTATTACAAGTGTTGAAGTTCAATGGTTTTAATAAATCGTTGTAACGCCTCACTTTGTACGTTATACTTATTGAGAATGGAGAAATAAAGTTGAACCATACGATCAAGGGGGAGAATGTTGGTGTTGCTCTCGGTTTAACTGAGAGAAACAAAAAGGAAAAGTGAATAGATAAAAGAAAAGAAAAAGTAAAAGGAAAAGGGGACCCGGTAAAATCTACCGGGAATCCGACGCCACGATAAGGGGCATCCCCAACCGACTCGGCTTGGGTCCCCTGCCGCCTCGCTTTATAAAAAGGAAGGTGATTAAGTTAAACAGGGGACATCCTAATCACAAGTTAACATCCGATTAAAAAGAGAGCGAGTACGGTGGGAAGATCCAAGCCTCCTCCCGTCGTCGACACCCGTGGCTGCCAACGGATCCTCCTCATCCTGTATGTGTGCTAATCCTTCTCTGTTAATGTTTAACTAGGTGCATAATGGTGATTAGTGTTAATGTCTTACGTATATGCCTAAAGATTAGTTCTAACAGTCTTATCTTCAATACGATACAAACATGGTCACAAAAAGAAAAGAGGTTCGAGTCGATCAAACCCTTTATTCTACCGGTAATGGTTGAGTATCGACACCTGGTATGTTACGACACTCCTCGAAGTGAAATCGAGGACCAGATTCATAACAAGACCAAAATATATCAAACCGATGAAGTTCTTGTTGAAACCTGACCAGCTTGCACTCAAACACAAATTTAAGCCAGATAATGGAAGAATAAGATCTTGTGGCGAACTAAAAAGTTGAAGTAAACTTCAAGACCTTTCCAAAAAGTATTGGTTTGCCTCCAGATCTTTTATGGTTGAGAATATATGGCATTGTAAACCTGACAGTTTTTCTGGAAATTTTGACGGCATCTCCTTTGTTTATGCTGATTTTGGTCCACAATTTCCAGATATAAAACATCACAATTTACAACATCCACAGATAATAAAATTGTAATAAAAATTACAAGGATTACATAATTCTCTTACAAGGACCGCTTCGAATTTTCGAAAGGGAGGTATGGTCAGAACAGTAAGGAGCCCAGAGAGGTTTCCAGTTTCTGTCCAGTTTGGCAGATTTTGGAACATTGAAATTTTGAACAGGTTAGAAGTGAATTCAGTTCTGGAGTTGAACATAACATTTTTAAATGACTTCCTAAACTTTCCATCCATGTATTATACAGATTCATTGAAGTTTTCTACTGGTAGATATGGTTTCTGGAAGTAAAGTATTTTTCTGGCAGAAAACAGAACACTGTTTTTGAATTGGTGACTTCAAAACCTACTCCAATCTTGAAAACTTAGTTCAAAATCAGAGCTTGATAGCTAATATAAGTTTTTTACATCTTCTAAGTTCCAGTTTACATTGAAGTGGTTAATTCATCAACAGAATACATGTCGGTACTACGTGCCTCACAAATGTGAAAATTCTAAGCCGTTCCGTCATACATCTCAACGGTGGCCTTAATGACGTTCACTCGCAAACGATTTCTAAGCGCATAACGATCACGCGGTCAAATACACTCGTTATGGTGCCGTACGGCACAGTTCGCACGGGCGATCATCTCAGGCAGTCAATATATATGAAAGTAAAAATATTCGTCCTGTACCATTCCATACGGGCCGCCCCGAGCTAAGCCGCGTCTCGAGGTACATGATCGGGTTTTCTACTACCCGACGGTGTCCCACGTCTTTGCATAATTCTGCACCAGTAGGAGGCGCATCGCGTTATGTCCCACCTGACGGGGGCTCCCACTAATTTTGAAGCATGCTGGGGTACTGCGTGTTATATGTTCTCAGAAACATGGAGAGTTTTAGAGACTCATATTGACTTTCCGTGCTATGCCACGGAAACAATTACATGCTACCTCTCGCATGGTGAGCTTACCGCAATTGATCCGCTTGCGGTGGTGTACCTTACCTCTTACCTAACGCCAGAGCGTCGTTACAAAATATAATAACACATATGTTAGTTTTGTCGCCTTAAGTAACAATGCTAATAATAGTCCTTATGTGGGCTACTATCGATTCCTCACCGTACACCTAAATTTTTCTCGTAATACGATCCTTTTTAAGTGTGCTATTCCCAATTCGGCTCTGATACCAGGCTGTGAGGACCGGAGTCCCGACATTCTAGGAATCACAATTGGGTGGTGCCGCGCGATGCGGCACCCAACAACACACAGAAAAAGGTACATCATATTACGTAAAACAACATTGTATTATACAAGCATTGTACTTTACAAATAATATACATTTAAATACACTATAGCAAAAGATAAGTTCATAGCTCTCGACACTAGAGCCTAAGCTATGCAAAAGTCATTCCGTTCAGCCCTAGAACTGAATCACACTAGCAGCACACAAAACACATCACGGCGGCGTGCAGGGTTCCCACTCGACCGTGTACCCCGACAGGGGCAACGCCTCACCAATGAACCTTCACCAAAAAGATTATCACCTGCAGCAAAAACTTAAAATAGCAGTTGTCGGTGTTTTGATCCGACAGATCTCCCGACACTACCTTTGATAGTTCAAGGAGTTGTAGTTCAGAAATGGGAGCGCAGAGATTCAAGAAGGTGAAAGACAAGTATACACAGAGATTTACGTGGTTCGGGCCGCCTGAGCGTAATACCCTACTCCATGGGGTGTGTTGGTGTTGTATTAAGCATGTGAGTCTAGAAGAAGCTCCATAAGAAGAAGCTCATCTAGCTCAGGGAGTTCAGTAGTGGTCTGGAACCGTGCCTTGTGTATCGTCGACCAGTCCTTTTATAGTACAAGGACTGGTCGTTACATCGTTAGCCTGGCCCGACAGGTGGCCCCAGCGGTTACACATGTTTGATACACAATTAATGAGGTTAATTACCCTTAATAGCCTGGTAACGGGCCTTAACAGTGCTGTTGCCAGTATTAAGGGCCATCCGATCATGTGTCATTGATATGGTATTAATGACAGTTAATCGGGTCTTGAGGTATTTGATTGCTCCTTGAAGGTCCGGAGCTGTTGGGGGGTCCACCAGCCTAATTGTTGAAGTTGAAGGTCCAGCGGTCGCCATGTGGTAGCACCGGAGCTTACCGTCGTGGATGAGCAGGTCAGGTACTACTGGACACATGTCAGTACCGGAGCTTCCCTCTGTCTGGGGTTAGGTCAGGGGGCGCCATACTGGTATTCCGACCGGAGCTTCCCACGTGTTGGTGATAGCTCCGGTCTTATGATACACGTGGCGGCCCTGGGACTAACCATGTCGGGGAAGCAGGTCCGGTTACGCCTGACATGTGGGGCCTTCGGAGGTCTTCAAATCTGGTAGATGGAGTTTCCTTTTGATCCTTGCAATCCCAACGGGTATCTGGTATGGAGGGTACCGATAGTGGCCCCCTGGACTCACATCCGGGAGAGACCTTTTGCATGAAGTCATTTCGCCGGAGGTGGGTCCATTCTTCGGTTTCTGAACCGTGTCTTCAAGGGTCTTTGGTCGTGTCGTTGGCGATAGTTCGCAGTTAAACTTCCGCCACGTGGCGTATCTAGGAGGCGGCAGGTGAGATCTCAGCGTGCGGATCTCACGCAATTGAAGGTCGCCGGTGTGGGGACCGGAATCCCGACATCCGAGGATCTCATTGGGTGGTGTCATGTGATGCGACACCCAACAGTATACAGGAACATAACCCGAAAAAAATACAAGACAAAGTCTTTTGTTTATAATACAGCGGAAGTTTTACAATACTAGCGGAAGTAAAGAAATATATATATCATAGCTACACTCTCAGCACTAGCTATGCAAAAGCAAAGTTATCCATGCCTTGGATACTTTGCACTAGCAACACTCAATCACGGCGGCATGCAGGGTTCCCATTCGGCTGTACACCCTGGAGGGGGTGCAGCCTCATCATCAAACCCTTCATCCATTGTATAACCTGCAAAAACTCGTTAACTGCAAACGTGAGCATAAGGCTCAGCAAGACTAACTCGTCTCACTAGACATATGCAAAGGGGACACTAAACATAGGTAAGGTGAAGAATAAATGACTCGCCTACAAGTGGATCCTTATAATCAGGTTTTATGTAGCAAGTGACATTCTCCAGGCACGGCACATCATGGGCTCCACAATCAAACAAGAAAAGCTTTACCGATGATATGACATGCCCAGAGCACATAATGCTATTACAGCTAAAGTATGGGGAAACTATAAACTTTTAATTGCACTATCTCTAAATCATACAAGGTTGCAAAGCAATAATAATTCAATACAATATAATTTTCTGGTTTCTTTAGTATTTACTACGTCACGGCGCAGTGAACAAGTGGTACTCTATTACTGCGAGGGACAGTGATTGCAATCAGGACACACACGGGCAACACGACACATACGTCGTTCGAAAGTGTCAGCGAGCACACCTGTACCTACATAACACTTCAGTACTAGGCGTATATGGCCACCTTTAACAAGAAACCCGAACGCTGAGCCCGTCTCACCTCCGCAAACAGAAGGTCTCTGCACGGAACACCTCATGTGTCCACCGACCGATTTACACCTTACTGTCCTCAACCCACCCCTATCGATGGTGAGTTAATGGGCCTCGACACCCCAGTTATCGAGTTACATCAGTTTACTGGATTCCATATGTCCATTATGTCGCCAGTACAATTCAAGCTCGTCCGAAATGGCCGCATACAGCCCTGCCTTAATCGACACAGGAAGGGCTATGCGACCGAGACTCAATTCTCGCCGCTTCCTATCCATTCCCTGCCCGGTCTCACATTCATTATATTATGCCATTTTCTATCTAACCAATCCTGTGAGATATGTCCTATATCTCTCGCGAGTAGATTCCAACTACTCGACTTCTACCGGATTTCCTATGCATTAGCAGAGCAGTTACTACAGGTCAAACTGTAACTTGTTTCAACCAATCCCTGGGATTTTGGTCATGCATGTGGAGTATCAATCATCCTAAACGTAATGCACAATTCATATACTACTCATCATAGTGATAAAGTAAAATTTTATAAACGACTTAAATGCAAACTGGGGCTTGCCTTGTTGTAGGTCAGAGTCTGAGTTAATATTTGGAAGGTGGGTCAGAGTCTGAGTTAATATTTGGAAGGTGCTCTTCCAAGGTTTCTGGCTCCTACTCGACTTCGGTCACTATACGATATGCATAGAATACGTATATGAATGACTTTGAAAAATAATTATTACCAAGACCATGATTTAATTTATGGTGACCATTATGTGATAATGACCTAATTGGCTTTGGAACTTTGAAGTTGGATACTAGGGAATATGATAGAAACTCTTGCCAAGAACAGGGGACGATCAAAGTAGATTGTGGTCTCCAAAATTATGGCAAGCAATTAACTTCCAAAAATTCTAGAGAGGAAATTGTAGCTTGAACATAGCTAACATTTGATAATCAAGATAGAGGAAATTGTCTTTGTTCTAACAAACTTTGTTCCATAAGTTTCTAAGCTTTGGTGAAGGAGTTATTGTATTTCTAAGTTGGCAAGAATTTCTGGAATTATCTTATAATTGAATTGTTAGCCATTCAATCAATATTCAGATTGTAACTGAATTAGGACAAGGATAGTAGGTAAAATAAATCCAAGATTTTTACAGGGACTAGTGTATGACTAGTGGAAGGTTCAGTCCAAATTTGGGACATAACAAAGCCACTGAACATATGATAAAATTCAATAACTAAAAAAGGTAATTGAACTATACAGAGGGTTAAACAAGTTCAATGGCTCCCAAACTTTTTCTGGTAGTCAAGAATAAGACAGAGAATTTTTTGTGAATTTTGGGGATTTTTCCAGTGGCTATCCTATTTGAAAAAATTATATTTTCACTTGGAAAGATTGTTTTCTACAGTATTTAACTATGACTTTCACAGAACCTAATTGGTACTGATAGAAACTAGAGCTCATGGTCTTTCAAACAAAATTTGTTTGAATATTTTTGGAGCATCCTACATAAAGATATTGATTTTCAAACTTTGGAAATGGTTCTGCACCAAAAGGGAAAATTCATCTTTTGAATTTTGCGCCAGGGCCCACTGGATTTAAAATCATCGAACCAGGGGCAAGCCACACCGGGGGTTATAAACTTTTCCATGCGGCCACACTGGATCCTTAGCCACAGACTGATCCGGGCGCGTTGCGTTCACTTGCGGGTGGGACCCGCGAACCCGGTCTTCTTCCATCTCGAGTCTTTGCTCGGACGGCGGCGTTCTCACCGGCGCGTGGCGGCGCTTTCGCCGGCGATAGCCTTCGGCCTACGGGAGGCCTCAGGACTCGCTGCTCCCACATATTTTCGCACGGGGAACACGATGGACTAGCTCCCGACGGCGAGGGTTGATTGGAAAACTAATCCCGACGGTGGCAGTGGGGGTTAGGGTTTCGGTGAAGTGGAGACCTTCGATTCCCTAGATAAATTTCTCGTTTGAAAGCTCGGGAAGCATCGTGGATGCATGGGGAAGGTCTCATAAGGGTTTAGAGCTCCTGTCATAGCCGGCAATACCGAAGTCGATGGTGAACCGAGCGTTAACAATGGCGGAAGGGGAAAACTTGAAGATCTTGCTAATTAGCCGATGGTTCTTTTTGATTTTTGGAGGGAAGGTGCGTTAGACTACATGGATCATATCCTCCAACTGGATCGAAGAGATTTTGTACATACAGTCGGAATTAAACTGACAATCTAGCCTCAACGTGATAAAAGTGCTTCGGGATTTTAAAGAATACTAGAGCTAGGATGGTTGATAGGGTTTCAAGCTTAACCAGAAGTTGCACGATGTCGTTGCACACCTTTTTGTTATTGACCAAAGAGGATGAGGGTGCTTGTATCGACAGCGAGGCTGCGAGGCATCGAGCGGCATGGGATGATCGCGGCGGCGATGAAAAATGGCGCGGTGCGGTGAATGGGTGAGGACTCCATCGACAGTGGGGGGCTTTTATAGGCGCCACTGCGGTAGATAAGGACATCAGGGGGGCAGCTGGAGGCGACCGACGCCAACGGTGAGCTAGCGCATGCAAGCGTCGCGGTGTCGACCGGGGGTGAGAAACAGAGGCAGTGAATCGGTTTCACTGCCTGACCTGTGGGCCCCACCTCTCTCCCTTATCCATTCCTCTAAATTCTAGCTTAAACATTGTCCAAAAATTACCAAAATTTACAAGTAGACTATGAAAAATATGGGGAATTCAATTCTGCAATCAGAATTCAATTTGGACATAGTTTGCATCAAATTCAAATTCAAATTTGAATTCCAATATGGGTATAAACCTTGTTGAAATAAATAGTATTTGGGGTCCAAAAATCTCCAAACTTTGAAATCAAGTTCCCTAAACCATAAAAGGCCTTAGAAAAATTTAGGGGTTATTTGGGCAAAGTTTAGTGCAAAGCTAAATTTGATGTCGACACGAATTGAATCCTTTGTACGTGTCCAAACAAATGGAAGATGTACTTCAAAAATCTTGAAATTTTTCTGAAAAGCTATTTAGATATTTAAGAGTCCAAGGAAAAATTTGGAGCCTTGGATTTGAATCTTTTTGGCAGGGCCTAATATGCATAGCAACATAATCGAATAACATTGGTTTTGATTTTTATACTGCTGCCGTATAATTTGCCCTAGCCATTGCAATCAATAATTTCCCAACTTTGTAGAAAGAAAACTTTTTGGTGAGGTCAAGCTTATGTGCAAAATTTTGTTGCCCTCCATTATGTTTGATAAACCACTTGTGGTTGAACTTCTCATAAAAGGAAAAAGTGGGATTCTACATTCCTCCACCCTTAAAAGAATCTCGTCTCGAGATTACAAAGGAAGGACAAAAGATAAAGATCTACTGAACATGTGCCGCTAACAATTCCGGATAGTTCGTTTTAAGATATTCCTCACTTTCCCACGTGGCTTCTTCATCACTGTGGTTGCTCCATGAAAGCATCTAGGCCCCCATAAGGTATGGTTTTGGTGATTAATGACAACCATTGGATTTTACTAATGAATTTGTGGATGCAAGGTCTCCCATATCACTCAATCAAATGAAATCTATATGAATATGAACATCAACTACTGATCATTGGAGACCCCTAAACAATCACTTTATGAGATCAATCAATGTTATGAAGATTAGAAGTAAAAGCTCATATGTCAAAGTTATTCAACCATAATTGACAACACTCAATGCTTGACAATCATCAAAAGAATATTTCCATCAAATGTCTAAGAGGTCAATCGAGCAAAAACAAAAGAATCACTTAGAAAAACTTGAAGCAAACAAAATCAACTCACCGGATCAACCGATGTTTCCAGAGAACAACACATCAGTCGAGTCGGTTCAGCAGAAGAAGAAGAACTCAGAATCAAGTACTCACCGGATCATCCGATGATAAAAGACAATGTTACATCGGTCCATCAGTAAAGTAAGCTATATCCCTAGACCAAGTGTAACACCGGATCATCCGATGTACAACTTTGAACACATCGGTCAATCACTCCAGTAAGCATCAAGTTTGAACCAATTCTGGAGGAAGTGCCACCGGATCATCCGATGAGAAGACAAGTGCAACATCAGTCTAACAACGGTCATATCTGACACAATGACATCAGCTAATTTGGATTTGACCGATGATAGCTGAAGGGGGAGCATCAAATCATCCAGTGTGCGCAGAACAGTAGTGTCTGCCTACTTTTCCAACAGCTATTTCGTGGGGGCTGGCTATTTATACCCCATCAACCAGTCTATTCGACATGTCTTGACTACCAGACATACTCTACACATTCTCAAGCATTCAAGACGTTGAGCTACCACTTCTAGATCACCTACATCACTTACACACCAAGAGATAGGCTAGAACTAGCTAGAGATAGTGCTTGTATGCTTCCATTCTTGGTGATTGGAATCACTAGTATAGTGAGAGCTGTAAGGGAGTGTCCCTTGGTGTTTGTAATTGAGAGAGACTTCCGGAGCTTGCCAAGACGATTGTGGAAGTCCGGAGGATCCAAGTTGTACAAGGATTGAGCTCCCCCTTGCCGAGGTTGGCAAACGGAGAAGAATAGTGAAGATCCCTAGTCTCGGTGACTTGGGTGTGGCTATACCCTTTGGTGGGTGCCACAACGTGGATGTAGGAAGATCTTGACGATCTTGCCGAACCACGGGATAAATCCTCGTGTCTCCTCGGGAGTTTGCATTCTCTTCCTTTCCATTTCACTAATGCATTTCGTATATCGCAAAGTCACTATTCACTTGAATGCATAGGTTGTTTGCTTAGGGAATTGGGCTTTTAGTAACTAAGTTTTATTGCCTTAATTTTTGAAAAGAAGCCCAATTCACCCCCCCTCTTGGGCATTTGATCCTTACAATTGGTATCAGAGCAAGGTTGCTCATTGGATCATTCTAGCTTCACCGCTAGAGAGCTAAAATGGCCAAGGTTGGGGGTTCGGTTCCTATCTTCGAGGGAAAGAACTTTGCCGATTGGAAAGCACGCATGCGCGCTTATCTAGAGGCTGTTGCTCCCGAAGTATGGGAAGCGACCCACGTGGGATTTGATGAGCACAATTATGTTGTGATCAAATTAAGTGAGATGCTAAAGCTAGGAATGCAATTTATGAATGCATTAGTCAAGATGTGTTTGCTAGGATTGCTAGTAAAGAAAAGGCTTGTGAAATTTGGGCTTGCTTGATAGAAATTCATGAGGGTTCTTCTCGTGTCAAAGAACTAAAATATCACATGCTTAAAACCAAATATGATGAGTTTAAAATGCTACCTCATGAAAATATCAATGAAATGTTCTCTCGCTTGAATGTGCTTATTGAAGAAATTAATGCTCTTGACATTGCTTCCCTTGGCAAAGGACTCATCAACCGCAAGATTCTTATGCTCCTTCCCAAGCCAAAGTACAACATCATCAACTCCATGCCTCAAAAAGAATCTCTTGACCACATTGAAGTTTCAGAACTCATTGGAGAGATTCACGCTCATGAGATGAGTGTACTTGAGATGATGGAGCAATCATCTTCAAAGACAATTGCCCTAAAGGCCTCCACCAAGAAAACAAGTCTCAAGAAAAATAAGGTGGTTGAGCCTAGCTCAAGTGAAGAAGAGCAAGCATCAAGTGAAGATGACGATGATGAGATTGCATTGATGATGAAAAAGTTCTCTTGCTTGAACTCCAAGATTGCCAAGAAGGGACACACCTTTGATCCCAAGAAGAAAGCGTTTATACCAAGGAGAGACGACCACAAGACTTGCTACAATTATGGTGATCAAGGCCACATCTCCTATGATTGTCCAAAACCGGACAAAAGAAGAGAGAACCACAAGAGCAAGCATCGCAAGCTTGAAGATAGTGAAGATGATGAAGAAGAGGTCAAACCCAAACGTAGATCCTTTGGGAAGAAGAAACATGACAAGGGCAAGAAGGCAAAGCTCTTCCCAAAGAAGAGAAATGGTCCACAAAAGGTGCTCATGTGTGAGGCAAATGAATGGGTCACGGACGAAGAATCAAGTGATGAAGAGAGTGAAGCGGAAGAAGAAAGTTTGGCCGGCCTTGCCATTGTCAACAATGGTGACTCACCTCTTCATCCACCACCCATGTGCCTCATGGCTAAAGGTAACACCAAGGTATGTGATGATTCTAGCGATGATGAGCTTTCCCCCAATGATTTAACTTCATTAATAAATGAATATCACACTATCATTAAGAGGGAAAAGAGTAAGGTTAAGGCTCTTGAAGAAACTCGTACTAAGCTTGAGAGTGCTAACCTTGATTTGCTTGACAAGTATGAAAACATACTTAAAGAGCATGGCACGCTCAAATCCCATGTCAAGCAAGTTGAGGAGGATAAGGCTCAAATCAAGCTAGATCATCATAAGCTTGACTTAGCCCACCAAGCACTCTTGGGAAAGCACAATGAGTTGATCCAAAAGCATCAAATACTTAACCTTGCTCATGAAGCGCTTGATCAAGAATTGAAAAATATAAAGAAACAAACTCTTAATGATAAGGTATCCATTACTTCTCATGCCACTAATGTCTTGCACAAGTCTTTGTGTTTGAAAGAGAACACTAGGGAGAAGGACTTGTTGGAAGAAATTGAGAGTCTCCGCACTAGTGTGGCTAGACTATCAAAAGGAGAAGTCAAGCACAAGGAAATCCTCTTCCAACAAGCAAAGGCCTTCAACAAGAGAGGACTTGGATCCTTCCCGGTGCCTAACAAAGGAAAGGTGCCCTCACTGAAGCTTAGAACAATCTTCATCAAGGAAGTTGGTTCTTATTGCCAACATTGTGAGGTCACCGGTCACCATACAAGGGAGTGTCCTCTTCCTAACCGGCCTTCTCCAAAATTGCCCATTAACTACAAATCTACATTCAATGATCATTATTATCTCTTGAGTAAAGTAGATGGCAAGGTGAAGGCAAGATTCATTGGCAAGGATATGATGGGCATGAAGGGGAAGCTCCCCAAGCAACTTTGGGTCCCAAAAACACTTGTATCACACATACAAGGACATAAGTTGGCTTGGGTGCCTAAAGTTAAAAATTGAATTCATGTGTGTAGGTGAACTACAAAGCCGGAGGAAAGCATTGGGTACTCGATAGCGGGTGCACTAAACATATGACCGGTAATGATGGTATGTTCACCACCATAGAAAACCCCGACAATCAAGAACAAGTCACCTTTGGTGATAACTCTAAGGGTAAGGTAATTGGGTTAGGTAAAATTGCTATTTCAAATTATTTATCAATTTCCAATGTATTGTACGTTAAGTCACTTAGTTTTAATTTACTTTCTATTGCACAATTATGTGATCTTGGACTAACGTGCACCTTTAGCAAAAATGATGTTGTTGTGAGTAGTGAAACAAGCCGAGAACTAATCTTCAAAGGATTTCAGCATGGACATCTCTACCTAGTAGGTTCTCCAACAAGGATGCTAGCTTGACCACTTGTATTTTCAACAAGACAAGTTTGGGTTGGCTATGGCATCGACGCATAGCGCACATAGGGATGAGCAAGCTCAAGAAGTCATTCAAGCTTGGGATGGTGACCGGCGTTAAGGATGTCACATTTGAGAAGAACAAGCTTTGTAGCGCTTGTCAAGCCGGGAAGCAAGTTGCTTCACACCACCCAATGAAGACAATGGTGTCAACCTCCAAGCCACATGAGCTACTTCACATGGACCTCTTTGGACTGTCCACATATCAAAGTCTTGGTGGTAACCTCTATTGTCTTGTTATAGTTGATGACTACTCTCGCTATGCTTGGACTTTGTTTCTTGGTGACAAGAGTGAAACTCCGAAAGTGTTCAAGACCTTCGCCAACCATGCTCAAAGGTAATTTCAACTTCCCATCATCAAGGTCCGGAGTGACAACGGCACCGAATTCAAGAACTACAACATTGGGGAGTGGTGTGACCGTGAAGGCATGAAGCATGAGTTTTCGGCTACATACACTCCTCAACAAAATGGTGTTGTTGAAAGGAAGAACAAGACTGTCATCACTCTTGCACGAGCAATGCTTGATGACTATGGCACATCCGAGAAGTTTTGGGCCGAAGCAATCAACACGGCGTGCCATGCCGAAAATAGGGTCTACCTACACCGACTACTTCAAAAGACCCCGTACGAACTTCTCATTGGGAGAAAACCCAACATCTCCTACTTTCGAGTCTTTGGGTGCAAGTGCTACATCTACCGCAAGAAAAGGCTCAGTAAGTTTGAAAGAAGATGTGATGTTGGTATATTTCTTGGTTATTCATCAAACTCAAAGGCATATCGAGTATTCAACCAAACCTCCCGTTTAGTTGAGGAAAGTTGTGATGTTGAGTTTGATGAAACTAATGGCTCCCAAAAGGAGAGTTTTGGTCATGATGAAATAGATGATGAGCCCTTACGAGAGGCTATGAAGAACATGACCATTGGAGACATCAAGCCTAAAGTTGAGGAGAGCCATGATCAAGGTGGAGTTTCAAGTTCCAACATCAACACATCTATGGCACCTCAAGTTGACGAAGAAGAGAAGGATGATCCATTGCCGACTCAAGACTCACAAGCCACACAACATCAAGAAGAAGAAGTCCATGATCAAGTCCAACCACAAGAAGAGTAGCACGCATCACCATCGCCAAGTGCTTCACAACCACTTATGAGGCATGGACACATCTCCAAGGCGCATCCGATGGACCAAATTATCGAAAGTCCGTCAAGGGGAGTAAGTACACGTTCTCGCCATTTCGCTTCGTTTTGTGAGCACTACTCATTTGTTTCATGTGTAGAACCCACTCACATTGAGGGAGCACTCCAAGATCTAAATTGGGTGATGGCCATGCAAGAAGAACTTAACAACTTCATCCGCAATGAGGTTTGGGTGTTGGAGGAGCGATCCAAGGACAAGAACATCATCGGAACAAAGTGGGTGTACCGCAACAAACATGACGAGAACGGCGTGGTGGTCTGCAACAAGGAAAGACTTCTGGCCAAGAGGTTCTCGCAAGTTGAAGGACTAGACTTTGGGGAGACATTTGCTCCGGTCGCCCGGCTAGAAGCCATCCGTATACTTCTTGCCTTTGCATCACATCATAATATTAGACTTTATCAAATGGATGTGAAAAGTGCCTTTCTAAATGGTTACATTAACGAGCTTGTTTATGTTGAACAAACTCCCGGGTTTGAAGATCCGAGGAATCATAATCATGTGTATAGGTTGCACAAGGCGCTCTACGGGCTCAAGCAAGCACCTAGGGCATGGTATGAACGACTACGGGATTTCTTGATCATGCAAGGATTCAAGATCGGGAGGGTGGACACTACACTCTTCACCAAAGACATCAACGAAGAATTATTTATTTGTCAAATTTATGTTGATGATATTATTTTTGGTTCAACTAACGAAGCTCTTAGCCATGAGTTTGGCAAAATGATTTCTAGGGAATTCGAGATGTCGATGATTGGAGAACTCAACTTATTCCTTGGATTTCGAATCAAGCAACTTCAAGAGGGGACCTTCGTCTATCAAGAGAAATATACCAAGGACCACTTGAAGAAATTTGAGATGGGAGATTGTAGCTCAAGAAGCACTCCAATGGCAACAAATTGTCATCTCGACGCGGATAAGGACGGTAAACCTATTGATCAATCCAACTACTGTTCTATGATTGGTTCATTGCTTTATCTTACCGCATCTAGGCCCGATATGATGTTTAGTGTATGCTTGTGTGCTCGCTTTCAAGCGGCACCTAAAGAATCACATCGGAAGGCGGTCTTTAGGATACTTAGGTATCTTAAGCATACCCCTAGTGTGGGCTTGTGGTACCCTAAAGGTGCAAAATTTCATCTCTTGGGATACTCGGATTCGGACTTTGCCGGATGCCGCGTGGATCGCAAGAGTACCTCCGGTGGGTGCCACTTGCTTGGGCGTTCCCTAGTATCTTGGTCTAGCAAGAAACAAAATTCCGTCGCCTTGTCCACGGCGGAAGCGGAATATATCGCGGCCGGTGCATGTTGTGCCCAAATTCTTTATATGAAGCAAACCCTTTTGGACTTTGGTATTAAACTTGGTTGCGTGCCTCTCCTTTGTGACAATGGAAGTGCGGTTAAGATAGCTAAAAACCACGTTCAACACTCCCGCACTAAGCACATTGATATTCGCCATCATTTCTTAAGGGACCATGAAGCTAAGGGAGACATCTCATTGCGAGGTGTTAGGTCCGAAGAACAATTGGCGGATATCTTCACTAAACCACTTGATGAGAAAACTTTTTCTAGACTAAGAAGTGAATTAAATGTGCTAGATGCATCAAACGTCATGTAAGTTGCCATGTAAGAATGCATCTCATATAGGTCTTGTCTAACTTTCAAAGGATAGGGGTAAGCAAGGGTTAGCTTGGGATGGAGGTTCTTTTGGGTTTCCCCAAGGCTTGTAGAGTGGCTCTCCCTGAAGAAGCCTTTGAAAGGTTCAAACTTGACAAGATAGATTTACATTATGTCTTGCATGATGCCTGCCATATAGACTTGCACTCATATTTAAATTTCTTGCATTATAAATTGTTTGGCATTGCATACGGTAGATTGTCACAACGGGGAACCCACCTCATGAGAAAGAGACTTGTTTGAAATGCAATATCTCAACTCATATGATGTGGAAAGAACAAAATGTTAGGTGCGTTAATGCCTAAAGGAACATGCTTTAAAGAGATAGAAGTCTTCATCCTCTAGCTCACAAAGCATGGGCCTTACATTTTATTTGGATATTTTCCTCCCTATTTTCTTCGGTGTTCTATTTGCTTTAAGGCTTAGCCAAGTTATTGGCAATTAGTATTTTTGAGGGGTAAGGGGTTGCCCAAAAAGTCCTGAGACATGTGTTTTTCATTGTTTGTTTGTTTGGTCAAAGGACATATATGGGATGTTGCTGTTTTGTAGTCATCGGATTATCCGATGCTTAGGCCAGACCATCATCGGATCATTTGGTGTTCAAATACCAAGAGACAGTTCAGTCAGTAACACAAATCAACCGACGAGTTCATTCTGCGAAACGTCGGTCCATCCGATGTTCACATTTCTGGAACTGCGCTGAATTCCACCGATGCTAATCCCTTCCACGTCGGACCATCCGGTGTCAACGGTACCTTTTTGAATACCCTTACTGTGCCATTCGACCGATGCTCCAATCTTTTATCGTCGGTTCATCAGGTGTTAAATCTTGAGCTAGGGTTCAGGCCCCACTTTTTAAACGCCGCTTCGCCTCCTTCATTTCTCTCTCCCTGACCCCGACGCCAGCGCTCGACGCCTCCCCTGCCTCACACCGCTGCCCTCCAGTCGCCGCCCTCCGGCCACCACCGCCTCCGGCCGCCGCCGCCGCCGCATCACCGCAGTAGCGCCGCCGCCGCCGCTCCCCTCCTGCGCCGCCGCCGCCGCTCTCCTCTAGCGCCGCTGCCGCCGCCCTCTTCACCGTCGCCGCTACTCCACCCAGCGCCACCGCCGCCGCCTCTGCTCCACCCCGTGCACCACCGCCGCCCCAAGAACAGCCACACCGCCACCCTCTGCGCCGTTGTGGTGCCTCCCTCTACGGTCGCCGCTTCTTCGCCGCTAGGGTTCCCGGCCGCGTCCGTGCGCCCAACACAACCTCATTCTCGCGCATCATCACTTGTCTCATCGCAATGGCTCGTGACAAGAAGCGAAAGGGCAAGGCCATTGCGGAGCCAGCCACAAAGAAGCAAAAGCTGTCGAAGGAAGAAAAGAAGGCTTTGATGGCCGCTCGCGCCGCCGAGGAGCGAGAGCGTGGTCGAGGAGGATCATTGAGGATCCGCGAGGCCCATCAGAGGCAACCTCCTGTGTCGGATGAGTCCGTGGAAGAAGAAGAGCCGGAAGTGCCGCTTGTTCGCCGGCGCTCAGCCAGGACCCGTGGGGGTCATTCCGCGGTAGTACCACGTTCGAGGCCATCAGCTACCGATCTTCGAGAGGACAGGGCGGCCCAGAGAGCCGTCTACGAGGACACCAACGTCCGTGTTGGTGAGGGTGTCCTGCTGACAGATTACAGAAAATTGAAGGACAAGCAGCTCAGAAGACTCAGATGGAGCATCTTGCTTGAGGAGTGGTTCCCGCAGCCAAGGGAGGCACTTGTGGACAGCCGGTTTCGGACCTTGACTCAGGCGTCGCTGTACGAGACGTACAGACGTCGGGGCCATAAGCTCTTCCAGCACAACTTTCTGGACTGGGATCAGCTTGCACTGGTAGCCGAGACGGAGATACGCCCCTACTTTGAGAGATATAAAGGGCTGGTGGAGCTGATGTCCTACGAGAGGAGTGCATATGTGGAGGACTGGGTCCATGTTTTCTATGCCACACTCTACGTCTCTGAGGGCCGCAAATCCATAGACTTCATGTTCATGGGCCAACACCATCACTTGACGAGACAGACTTTGGGACAGCTGCTAGGAGTGGATCTCCATGACACTTGTCTACACGAGAGGGTGTATGTGCAGGCTGACCCACCGAGGAGGCCGCTCACTAGAGGAGTGGCACCACCATTGGAGGAGATACGCTCACTGTTCGCTCAGCCCTTCTCTCTAGACCAGCCAAGGGTACCGACACTGCTCACTCTAGCTGCGCGCACTGTGCACCTCGCCTTGCGCCGCACACTACTGCCGAGGTCCGGATACCTTGAGGGGTTCACCAGCCTGCAGTAGACTCCTGTTCTACATCATGAACGGGACGAAGTTTGATATTGTGGACATTCTCCTATGTGAGATGGAGGACATGATCACTGATGGAGTTGGGATGATGAGATAGCTCGTATTTGGTCACTGGATCAACTACTTTCTCTACATGGTTTCTCCTGAGGGGACGGTCGTGCGTGACAGTCTCACCGACGAGAATCTCACACGGTTCAGTCACTACTGTGCTCCAGCTCCTGGAGACCGCCGCCTTGGCCGTCCAGTTGAGCGTCAGGTCCGTGCTCGTCTATCCCAGGAGGATTGGTCAGACCTTGAGAAGGAAGATGAGAGACTTGCACAGGCAGAGGCTCAGGGTGAGGACCTTCAGCACATTTGGTCCGAGAGTGACACAGATGATAGCGTTGAGGAGTACTTCCCACCTCCTCCCTCACCCAGGCAGCACAACGCGGAGGCTGGAGGCTCGACTGTGCCCCCTCCTACTCCACCTTCCGTATCAGAGCCACAAGTCTCTCAGTCGTCCGAGCTCACCTCCCTCCTCTAGCAGATGGTTGAGCAGCAGTGCCTAGACCGGCTTGCAGCTGAGCAGGCCCGAGCTGAGCAGACCACACGTCTCTTAGAGCTCCAGCAGCAGCAGCAAGAGATGCAGCGCCAGATTGCCCGTGAGAGGCGATAGGACACTGACAGGCTGACTGGGCTGATAGACCAGATGCACCAGCGCTTCCTCGACCATCAGCAGCAGACGCAGCAGGCGATGATGGGCATCGTGGGGTTGATCACCAACCTCTATACACAGACCGGGATTGCCCTACCGTTGCAGCTTCCGGGCTTTGCTCCAGCCCCACCTGTTCTGGCTCCAGCTACAGCACCAATGCCGACCACGCCGATCCCGATGATCAGCATGTTCCCACTGCTTACTCCGGGTGCCCCTATCCATTCTCCGCTGCCGGCCACGACGCTTTTCCAGCAAACGTCGGCGTCCATTGTCAGTGCCCCTTTTCCTGCAGTCCAGACCCAGCAGGCACCGACAGCGGCTCCTACAGCTCCCTCCACTTCTACTCCAGCCTCAGTCGCAGCAGCAGGCAGCAGCTCTGACGACAGCACCCCCGACGGTGACCAGTTCGTCATCGCTCCGAGCACTCAGGGTTCTTAGGCACTCGGATTCCTTTTTGGTGTCTTGATGCCAAAGGGGGAGAAGAGTTAGAGAAGATTTAGTGGGAGGATATCTCAGTCTCAGGGGGAGTCCTAGCTGTAGGGGGGGTCAGAGTCTCTATCTATATCTTTTGTAATTTGGTGTTTTTGCTACTCATTTGCTATTCATTGAGTATTCATGTGCCACTTATTCTCTTGAGTTATTGATCGATTGAGCTTTCACGTTATTAATCTCTTTTGAGTCTTCAAGTTTAATATGCCACATCTTGTACTCATTGCATATCTTCTTGAGTATCGTACTATCAAATTCATTACTATTATGCTTCACTTGTTGTGTTGTCATCAATCACCAAAAGGGGGAGATTGAAAGCATCTAGGCCCCCATGAGGTATGGTTTCAGTGATTAATGACAAGCATTGGATTTTACTAATGAATTTGTGGATGCAAGGTCTCTCATATCACTCAATAAAATGAAATCTATATGAATATGAACATCAACTACTGATCATTGGAGACCCCTAAACAATCACTTTATGAGATCAATCAATGTTATGAAGATTAGAAGTATAAGCTCATATGTCAAAGTTAATCAACCATAATTGACAACACTCAATGCTTGACAATCATCAGAAGCATATTTCCATCAAATGTCTAAGAGGTCAATCGAGCAAAATACAAAAGAATCACTTAGAACAACTCAAAGCAAACAAAATCAACTCACCGGATCAACCGATGTTTCCAGAGAACAACACATCGGTCGAGTTGGTTCAGCAGAAGAAGAAGACCTCAGAATCAAGTACTCACCGAATCATCCGTTGATAAAAGACAATGTTACATCGGTCCATCAGTACAGTAAGCTATATCCCTGGACCAAGTGTAACACCGGATCATCCGATGTACAACTTTGAACACATCGGTCAATCACTCCAGTAAGCATCAAGTTTGAACCAATTCTGGAGGAAGTGCCACCATATCATCCGATGAGAAGACAAGTGCAACATCAGTCTAACAACGGTCATATCTGACACAATGACATCAGCTAATTTAGATTTGACCGATGATAACTGAAGGGGGAGCATCGGATCATCCGGTGTGCGCAGAGCAGTGATGTCAGCCTACTTTTCCAACGGCTATTTCATGGAGGCTGGCTATTTATACCCCTTCAACCAGTCTATTCGACAAGTCTTGACTACCAGACATATTCTACACATTCTCAAACATTCAAGATGTTGAGCTACGACTTCTAGATCACCTACACCACTTACACACCAAGAGATAGGCTAGAACTAGCTAGAGATAGTGCTTGTGTGCTTCCATTCTTGGTGATTGGAATCTCTAGTGTAGTGAGAGTTGTAAGGGAGTGTCCCTTGGTGTTTGTAATTGAGAGAGACTTCCAGGGCTTGCCAAGATGATTGTGGAAGCCCGGAGGATCCAAGTTGTACAAGGCTTGAGCTCCACCTTGCCGAGGTTGGCAAACGGAGAAGAAAAGTGAAGATCCCTAGTCTCGGTGACTTGGGTGTGGCTATACCCTTTGGTGGGTGCCACAACGTGGATGTAGGAAGATCTTGACGATCTTGCCGAACCACGGGATAAATCGTCGTGTCTCCTCGGGAGTTTGCATTCTCTTCCTCTCCCTTACACTTATGCATTTCGTATATCGCAAAGTCACTATTCACTTGAATGCATAGGTTGTTTGCTTGTTGAATTGGGCTTTTAGTAATTAAGTTGTATTTCCTTAATTTTTGAAAAAAGCCCAATTCACCCCCCCCTCTTGGGCATTCGATCCTTACACTCCACAAGACTTTGTAGAAACGCAATGTGCGCCTTCTTGTGGTGCGAGTTTTCTCAGCAACGATCTGGGTTGGATGCTCGGAATACGTAAGATCTGGCTGGAGGGTTTCCAAATCCTCAATACGTATATTCTTTGGGACTTTGAGACATTTCCGCAACTGAGAAATGTGAAACACATTATGGACCCCTGCCAGTGATGGCGGTAACTCCAATTGATATGCCACAGGTCCGCATCTTCTGATTATTGTGAACGGCCCAATAAAACGTGGAGCTAGCTTCCCTCTCACTCTGAATCGATGAATTCCTTTCATCAGGGATACCCGGAGATAAACTTGATCCCCAACCTCAAAGTGAAGAGGTCGACGTCGTTTGTCCGCATAGCTCTTTTGACGAGATTGGGCGGCTTTGAGATTTGCTTGGATGATGCGTACTTGCTCTTCGGCTTCTTTTATCAAGTCGATGCCATATACCACTCGTTCACCAGATTTGCACCAGTTCAAGGGTGTGCGGCACTTTCGGCCATAAAGAGCTTCATATTGTGCCATCTGGATGCTAGCCCGGTAACCGTTGTTGTACGAAAATTCCGCCAATGGTAGATGATCATCCCAATTCCTACCATGGTGGATGGCACAGGCACAGAGCATATCCTCTAGCACTTGATTCACCCGTTTGGTTTGTCCATCAGTCTGAGGATGATAAGCCGAGCTTCAAATCAGTTTGGTACCCAATGCATCGTGGAGATGCTCCCAAAAGCGAGCGACGAAAATAGATCCACGATCTGAAATGATAGTGCGGGGTACACCATGTAGACACAATATTCTGGAGATATAAAGTTCTGCATACCGCTTTACATCATACTTGACATTGACTGGTATGAAATGAGCTGATTTGGTCAACCGGTCAACGATCACCCAAATTGAGTCGTGCTTATGGAGACTGGAAGGCAATCCAACAATGAAATCCATGCTGATATCCTCCCATTTCCAAGCCGGTATGCTTAAAGGTTGAAGTTGTCCAGCTGCCTTCATATGGTCGGCCTTAACTCGTCGACACGTATCACATTCGGATATGTATTTTGCTACTTCTCTCTTCATCCGAGTCCACCAGAACTTCTTTCTCAGATCTTGGTACATTTTGTTACTTCCCGGATGAATGGAATACTTGGATAAATGAGCTTCATCCAGTATCTTCTTCCGAAGTTCCAGGTTTCGGGGTACCACTATACGGTTTTTAAACCAGAGGGTACCTTCATCATCACATCGGAAACATTTCATCTCCCCCTTCTCCATTCTTTGGCGAATGTGCGACATCCCTTTGTCCTCCTTCTGAGCTGCCATAATATCCTCCCTGATAGTGGGAATGAGAGCTAGGTTGTAGAGTGCCCCATATGGAACCAAGTAGAGATTTGGTTCTTCTTCTCCTTCCATTGAGGTAATGGAAAGATTGTTGACATGGGACTTGCGGCTCAGAGCATCTGCGACTACATTCGCTTTGCCTGGATGGTAGTGAATCTCAATCTCATAATCCTTGATTAACTCCAACCATCTACGCTGTCGCATATTTAAATCTTTTTTGGTGAAGATGTATTTCAGGCTCTTGATATCGGTGTAGAGATGTACTAAATTACCCAGTAGATAATGTCTCCACATTTCCAACGCTAGTACCACAGCAGCGAGTTCTAGATCATGAGCGGATAGTGCTGCTCATGATTCCGAAGCTCCTGTGATCCATAAGCGATCACTCGTCTGTCCTGCATCAACACACTACCCAAACCAATTCCTGATGCATCACAATACACGTCAAAAGATTTGGTTGTGTCCAGTTGAGCCAATACTGGTGCCGTTGTGAGGTGTTTTACCAATGCCTGAAAACCTCACTCACATGCCCCAGTACATACGTATTTTGTCCCCTTCTTCAGAAGTTCTATCACTGGTTTAGCTATCTTGGAGAAACTGGAAATGAACCTCCGCTAATACCCAACCAAACCTAGGAAACTTCAAGCTTCATGTACAGATTTTGGAGACTCCCATTTGAGTACTTGCTTTATCTTGCTCGGATCAACTGCAATCCCTTCTGCTGATATGATGTTCCCTAAAAATGGCACTTGGCTGATCCAGAATTCACACTTGCTGAACTTAGCATACAGCTGGTGGTCCTGTAATCGTTGAAGCACGATACGCAAGTGTTGAGCATGTTCTTCTTCGGATTTTTAATACACAAGTATGTCGTCAATGAGGACCACGACAAACTTGTCCAATTCCGGCATGAACACCGAGTTCATGAGATACATGAAATGAGCTGGTGCGTTGGTCAATCCGAAGGACATAACAAGGTACTCATACAGTCCATACCTCGTCGAGAATGTTGTCTTTGGTATGTCTTCTGGTCGGATTCTGATCTGATGATAACTAGAACGAAGATCCATCTTTGAAAATACTTTAGCACCCACCAATTCATCGAAAAGGATATCAATGTGTGGTAGTGGATCCTTGTTTTTGATAGTGATAGCATTGAGTGGACGATAGTCTACACACAGTCTCAAGGTTTTATCTTCCTTCTCTACGAATAGTGCAGAACAACCCCATGGTGATGAACTTGGACGAATGAAACCCTTGTTCTCAAGTTGGGTTAACTATTCCTTAAGTTCTGCAAGTTCCTTGGGTGCCATCTTGTAGGGTGGTCTTGAGATTGGCACTGTTCCCGGTATAAGTTCAATCTTGAACTCTATATCTCTTTCTGGGGGCATACCAGGAAGATCTTCGGGAAACACGTCCGCTTATTCACATACTACCGGAATATCTTTTAGCTCAATAACCTCGGTATTGTGAGTAGATGGATTCACCAGAATGGTTCTCTCAAGATTGAGGACATGAGAGGGATGAAGTGGAGAATTTAGATATATTTTTTGAGGGACTAGATCAAGAATAGCACCATGGTATTGTAACCATGCCATTCCCAAGATGACATCTAACTTCTGATGCTCTAGTATCAGAAGTGAAGTAAGATATATGGTTCCATCTAGGTTAAGTGGTATCCTTGAAACTAATTCATTTGTTACTGTTTTCCTAGCTGGAGTGCTAATCACATATGGAGTTTTTGTGGAGATTATAGGCAATTGACTTTTAATGACAAATGACTTGCTAATGACATTGTGTGAAGCTCCGGAGTCAAAGAGTACGACTACGGGATGACCGAAGATAGGGAACGTACCCGTGAGTACGGGTGCGCCTTCCGGAACATCCTCAATGGTGAGGTGGTGGACGTTGCCGAGTCTGGGAACTGGCTTCTTGGGCTGGTTGCGGGGTTGGTTGGCGCCCTGGTATGATGATTGTCCTCCGCCTTGCCTACTCTACGGGCAGTCCTTGGCGAAGTGCCCCGTGTGTCCACACGTGAAACACGTGTACGGGGTTTGGCCAGTACGAATGGGAGGACGGATACACGTGGTGGAGGTGGAAGTGCACGTGGGATCATCCCCTGCTGTTGTTGCGGTCGGAACCCGGAGTTGCCGAATCGGCGACCACTGAACATTGGTGGTCGTGATGGCGGTTGCCACATTCCCTTCAATACGTCCTACTCGACATATTCAAGTTCCTCGGGATCTTCTTCTTCTGCTTCATCATCCTCAGGAGTAGGCACCACAGTTATGGGTGCTGAAGTAGAAGCTACTGTCTCACCCATGATCGATGCCTTTGTGGCAGCCAATGCTTGTATATCGGCCTGCACCATAAACATCCTAAAGCCGTCAAGTTCTGGCTGGGCCTGTCCGCAACTGGCTTTCCAGTCCTGAGCCTCTGCCCTGGACCGATCTCGATCTTCAGTCATCGTGCTCAACTGAGTACCCAGCTGGTGCACATCAACTAAGCTTGCTTCTAACTCAATTTCCATTTCTTGAGTTGCTCCACGAGCCTCTGACAGGTCTTGAGCAAGTTGCTCATACTGCCCTTCTTTGAAACGGAGATGTTGGTTGAGAGGGGCGATCGAGGTTCTAAGCGATTTATTTTCACATTCAAAGCGATCCCCTCAAATCATGGTTTCCCTCAGATTATCCACCAACTCCTTAATGCACGCTTTCTGGGTGCCATTTTCGCGACGTGATGCCGATGCATACACCGCTAAGGCTGTCACCGATGTTCCCCCGTGGAGGTCATAATCGGCGATTAATTGGTTAGCCCACCCTTCAGCAGCCCTACCGCTGACCGGAAAGAACTCATACGGAGTACCCACAAGCTGATGATGGTGAAGTCTGAAAAACCTCCCCATAGCAACACTTGCGGCGAAGCTCCAAGTTTCTTCCAATAGAACACCCCTTGTTTTGATAGAAAAAGGCACCCATCCGTTGCTTGGTGGACCAGCAGGTACGTCGACATAGATGACACACTTCTCCACTCTGTTGTCATGGAATTCCTTTCCCCAATAGCTAGGCGCCTCCTCATATTCGCACTGGCTCACCAGCATGACAAACAAATCCTGAAACCCGCCTTGACCAGTGCATGTCGTGTGCACCCAACCGTTAGGTAATTGGATCATCTCTGCTGCCATCTTCCTGTAGAAACACCACAGTTTCATACAGGATTTGTCAGAATAAAAGGTGGAGTTAAATACAAAAGTTGTAGTATACTTTCCAAGCTTTCCATATTGTACTCATACAGCTACAAGTGAGCTAGGAAATAGAATCTATACAGGTTTTAAGTTGACCCATATTTTCTGAAATTTTTGACAGAACCCCCCCCCCCCCCCCCCCCTGTATATGTAGTGATGTCCACAATTTATACAGGGATATCATGATAATATTTTGAGGTAATGACAAAATAAAATTTGTATAACATCAAGTTAACAATCCAGAAGTAAAAGATTTAACCCCTGAAAAGTTTGTTATACATGTATCGAGCGCGAATTCACAAATAGGTGCAAACTGTTTTAAGTTCTGGACTGCCAGAACCAAGTTTGCGAAAAATGGAATTAGGCATCGCTATACCCAGATCTAGATCAGGAATGCAAAATAAAGTTGATAGAGGACTTCCTAAGCTTTCCAGCTATGTATATATGTGACTATTTCACTATCTGGATTAAGAGTTATAACTATCCAAACTAAACAGTTGAACTGACTGGTTTGCACCAGTAGTCCTGCACTCCACTGTTTTGAGTTCCAAATGCGATTTAAATCAAATTTGAATTAGGAAAAACTCTAAATATCAAGCCTGTATACTTTCCTCTTCCCTTTCTAGACATGTGTCACAATAAGGCAGAAGATGTTCCTACAGTGAGTTATGGCAATATTTCTGGAACTGGTACAATGGTTGGGTCATCCGGAGCAGTTTTAGTATACTCCAGATTTCAATAGAATTTCAAACTTTTCTGCCCTGACGGATAACAGAAAAGTTGTGTATGTCTTCACGAGCTTTCAATCCATATATGATACTCTTATGTTATCTATTCTATAACCAATATTACAACCTGGCGAAGTCGAGACAACTTCTGCCAGAAATCAAGAATCTTGATTATATCTACCCTATCGAGTCGGAGTCCCTTTTTACGGAGTCAAAACCTACCAGCATCTGATATTGGACTTTCCAAAGCATTATGCATCCATTCTGTCATTGGGGATGGTCTAGTATCATGTTTGATACTGACGGTACTACGTATCTCACCAAAGAAAATTCTATCCGGTATATCCGGTTACGTCTATAGGTGGTTCCTATATCGATCTCTCGCAAATGTTTGCTACACGGGTCGCTACCGGAGTTAGTCTACCTGCAGAAGACAAACAATCCCCTTTCACACCTTCACACCTCAAGGGCGGTACGGGGAAATACAACAGGCAGTCACAATAATACATATGAAAATAAATGCATATGACTCTGGTGTGAGTCGCCCTCGAGCGAGGTCATGTCTCAAGGTACATGGCTGTAAATACGTCTGTACAGCAAAGACTCCAGTACGATCCGGCTTATACACGCTTGGGCATACGTGTTTCGCATGCTCCCATAGAACATGGATAGTTCTAGAGAGGCATACTATCGGGTTATACACCACCCGATGGGGGCTCCCACTAACTTTGAAGCACGCTGGAGTACCGCGTGTCATAGGTTCTCAGAAACATTGAGAGCTTCAGAGACTCCTATTAACTTCTCGTGCCAAGCCACGGAAATTTCACATACCACTCCTTGTATGCTGAGCTTACCGAGATTGACCCGCTCTCGGTGGCGTACCTTACCTCTTACCTGACGTCGGGGCGTCATTACAGAATATAATAACACATAGTTAGTTTACCACATTTATATCTTATACTAATAATACTCCTTATAAAGGCATAAAGCTAATTCCTCATTCAAATCCTAATTTTTGAAAATATGTTCTTTTCAAGTACACTGTTCCCAACGATGCTCTGATACCATGACTGTGGGGACCAGAATCCCGACAACCGAGGATCTCATTGGGTGGTGTCGTGCGATGCGACACCCAACAGTATACAGGAACAGAACCCGAATAAAATACAAGACGAAGTCTTTTGTTTATAATACAGCGGAAGTTTTACAATACTAGCGGAAGTAAAGAAATATATATATCATAGCTACACTCTCAGCACTAGCCATGCAAAAGCAAAGTTATCCATGCCTTGGATACTTTGCACTAGCAACACTCAATCACGGCGGCGTGCAGGGTTCCCATTCGGTTGTACACCTTGGAGGGGGTGCAACCTCATCATCAATCCCTTCATCAATTGTATAACCTGCAAAAACTCGTTCACTGCAAACGTGAGCATAAGGCTCAGCAAGACTAACCCGTCTCACTAGACGTATGCAAAGGGGACACTAAACATAGGAAAGGTGAAGCATAAATGACTCACCTACAAGTGGATCCTTATAATCAGGTTTTATGTAGCAAATGACATTCTCCAGGAACAGCACATCATGGGCTCCACAATCAAACAAGAAACGCTTTACCGATGATATGACATGCCCAGAGCACATAATGCTATTACAGCTAAAGTATGGGGAAACTGTAAACTTTTAATTGCACTATCTCTAAATCATACAAGGTCGCAAAGCAATTATAATTCAATACAATATAATTTTCTGGTTTCTTTAGTATTTACTACGTCACGGCGCAGTGAACAAGTGGTACTCTATTACTGCAAGGGACAGTGATTGCAATCAGGACACACCCGGACAACACGACACATATGTCGTTCGGAAGTGTCAGCGAGCACACCTCTACCTACATAACACTTCAGTACTTGGAGTATATGGCCACCTTTCACAAGAAACCCGAACGCCGAGCCCGTCTCACCTCCACAAACAGAAGGTCTCCGCACGGAACACCTCATGTGTCCGCCGACCGATTTACACCTTACTGTCCTCAACCCACCCCTATCGATGGTGAGTTAATGGGCCTCGACACCCCAATTATCGAGTTACATCAGTTTACTGGATTCCATATGTCCATTATGTCGTCAGTACAATTCAAGCTTGTCCGAAGGGGCCGCATACAGACGGGCCTTAATCAACACAGGCAGGACTATGCGACCGAGACTCAATTCTTGTCGCTTCCTATCCATTCCCTGCCCGGTCTCAGTTTCATTATATTATGCCATTTTCTATCTAACCAATCCTGTGAGATATGTCCTACATCTCTCGCGAGTAGATTCCAACTACTTGACATCTCCCGGATTTCCTATGCATTAGCAGAGTAGTTACTACAGCTCAAACTGTAACTCGTTTCAACCAATCCCTGGGATTTTTGGTCATGCATGTGGAGTATCAATCATACTAAACGTAATGCACAATTCATATACTACTCATCATAGTGATAAAGTAAAATTTTATAAACGACTTAAATGCAAACTGGGGCTTGCCTTGTTGCAGGTCATAGTCTGAGTTAATATTTGGAAGGTGCTCTTCCAAGGTTTCTGGCTCCTCCCCAACTTCGGTCACTATACGATATGCATAGAATACGTATATGAATGACTTTGAAAAATAATTATTACCAAGACCATTATTTAAATTATGGTGACCATTATGTGATAATGACCTAATTGGCTTTGGAACTTTGTAGGTGGATACTAGGGAATATGATAGAAACTCTTGTAAAGAACAGGAGATGATCAAAGTAGATTGTGGTCTCCAAAATATGGCAAGCAATTAACTTCCAAAAATTCTAGAGAGCAAACTGTAGCTTGAACATAGCTAACAGTTGATAATCAAGATAGAGGAAATTGTATTTGTTCTAACAAAAATTGTTCCATAAGTTTCTAAGCTTTGGTGAAGGAGTTATTGTATTTCTAAGTTGGCAAGAATTTCTGGAATTATCTTATAATTGAATTGTTAGCCATTTAATCAATATTCAGTTTGTAACTGAATTAAGACAAGGATAGTAGGTCAAATAAATCCAAGATTTTTACAGGATCTAGTGTATGACTTAAGGAAGGATCAGTCCAAATTTGGGACATAATAAAGCCACTGAACATATGTAAAAATTCAATAACTGAAAAAGGTAATTGAACTATACAGAGGGTTAAACAGGTGCAATGGTTCCCAAACTTTTTCTGGTAGTCAAGAAGAAGACATCGAATTTTATGTGAATTTTGGGGATTTTTCCAGTGGCTATCTTATCTGGAAAAATTGTATTTGCATTTGGAAAGATTTATTCCTACAAAATTTAAATGTGAGTTTCACAGAACCTAATTGGTACTGATAGAAACTAGAGCTCAAGGGCTTTCAAACAAAATTTGTTTGAATATTTTGGAGCATCCTGCAGAAAGATATTGATTTTCAAACTTTGGAAATGGTTCTGCACCAAAAGGGAAAATTCATCTTTTGAATTTGGCGCCAGGGCCCACTGGATTTAAAATCATCCAATTAGGGGCAAGCCACACCAGGGGTTATAAACTTTTCCACGCGACCACACTGGATCTTTAGCCACAGACTGATCCGGGCGCGTTGCGTTCACTGGCAGGTGGGACCTGCGAACCCGGTCTTCTTCCACCTTGAGTCATTGCTCGGACGGCGGCGTTCTCACCAGCGCGCGGCGGCGCTTTCGCCGGTGATAGCCTCCGGCCTATGGGAGGCCTCAGGACTCGCCGCTCCCACATATTTTCGCACGGGGAACGCGATGGACTAGCTAACGACGGCGAGGGGTGACCGGAAAACTAATCCCGACGGTGGCGGCGGGAGTTAGGGTTTCGGTGAAGTGGAGACCTTCAATTCCCTAGCTAAACTTCTCATTTGAAAGCTCGGGAAGCATCGTGAATGCATGGGGAAGGTCTCAGGAGGGTTTAGAGCTCGTTTCATAGCCGGCAATACCGAAGTCGACGGTGAACCGAGCGTTAACAACGGTGGAAGGGGAAAACTTGAAGATCTTGCTAATTAGCCGATGGTTCTCTCTGATTTTTGGAGGGAAGGTGCGTTCGACTACATGGATCATGTCCTCTAACTGTATCGAAGATATTTTGTACATACAATCGGAATTAAACTGACGATCTAGCCGCAACGTGATAAAAGTGCTTCGGGATTTTAAAGAATACTAGAGCTAGGATGCATGATAGGGATTCAAGCTTAACCAGAAGCTGCACGAGGTCGTTGAGCACCTTTTTGTTATTACCGAAGAGGATGAGGGTGCTTGTATCGACGGCGAGGCTGCGCAGCGTCGAGCGGCACGGGGTGATCGCGACGACGATGAAAAATGGCGCGGTGCGGTGGGTGAGGACTCCGTCGACGGGGGGGGGGGGGGGGGGGGGGCTTTTATAGGCGCCACTGCGGTAGATAAGAACGTCAGGGGGGCAGCTGGAGGCGACCGACGCCGACGGCAAGCTGGCGCATGCAAGAGTCGCGGTGTCGACCGGGGGTGAAACAGAGGCAGTGAATCAGTTTCACTGCCTGACCTGTGGGCCCCACCTCTCTCCCTTATCCATTCCTCTAAATTCTAGCTTAAACGTTGTCCAAATATTCTCAAAATTTACAGGTAGACTAAGAAAAATATGGGGAATTCAATTCTACAATCAGAATTCAATTTGGACATAGTTTGCATCAAATTCAAATTCAAATTTGAATTCCAATATGGGTATAAACCTTGTTGAAATAAATAGTATCTAAGGTCCAAAAATCTCCAAACTTTGATGCCCTCCATTATGTTTGATAAACCACTTGTGGTTGAACTTCTCATAAAAGGAAAAAGTGGGATTTTACAGCCGGTTCTCGATATGAAGATCGTATCGGTTCCGCGCGCCTTGTCAGACCACCGCCTTCGGGTTTCCAGCCTTTCATGATGACAACTGTTTGCCTGGGGTAAGAACCTCGACTTGATCGTCGGGGTGGCCCCGGGCCCCCTTGTCATTGGCGGGGTTAAATTTTTGACTGGTATCATCAACTCCTCTGCGGTTTCCATCCAGGCATTGCGGGGGCTTACTTAAGAATGAAAGCACGCATCGTTTGGGGTTCTTTACGCCTTTCAATCGATCTTGTGCTCAATCCTTCCAAACTTTTGCTTCCCTTTCCTCTCTTGCCTCGCTGTGCCGCGATGGAGTTGGGTCTCCGCCAGAGCCGACTGAAGACCGATGACGATTTGAAGAAGGTCCCGGCCCTCATGGGATGGTCCCCTGACTTCTTCAACCACTTGTTCTGCGCCGACAAGCTTCCGTTCGAGAAGGAACACGCTGACGACATGGTGTATTTCTCCTCGTATGCCATGGTGGGACTGATCCCACCTTTCTCCTCTTTCTTCTTGATGCTGCTAGACTTCTATGGTCTGCAGCTGTACCACCTTGGCCCCCACTCCATTCTGCTGGTGTCAATCTTTGTCCACTTCTGTGAGATGTGGGTGGGCATTCCCCCCTGCATTGAGCTTTTCCGCACCTTCTTCACTGTCCAAACCACAGGCAGGAGTGACGAGTACCTTGGCTTCTACTATTTTGTGAAGCGCAAGAAGTGCCCGTATAAGTACTTGTGGTTGTTCCCTTCTGGGAAGTGGGATGACTGGAAGAAGGATTGGATTGTAATCAGGGTGGAGGAGCACGAGAAGCTGGAGCTGCCGGAAGGTCTCCCCAACATCAACACTGCAGTTTGGAGTGAAGATATGGTGTTGTCGGATGCCTTCAACCCTGCTCTGACCAGGATCCGCCTGTGCGTGGAGGGAGGGGTGACTCCCCAGGTGGTGTATTGCAACTTCCTGACCAACAGGTGGGCTCCGCTGAAGAGGAGGGAGAAGTTGTCTCGGGCCCTCAATAGTGTGCAGGACGACGATCGGATCGAGATCGGTTTGAAGTCCAACACGGAGGGTGCAACTTTGGAGTTCCACCTCAAGAAGTTCTAGCACGGCATCGATGTCGAGGGCGACGATTTGGCTCTGCCGGCAGCTTTCCTCCCTCTGATCATGGAGGCAGAATTCAGTAGGGAGCTCTGGCGGACGATGCCGGTGCTTGACGACCCCTCGGTATTGTTGAGGCGTTCGATCACCGGAGTGGCGATCTCTGAAGCTCCTGAAGGCGGCTCCGTCCCTGCTCCGAAGCCAAGAACCGAAGTCGTCGGCAAGGGCAAGGAATTGGCCAAGCCCTCGAGCCATAAGAGGAAGCATGCCGACAGAAGGTCCGCCTGGCATACATATTTCACGACGTCTCCTTCTCCCCAGAGCGGGAGGTCTACGGCGGCGGCATCTACTCCAGTAGCGGCTTCTTCCCGGGGTGCTAGCTTCGGCCAGGTGACTCCGGTTCCAGGGCTAGCTGAGGGCTCCGGGTCCGAAGGTCCTTCCCTGTCGAGGGGGGCCTTAACCAGAGCAACGCTGATAGTAGCATCAAGCTCTGGGGGACCCTCCGGGACTACCACGCCAGTGGCGGCTGGGGCCAGTCCGGAACGTCCGAAGAAGAGATTCTGTGGTAACTGGTGCAGAAGCCTTCCGAGGTAATTTTTGATTTTTTGCCTCAGTTAGTTGTTAACTATAATTTTGAGTCTCTTCGTCCTTCATTCACAGCGTGCCTAAGAAGAGGGCTGATGCTCCGGCCCCTACAACAGCGGTTAACGCTGTGCAGGCTAGAGCTCCGGTCTCGGTTCTAGCACTGCCCCAAGAGGTGGCTGAGGCTGCGGCAGCCCCGGCGTTGGCTGTCGTGGTTTTGGACGACTCATCCCCAGAAGCCCCCGTGGTAGCGCCGGACCATGGGAATGAAGATGTACTAGCGGCGCCAGCCCCAGAGGTTGAAGCTTTGGGCTTGGATGCTAAGATGTTGGACTTTCCGACCGTAGAGCCAGAGGGAGCTGCGATTCCGGCCCTAGAGCCAGATGTTGTTGAAGCCCCGGCAGTCAAGCCGGTGGTTGATGAGGTCCCGGCGGTAGAGCCGGAAGTTGATGTTGCTCCGGCACTTGTGCCGGTTGTCGAGGAAGCTCTGGCGGTAGAGCCGGTTGCTGTAGAAGTTCTAGCTGTGGAGCTGGCCGTTGAAGAGGTTCCAGCGTCTGAGCCAGTTGCTGTGGAGGCGTCGGCGCCTGAACCTATGGCGGTCGAGATGCCAGCGCCAGAGCCCATGGTGGTCGAAGCGCCAGCACTTGAGCCAGCGGCGGAGGAGGTGTCTGCGCTGGAGCCAGAAGTAACTTCTGCTCTGACCGAACCTTCAACACCAGCTTCAGAAGTGGTGATTCCGGAGGTGCCCGCTGTTGAGCCAGGGTGCCAAGATGAAGCTGCTGGCCCCCCGCCTGAGGGGTCAGTTGTTGATGACCTGGCGGCTGGGCCTTCGGAGTTAATTCCGGAGGTCGGAACTTCTGCTGCAAGTACATCCTCAGCGGTGGCCGAGGCTATCCCGGAGGACGGCCTAGTGCCGTGGAAGCTCAGGGGACCACTCTCGTAGAGTGGGACCCAATTTTTGTTGCTGAAGATCTGCTGGAGCCAGCGGAGAGGACCCCAGCAGGTCCGGACCTGATCCCCCTATCATTGTCTATCAACAACGCCTGCTCCAGTCTTTGCCAAGTCCACCTGGCCTTCTTCCACAACAGCAAGGCCCTCGAGGAGGAGCGCCAAACCCTTAGGAGGTGGCACAACCGACTCCATTTCAAGACCAAGCTGGCGCAGTCGAGACTGGCTGACGACAAGGAGTGGGTGCAAAGGGAGAAAGTCCGCCTGGAGTACTGGGGTAAGTTGTTGGATGAGAGGGAAAGCATGACGCGGACCCTCGACAACCAATACCGGGCCATCTATGAGTAGGCCAAGGCTGCAAATAGCGCAGTGGATGAACGCCAGGAAAGGCTTGCCGCCATCCACGATAGTCTCGTCAAGCGCCAGGAGGCTCTTGAAGCGCGGGAGAGACGGCTCGAAGATGAAGAGCAGAAATTCCTGGAGCTGCTGGATGACCTCGTGAAGAGGGAGGAGGAGCTGGACCAAGAGCTTTGAAGAACGCACGAAGAAATTGGATTAGCGTTGCAAGGAGGAGGAGAAGAAGGCCTGGGAGTGAGGGCAACATATCTACAAGTAGGAGAATGCCATCGCCGCCAGGGAGAAGAAAGTACGGGGCCGAGAGAAGGATCTGGGCAACTGCCAGAATGAGATCCACCTCCAGGAGGAAGAGCTCAGCAAACTCGGAAGGCAGGTTGCTGAAACGATTCAGCAGAATGCCAAAGAGGTGCAGCGTCTTGCTCGAGAGAGCTTGGAGCTTGCGGCGGCAAAAAGATCTTTGGAAAATATGCGGAGCGGAAAGGTTGCAGAGTCCCAACAAGTTTGGGACTTCCTGGGCAAGGCCAACGACGCGCTGACACCAATGGGCTTCAGTCCCGTGTGTCCGGATGATCCGGAGCCAGAGCTGGACCAGGCATTGGAGGCGCTGAGTTCAGCAGGCAACAAGCTCTCCAAGATGGGAGATGTCATCGCGGACCAGCTGGAAACAGAGGGTCAGTCCCTGGTGAAGAATGTCGCTGAGTTTGTGCTAACGTGCTACACCAGCTGGGACCCTCAATTCCCTCTGGACCCGGTGCTTGAAGGCCCCATCAACGGAGAGGGTGAAGCCGCCCGAGCTAGCGTGTCGGAGGTGGCCCAGAAGGTCGCCCAGTTCATCCATAGGGTCTAGGACCATTTCTCTGTAGCTCCCGCTTCTATTCTCTCTTCTTCTTCTCTAATTTTGTAACCTCTTGTCTCCAGACGAATGAAATCCAAATTTTTGTGAATTCGAATTTCATTTTTTGTCTTCAACACCTTTGTCTCACTTGGCCCCCTGGTAGATGTACACAATTTGATTTTGAACATGCACCAAGAGGATGTAACGATTGTTGAAGACTTGCGTGCTTCGAACTTGTAGAATGTAGGTCCGAAGTCTTTGATAGTGTAGGCCCCCTGAGGCTGTCGGAGCTTAGTGGCTCCGGCATGGACCATCGCCGGAGCTTAGTAGCTCCAGTAGTAGTCTCCATCAACGAGTAAAACATCGATGGTTAGCCTTCTGGGGTGTCGGAGCTTGGCAGCTCCAGCAATGACCTCCGTCAACACGAGTTGTGTCAACGGCAGACTCCACTTTCGAGTCTTTCCACCATCTTCGTGTTGACGGCTTGCCCCCTAGCTTTACCGGAACTGAGTAGCTTCGGAGACGCTAGATGTCAATGTTTGAACATCGATCACAAGCCGCCTAGAGGATGTCAGAGCTTATTTATTTTTCCTGCACACTAAAGTCAAGAAAAACAGTAACATCTGTTTCCTATCTATAACTTCATGCGACTTACTGTTCCCGAGAAAGTTTTAGATTGAACACAATCCTAAATACAACCAAGAGTGCCATCTAGCCTTCTTCTGGTCCGATCATTTCTGGACTCACCTTACTTCGGCCTGCCGGGGTGTAGGTAGAGTGGCGTACTTAGGGTGCATGACCAAGCTAAATCGATAGCACACTCTGGCCCTAGACACTCTGGCCCTAGATTGGCTTGGCAACATTCAGACAAGTAGGCCATCAACAATATTTGAACCTGGAAGGATGGACAATGCAACTCGAATTGTACATTAACTGGTCGAGCTAAAGTTTCTTAAGAACTGCACAACTTTGTTATAGACTTAGCCTGTACAAAGTAAATGCACGTGGAGTCTGTTTTCACACAATGATGTCTTTCATTATAGGTCCGAAGTAAAGGGGAAACAAGTACACTCTTAGGGTACGGAACCAGGCTAAGTGTGTTTCGTTTCTCGTTTGACCCAAGGTAGCTAGCTACACTTTTAGTTCTGAGACTGTGACAAGTGTTGCATGGACGTTGCGGACCTAACGGGGTAGGTCCGGCTGCCCTGCCGGAGGAGCTAACCGACTCTGTACAATGACTCTATAACATACAACACATGTAATTACAGACTCACCTCCATGATATTAAGCGTAGAACTTACGGAGGTGCTCAATGTTCCAAGGATTTGGGAGAGGTGTCCCATCCTCGGTTGCCAAGCGAACGCATCCGGGACGAGATACTTTGATCACCCAAAAGGGTCCCTCCCAGCTGGGGGAGAGTTTGTTTGACCCTTCTCTGGATTGTATTCTTCGTAGCACCAGATCGCCTTCCTCGAGCTGTCGGCTGTGAACATGCCGTTGGTGATAGCGCCGAAGAGCTTGGCGGTATCGGGCATTCCGAATAGCTGCTCGGCACCTTCCCTCTTCAAGGAGGTCAAGGTCTTCACACCGGAGCTGGTCTGCGTGGCTTCGTCGGAGGTCCGGACCCGAAGCGACCCCAAGGTGATTTCTGGAGGAAGGACTGCTTCAGTTCTGTACACCAGGAAGAAAGGTGTCTCCCCAGTTGACCGGTTTGGAGTTGTCCTGTTGGCCTATAGAGTGGGCGGAAGCTCTTCAATCCAGTTGGCTCCATGTTTTTTAGGCACTCATATGTACACGTCTTGAGTCCTTTCAGGATTTCTGCATTTGCTCTCTCGGCTTGGCCATTGCTTGTCGGGTGAGCTACGGAGGTGTAGCTGACTTGGATGCTGAGGTCTTCGCAGTATCCTTGGAAAGCAGAGCTTGTGAATTGGGTCCCATTATCTGTTATGATTTTGTTCGGGACTCCAAATCTGCATATGATGGAATGCAAGAAGTTGATAGCTGATTGCTTGTTTATTGTCACAACTGGAGTTGCTTCCGACCATTTGGTGAACTTGTTAATGGAAATATACAGGAACTTGTACTCTGACGGCTCTTGGGAAAGGTCCCAAGATGTCCATCCCCCACACAGTGAAAGGCCATGTAGGAGGTATCATTTGTAGAGGCTGAGCCGGTGTGTGAATTTGCTTTACATGGAACTGATATGCTTTGCATTTCTTCACCAGCTCAGTTGCATCCTGGAGTGCTATAGGCCAGTAAAAGCCATGCCGGAAGGCTTTACCGACCAACGCACGGGAATACGCGTGGTTCCCACACTCGCCTCCATGGATTTCTGCGAGGAGCTCACAAACTCCTTCCCTTGTGATGCACCGCATTAGGACGCCGTTGGCGCCGCGCCGGCAGAGATCCCCTTCTACTAGCGTGTATCTTTTAGCCAATCTTACTATCCGGTCAGCGGATACATTATCATCAGGAAGGATATTGTCTTTCAAGTAGCTCCAGATCTCCGAGATCCATGCATCGGAGCTTGTTTGAGCATTTGAGTCTTGCGTGCTGGGTTGCTCGGAGCTTCCAGCAACACCTACGACCCTTGATGACTGCCATGGTAACAGGGCCATCGGGACCGCCAGCTTCAGGATGCTGGTCTCGCCCCCTTCACTCAGTTCGGCAGGCTGAGCTGTGAGTTTTGACAACCTCTGGACGAAGGTTCCGTCAGGAACCGGAGCTCCGGTTGACGCTTTCCTCGAGAGTTCATCAGCATCAGCGTTATGGACACGCTAGACATGGTGGAGATCCAGGACTTCGAAGTCCTTCTGAAGCCTCTGGACTTCAAGGAGATAAGCTGCTAGTTGGGGGTTGTTACAGGAGCATTCACCCTTCACCTGTTTAATGATGAGCTGCAAATCTCCCTTGACCAACAGCTGCTTGACACTGTATGATAGTGCCACCTTTAGTCCATAAATGAGTGCTTCATACTCTGCCATGTTGTTGGTCGCCTTGAAGTCGAGGTGGACCATGTATTTTACCTTCTCCCCGGTTGGAGTGAGGAGAAGGACTCCAGCTCTGCCCCCTGCTTTTGCATGGAGCCGTCAAAGTAGTGGGTCTAGTGAGGTTCAGTGAAGACCGGAGCCTTGAGTTCCGGTTTCTGCTCACTAGGGCCCCTAGGGTTTGATGGAGAGGGGGTCCGTTCCGCCATGACATCTGCCAATGTTTGACTCTTGATCGCTTGTCTTGGGACGAATTCAAGATCGAATTCGGCCAATTCCGCTGCCCACTTTGCAATGTTCCCAGTAGAGTTGGGATTATGCAAGATTGCACGCAGTGGGTAAGAGGCCACCACTAAGATCTTGTGAGCTTGGAAGTAATGGTGAAGCTTCCTGGAGGCGATGAGAACTGCGTAGATCAGCTTGTGCACCTCTAGGTATCGAGTATTGGCATCATGTAGTACTTCGCTGATGAAGTACACTGGGTGTTGGACTGTCCGGACCCTCCGGGAGGGGCCCGGAGCTTCCTCCACATCGACCTGGACCCTCCCGGAGGGGTCCGGTCCTGCTTCAGGGACCTCTGGGTCCTTGCTGGGGGAACCCGAAGCTTCAATTGAAGCGACTCGGACACTCCCCGAGGGGTCCAGATCTTCTGGAATAACTCCCTATAGATCCAAGTCTAGGGGCTGGGACCTAGACTCACCTTCAGGAACCTCAGGACCCTCCCGGAGGGGCCTGGATTCCTGAGCTTTGGATGGTTCTGGTCTCTCCGCAACCAGGACCATGCAGACAACCTCATTGGTTGCTGAAATGTAAAGCAGTAAGGGCTCACCAGGGTTCGGAGCTACCAAGGTTGGTAGAGTGGTGAGGAGCTTCTTTTGCTCCTGGAACGCCTTTTCTGCATCTTCAGACCATTGAAATGGTCCGGACTTCCTCAATAGCTTGAAGAAGGGTGAGGGCCGCTAGACAACCAGTCAGTTTCTGTACATCCTTGATGCGGGCTGGTGGCCGCATCTCCTCAATGGCTTTAATCTTCGCCGGATTTTCCTCTATGCCCCGGTGGTTTACCAGGAAACCAAGAAGCTTTCTGGAGCTAACCCCGAAGACGAACTTGTCTGGGTTTAGCTTTGTGCGGGTGACCCGCAGCTTGTCGAAGACAGCTTGCAAGGTGTCAAGGAGTGACTTCTTGTCCTTGATATTCATGACGATGTCATCAACATACACTTCCACTACGTCTCTGATGAGCTCTCCAAAGGTTTTTTACATAGCACTTAAAAATGTTGAAGATGCATTCTTGAGACCAAATGGCATGGCAGTATAACAGTACAATCCATCTACTATGATAAAAGAAGTATGTTCTTCATCTTCCCTAGACATTTTGATTTGATGGTACCCAGAATATGCGTCTAGGAAACACAGTAATTCACACCCGGAGGTGGAATCCACTATCTGATCTATCCTAGGTAGTGGGAATGGATCTTTTGGGCATGCCTTATTTAGTGTTGTATAGTCGATACACATTCTAAGCTTCCCGCCGGCCTTGGGTACAATGATTGGGTTTGCCAGCCATTTTGGATGGAAGACTTCTCGGATGAAATTACACGGCAGCCGGCAAATTGCTATGTCCACCGTTGGGGAGGCTCAAACTGCATGAGGGACTGATCATACAGGTGCGCAAGATGTTGGTGAGGAAGTAGAGACAAAGAAAAATGATCCAACCTGTGTACCTTGGCTGTAATACGGCTGGACAGAGAAGATTTCGGGTGGAGAGTAAAAATGGCGCTGGAACTACTCAGTTGAAGAAGTGGTCGACTCAGGGGCGTGGAGGAGGATAAGCAGGAGTCTTGGCCTTGCCGTAGGCAGCTGGAAGCAAGCAGGCAGCTGCCTGGACTTTGCATGGCGTGTGGTGTCACTTGGAGAGAAGGAACAACACGTGTCTTAGGATGACAACTGGGTCCCACCTCTCTCCCTCATCCTCTTCCTTGCTCAATCAATTCTACCACATAATTCAGTCCAAAATTTGCTAGATATTTGTGGGAAGGCTGGATTAATTATGTAGAGCTTGATTCTGAATTCAGATTGTTTATTTGACAAAGTTTCATTTGAATTCAAACTTGAATTTGAATTTGAGATGAATTCAATGTAGCTATTGAATTAAATAGCAAACTTGCTTCGAAAATAATGAAAGTTTGCAGTGAGGATATTTTAAATATTTGGAATCCAATGGTCAACTCATATCTTCATGATAACTTCATTTGAACTGTAGCTAAGTCTAATTTTTTGAATTCCCTCTTTTGGAGTTTAAATTAATTTGTTTTTCTCATTTCCTTTTTGTCCTCTATATCATTCAAAAATTGTAGTCCTAACTGAAGTTTGCATTATGGAAATTAGGGCTTTTACACTTAAGAAGCACACACACCTCTACACTTGAGCTTGAAATTGAAAAGAACAAAAAGAATGTTGAACTAAATGACAAAAACTTGAAAGATGCTTGTTGTTCAACAATTGATTTGCATTGTTCTCACTGTGATGAGGTTGATAACAAACTACGTGATGCCTTGAATGAAATTTTTGTTTTGAACAATGCTTTACGTTCTCATGAAGTTAACTGTTGTTCTAATTGAAAAATAAAAGGAAAAACTTCATTTGAAAATTGCCTTAATCTGTCCAATCAACTTGATGACATGCGTAGGACACTAGAGCGGTTTTGTAATGCAAATAAGAACCTAAACTTGATGTTGAATTCTTCTAAAAATTGCAATGATAAAATTGGTTTAGTTTTTGATTCTCATGCTCATACTAAGGCACATCCACCTAAGGTTGATAAGTTACATGGAAGTGGTTTTATTAAAACAGTCCCTAAATAAAAAGTGGTGATTTTTAAATCTGCGGGAATATTGTCTCATTCGGTTGCTAATAAACATGTTACTTGTTCATCTAGACATAAACACAAAGTTAAATTTCATTTTACCTACTGTAGTAGAGATGGTCATGTCATAGATTTTTGGTATAGACTATCTAACACTAAGTAAGAAAGGCTCATCGGAGACAAGCCCGAACGAAGAACAGAGAAGAACTAATAGTGTGTATCCGTCGTGGCGTCTCGCATTACGTTGTCATCAGAGGCAAGCGAATTGCTGATCATCCTAAGTGTGATAAAAGCTCAAAGATAGCGTGTCTCCTTTCTTTGAGTCATAACAGACGAGCTTTACAGGGTCACTGGAGACGAGCGTCGCGCTCGTCGCCCATCAGCATACATGCAAGACAAGCTCTAATATAGCGCGTCGCAGATTTCTTGACTGGTCCGAGATGGGCTTTATGGTAGCGCGTCGCAGATTTGTTGACTGATCTGAGATGGGCTTTAAGGAAGCTGATCTCCTTTATTTAGGTAATCCGAGACGATCTCTGTTATAGCTTGTCACGGATTTTTTACAGGTAGATTCACTATGGAACTAACAGGGAGACATTCCCTGCTAGACGCACGTCTCCTATTAGGTGCCCCCGCCCCCTGATTATATTGGTCACCGGCTGCATCCTGGAGCTAGCCAAGATTTGGCAGCCGCATTGCCAGTGTGAGCAAGATACACATATAGAAACATATGTATAGCCAAATGGAGATCACAAACATTGACCAATCAAATATTAACAAAGCGCCAATCGTTGTTACTAAGTAACTACATACAAAGAATGCCCCCCTGTTCATCCTCCTTATATACAAGTAACTATTACACAAAGAATTCCCCTGTTCATCCAGCTTAACAAGTAACTAATTACATAAAGAATAATTGTCATCTTATCCTCTAGTTTGTAATGAAATTCTCCATTTGTATTAATGATTTTAGGAATGATGAATTTGCATATATGTCTATAATTTGCTCGAGGCTACAACCTTCAGCGTTCTTGAAGGCGGGACCATAGTCTCGTCACACGATAAAATGAGATTTAGCAAATGATTAGTAACAAAGTAAAAAAAATGCACTTATGCATATATTGCCATTAAGCTGTTATCCAAATAAAGCCATGTGTAAGCAGACATGTAAGCGACACGTGTTGTCTGGAGCTTGTTGTGGGATGCCGAGTGCAGTATGATGTTTAAGTTGTCGGCATTTTCCTTTTACTTGTACAAAAGCCCTAAACAAAAATATTCATAGTTAATGTAAAATTCTCATGCAAGGACGAAACAGTCAGAAACTAAAGTGAAGAAGGAACTTACTTGTTAATAACGGAAGATATATCATTCTATTTACAAGATATCTGCTCGCGGGCCTTGAGGAGTCACAGTACCAGACGGGGTCGTACATTATAAAAATGTTATGGTTACCCAACAATTACCCGGTTGAATGGTACGACTAGGAAACCCTTATCACTATAGCGTTTCATTGCCTAGACAAAATATTGAACAACATCTTTTCAACCGCTTGACATTTGGATATTATTTCTCTCTGGTACTTGCGTGTCAGGATATGCAGGAGACGTGTTTCCCCTGTTATGAAGAGTATGTTGTTGCTGGTGCCTACACACAAAATGCTAAATTTGTTACATATAATACTTATATTGAGTATATGTATTGAAGAACCTAGTTTTTGACGACTTACAATGCGAAGAGGCGTAATAGGGAGACATCCAACTGATCGAGGTTGAAAAGGTCATAGAGATCGGACCATTCGATGTCTAAAGCGTCATCACTCGAGGGAAATTGTTTGTCCTTGAATGCTCCTAGTATGGTTTGAAATTTTATGTAATTTTCCATGTAGTATTGATGAAGTGAAACAACATCTTTACCAACTTATTTGAGATCGTCCGCAGTTAACATCGGCTTTCCCGTTACAAGCCTTGGATTAGCCTGTGTCATATATTTCGGCGGCCTGGGGTTACCTTCTGACTCATTCACTGGTTTCTTGCAAGCTTCATTCGACAATCACCGCTGCTACTGACTCTTGCTCTTGGCACGTCAATTATTCGCTGGCTTTGCCGGCGGCTAATCAGGTGTACGGTGCAGTGCACTCCGAGTGTGAGGTTGAGACTAACGCTGCTGCTCTTTAAGTGGAGACTTCTGCAGTAGCTCTAGAGTTGGAGACAGATGCGGCTTCTCTGTAACAAGAGGAAACTGCTCTCCAATTGGAGACTTTTGTTGCTTATCTGTAACTAGAGGCAGTTTCTCTCCAATTGGAGACTTCTGCTGCTTCTTTATAACTGGAGGCAACGATAGTTTTTGAATTGGAGACAGATGCATCTGCTCTGGATTTGGATGCAGAAGCATACGTGCCTCGGGAGACATCAAAGCATTAGAGGTCGACGTGAAAGTTGCTGTTGCTGCTGGGTCAACAACAATAAGGCTCCGTCTCCACTGAACCCTTCTAGTAACTGCATCCTGCATAGTCAGCATTGTACCATCCGATGGCACTTCGAGCTCTAGGTTTATCATATTTTCATGCACCATGTCCACCTTGACCCCAACATAGGATGTTGCGTCCAACTGGATGTCATCAAGCATGGTCTGATCGGGATACACTAGCCCTCTCTCGACCTCCATTCGTGCGATTCCTCTGACCATTAGGAGAAGGATGCATTATGTCGGCTAAGCAAAGTTATCTATATTGTCCGGCTTAATTGAAGGTCCAAACGCTGGTGCCTGAAGATCCTCCTGTGGTTGTCCACCCCCAGCTGCTGTAGAAGCAAAGCTGCTCCTACGCTTCTCGTCCTTACTGTAGACGAAAATGCATTCGGGATTGGTATACCTGCTCCCTCCAGCATATGCTTCATGTCTCCTAGGAGCTCCCTTTTCAGTTGTATTTTCAACTCCTCGACGTCAACCTGTGATGTCAAGGTCATTTTCCGCTTTCGATACATATTTTTGTGTTCCGAAGATACCTCCCTCCAGGTCAACTTATTGGAAACACCACAAACACACCCTTGTTGCTTCGATCTTTGCAGGGCCTTGTTGAGGGCATTGTTTTCCCTCTCACTATTTGAGTCTTCTCTGCTCAAGCTCCAGGCACTTTTGAGCGACATGTAAGGTAATCGGGTTGTAGAAGCTGATATGGACTAACTCGGTCAGCTGTAAACAAGCACGCATAAATGGTTGCAGCTGTCCAATGATACTGTCGTATGGAGTCTTAAGACCTAGCTCGTCCAATCTTTCATCCTGTTCTTCCCAACTCCTTTTTTCTGGCATAATCGGTGTTGTCGAGGTGGTGGTCAAGCTTGTTCTGCCATCGGAGCCACTTCATATATTTATTAGTCTTGGAAAAAGCATGTAATTAACACTTTTTAACAAATATCACCTAGTCGTCTTCTGACACATGTGGATACGTATGGAAGGGATTTCATGGTGCCTCCAAAGATTCACAAGCTTAGTTTTGTAGGTCATCCATGCATGAGTGATCATCTTCATAGCTAGCTTCTTCCCATCTATTTCATATATTAAGGAAATTGAACATATGGTTGGACAGAGCTTTCGAAGAGTTCATGTTTTTCATTTTTTGCCAAGTGATCGAATCCCTGCATGTTTAGCGGCACCCTTTCCTGAGTAGCTAGACCCCAAACTTTGGATTGTCTCGTATTCACATTAAGGTCCAGGGTAATCCTTCGTCATTGGTCTCATCAACAGTCAAGACATCTGTCGGCCACGTCGACCACGACCATTTCTTTCTTCTGTTACTAGAGGTTGGCGATGTAAACAGCCTAGGTTTTCCCGTAAAGCCGGTGGGACGACCGGCACCATAAACCAACTAAACACCTGGATAACAACCCGTTTTGACTAGTGGGACCAAGCGCTCGTTCTCGCGACCACCCGCGGCGCCACAAGCCCGCTTCCTACAATGCGTTTGTCTCCGCTGTAGCGTTGTCTGCGGTCTGATTCCTCGTGCTGGTTCTGCTTTCGCTCATAGTTGTTTAATACTTTCGATTGTTTGTTGTGTAGCTAAATATATAGATTATACTGTATCAGTCTATTTCAAAAATTGTACAAGTAACATATTTATTTTTTTATAACATGCAATTATTTTTAGTCCGTAGATCTCACCATCACAAATCTAATAAAATAAGTTTCATATTTTTTGAAGCAATATATAATATATTGTATTTTTTATGAATTTAAAAATGAACTAGTACTATATAATGCTTTGTGAACAAGCAACTTCAACCCACATAACAGTGGCAGTGGTCTGGTCCATATGCATGTTATGGCCAACGGAACAGTTGCATTCTAGTGAGACCTTCAACGTCTTTTGTTCTACCGTCGATAGAGTGACCTCTGGCGGCGCACCCTTGGATGTCGCGCTCGGCATCGTCGAATCTCTCCTACACCTCGAGCAACACCACCACCCATCACTGTCATCGGCGCTTCGTCGACCCGCCTTCCATCATCGCCGACGACTTCCTCTCGAACGGACGGCTCCCATCCAATGAACGTATGTTCTATTTCGAGTCTTGCCGTCCTGTAGAGATACTTTGGACTCATGAAAGTGTATGAAAATATTCATTATGCTATTATTAAATTTATATAAAATGTTCAATCAAGTCTTAATCATTGTTGATGCTTGTATGTAAATCAAATTACTTTTCATAACATGCAGCTAATTTTAATATATAGATCTCATTATTATAAATCTAACAAAATTTATTTCATATTTTTTAGAACAATATTCAATATATCATGTACTTTACAATTTTTAAAATGAACTAGTTCGATATATATAGTTATTGGTGATCGTGTTGCTTGCGACCGCAAGCCAGCCAGATGCTGGAGCTGTGCAGCGCGAACCGAGTGTCGCGGGATCAAAGTGGGCGATGTTTTACGCCCGTATAAGATCACGGCTTACATGTGACTGGAGCGCTACGTCCGCCAGAAATATGCGGCGCGAGAGGGCGGGACGTGGCCAGCCGCGGTCAGTCTGGCTTGCATCTCTACCAGAGGCAGATGCATCCTCTTCATGAGTCTACTGTTGAGTCTGTTGTTGAGTTCGCTATTGAGCCTCCTCTTCAATATGTTGTTGATGCTGATCGAGACATCTTCAAATTCAAAAAAATTACTGAAATCCTGTAAAACATTATCAAATTTCAATCACATTCGCATAAATAGTGACATAATGGAGCAAATTCTCTCATGAAATTTTTACCTTAATAAGAAAAAGATCTATGTGCCAAGTTTAAGGACAATCCAAACAAAGCAATCATTAAATAATATATTGTCACAAGTCTATCACATAAGTTACAGGTGCGCAAGACCTTCATAAATATACTAAACATTGACCGGTACTAGCCAAAGTGTAATACTCTAAACGTAGGACTCCAAAAGTATACTAGACATTGATCGGTGAACCACCAAAGTGCGGACCATTTCGAATCCAACCAAAGCATAATACTCTAAGCGTAGTACTCCGAAAATATACTAAATATTGGCCGTTCAACCACCAAAGTGCGGACCATTTTGACTCCGAAGCTCGAACAAACCTTACTAGGGCAGTTCCGAGTTGGTCGATGGTCGACGGCAATAGCGCGACAATGATCAAGAGGGCAGTGTCGAGGTGGAGATGAGCTCCGTGGAAGGAGACCGACGCAGCGGTGTGCTCCAGGGAAGGGGACGATGTGCTAGTGGTTTGTAGGGTGAAAAGTGATTAGTGCGCGAGAGCTAAAGTGTCGAAAAGTTTTGTTATGTGTTGGTAACAGAGCGCACGAGAGAGCTAAAAGTACCTTAGGGCAACAATCGGAGACACGTTTCAGAAGAGCCACCGCTGGGCGCGTCTCCCTTTTGCTCCAACAAAGAAAATTAATTGGGTCCCACTTTATGTAAGCCCATATCAGAGACGCGCATTGTAGGAGCACATCTCTTTTCTTTTGTGCGAGCCGTTGCCAATAATGCCATTCGTGCGGAATTCGAAGCGTCAAAATCGGAGATGACCTCTTGAAAGGCGCGTCTCCCATTACCTTCTGGATATGCCAAAGATGTTGTTGCTGCATCAGCGCACAGCACGCGCCGATGCAAGAACAACAACTTCCATTGTGTGTTGTGCAATCATGTTTCGTCCTTGTTTTCTTGCTGTTCGACACCTATTCCACAATCTCTAAATAACAAACCGATCCACCACGTTCATCGGTTTGTCCTAGCTAGCCGCCTTGCGTGAACTCCCACATTGCTAGCCCTAAATTAGGTGACAAACCTTTGTGCCACTCATCCTTGAATCATCACACACCACCCCATTAGTTGCTGTTCAAATTCCCGATCATTTTCATATCCGATTGCGAGTTCTGTTCTCAAACCGAGTTGGAATCAACATCCAAAAATCGTAACTCGAATAGCCTACCTTAAAATGGCCATTAGCATACGAACGCAAAATCGAGTGATTTTTTTTTTCAAATTCATCTACGCGAAATTTTGCATCTGATTTTCCGCCGCGTAGCAATGTTCGGCGAAATTAGATTGTCCAAATATCCCTCGGAAGATAAGCTATCTAGCCTTCAAAGTTTCAGCACGAATTTTAAAGAATCTTCTTGATTTTCTATAGGATGCATATTACATCCAATTGAGCTGCAAATTTGTGTGCTTCCTATATTCGTTCTCCTTGGTAAAGAAAAAATATCAAAAAATATTACAAAAAAGAAAAAAATAGTGAAGAGCGCGCATATTAAAGCAATTGGCCTATACCACTTGGTGCTGTTTTGTTGGTTATATTATTCTGTCTTTTGTTTGCCTTGCTATGTCCTTGTGTTGTGTTAGGCCCTATAGCACTTGGTTGACCAGCAACAATTTCCTACATTAAATACTAATTCATCTTTGTTTACTGTTAACGATTTTCTGCTTATTGGCCACCATACTGTGACATCCAAGCTCCACCTTTCTCTTGAGCATAATAGATACCTTTGCAATCACCCCGCGCTTCATTGGTTCATCTCACCGTCCATACCACCTGCTGTGTCTGTAGCAACACTTGTAATACTGCAAGGATTCCGGTTTATCACAACGAAAAAATTCGTCCCAATAGGTCGCCGTTGCAATGAAAAATAGTGTGGCGATAGTTTTTACGAATCGTCGTAATAATTCCCGCGGCGAAAGGTTATTTGCGATGACTTGGCATCCGTGGCGAATAGTATGGTATTGCAACGATTTTACATCGGTGGCAAATAGGATGCTATTGCAACGGTTTCATGTATTGCGACGATTTAACGTATCGCAACGAATTGTACGGTATTGCAACGGGTTCACGATCGTGGCAAATAGTTGGGTATTGCAACGATTTCATATTCGTGGCAAATAGTATGTTGTTACAACGATTTAGTGTATTGCGACGATTTAACGTATTGCAACAAACAACATGGTATTGCAATGATTTCACATTCGTGGTAATTGTATGTGGTTGCAACGATTTCACAGGCGTGGCAATAGTACGATATTGTAATGATTTCACATTCGTGGCAAATATTATGTTATTGCAACAGTTTAGCGTATTGCAACGATTTAACGTATTGCAACGAATAGCATTGTATTGCAACGATTTCGCAGGCGTGGCAATAGTACGGTATTGTAACGATTTCACATTTGTGGCAAATAGTATGTTATTGCAATTGTTTACCGTATTGCGATGATTTAACGTATTGCAACGAATAGCATTGTATTGCAACGATTCCGCGTTCGTGGTAATAGTACATGATTGCAATGATTTTCACATTCGTGGTAATAGTACGTGATTGCAACGATTTTCACATTCATGGCAAATACTACAGTATTGCAACGACTTTCACAGCCGTGGCAAATTGTAACATATTGCAACAATTTCACATCCGTGACAAATAGTATGATACTGCAACGGTTTAACGTCCGTGGCAAATAGCAGGTTAGTGCAACGAGTCAACAAATGTGGCGAATAGTACCCCATTGCAACGATTTCAGATCCGTGGGAACTAGTCTGGTATTGCAACAATTTTGTATCCCTGACGAATAGTTGGGTATTGCAGTGAGTCCACAAACAAAACAAATAGTACCGTATTGCAACGATTTCAGATCCGTTGCAACTAGTATGGTACTGCAACGATTTCGCATCCATGGCTAATAGTTTGGTATGGCAACGATTTCGCATCTGTGGCAATAGTGTTTTAATGCAACATTTTTTGAGTCGTTGCCAAATGTTTATACTGCGACATTTTGTCATTCTATTGCCATGTTTTATCATCCATATTGGCAATAGCTTCCTATTGCAAAAATTTATCATTCGTGGCAAGAAATTCGTAATGCCACGTTTTATAATTAGCGGCAGTAGAACCCGAATGCACCATGTTTGAAAATTAGTGGCAACAGAATCAAGAGTTTAACAATAAACATCCATCAATTTTACAACACGCATAACAACACTCAAGGATTACTTAAGCGACGTAGTTGCAAGCTAAGAGTTTTCCTAAGCTGACCGGGACTAATTGTTGGAGCAGGTGGCTTTTGGCGGTTCCTTTTTGTTGGACCTTCTGTGGAGTGGTCACCGTCATCATTTTGTGCATTTCAGCCAATGAGGCGCACTTGTCCTGCATTTCCTTAGCTGTCTGTTCACGATCAGCTGCTATCTGACCTTGTAATTTCTGGACTTCAACGATTAACTCTTCATTCTTCTGGTTTATGCAGTCCATCTGGGTGTTTAAGCTATCATTTCTTCCTTCCAAGTCCTGCACTATTTCATTGAGGCCTGCATTTCTAACTTCTAAGTTTTGAACTTGGTCGTTGAGGTGTTCAGACATCTAGATACGCATACATTCACGTTCGGGACCAGTTGGGTTAGCCATATAACCACGCCCCCGAACCTGTGATCTTGCACAACCGATTGAGGATCTATAACAACGCTGGAAGATGTGGTTTCTCTCCCCATTTGGAATTGGGCCTTCCTGCTCAGCTTCCATGTCGTGCACGTGGGCACGTGCCTGGATCTATATACGAAAAGAAAAGTCATAGGTAATTTGCAAATATTTATTTAATTGGGGATTGCTTGAAGTGTTACTCACATGTACAACTTCTGCCAGCTTGTTTGTCCAATTATCATTCAACAAATGGCTTGCCTCCCACAGTTGTATGTCATCGGGTTCTTCTCCGGTCTCTGGGTCTCGCTACATAAAATACAAGTAAACTTCAACATGTCAGTATACATATTGTTTGCAGCGCAAAGTAAAAGCGTGATTTATTTTTCATACCTTCTTGTAACTAAGTTGGGCGTAGGATTTGGAGCCAAGCAAGTGACACGCCTTTTGTCTTCTTCGATTTTGAGAATTGGTCTTGCTTATTGACTGCAATAATTTTAAGAATTATATCCATGAATGAAAGTAAATGAAATATTTTTTGTATGATGCGAAGCTATTAAAATGTTAGTTGACCTTGAATCGCTCATACCCAAAATATTCTATTAGGTGCAACCACTCGGGCGTCGTTACGTCAGCAGGCTAGTTTCGTATACGTTCTTCATCGGTAGAATAACTCTTATAGGTGGCATGCAAAGTCGAGCGCCACCCCTTGTAGCGCTCACCAGCAATTTTCAAAATTTTTCTTATGCTCTCTGGTGTGTCCTCCATGTCCCAGGAATCCTGTACATTGTATAACAAGTTGTTGTAAACGTACAAGATGGAGATTGCAAGAAAAAATACTTGTGTGGGGGTGTGACAACACTAACCAGAATGTCTCGTACTAAATCTCTCTTGTTACTATGGCCAACCTCTACCCACTTTGTTGCACTGGTGAGGGATGCATGTCTTTTTGTAAACATAACCACATCATCGACAAAGTGCCGCTGATTAATACCAACCGCAACACCCAACCTAGCGGAGAACTGAATTGGTAGCTTCACATGCTTCGTTCTACTAACATGGGATGCATAGCGTATTCTGGCAACCTTAAGTCCTTTAGCCATATTTCTTCCTAGCTTCCTTCCTCCTGTTACATTGTTTCAAACGGTAAACGATTAAAGCAAATTACCACCTGAACAAGTTTAATATCATGTACAAATAGTTTGAAAAGAAGAAAAGTCTGATGTTCATACCATCTTCATGACGAGTGCAGCAAATACGAGCATGGGAGGACCGCTTCGTGCCAGCACCATTTTGTTCTGTAGTACTCCCTCCTGGTTTATATTAATTGTCGCCCACAAATGAATTAAAAATGAACTACTATAGTAGTTAGGACTGTCCTAACGACACCTATTTTGATGGGGGGCGGGGTTACATTATTGACTTCTTTGTAGCTGTTCATACCCTAAAATGAGCCATCAGGTACACATGTCAGTGGCAGTACGCACTCGTAGTACTGCAGAGGATTTTCAGTCCATGAGCGAAGTAGGCAAGAGTGTGAGGGGCATGCAGCTGGCAACGGTAGACGAAGATAGGGTTTGCCGGTTTGGTCTGACTGGCATCAGCCGGAGCGCGTCTCAAAGAGAATTATTAGTTGCAGGGCAAGTAATGAACGCCAGTGGTAGCAGGTGGCGAATGCAAGACAGATAAGGCAGGCAGCTTGCGGGATTGAAATCCTCCGCAATACTGCACCTGCATTAGCTGCCACTGACATGTGGGCCCATGAGACATCGGGTCTACTTGTCAGTGGCGACTACTGCAGGTGTAGTACTGCATAGTGCCAGCTTGCGACACTCAACAAAGCTAGGGTTCGATCTCGTCGAAACTCTCAAGGAGGATTGGTGGCAGGGCGAGTAATGGCCTGGGATTTGCGGGTGGCGGGGTAATGATGGCACGCGAAGGATGGGACGTGGCGATGGGCGAGGGAGACGTGTCGGGGAGGACACTGAAGTGACCAGCAGCAGAGCGTGGGCGTGGGCGCCGGTGCCGACCGGAGTGGCCGGCTGCAAGAGAGCACAGCGTGGAGGCATAAAAAAATCACGCCATCACACAGGCTGATGAATTGTTAACTATAAGGACTAAGTACTAATAAGAAAGTAGAATCGCAAGGCATGCTAAAACAATTAGTAGAGCCTAGAAAAGAATGCAAATGACCATGATACACCCATCATCAATATATCTAAAGGACAGAACGTAGTCTCTAAAAATGCTCCAAATTCAATGCCAATGGAGTAGGGTAAAAAACTAACACGCTCTGCCTAAACAAATGGCACGGTAGAGAGGCAGGTAGTAATGTGATGTGATATGGGTAGTTGGAAGTTACTACTGAGGATAGAGTTGGAGTGGGACATTTTTTAAGCTCCAAAAGTAAAATTATGCTGGGGCGGAAGGAGTATTTCTGGTTTGTATATCTACACCTGCTGTTGGTTCATGCATGGTAGTAGTACCAGGGAGTGAGGAACCTCGGGGTTCCTGAACATCATGTGATGCAATATTCTCTGCGTACCATGCAAACAATTTAATGTTGTCTAAATTTGTTTAATTTTGATAGTAAACACATTTATAGTTATACCAGGTGCTTGTTGGCCACAATGACTACTTGTAGACGACATCACGGTTTGATGTCTTGTTCCTTATGTAAAGAGCATTGTAAGTAGTCATTCCAAATAACAGTGATAATGTCAGATTACATGACCGACGTAGATTTTGGATCGGGCGGTGTGCTTTCTATAAACTACAGTGTTTGTTACTAAAGGAGGAATTAAAAAAGAAAGAATAGAAAAAAAAACGTATGATCCGAGAAAGCCACAAGAAAGAAAAAAGTGAAAATCATGGGAACTAAAAATCTTAGGAATACAAATTTGTAAAACAGGAATGAGAGTACAACATTTGGAGTGGTTGATCAGATAACCCGTGCGTCATTTACTTCTAAATCCAGAAATTACATACTAGTACCTCTGGTTTTTAGTATTTGTCGTTCCCGACCAGGAATTGAACTAGAAATACACTACCGTAATAAGTTGTCGGAGCAACATTTATTTAGGGACAGATGTCGTGTGTGTGTGTGTGTGTGTGTGTGTGTGTGTGTATATATATATATATATATATATATATATATATATATATATATAACTAAATTCGTGAAACAAAAGACCACATTTCTTCTTTGTTAATTTATTTAATCTTCGTATATCAGGATGGATCGTGTAGAACTTAACTAGTCCAAAACTGCATCGATCGTGTACAACCAAGCCAATATAGCTCTATAAAAAGACAGCATGGATCATGTAGTTTACCTACCACAAGACTGGAGTCCGGGATGCGATGTCGCAGGGAGGTGTCGGCGACGAATAGGTTCGGTAGAGCCCGCCAAACTTGGTCGCCCGGCGTTGTACCCAGGAGTCAACACCACCAAGAGCTTCGATCCGTCACTGCGAGATCCATGGGGGAAAAATTGTTAAAACCGTGGGAAATGAAAACACGGGAATTTCTTAGGAATACAAGTATAGAACACAGGACAGAGAGACAACACATTTCGGAGTACTGCGAGATCACCGGAAGGGTGGGGCAGTGGTGTGTCAGGAACGGAGGCCAGTGTTTCCATTTATACTCATCGTGGCTGAAAGAGGGTTACAATAATAGGCGGGACTGAAATTGGAGGCGCAGGTAGTGAAAATTGAATTGTCAAAATCTCAAATGTGGCGCGCCAAGTAGAACGAAAAATTTTTCGCGGGAGTGGAGAATTTGACGCAAGCCGTGCCCTTGTGCATGCATCCAATCGTGATTAATTATATCTCATGTCGCGTCGATTCCTGCACATGGCTGGTGCGCGTAGGTAGAGGGGTAGACTTCATCTTAGGACAACTTGCTCGCTTCTTAATTTATCTTTGTTGCCATGCATGGAGATCAAAATCTAAAAGCAGTCATCTGCTAGCTAGTGGGACGTTCCAAAAAAATACGAAAAAAAATATGAATCGCCAAATGTATACGTATGTGCTAATGCAAACGATATGCAAATACAGCCAAGTGCATGAAACGATGGTAAACAATCAGCATTTTGTAACATTAATCACAATGAAATGATAACATGTAGTATATACTACTACATACCAAAAATACATTTTCCCATGTGCCGACTACAAATGAAAAAATTGAGTGAAAGAACTAAAAAGAGGAGAAATGCAGCCTCAACCCTGATCTCAATGGAGTTTCAATGAAGAGTCGTTGATTGTCGCAACACAACGAATTCTTGGCTAGACATTGAACAACAGTTATCTCGCCCCTTTTTCAGAAAGGAGATGTTTTTCGATACTGCATAGGATGCATTGATCATGAATAGAAAAGACATTTATCATTAAAATAGAAACAACACATATTACAAACAAGAACTACGAAAGCTCATAGAAGACAAGAAGAAGAAAAACTACAAATACTACTCTACTCGAAGTCGTCGGAGATCTCCTACACCTCTGCCTCTGCCGCTGCTGCCGCCGCCGCCTCCTCCACCGCTGTCGCCGCCGCCTCCTCCGGCAATTGAGTCCGAAGCTTCCGGGCGACGGTTCACAGAAGATGCTGGCTGCCCTCCACCCCAGCCACCTCCCCGATCGTCTCGTAGAGGACGTTGAGACGACTGGCCACAAACCCTAACCTGAAGCAGTAGTGGCCGGCGGTGTCCATGCTGGTGCAGACGGGAAGTTTCCCAAGACCCAGATGCTCACACGAGCGAGATGTATCGGAAAATACATCCCACGCCAATATGTTAAGCTTTTTTGCTCGCCCTGCGGTGGCGGAAAGGTGCTCATTGGCCTCCTTCAGCCGCTGATCGAGTTCATTGAAGCGGTGTTCGACGAGGTGCACAGTCTCCTGAACCCAAACGGGATGAGGAGGTACAGGCACCGCGGGCGGAGAAGGGGACAGAGGAGGTGCGGGCGCTGCCTCTAGTTCCACCGGCATTTGCTACGACGTTAATGAAGAAGAAGGAGGTTCGGAGGACGTCGACGGCCTGGAGCGCTTCGGTGCGGGGCTACCCATTTGTGCAGCGACGGAGTTGTGAAGAAAGAGCGAGAGGTGGTCGGCGATGGTGCGACGGTGAAGGAAGAGAAGTTTGGAGGCTACGATCGATGGAGATGGAGTGGTGCGGCGGAGAAGCAAGAGGACGGGTGTGCCTTTATTGCGGGTCCTCGTCCCGTGCGAGTGGAGATGATCGGACGCTTCGAAAAATGCGCTTTCGAATTAATGCAAACTGCGGTTGGCTTCCATCTCCGCTTCACAAGCAGTTTTTCAATTTGACATGCAAAGGGTCCAGGGTATGCAGTGGCCCACCTGGCATACTTTGTAGGTCCGTCCGGTGGTGTTTCAGTTTTTCAGTTCTAGTTTTTAATTTTTACATGCAAAGGGCCCACCGGCCCAAGGTATAAGCAATGTTCTAGTTTTTTTCAGTTTGTCACGCAAAATACCTCGATCACGTTTCATTACGTTACGCATTTTCTCTTATTTTTTGAAAGATCGTTATATATATATATATATATATATATATATATATATATATATATATATATATATATATATATATATATATATATATATATATATATATATATATATATATATATATAGTTGAAAGATCGTCACAAAACACAAGAAAAAAGTACAAGACGATGGACACACTACACATTCATGCATTCATTAACACACACACACACACACGAGGGTTTGTGATATATATATATATATATATATATATATATATATATATATATATATATATATATATATATATATATATCACAAACCCTCGTTCATGTTTTCTGTTTGACATGCAAAAGACCTCGATCATGCATGTTTGATGATGTAAGTTTTTTCCAATTTTGTTGAAAGATCGTCATATTTGAGACTCGTTGATCATGTTTTGGGTGTAGCAAGCATGCATGGACAAGTAACATATGCACTTGAAAACCTCGCGACGATCATGTTTGATGACAACATTATTATGTGTTTTCTCTGTTTTTTGTTGAAACATCATCATATATAGTTTGAGGCTCGTTGATCATGTTTGGGGCGTGACAACTAACATGTTATATATATATATATATATATATATATATATATATATATATATATATATATATATATATATATATATATATATATATATATATAGTTTGGCTCGTTGATCATCCTATGTTTGGGGCGTAGGGTAGCATGCATGGACAACTATAATTAACATGCATGTGAGAGAGACGTCGATGATCATATGTACTCCTCCCCCCCCCCCCCCCCCGTCTCCATGAACTTGTCGCTTTGTCGTAGTTCATTTTTTAACTACAAAAGACGCATCAGAAGAGCTTGTTTATTGGCACATGGACAAGGAAAATCATTTGTACCTAGTACAAAAAGTATAAGTTTGTCGGCGCTGCCGTTCGTACGCGAAGGATGCGGCCAGGTAGTTGCTCTTGCAGGTGTATGGTAATTATGTGAGTGTTTGGTCGGGTCATGTGGTTAGTCCACGATGCACCCTAAACCCGGTGTTGAGGCTATGTATTTGTCATTTGTGCATACACTCTAGTGACATGTGACAAAGTGCTCAGTCATCAATTGAGTTTGGTTTGACGTCGAAGTTTGATTAGAGATAGATCATCCATTTCTTTATGTCTTGGATCATCCAAATTAACGTTTGGTTGGATGGACTGGACGATCCAATTTTTTGTCGGTAGGTTGGATGAAACTTTATTGGATTATTGAATCATTAAAGTTGATAATTTGATAATATTATTCGTGTGCATGATGATGGATCGTGCATGCCGAGCGCCGAGTTATTCGGATCGCTGAGCAAAGTTCGGACGTGGAGTTCGTGTGTGCCCGTGCGCCCTGCAAGATCCAGTGTGCTCGCGTACGTGGCAATCATCACGGTAGGGTGGTACAATCGTGGGAACCATGCAGTGCGCCCTTGGCTGTAAGATTTGGAGCGTGAACGTACGTGGCAACCATCTGGGCAGGGTCGCACAGAGATGGTTGTGTGCGGAAGGGCCGCAGAGAATTCAATTTTGGTGTTTGGGAACACAGTATTTTTGGAGTTTTAGAGCAATTAGCAATACTGTGGTATTTGAGATTACTATGATATTTTTTACAGAATGGTGTTTGTCAACCAAACAGTCCTATGTATCGCAAAATCGTGGTATTACAAAGTTGTGTTACTTATATACGTACTTTGGTATTGCCATGTCATTTTAAAAACTGTGGTTTCCAAAACTTTAGTATTGAAAAACTGTACTCCCAAACACAGCCTAAAGCTCTGGGCCTAGGCAGGCGGAAATAATTTTTTTGCGGCCCTGCGGCACAACATCGCGCGTGCGCCCCCGCCCCGCACGCCGTCCCATGGAAATCCCGTTGAGATCCTTCGCTTCGCGCTGGGTTTGTTGTCTGGACACACCGAAGGATGGAAATCCCGCGTGTCCCGCTCCCACGATTATGCGCAATGCTGTGCGGCAGGATCGCAGAAATATTGTGGGCTACTGGCCTAGGGTCAGGCCGGTGGGTTGGGGTGGTCACGTCCTACTAATGTTAGTTCAATTCTTTGTCCAAAACATCAAATAAAAGAATAAGTAGAGAGTATTTATTAGATACAGTATAATATTACTAATGTGTCAATTTTCCATATGCAATGTTTTTCGATAAAAGGAGGAGTTTTTTGTTAGTGCATGTACTGGAGTAGGTTACATTGTTCATGAACATAAAATAAAAGACATTTTTCATTAGATAAAAACAACACATATATTACAAACAAGAAAAAACACATAGAAAACAAAAGAAAAAACTACTACTCATCCTACTCTACTCGGAAGAGGACTTGTCCACCTCCGCCGCCGCCGCTGCCTCCGCCGGCGGTGCCTCCGCCTCTGCATCCGCCGCCGGTGCCGCCACCTCCGCCGCAACCACCGGCGGAGCATCCTCCAACAACAGATCGAACTTCTTTTGGCTGATGGCCTCCATGAGTTGCTCGCGAAACCCCTCCCCGGCCTCCTCACTGATCGTCTCATAGAGGCAGTCGAGACGAGCAGCAACAAAGCCTAACCCGAAGATGTAGTAGCCGTCAGAGTCCATGCTGGCATGGTGGGGAAGGACACCAAGTCCCAGTCGGCGACATGAGTAAGATGTATTGTGAAATACATCCTGTGCCATTTTGTCGAGCGCTTTTGCTTGCACGTCGGCGGTGAACAGGCTGCTGGTGACCTCCTTAAGCTTGCTGTCAAGTTTGTCTATGCTTTCCTCCATGAGGCATACAATCTCCTCATAGTCGGACGGAAGAGGTGAGGGCTCCGCGGGCGGAGACGGGAGTGGAGGAGGTGCGGGCGCCGCCTCTAGTTCCACTGGCCTTGGCGGCGACGGAAACTGAGAAAGAAGTTTGGAGGACGTCGATGACCTGGAGTGCTTCGGTGCGGGGCTACCCATTTGTGTGGCGACGGAGGTGCGAACAAAGAGAGAGAGGTGGTCGATGGTGGTGCGGCGGAGAAGCAAGAGGAGAAGTTTGGAGGCTAAAATCGATTGAGAGGTGCGGCGGAGAAGAAGAGGAAGGTGTGCCTTTATGGCGGGACGTCGTCTAAGCGCGTGAGTGGAGATGATCGGACGCTTAAAAAATTGTGCTTTTGAATCATTGGTCAGAGATACTCCAAAGTGCGGTTCGCCTTCTCTCAGTTATCGCAAGTGTTTTCAGAAGTGTGTTCATTTGTTCCTAAAATCAGAAGACGTAGCGGCTAGCGCCTACGCCTGTTGTTTCGTCAAAAGACGAGTACAGCGATACATAATGGTAGCACGCGATCGATTAATTTGATGAACCACGTACGTACGTAGTGAGAGCTGTGTGCTTATTAGACAATGGTGGTCCACATTCTATCCTCGTACCGTCGAGGGAACATGCTTGTGTCAAATTTGTTATCTCTAATGATGTTAGGATAATATTCTTCATTAGTGTGGTAGTTAAACTGTCATATACTGTAGGTTGAGAGCATACACACATCCATGGTAGAGAATATGATAAATATAGAAATATTATTCTATTCTTGGAATACATGTTTGGGACGTAGCATATGTACGTCTAACATACATGTGAAAGACCTCGATCATGTTTGCTCACGTTATGTGTTCTCTTTTTTGTTGAGAGATCTTCATGTTTGAGGCTCGTTGATCATGTTTGGGGCGTAGCATGCATGGACAACTAACATGCATGTGAAAGACCTCGATGCATGTGAAATAACATGCATGTTTTTAAAAGCAACATATAGTGTTTCCTCAAGAAAAATTAATTTTATGAGAGATTGGGCGCACAAGCAGAAAAGCTAGAACTTGAGCGATGCACCTACGAATAACATATGCCGGGATGATCGACGGCAGTCGATCCGCAAACTTGGTGGTAAGATCAGTAGTCGTCGGAGAGCAGCTTTTGGCTGACCTCGAAGGAGATGAAGGCGTCGATGCATGCATAGCTGATCTGCTCGCCAGAGAGATTGTACGCATCCCAGTTGCTCGTCCTCACCCCGTAAGGCTTCTCCATGTCGGCGCCCATCACGGCACTTGCGATGTCCTTCAGCCCCACACGGCGGAGGCTCGGGTGATCCATCTCCTCTGCCGCGAGCTCGGCCAGGTCCACCGTTTCGGCCACCTTCAGCTGCCAGTCCTTCCAAAGTCTGTCGGTGTCACCCTCCACGCCGACGCCGACGAAGCAGTAGTCGGAATCGCAGAGGAAATCTTCCAGCTCGTCGGAGAAGTTATCAGTGTGGATGACCTAGAAGATGAGGCAGCAGCGGCCGACGCAGAGATGCAGAACGGCGATGGGGTTCTGGTCGACGGAGTAGCTGGGGCGCCACTCGACGTCAAGCCCGATGACGAGCTTGTGAAGGCGCCAACGGTGGACAGAGAGGACCTCGTTGAGCCAGTCCTCCACGGCCTTGACAGAGGACGTCACGGTTGTGGTGATCACGCCAGGTCTCTCTCCTTGTCATCCCTACGGTTGCCGTCTGCGGCGGTGCAGCGCAACTCTCTCTCTTGTGCAAAACCTTCATCTAGACCTTTAGTTTGGATTTTAATTGGAAATGGTCCTGGATATATAACTGATGCAGTTATGATATAAGCGGACGAGTTTCCGAATTTGACTGGTCCGAGCCCGGAGTAAAGAGAGTAATGAAGAATTTTGAATCTTATATACTCTTTGTAATTTTTAATTCTTATCGTTATCACCACAAGTTGCATGGTCTCAACCTAACACCACGTACAACAACAACAACATTTCTCAGGAGCCCACCCACAGGATATGCCGGGTGGGCCACGGGATACCCTGGGTCCAGTCACCAGAGAGTAGCTACTATGAATACATGCTGGAGAGATCAGGGGAATCGGGAACTGGCCAATGAAGATGGATGTCAGTAGTGTCACGGTTCATGTATCGAAACGTGCACCATCCTTTTTCTTCTTCTCCATTTTCTTATAAGAGCATATCCAACCCCTTTGTTATTTTTGGTTTGCTATTCTTTCAAATGACAAATATGCTATCCACATTTAGCATCTCATTCCATGAGCATCTCAAACCCGTTTGCTATATGATGTGCTATATTAATTTTTTTTCATATTTTATTAGTATATAATAATTATTTAAAAATTGTAATAACATTGTTGCAATGGCTATACTGTAACGGTTGTATTTATAACGGCTATTTTTAAATTGTTATGTTTCTAACGACTATTTTTCAATGGATGTATTTCCAACGGCTAATTTTAAACGACTATTTTGCAACGGAACGACGATAATGTACCGGAAACTGGGAATAGCAAACTGGATAGCATTTGCTACTAGTAGCACACCGAGAGCTACATAAAGCAAATGGCTAAAAGTAGCAATCCTAATAGCAAACCGGTTGGAGATGATTTATGCTCTAGATTTGCTAAATAATAGGATAGCATACGATATAGCTAATGGGTTGGAGATTCTCTTTTAGCCATTACCTATCTGGTGTGATATCCTATTATTTAGCAAATTTAGAGCAAAAATCATCTCCAACCGGTTTGCTATTAGGTTGCTACTTTTAGCCATTTGCTATATGGAGCTCTCGGTGTGCTACTAGTAGCAAATGCTATCCGGTTTGCTATCCCCAATTTCTGCTACATTATTGTCATTTCTATTGCAAAATAGTTGTTGAAAATTAACCGTTGGAAACACAACTGTTGAAAAATAGTCGTTAGAAATATAACCATTGAAAAATAGCCGTTAGAAATACAAACGTCACAATATAGCCGTTGCAACAATGTTATTTGAATCTTGAAATAATTATTACATATTAATAAAATATGAAAATTTTTAATATAGCACATCATATAGCAAACGGGTTGGAGATGTTCATAGAATGAGATGCTAAATGTGGGTAGCATATTTGCTATTTGAAAGAATAGCAAACAAAAAATCGCAAACATGTTGGAGATGCTCTTAAAAGATTGGTGGCGAATAATACGAACTTAACACTCCTTTATTTGAAGTTGTACGGTTGGATCAGGATACGTGGCCGGCGTACACTTTATGACACACTAGTGAAAGTAAAACACCCAATACATTTTATGACACACTTGTGAAAGTTAAAATACCCGATACATTTTATTATTATGGAAGTCCATAACTAAGACTCAATCCAAATCGGGCAAAAATTTTGATGACCATGACTTCTAGTTTGTTTTTGCAAGCCATCCGGAATCAAGTCTTTTTTGTCTTCACCCTTTTCCAATGACGCCCACGAGCATATAATCTATGCTAAAGTTGATACGTACTCCAGAAACTGTTGTTGCGTTTTTTGTGATTTACTACGTGTTGTGCTGTTTGATTGCTCATTATGTTGGATCCGTGTTGGGTTTGAACAGAGAGTGGGCTTGTCCCTGCTGGACCTGTCAAATAAACTAGTATAGGTGATAGTCACTTTCTAGATCTCCAGCACGATAGAGTTGGAAGTGGAAATATATTACATTCTAAAAGATAAAAGAGATAAATAGTCCACTAGTTTATCGTTAGAACAGCAACATTAGAACTATTTTTGCGCACCAATGAACAGAAATGTAAAGTTCATTACCTTAAGATGATACATTACAAATAGGAAAAAAGAAAAACACAAACTACAAACAAGAAAAGATAAACAACACAACTAAGAACAAGAAAAAAAACTACTTCTCCACCTCGCTCCACCTACTTCTCCTTCTCCTCCTCCTCCTTGGGCTCCTGGCTGGGCGGGGGCGCCTCCCGCAGCGGAGACGGGAAGCCCAGTTTCCTGGATGTTGCCGCCACCAGGTTGTCGCGGCCGGCGACACCGAGCTCATTCGCCAGCATCTCCCAGAGGACGTCAAGGCGACCGGCCATGTGCATCATGCAGAAGACGTAGTGGCTCGTGGTCCCCATGGCAGCATACTCTGTGAATGTGACCTAGAGGGGGGTGAATTTGGTTTGAAAATTTCCTGCACCTTAATAGAGTCATCAAAAACTTGTTTGACCGGACTAGTCCGGTTGTGTGGGCGGACTAGTCCGGTGTGCTGAAATATGTGAATTGATTAAATGTTATTTGGAAAACTAGATTCTTTCAGCAGCGGAAATGAGAACAACATATACTATGATTTAAGATTATTGTAAGAAAGCACGTGAAAACTTATAAGCAACTTAAATTGATGTTTAGCAATCAATTGATCTAATGAACAAAATGTAAAAGAAATAAGGCACAAGAGACACAAATTTTTACCTAGGTTTGATCACTGCAAGAGATATACGTCCTCGTTGAGGAATCTCACACAGAGCTGGGTCTCTAACCCTTTCCCTCTTCAAGTCACCACACAAGCCGACTTGATTCCACTAGCACGGGAAATCACCGAGTTTGTGGGGCAACCTCACACGTTGAGGGATCCCACGAGAATTACAACGAAAGAAGTGATCAAATACACTTGAAAATATTACAATGCAGAATATGAGTGTAGAACGATCAAACCCCGAGAGCTCACAACGAAAGAACGACGATCTCCCAATCCCAAATCCAAGTGTTCAATTGATTTCACCCTCTTTGCACTTTAGATGGGTGGGGAGATGTGTTTTGGGATCTTGGGACAAGGTGGCAGCGCTAGGGTTTGTATTTTTAGCAGAATTCGATGTGTGTCCTTTGAGGAAGGCCGTGGATCCTCTTTTTATAGGGTTTCCAAAAAGTTACCGTTGTAAAACCTAATACCGAACTAGTCCGGTGCAAGTCCGTACTTGTCCGGTCACAGTGGAACTCGATGTCCAGAAAGTTTGGCGGACAAGTCCGGTTGTAAACGGACTTGTCCGGCTCTATGTGAAGATAGACTCCAGAAAGTCTGGCGGACTAGTCCGGTGGACACGCGGACTAGTCCGGTCACAGTGGAACTCGATGTCCAGAAAGTTTGGCGGACAAGTCCAGTTGGAAAACGGACTTGTCCGGCCCTATGTGAAGATAGACTCTACAAAGTCTGGCGGACTAGTCCGTTTAGGCAACAGAGGGTTTAGTGGACTAGTCCGGTCCATGATCGGACTAGTTTGGTGCACTATGAGATGTTAGGTTAATTTTGAAACCCTTACCCCTGCGCAAGGTCGTGAGCTCTTGGAGTGTGTCTTTCATACACACCCTATACATTTAAAATCTAATTTGTTCTTCTAAATTCCATCAAAGTATTCCTCTTTGGGCACCACTCAATTTTTCACCTTTTTGTTTGCACCGAGCTATTTCACTTTGTTTGTCCTGCAATCATCTCAATAGTTTCATTAGGATCTCATATGCTCATCATCAATTAGCCAAAACCCACAAGGGATATCCTAGATGCACTTACAATCTCCCCCTTTTTGGTGATTGATGACAACCATTTGAGATATCACATTGAGAATAAAATTTTGATTATCATAAGGTGTGCACATATGAGAATAACAATTAATTCACAAAAAGCTTCTCACATATGCACACACCTTATGGTGGAGTGCCTAACAGGTGTGTGATCAACAAAATGTGATGAACTAAAGATAAACAATAATGAGCATAGAAGTAAGCATTAGAGCAACAATAAGCATCACACATAGGAAAAGAAATATTGCATTACAAAGTTTTAAAAATAGGTACATGTCCTCGATCACAAAAGTTTAATAACTAATACTAGATGATAGTTCGAGTCTCAATCTCTCCCCCTTTGGCATCAAGGCAACAAAAAGGGAAAAATTGAGGGGAATCACTCATTGCTGCTCCCTTCTTCAATTTCAGTCCGATCTTCATCTTCACCATATCGTCATTCACCGGAGCAGGAACTTCCTCTGAGTCCTCAGAGGCGGGCGGTGATCCAACCGGCTCAATATCAAGCTTTTCACAGATAGACTTGATATTGGCATTCACATACTGTTGATGTTTCTTCCTTGCCAGTTTTTCTCTACGCTGCCTGTCTTTGATCTTGCGGCAGTAGGCAAAAATGGAGCAGAGCATTTTGAGGATGCCACCGGAGGGTTCATGGATAGAAGAAGAACTAGGAGGAGCAACTGCAGACCTTGTGGCAGCCTTAGATTGTTTAGACCTCCTCTCCGCTACAGGGGAGGAAGGGGCAGTTCGTGCTGAGGGAAGGGTGTACTCGGTGGGCTTTTGTGGCTTCAACCTTGTTGAGAAACATCCTTGAGAAACTCGAGTCCGGTCACTTTCTCAATCATGCACATGATGTACGGTGCATACCCACAAGACCTATTGGGAGTGATTGAGATGTTCACAATGTCATTGTAGATGTACTCAAAAACATTGAACGGTCTCCTTCCACTAATGACCTTCATTAGGGTCCTCAAGGTTCCTTGGATAGTCCCCGCATCTCCATATTTTGGGGTTATTGTCTTCCTCAAAACTCTGTTGAGGACCAAAAAGAAGGGCTTCAGATATTTGATGGTGGGAGGAACACAGGGCATCCTTGTGTCATAGAGGAACTTAAGCTCATCCTTCTCCGAGGGTTTCAGATTGTGGATGACAAGCTCATGATACAGAGTGTGTTGAAGGTGAAGAATCCTTGCAAATTCATCATTAGTGACACTATACTTGGAACCATGAGTCATCCAAGTAAGACTGTCTCCATCACCACGAGCAAAGTACAGGGTGGAGTAAAATTGGGTAATGACTTCATTGTTCCAGTTATACTCAAAGGAAAGCAGATCCTTCAGACCGTGCCTCTCCGAAGCCTCATCCATCTCACGAAAAGCAGGATGCCTCTTCGACTGCAGGTATCCAACATTCAGCCATTGACTCTCCACTACAGGATTCTTCATCTTCATGTACACGTGCTCGTAGTTGTCTGCATGGAAGTTGCTCCAGAATCTTGGGTCAGAGCATTGTTTAGGTTGATTATAAACTTCAATCTTCCTGAAGTTATCCGCTAGCTCACCCCCTTTCCCAGTGAAATCCTCACTAGAAGGCTGCCTGTTGCGGTGACTGGGGTTTTTCATCTTCAAGGGTCCAATGGGACCACTAACAAGTCCCTTCCATTTATTGAGAATCCTTTTTGGCCCTGATGAGCTCTCAGCAGCAGCTTTTCCTTGAGCCTTTTTGACAATAACCTTCCTCTTCTTAGGAAGATTGTCGTTGGAGGGTGGAGAGTGGGCATTGACATCATGTCTTTTCTTCATAACTCTATCCTTGCTCTCCTCACTCTTTCGTGTTGAACTTCTTCATCAAAGTGGAAAGAGCTATCATCTGAGCCTGAAGACATCGTGCCTGATAAGGAGTTCACAGATTAGATAAGAATGAACCAAGGATTGAAGGCAATGTAGGGATTCAGATGTTAGAGACCGGACTTGTCTGGTTTCAGAGTGCGGACTTGTCCGGTGTACTGGACTTGTCCGCATCTGAGCGCCAGACTAGTCTGGCCTGGCATAAGAACCCTAACGATTTCCTTTGAATCAAAACTTCTATCTAAAGATACAAAAGGACAGGAAAATGGTAGGAATACATTTCTGAAGCCAATGTACAACCTTGGAATCAAGGGAAAAGAGCTAGAACGAGAAAAGTTGAGAATTTGGTTTTAGGGTGAAATTTACCAAGATTTGAAGATCCGCGTTGAAGTAGCAAGAATATGTACGGATGAGTCCGGAGGGGAGAATCCACTCGTCGAGGAGAGGATTTCCCACAGAGAAAACTTTGACTTTGAGGGGTCAACCCGAAAATCACTTTTGGGGCTAGGTATAGGAGAAGAGAGGGAGACCAGGTCCTTATGAGTGGAGAGAGAGAGGTCTGGGCCGGCCAACCGCTCATATACGCGACGGACCGGACTAGTCCGGTCAAGGAGGCGGACTAGTCCGGTGCCCCTAGAATAACCTAAGTATTTCGTCTGTCCGGACTAGTTTGGTGGTAAATCGAACTAGTCCGGTTTCAACAGACCTGATACATATAAACATGATTAATAGTGATCCAAGGAAAATAATTTTGCAAATGATTTTGGTAATTATGACCAGTAGGCAAGTAACAATGAAAGCGGTCAAAAACTGCAAGATTTCTTCATTAAAATAGTTTTCTTAGAAGAAAAAGAGATGAGGAGCAGTTTTAACAACAAAATGTAACATTTGAAGTTTCAACCAGGTATGCAACGTTTAGAGCCACATTTTGAGAGTCAAGAATGTTAAGCTCATTCCTAAGCTCACAAAACCTTTTCTCATCTAATGGCTTGGTAAAAATATCCGCAAGTTGTTTTTCAGTCCTAACATGTGAAATAGCAATGTCACCTTTTAATGAATGATCTCTAAGAAACTGATGACGGATATCTATGTGCTTAGTTCTTGAGTGCTCTATAGGGTTGTGTGCAATTTTTATAGCACTTTCATTATCACATAGAAGCGGGATATGGCTTAGATTGTAGCCGTAGTCCCTAAGAGTCTGTCGCATCCAAAGTAGTTGTGCGCAACAACTACCGGCTGCAACATACTCTGCTTCCGCTGTGGAAAGAGCAATGTAATTTTGCTTTTTAGATGACCAAGAAACTAGGGACCTACCAAGAAATTGACAAGTCCCTAACGTGCTCTTTCTATCGACTTTGCATCCTACATAGTCGACGTCGGAATAGCCTATCAAGTTAAACTTGGATCCTTTGGGATACCAAAGGCCCAAGTTGGGTGTGTGCACAAGGTACCTTAGGATTCTTTTTACAGCAATTAAGTGACACTCTTTAGGTGCAGCTTGAAACCTTGCACACAAGCAAACACTAAGCATAATATCTGGCCTAGATGCACATAAATAAAGTAAGGAGCCGAACATGGACTGATATACCTTTTGGTCCACATTTGGACCGTCTTCATTGAGGTCGAGATATCCGTTGATGGCCATGGGTGTCTTGATGGGCTTGGCTTTGTCCATATTGAATTTTTTGAGAATGTCCTGTATATATTTGGTTTGGGTCATAAATGTACCTTCTCTCAGTTGCTTCACATGGAATCCCAAGAAGAACTTCAATTCGCCCATCATTGACATCTCGAACCTATCTGTCATAATTTTGCTAAATTCTTCGCAGAAAGACTTGTTAGTGGATCCAAAGATAATGTCATCAACATAAATTTGACATACGAATAGATGATCATCACAATGTTTAGTGAAGAGTGTATAGTCAGCTTTACCAATTTTGAATACATTTTTAGTCGGAAAATCTCTAAGGCACTCATACCAAGCTCGAGGAGCTTGTTTGAGGCCATAGAGAGCCTTACGCAGTCTGTAGACATGGTTGGGATACCTTTGGTCTTCGAATCCAGGTGGCTGCTCCACATTAACTTCCTCCTTTATCGGACCATTTAGGAAGGCGCTTTTGACGTCCATTTGATACAGCTTAAAATTATGGTGAGTAGCATATGCCAATAAAATACAAATGGACTCAAGTCTAGCTACAGGAGTGAAAGTTTCATCGATGTCCAAACCATCGACCTGAGAATAACCTTTGGCCACCAATCTCGCTTTATTTCTTGTTACTACTCCATGTTCATCTTGCTTGTTCCGTGTAACACCCTAAATTTTCGCATCCTGCATTTGCATACATGATCATGCAATAAACATTAGAGAGATAAAAGAATATATATAAAAAAAAAGAGTATATAAAACATACATATATGTATGTAGCAAAAGAAGAAATTAAAATAATAATAGTAATAGATAAAAATATATATATATATATAAATAAATCATGTAATAATAAATAAATATATATATAAAATAATAAATAAATAAATGAATAAGATAAATAAAATAAATAAAATATAGTTAGTAAAATATATAATAATAATAATATAAAAAGAGTAATAAAAATAATAATATATATATATAAAAAATATAATAATGTAAATAAGATAAATAAATAATATAAAAAAAACAGTAATATGTTTCAAAAAAAAAGAGAAGAAAAAAAAAGAAAAAAAAAACGAAAAAGGGACCGCCGGCCAGCGGCCGAACCGCCAGCCGGCCACGCCCGCACGCGAGGCGCCGGGCCCCGCCCCGAGCCGGCCGCTCGCCGCGCCCCGATGCCGCCGTACGGGCCTGCCCCGGGGGCCCCACCCGCCGCCTGCCCCTGACGCGCCTCGGCGCCCACGCCCGCACGCCACCCCGCCTGCCGCCGGGCCCCGCCCACGTGCCGCACCGCGCCTCCCACCCCGCTCGCACGCGCCAGCCAGGCCGACCGCGACCCCAGCGCCCATCCCCGCACGCGCCCCGATGCCCCGCCGTACCGCACGCCCGCCGCCTGCCCCATCGCAGCGCGCCCTGCGCTGGGCCCCACACGCGCCTTGGCCCACGCGCGACGCCCGTACCGCAGCGCCGGCCCTAGCGCCCTAGCAGCTGGCTATAAAAAGCTACGTAGCCTTCGTAGGTTCCACCAACGCAGAAAAATTCCGCCGCCAGGGGAAGGAAAGCCACGCCGCCAGAAGAAAAAAAGGGGGACCAGAGCCGCCGCCGCCAGGGGAGAAAAGAGAGAAAAAAAAGGGAGGAAGGGGAAGAAAGAGAGGAGGGTACCACCGTCCACCGAAGATCGTCGCCGTCGTCGTGCCGCCGAGGAACTGCTGCGCCATCTACTTCGTCTACGCATTGTCCCCATCCCACGACCGTCAAGCCGTCAGATCTACGGTAGGCCATGTTCCCGATGCGAATTTTAGCGACCGTATTGAATCTAATAGGCGTAAATTAAATTTAATTGCACCATGATTTTATTTTCAGCAGCATTAATCCACCCTAAAACCCCGTAAACTCATATGAACACGTATGAACTAGTCGCATCTAATTAATAAACGACCGTAGTAAATCTAATTAATACAGCTCCTCTATCCCTGCTCGGCGCCCAACTCAGTTTGTGCAGCAACGCCCTGTCATGCAAGCAATGCCTTATGCACCTCGTGCTGATTTTCCTGGAGCCAATGTTCAAAACCAAGCTCGTCCCAATAATTCCGGTGGAGTCAAGAGGTGCTATACTTGTGGAGAAGCTGGACACTTTGCGAATCAATGTCCTAAGTCGAGCCTTGGTCAAAGAAGCAATGTGCCGAGGCAAAACCCAAGACCTAATGGAGGACAGCCACAAGGAAGTCGTGGACAGCATAACTTTGCTCGTGGCAACGTGAACCATGTCTCTACGGAGGATGCTCAGCAAGCGGATGACGTGGTCATTGGTATGTTTCTCGCCAACTCCAACCCCGCGACTATGTTATTTGATTCTGGAGCATCGCATTCATTCATTGCATCAAAGTATGTTGCCAAGTATAGTTTGCCTATCTCGCATATGAAGTTTACTCTGTTGGTTAAGTCCCCTGGAGGAGAGATGAGGACAAATATAGTATGTCCAAAGGTAAGCCTTAGAATAAGGGGGGTAGACTTCTCCGCCAACCTCATTGTTTTGGACTCTCAAGGATTGGACATTATACTTGGTATGGACTGGTTAAGGAAGCACAATGGAGTTATTGAGTGTGCCACGAAGACGGTGAAGTTGACCAATGAGGAAGGGATCACCGTAGAATTTGAAGCATCTCAAACCGCACCGAAGCAATTGGAGCTGAACCATGTGGATGGTGTCGCAATTGAGGAGATTCCGGTAGTGTGTGAATTTTTGGATGTTTTTCCAGATGAGTTGCCAGGTATGCCACCCGATCGAGACATTGAGTTTGTTATTGATTTAATACCTGGAACTGCACCTATAGCTAAGAGGCCGTATAGGATGCCTCCTAAGGAATTAGCAGAGCTCAAGAAGCAGATTCAAGAACAACTAGAGAAAGGTTTTATTCGCCCTAGCTCTTCACCTTGGGGAGCGCCCGTTCTATTTGTGGACAAGAAGGATGGAACGCAAATTATGTGTGTGGATTACCGAGCTCTCAACGAGGTAACAATCAAGAACAAGTATACCTTGCCACGTATAGAAGACTTGTTTGATCAGATGAAGGGTGCTTGTGTCTTCTCTAAGATTGATTTGAGGTCGGGATACTTTCAAATGAAGATTAGACCATCAGACATACCCAAGACAGCTTTTAGGACACGGTATGGATCTTATGAGTACACTGTGATGTCTTTTGGATTGACAAATGCACCTGCCTACTTTATGTACCTCATGAATAAAGTCTTCATGGAGTACTTGGACAAGTTCGTTGTGGTGTTCATCGATGATATTATGATCTACTCGAAGGATGAGAAGGAACACGAGGAACACTTGAAGCTTACGCTGCAGAAATTGAGGGAGCACCAATTGTACGCCAAGTTCAGTAAATGTCAATTCTGGTTACGGGAAGTTTCTTTCTTAGGCCATATTATTTCCGGAGGAGGAGTATCGGTTGACCCCGGTAAAGTGAGGGATGTGTTGAAGTGGGAACCACCGCAGAATGTCAAGGAAATCCGGAGTTTCCTTGGAATGGCTGGATATTACCGCCGATTCATCAAGGATTTCTCCAAAATAGCCAAGCCTATGACCGAATTACTCATGAAAGGGAAGGCATTCCGATGGACTCAAGCTTGTCAGGATAGCTTTGAGGAGTTAAAGAAAAGGTTGACAACCGCACCGGTGTTAGTATTACCGGACGTAAGCAAGAGTTTCGACATCTATTGTGATGCATCAAGACAAGGACTTGGATGTGTATTGATGCAAGAAGGTCAAGTGGTCGCCTATGCATCAAGACAATTGAAGCAACATGAGCAGAATTACCCAACACATGATTTAGAACTTGCAGCCGTGGTACATGCATTGAAGATTTGGAGACACTATATACTCGGACATAGGTGTGAAATTTATACGGATCACAAGAGTCTTAAGTATATTTTCACACAGACAGATCTGAATTTGAGGCAACGAAGATGGTTGGAGCTCATCAAGGATTATGATGTGGGAATCAACTATCACCCGGGAAAAGCCAATGTAGTAGCCGATGCCTTGAGTCGGAAAGGAGTAAGCCATCAACTTACAGTTCGAGAGTTACCGTCCGAGTTATGTAAGGAGTTTGAACGGTTGAACCTCGGGTTTGTAAATGAGATGGAGATAATGGAGTTAAATCCGACCTTGGAGCAAGAAATTCGAGAAGCACAGACCACAGATGAGGAGATCAAGGAAATCAAGGAAAGAATCGAAGAAGGGAGAGAATTCAAATTTGATGAAGACGAACATGGTACCTTATGGATTGGAAAGAGAATTGTCGTGCCTAATGTAAAGCATATTCGAGAAACAATATTAAAGGAGGCACATGACTCGCCATACTCAATTCACCCTGGTTGTACGAAGATGTACAAAGACTTGAAGACTTGCTATTGGTGGAATAGCATGAAGAAGGACATAGCTGAATACGTAGCACTGTGTGATGTGTGCCAACGAGTCAAGGCAGAACATCAAAGGCCAGCCGGATTATTGCAACCGTTGAAGATTCCAGAATGGAAGTGGGAAGAAATTGGAATGGATTTCATAGTTGGGTTACCACGTACTCAGTCCGGATATGACTCAATTTGGGTAATTGTGGATCGCTTAACCAAGTCAGCTCATTTTGTCCCTGTGAAGGCCAAATATACAGCCGCACGATTGGCCGAAATATACATGGAGCATATTGTGTGTCGACACGGAGTACCGAAGAAGATAGTCTCGGATAGAGGTTCTCAATTTACCTCCAGATTTTGGCAAAAATTGCATGAAGCTTTGGGAACGAGGTTGAATTTTAGTTCAGCATATCATCCTCAAACGGACGGACAAACCGAGAGGACAAATCAGATTTTGGAGGACATGTTAAGAGCTTGTGCATTAAAGCATGGGAAAAGTTGGGATAAAAGCTTGCCATACGCAGAATTTTCATACAACAATAGTTACCAAGCAAGCTTGAAAATGTCACCATATGAAGCACTTTATGGGAGGAAGTGTAGGACACCTTTATTCTGGAATGAGGCAGGAGAAACTCAAGTATTTGGTCCGGATGTGTTGCAAGAAGCCGAAAAGCAAGTCCAGATAATTCGTGAAAACTTGAGGGCTGCCCAATCAAGACAAAAGGGCTATGCGGACAATAGGAGAAGGAAATTAGCCTTTGAAATTGGAGATTTTGTTTACCTCAAGGTGTCACCTATGAGAGGTCATAAGAGGTTTAACATAAGAGGCAAGCTCGCACCTCGCTATATTGGACCATTCAAGATTTTGGACAAAAGAGGAGAGGTAGCATATAAGTTGGAGATGCCAGCTCATCTTTCAGACGTACACGACGTGTTTCACGTGTCGCAACTCAAGAAATGCCTCAGGGTGTCGGAAGAACAAGTGCCGATGGACGAGTTAGAACTTCAGGAGGATTTGTCTTATGTTGAGCAACCTATCAAGATCTTGGACGTGAAGGAAAGGGTCACGAGAAATAAGAGGATCCGTTGGTGCAAAGTGCAATGGAAACACCATACAGAAGCCGAAGCTACGTGGGAACGTGAAGAAGACTTGAAGGCAGAATTCTCGCATCTTTTCTCCACGTTATCGAATCTCGAGGGCGAGATTCACTTTAAGGGGGGTAGGTTTGTAACACCCTAAATTTTCGCATCCTGCATTTGCATACATGATCATGCAATAAACATTAGAGAGATAAAAGAATATATAAAAAAAAAGAGTATATAAAACATACATATATGTATGTAGCAAAAGAAGAAATTAAAATAATAATAGTAATAGATAAAAATATATATATATAAATAAATCATGTAATAATAAATAAATATATATATAAAATAATAAATAAATAAATGAATAAGATAAATAAAATAAATAAAATATAGTTAGTAAAATATATAATAATAATAATATAAAAAGAGTAATAAAAATAATAATATATATATATATATAAAAAAATATAATAATGTAAATAAGATAAATAAATAATATAAAAAAAACAGTAATATGTTTCAAAAAAAAAGAGAAGAAAAAAAAAGAAAAAAAAAAACGAAAAAGGGACCGCCGGCCAGCGGCCGAACCGCCAGCCGGCCACGCCCGCACGCGAGGCGCCAGGCCCCGCCCCGAGCCGGCCGCTCGCCGCGCCCCGATGCCGCCGTACGGGCCTGCCCCGGGGGCCCCACCCGCCGCCTGCCCCTGACGCGCCTCGGCGCCCACGCCCGCACGCCACCCCGCCTGCCGCCGGGCCCCGCCCACGTGCCGCACCGCGCCTCCCACCCCGCTCGCACGCGCCAGCCAGGCCGACCGCGACCCCAGCGCCCATCCCCGCACGCACCCCGATGCCCCGCCGTACCGCACGCCCGCCGCCTGCCCCATCGCAGCGCGCCCTGCGCTGGGCCCCACACGCGCCTTGGCCCACGCGCGACGCCCGTACCGCAGCGCCGGCCCTAGCGCCCTAGCAGCTGGCTATAAAAAGCTACGTAGCCTTCGTAGGTTCCACCAACGCAGAAAAATTCCACCGCCAGGGGAAGGAAAGCCACGCCGCCAGAAGAAAAAAAGGGGGACCAGAGCCGCCGCCGCCAGGGGAGAAAAGAGAGAAAAAAAAAAGGGAGGAAGGGGAAGAAAGAGAGGAGGGTACCACCGTCCACCGGAGATCGTCGCCGTCGTCGTGCCGCCGAGGAACTGCTGCGCCATCTACTTCGTCTACGCATTGTCCCCATCCCGCGACCGTCAAGCCGTCAGATCTACGGTAGGCCATGTTCCCGATGCGAATTTTAGCGACCGTATTGAATCTAATAGGCGTAAATTAAATTTAATTGCACCATGATTTTATTTTCAGCAGCATTAATCCACCCTAAAACCCCGTAAACTCATATGAACACGTATGAACTAGTCGCATCTAATTAATAAACGACCGTAGTAAATTAATTATTAAATTGTGCATGCATGCATGTCATGGCATGTTGATTATTTTGTGTGCATTATGTTGAATTGTATATATTTTCTTGTATGTATGATCACAAGTAGAGGGAAGTGCTCAAGAGATCGTGTACGAGGATTTTCAGAATCAGGATTTCGAAACGGTTGAGCAACCCTATCCGCCGGAGCAAGGCAAGTGTCCTTGAAGCATATTGATCCTGTTTTTAAAATAAATGTTTTGTTTGCAAAACTGCATGCTGTGTCAATTTGATGGGAATCCTATGGTAGGAAGTTTACTAGTTTTGTTTGACCACCCTTGCCACCTGGAATTTATGGTAGAGAGTCGGGAAGGGCTTTTTACTTTTTGCTTCGCTTAATTAATTGGGATGGCAAACAACACTACACATTTAATTATGCATCAATGATATTCTGGTTAATGTGAACTGGTCAATACTATGGGTGATCTAAGCAAGCCTGGTATGTGGATGGGTTGGATGTTATGGTGGTTTGCTTGCTTTAGATCTAAGGACCGGTTCATGCGAGAATAAGCCAGGACTACAGTGCCACCACGAGGCCAAGTATGGGTGCGGCGTAGCTGATTAATTAGGGCTTTGCTAGTGCTGTTTGGACCATTGTGGATGCTCGGGGAAGGGGTAGTCGGATTGGGTTTGTTGATGATTGGTGGGACTACCCTGGGATCCGAATGGCTCAAGAGGGGGCCCTTGGTTGAAGATGTGCTCTGCGGGAGACATCGCCACCGGTGAAACCTCAGTGGGGTCTAAATAGGCTAGTAATCCCTCTGTAAAGGCTATTTTGTGATCTCTTGGCCACACACCAACGGAAGTGTGTAATATGACTGACGGGTCATAGGCATAAGGGAGATTCTTAGTCGCCGAAAGGTGATGAAATCACGAACACGTGGGTAAAGAGGTACAAACTCTGCAGAGTAATTAAAACTATCATGATAGCCGTGCTCCCGGTTATGAGCACCTGGACAACTTCCATGATTAGGAGGAAATTGGGATTTGGGATGGTTATGGTTATGGTTATGGTTATGATTATGGTTATGGTTATGGGTGGAATTTATGGTTTATGACATTGATTATGGTTATTGATAATGGTGAATTATGGACTGGTATTATTATGGTTACATGGTTTATGATGGGTTTACTTTACATAAATATGATACATTGCTTTTTCAAATGTTTTACTGTACTTTTCAGCACTTAGCCATTATTACTGTCGTCATTTGAATCAGCCACATGTCATACTTTCCACACTTGCTGAGTACGACATGTACTCACTCTTGCAATCCCCCCCAACAGTTGCAGGTCAGGATTATGAGTTTAATGGCGATAATGCGGAGTTCTAGGCCGTGTCCACCGTCAGCTTTGCCTGTGATGTTGCATGGAGCTGCGCTACCCCTTTTGCTTAGTTTGCTTAGTTGCTTAATTAATTTATATCCGCTGCATTAGTTGAACTTATCATTAATATTCATTAGAGCTTGTATTCGAGGATTTAATGAATTATGTAATAAGAGTACTTATTTAATAAATTGAGTTGTGGTAATTATCTGTTTATCATTTGTGAATCACTCGTGTATGTGTGATGAACATCCTGGGCACACATATGCGTTAGCTTGGTTCGTTTTCGGAACCGGGCGTCACAAATTGGTATCAGAGCCACAGGTTGACCGTAGGATGCAGCCTAGATAGAATGGACACTTTAGAGCACATAGGAGCACTCAGGAATCGATGTGTTTTTGCTTGGAGTGCTGCTTGCTATATATATTGGTTGCTTGTGTGCTTAATAGAGGATTTTGGGATGCTTTAGCATTGCCATGTCCACCTAGGCTAGTATAGCTAGTTGGTTAGCTTCATATCCCTTGATGCATATAGTTGGGGACGTTTCTTAAATTCTTACCTACTGCTTTTCTTCAGATGGTGAGGACTCGCAACTAGAGGGATGGCAATGATGAGGAGGAGAACAGTGGAGTGCCTCAGAACAACGTTGGACAAGGACCTGCTCATGGAGCTATCAACATCGAGCAGCTACTAGCTACGCAAAACCAGCTCATGCAGACCATGATACAAACAATGGGACAGCTGCAGGCTGGCAATGTCAACAATCAGCCCCACATGCCTCCACCGCCACCCCCGCCTCCTCATGACCGATTGGGAGAGTTCATGAGGACTAGGCCGCCAACCTTTGCTCAAGCTGTCGACCCTATGGATGTGGATGATTGGCTCAAGTCCGTGGAGAAGAAGCTAGCCATTGTCCAATGCAGTGACAGGGAGAAGGTTCTCTTTGCATCACATCAACTAGTTGGAGCAGCCGCTGACTGGTGGGAAGCTCTTTGCAACGCTCATGATAATCAGGAGACAATCACTTGGACTGAGTTTAAAGAGAGTTTCCGTTCTCAATATGTGCCGGAAGGTGTTATGATCTTGAAGAGGCAAGAATTCGAGAACTTAAGGCAAGGAAGATCAAGCGTGAGTGGATATCTCAATAAGTTCACTCAACTCTCAAGGTATGCGCCTGAGGATGTTAGTCGGGACAGCCGGAAGCAATATCTGTTCATGAGAGGCCTCAACAATGAAATCCAAGTGCAATTGCTCAATTGTGATTATGTCAATTTCCAGAAGCTTGTGGACAAAGCAATTGTGGTCGAGAACAAGATCCGTGAGATGGAACAAGACAACAAGAGGAAGGCGGCATATCAAGGACAACAACAAGGAAGTAATGTGCGCCCTCGCTTTGCGCCGCCCAATGCGCCTCATTACAGCTCCTCTATCCCTGCTCGGCGCCCAACTCAGTTTGTGCAGCAACGCCCTGTCATGCAAGCAATGCCTTATGCACCTCGTGCTGATTTTCCTGGAGCCAATGTTCAAAACCAAGCTCGTCCCAATAATTCCGGTGGAGTCAAGATGTGCTATACTTGTGGAGAAGCTGGACACTTTGCGAATCAATGTCCTAAGTCGAGCCTTGGTCAAAGAAGCAATGTGCCGAGGCAAAACCCAAGACCTAATGGAGGACAGCCACAAGGAAGTCGTGGACAGCATAACTTTGCTCGTGGCAACGTGAACCATGTCTCTACGGAGGATGCTCAGCAAGCGGATGACGTGGTCATTGGTATGTTTCTCGCCAACTCCAACCCCGCGACTATGTTATTTGATTCTGGAGCATCGCATTCATTCATTGCATCAAAGTATGTTGCCAAGTATAGTTTGCCTATCTCGCATATGAAGTTTACTCTGTTGGTTAAGTCCCCTGGAGGAGAGATGAGGACAAATATAGTATGTCCAAAGGTAAGCCTTAGAATAAGGGGGGTAGACTTCTCCGCCAACCTCATTGTTTTGGACTCTCAAGGATTGGACATTATACTTGGTATGGACTGGTTAAGGAAGCACAATGGAGTTATTGAGTGTGCCACGAAGACGGTGAAGTTGACCAATGAGGAAGGGATCACCGTAGAATTTGAAGCATCTCAAACCGCACCGAAGCAATTGGAGCTGAACCATGTGGACGGTGTCGCAATTGAGGAGATTCCGGTAGTGTGTGAATTTTTGGATGTTTTTCCAGATGAGTTGCCAGGTATGCCACCCGATCGAGACATTGAGTTTGTTATTGATTTAATACCTGGAACTGCACCTATAGCTAAGAGGCCGTATAGGATGCCTCCTAAGGAATTAGCAGAGCTCAAGAAGCAGATTCAAGAACAACTAGAGAAAGGTTTTATTCGCCCTAGCTCTTCACCTTGGGGAGCGCCCGTTCTATTTGTGGACAAGAAGGATGGAACGCAAAGGATGTGTGTGGATTACCGAGCTCTCAACGAGGTAACAATCAAGAACAAGTATACCTTGCCACGTATAGAAGACTTGTTTGATCAGATGAAGGGTGCTTGTGTCTTCTCTAAGATTGATTTGAGGTCGGGATACTTTCAAATGAAGATTAGACCATCAGACATACCCAAGACAGCTTTTAGGACACGGTATGGATCTTATGAGTACACTGTGATGTCTTTTGGATTGACAAATGCACCTGCCTACTTTATGTACCTCATGAATAAAGTCTTCATGGAGTACTTGGACAAGTTCGTTGTGGTGTTCATCGATGATATTATGATCTACTCGAAGGATGAGAAGGAACACGAGGAACACTTGAAGCTTACGCTGCAGAAATTGAGGGAGCACCAATTGTACGCCAAGTTCAGTAAATGTCAATTCTGGTTACGGGATGTTTCTTTCTTAGGCCATATTATTTCCGAAGGAGGAGTATCGGTTGACCCCGGTAAAGTGAGGGATGTGTTGAAGTGGGAACCACCGCAGAATGTCAAGGAAATCCGGAGTTTCCTTGGAATGGCTGGATATTACCGCCGATTCATCAAGGATTTCTCCAAAATAGCCAAGCCTATGACCGAATTACTCATGAAAGGGAAGGCATTCCGATGGACTCAAGCTTGTCAGGATAGCTTTGAGGAGTTAAAGAAAAGGTTGACAACCGCACCGGTGTTAGTATTACCGGACGTAAGCAAGAGTTTCGACATCTATTGTGATGCATCAAGACAAGGACTTGGATGTGTATTGATGCAAGAAGGTCAAGTGGTCGCCTATGCATCAAGACAATTGAAGCAACATGAGCAGAATTACCCAACACATGATTTAGAACTTGCAGCCGTGGTACATGCATTGAAGATTTGGAGACACTATATACTCGGACATAGGTGTGAAATTTATACGGATCACAAGAGTCTTAAGTATATTTTCACACAGACAGATCTGAATTTGAGGCAACGAAGATGGTTGGAGCTCATCAAGGATTATGATGTGGGAATCAACTATCACCCGGGAAAAGCCAATGTAGTAGCCGATGCCTTGAGTCGGAAAGGAGTAAGCCATCAACTTACAGTTCGAGAGTTACCGTCCGAGTTATGTAAGGAGTTTGAACGGTTGAACCTCGGGTTTGTAAATGAGATGGAGATAATGGAGTTAAATCCGACCTTGGAGCAAGAAATTCGAGAAGCACAGACCACAGATGAGGAGATCAAGGAA